>MU249524.1:1505499-2705499 GCA_018886245.1 Fusarium brachygibbosum
TCCCCTCCCCCCCCCCCCCCCCTTCATCTATGGGTAATCGTTGTATTGGTTTTCATTTTGGCTAGGCGAGACACGTAGGGGCAACACATCATTTTAGAAACACTTGGAATTCATTCAGACGTCGTTGGGGTCGCTTCAAAATGTGATGTCTGGCATAGTTACAGTAATACATGGGATACAAAATATTGTACAAGCCATTAGGTAGTTTACTCCATCTTGCCACCAGTAAACTCCTCGGCAATTCTCTTCTGTCGCTTCACAGAGCGATCGTACTCGGTTTCATAAAAGTCCATAATCTTCGTAGATACACCAGTCGTGGTTTCCAACATGTCGTTGATTGAAGTTGGCTTGCCCCATACGTCCCAGGTGTTTTCGGCGGAGCCGTATCGACCAACATCGAATCCCTGCTTGTGGAAGAAGTCCTGGGCGAAAATGGTGTCAATCTCGGCCTTGAGCTCGCTCTCGCTGACAATGAAATTGGACGCATTGATGTAGAGCTCCATCAATGCATCTCGGCGAGCCTCGCGCTTTGCTGACAGAATGTTTTCATTCTTGACTCGGCGCTTTTCTGCACGTTCGAAGCGTTGAGGATCGGCAGAGGTTCTGGTTTCTAGCACAGCTTCTAGCACGGTGCTCCGGGTAAGAACGTCGTCCGCTCGTTCGGGTGCCTTGACAGCCTGGTGGTGCTCCTCAAACTTGCGACTCACACGATCGTTCTGAACGGCATCGCGGCGGTTTCGTCGCACCCAAAGTTCCTTGAGACCCTTCTCAAGATTCTGCCGACGGGAGTTTGCCATCTTTTGCTTCCATTCTTGGCTATCGTTCTTGGGCTTCAGAGCATGGGCTGGTTTTGGAACAGTCTGTTTGATATAGTCGGCTCGAACCTTGCGGTCGCCCTCGACGCGGGGAAAGATCTCGCGAGGCACCGGTAGGTGACCTCTGACGCGAGGAAGCTTCTTTTCGTCGGACTGGGGTGGTGTGGGTAAACGAATGTAGGAGGGGGACTCTGGAGGGACTTGTTCGAGAGTAGCAGCCGAAGTCGAAAATGCTCTTGAGGCTGTGAGGAGCTGGCGGGCAGCCACCCTCGAGCCGGAAGTTCTGAGGCCGAAAGACATTGTGAAAAGAGCCAGCGCCGAGTTTAGCGCTGAAGAGCTCAGACTGAAATCGCAATTGAGGTTGTAACCCTGTCGTCGTTCTCGAGATGGACTCACCTCACAGCGACTGACAGAGAAAATCGATGGCGGGTCAAGTATGCCGGATTATCTTGGTCCGATGCATGAGACCCCTGGCATTTCGCCCCGCCACCAACCACCGTCGGAAGTTAGTGGGGCTCATTTTCTGCTGCTAAGAAAAAAAGTTCTGGAGGAATAAATTTCTGGATCGCCCATCTTCTCTTTTCACTTGCCTACCTTTGTCGCCAGTATCCTCGACCAACTTTTTCACCATGGGTACTGGAAAGAAGGAGGCCACCCGGCGTGAGCGCCAGGGTAAAGGCGGTGATGGTCTCAACAATGTCAAGACCAAGGGCGAGAACTTCTATCGGTGAGTGCATTGAATTGCTATTGATTGCCACCACTGGCCAAGCAAGACTGACCATTACTACAGCGATGCGAAGAAGGTCAGGCACCTCAACATGTACAAGGAGGGTAAGGCGCAGAGAAACGCTGAGGGAAAGATTGTCAAGGCTGCCTCATTCCAGTCGCGCGACATTCCCAACGCTCGTATCGAGCCGAACCGCAAGTGGTTTACCAACACTCGAGTCGTCTCCCAGGACACCCTCAAGGCCTTCCGCGAAGCCATGGACGAGAAAGCTCGCGACCCTTACCAGGTTCTGCTCAAGTCCAACAAGCTGCCCATGAGCCTCATCAGAGATGGAAAGGACACCGAGAATGGGATCAAGCAGCACAAGGCCAAGATGACTGTCGAGACGTCGCCCTTCGCAGAGGTCTTCGGTCCTAAGGCGCAACGCAAGCGAGTCAAGCTTGGTGTCAGCAGTCTGGACGACTTGGTCGGCGACACTGAGAAGAGCATGGACACCTATCGTGATCGCTTGGAACAGCAGAAGCTTTTGTCCGGTGCCTCTGGCGACCCGGAGACTCTGGGTGACGCTGACAAACCCCTTACCATGTCGATTGAGCCTGTGTTCGATAAGGGACAGAGCAAGCGAATCTGGAACGAACTCTACAAGGTTATTGACTCTTCAGATGTGGTCATTCACGTGCTCGATGCGCGTGATCCTGTTGGAACTCGTTGTCTCTCCGTCGAGAAGTATCTACGGGAAGAAGCCCCTCACAAACACTTGATCTTTGTGTTGAACAAGTGTGACTTGGTTCCTACCAGTGTAGCAGTAAGTTTTGTTTTCTTCTTACTTTTCTTTGCATCGATCCCTTCTACACCCCAATGTTCTTTGTCAGGATTTGTTCCTTTATGTACCATGGAACCTGTCTGTTATAACGTTGGGAGAATAATCGCCAGTCTCGACTGTCGTCAACGTTTTGTTGTTCGGCTGATGTGTGCCGTTTTGGTTACCATCATGAGACAGGCCAAGTGTCCGATTGAGTTGAAGTCTGCCTATGCCATTAACCAATTACGGGGCATTGATTGCATACTTCTTAGTGATGACACAAACATATCATATCTTTACAAACTTGTCTTGTATATAATGAGTTCGAATGCTAATTCGGTATAGGCTGGATGGGTTCGCAGTCTTTCCAAAGAGTATCCCACTCTTGCTTTCCACGCTTCTATTACAAATTCCTTCGGAAAGGGCTCACTCATTCAACTACTCCGACAATTTTCCTCGCTACATGCTGACCGAAAACAAATCTCTGTCGGACTAATTGGTGGCCCTAACACCGGAAAGTCCTCTATCATCAATACTCTCCTCAAGAAGAAGGTTTGCAATGTTGCGCCTATTCCTGGCGAGACCAAAGTATGGCAATATGTCAGCTTGATGAAGCGCATTTACTTGATTGACTGTCCTGGTATCGTGCCCCCCTCGAGCACTGATAGCCCAACCGATCTTGTCCTACGTGGTGTTGTGCGTGTCGAGAAGGTCGAGCACCCTGAGCAATACATTCAACCTCTTCTAAACCGCGTTAAGCAACATCATATGGAGAAGACGTATGAGCTTAAGGGATGGACAAACTCTACAGAATTCCTAGAACTACTTGCTCGAAAGGCTGGTCGCCTTCTCCGTGGAGGCGAACCTGATCTGGATGGTGTGGCCAAGATGATCCTCAATGATTTTATGCGAGGCAAGATTCCTTGGTTTACACCTGCGCCAAAGTCTGAAGGTGAAGCTGATAATAAGGTCGGAAACCGTGAGGGTAGACTTGGAGAGATGCCCCGCAAGCGAAAGCAAGAAGAGGCAGTGGATGACGAAGATGCTTCTGCGGAGGCACAGCTTCACCAAGAGGCCGAGGCCGCTTTGGAGAAGGCTGGAGGTGAAGGCTCTGGTGGTGCTGATGAAGAGTCAGACTTTGAGGGGTTCGGCAGTGACACAGAGGAAGCGCGATCAAGAAAGCCGTCCTTCGGGGCCACGCTAGATGGTGAGAGCGAAGGCGAGAGTGCCGAGGACGATGTGATATCGATAGGAGGCTCTGACGAAGTAGAGGAGGAAGAGGAAGAAAAAAAGCCTGCGCCAGTGGCTAAGAGTAAAGGAGGGAGGACAAAGGGCGGTCGGCCTAACAAAAAACGGAGGGCATAAGGCCTGGAGTCAGCAAATCTCTATATTCATTCGAGGCATCTGCTTCAGCATCCTCAATAACTTACTTAATGATACCCACGTTAATATTTCCATGCCTCTACTTCTAACCACTCGTGTGTTCCATGTCGATGTTAGTCATACCACGATAAATGCAATTAGGCGATCTGGATTGGTCCTGACAGCTCTATCTCGATCTGCTGATGAGATTTAAAAGAGATAGCACCCATAAACATGCTTAGGGTAGGGGAAGATTGCGACGTGGCATTTGGGTTGATGCATGCAATGGTCAAGAATTGAAAATTGAGAAACACAGGATTACCACGTACGCTGTTAAGATGTCAGAGAGCCTATATTATCAATTGCATGGTGCTCCAATTGCTCGATTGTCAGTCAAGCCGTTCCGAGCTGTCTGGATTGGGTTGTCGGCAGTATACAGTTAGCTGCCCCGAAGATTTCCGAGCCCCCGCGGCTCTCACAGCAACACCAAAACGAAATGAATTTTGTCACACATAAAACGGCGTGCCATTCGAAGGAATTGCTGAAAAATGTAGTCATCTATTTGACTTATTATCTCTGGTGACGTTCACTTATTCGCGATATAGCAACTTGCTTAGATGTTAGGAATGGCCCAGGATATGATGAGAGAGCCTCGGGCCTTAGATGGCAACAAACTGCAGAACGAAGGTGCAAAAAGATCACGACAAAAGGAATGCCTCCACACAGGATTGAACTATGGACCTTTGCATTACAAGTGCAACGCTCTACCACTGAGCTATAAAGGCTTCTTTTTGCAACAGCTGTTTTCAACGTGGCTCTATAATGTTGACCATGATTCTAAATCACGGGAAAATGCCAAAAAGTGAAGTTGTAATGCCCCCGCACTGGATTGAACAATGGACCTTTGCATTACAAGTGCAACGCTCTACCACTGAGCTACAAGGGCGCTTGTTAATACTGTTGTGCGAAGATATAATTATATAGTCAGTTCCTCTTACGATCCTTTCTCTTGAAACTCGGACAGTAGTTCGCCCAAGCATCACAAACACCACGAATGCCTCATTATGTTATCATAGCCGCTTAGATCTGCCAATACATGGCGTGCCCCTCCTATCGTCAAATGCACAAAGACAAGTGTGCTCATGTTGAAAGAGCCTGTTCCGAGAGTTTGCAATACGCACAGTCGATATAGGCTACCGCATGGTTCTTTCTATTCAGCTTTCTATTCAGCTTCTGAGTTTGACTCCTATGTCTGCGCCTGGAAGATATGAGACATTTAGATATGAGACTGAATGTACCCTTTCCAAGAAGAGCCCGATGGCCGGCGCGGCTGGACTTAACGCCTGGTTGACAGCAAAAGCCAGGACATGGCTCGAGTGAACTTTGAGCACACCGAGTTATAGTTTCTGATGTGACCAAGGTAGAATGCGCGCCTCAGCAGAGGCGTGTTCTTACATCAGGACGAATGAACCTTAACCTTGAATTCATAACCAGTACAGATTATCGCACGCCTTGTCCAAGCAAATCGTGAAGTAACCTCCAGGCGTCTTCGACTCGCTGTGGGATATCGACATGCGCAATCGACCCTTTGCCGCGTGGCCCATACCCGTATTCATCGTCTGTCATTCGTGGGATTTCTCCTACCAGTAGAGACATGAGCCGGTCCATGCTCCAAAGGCCAGTCTTGCGATTATCTCCGAAGTCTGATAGATCGTAGGATAGGAGTGAAACGAGATTCTCGGTCTTTTCTGGCGATGGAGAATCTGTGGGTGCCACTTTTGGTACGAATGTCGGCCAGCTGCTGAGTGTGGGAGCCTCACCGGCTTTATCAGCATAGACTTGCTCAAATGCAGCAACGGTGCGCCGGCACATGGTGGGATCTTGGGCAACCACAATGGAACGCGGTGATGTATAACCGTTTGAGTCTAGCACCTTTCTCGCGTTCACGGCGTTGAGTGCACAATTCGTCGATGTGTCTTCGACCAATACTGTGAGTCTCTCTTTTGTGGCGGTTTCTATGGAAGTTCGGGTGCTACTACTGGCACTGAATTGCCAGAACTGGTCCGCCATAGTCTCGAGCACACGAGCCTCTGGTTTCCCGCGAACTTGACTGGCGATGCGGTTGTATTCGGGATGTTGAGCTATAGCATCATGCATCAGCTGGGTGGAGTGGCCAATGCCACCGCAGAGAACGAGGACGACTGATCCAGACTCTGTTCATGTATTAGCATGTAATATGACTTTGACATCTGTATGTCCTGTTAGCTAGAACAATCACTTACCAGTCGTCTCAATTAGCTCTTTTACCATTGAAAAGACTGTCTCTGCTGTAGAAAGGACTGCGGAAGCACACAGCACTACCACACCAATGCAACTTGCATCTGACCGAAGAGACCCTTGTTTCCCATAGACGACAGATTCGAAAAGGGCATTGCGCAGATCCGAGAGAGTGTGCACCTGCTCATGAGCTACGAACTTTGAGACGATGTTGGCAGCTGATGCTGCCTGGAATGCAGCTTCTCGAGAGATGGCCATGTCACTATTTCTCAAGACTGAGAGACGTGGTTGGAGTTGACCGTGCCTATAAGTGCCGAGTTCTGAGTAGCTCAGCGTGGACCATCGATGATAGGCTATATGCAGCGGAACATCCGGAAACGGAATATCTGGGCGGCGAAGGATTCATCAACATGCGCAATTCACACATATAGCCTACCAACTGATGAATCAGATCCTGCATTCGTATTAGATTCTTAGAGACTGGTAAACAAGTACACAAGAGCTTCAAATTTTAGGGACTACATTGTTAGCCTTGCAGTCTTGTTCCGCACCTGGTCTGGTAGAGTATACAACAGTTCGTAAGTTGATAGAGCCGAAGAGGCCGGCCCGTAACATATGCCTTATAAGAACATAGGCATCGATCAATATACGATTCATATGGTGTGCTTGGAAGATCGTTGTATGTGGGCAACATGTGGTTGGGGTTGTTGACCAGCCGTCTATATGCCTTCTGTCGCAGACATAGACCCCCTATTCACCTTCCAGTAAGTAAGTGACCTGAGTGTTGGGTCTATCTGGAACAGTAGCTGCCCTCATATGAATCAAGAATACAATAAGTAGTCCAATTCGCAGTGTGCGGGTCAGCTTAGGCGGCATTTAGGCACCCAAAACCTTGAAAGTATCAACGATTGTGTCGTAAAGCATAACTCCAGTGTCTGCTCAGCTGGGCTATGCCACTCAAATTGTGATATTGGAAGTTGCCTTTTTTTAAGAACCCCTTTTTCTTTTCTTGAAATAAATCCAGTGAAAACCTCCAACGTTGAAGAAAGGTTATAATGACCATTTATTAATAATAACGGGTTGCTGGGCGGTGCTGTAATCGAGTGTTTCGACAAGCCTCCTCGTGGCAAGTGCAGACTGCCAACTGCCAACTGCAGCTTCCGCTTCCACTGTCGCCTACGTAGTATCTTACCTACCTTAGTACCTTAGTAGTAGGTACTGGTGCCAGATGAATATGAATACACCTAATCAATGACTTCATGGTATATTATTGGTCCATGTTATTTTGACATCAACCTCGTCTCGGCTCACTGCATCTTTCCTGCCCATCCCATCTCGTTACCCTGACATGTCTAGTGTTTGTTTATCCTCCGCTTCCTCTCCCGAAAATAAACCTCGACCTCAATCTCAACCTCAGCATTAACATTAAACTTTTGACTGAACCTGCATATGCATTTTCACTTTTAGCTCCAAGACAGAGTGATAAACATGAGTACCACCGCCGCAACTGAAGAAAAAGTGCTTTCGCGCTCGAGGTCGACCTCCCGAGCCAAGACCAGAGTGAGCGTCGCAAGTCGATTTGCTCTAGCATCCCCCGATCCTCTTTGCGAAGACATCCACAAAGCCGTGCCTTCTGAGCTGGTGCGTTTTATGACACGATATTCACATCACAACAACACTCACTTACCGTCTCAAAGGAGGATAGCATCACCCACAGCCAGGCAACTAACGAGTTGACCAACAACAGCGGCAGTGAAGCTCCTTAGGGTATACATGACTCTGTTTCTGTCCAAGTTGACGGATTTGAGACTGACGAGAGCTTACAGGAGGAGTGTCAAACCGCCCCCTTCCAGAAAAGATCGAGGACAGTATCACAGTTGCCACAGACTGCTCTATGGCTTCTACCACGGTCGCGATCAACCACTTGAGTCTAAATGAGCCCACGGATACTATTACAGTTGTTCCCCAATGTCTCAAGGCACCAGGCAGGCAACCTCCTGTCGAACCGAAACAAGAAGACGAGGGCCCAACCTACGACCTCATGGCTCTCCCACAGCCAACTCATGTACCGGCCGATGCGCAGCCATCCGGCAAGCCACCCTACGACCTCTCACCTAACACCCTGGCTAGTAACCAGAACCGCACCGAGCGTCGTGGTCGTGGGCGACTGCATCTCAATTCAGGTCAGACCAAAAGCTCCAAGCAGAAGAAACCAAATACCCCGAACGTTACCAAGGGCGCCCGAGTCTCCAAGAAGCCTGCAAACCGAGGGAAGAAGACCGGGAAACGTGCCTGCAGTAGTACAAACAACCCCATCGTCAGCCATGGCTTTTCGGTCCCTGATTTTGCCAGCCAGGTGATTCCCTATTGCGACCCAAGTTTGATCACAACTTGTCCTGAACCACCGACGCCAGCTACAATGTGTGAGCCGAATACACACCTCCGCTACCAGGTCAACATGGCTCTCCATCTAGCCTATAATGGCGTCTCGGGACCATACCCGGTTGGCGACTTCCTTTGCGATCTCTACCTTGCAGATGCAAGATTTGTTAAGATCGCTATCCGTAAGGTTGACCCCCATGGCCAACCATTCTGGTGTCATATGATGACTGGCGAGCGGTTACGACCGCAGGACGGATCAAAGGCGACAGGCAAGCCTGTCGCGATGACTAACGGAACGCTGGGCTGGATGGAGGACGAAAAAGGCGTAATCATCCCCCCTGAATGGACATTTATTGATCCTCATGACTTGTCCCTCGACCTTCAAAACCTCAAAGCTCCTACGACCGTGCCACTGCAGCAGCAAGTCGATGGAGTCCATCCTCGACTCAAGTCTGGTAACAACCCTACGTTGTTCTGATAAATAGCGGCATTCTGCGCAGAGTAAGAGCTGATCGAGTGCGTTGTTGTCGGATTAATCTTTGTGTGTGTTATCTCGATCAGGCATCCTTTCGGCCTGTACGAGGGCGAATTTTTCGAAGTCAGGATCACAGGACGTTTTGGATTTCGACAACCTTTGCGCTGTCTTTGTTTGACTTGTTTCACAGGCGAAAGATACCCATGCACTCTATGTTATGGCAAGCATTGTAGTATTGGTGATTGAAAACAGCCTCATCTGCACTGTACCACCTAAATTATCCATAGTCTTGGTGGTTTAGGAGGTTAGATTGTTAGGAATAGCGGGTTGTAATGATGGAGTGCTTCGATGAATCGGACTTGCTCAAGGTGCGGTAGAACGATTGAGATCAAGGTTGAAGATATCAAAATAAATGAATCACTATTCAAAGGGTTATGACAAAGTGAGAGAGGTTGTTTCGTGTCTTAATTCTTGGTGTGATTGATGATTACGGAAGAATTGCGCACCGATAAATATCGATAACATCATCGAAAAGGCCCGCCACTTCTGCTCGACACCTAAGCTTCCCCATCGTTGATCCTCCGTTTGCACCAATCCATCAATGTATTATTAGCTTCAGACCTTTCTTTTCTATTGCTCGACGACGGGTCTCTTTTCTTCCAAACTCAAAATGGGTTCTTCGTCCTCCAAAGTCGCCAAAGGCGCAGCGCGAAAGTATCCTGCTCGAGCTCCAGGAGCTGCAGTCCCCCAAGCAGTAGCACGCCAACCGAGGGCAGAGCCCCCCAAGACCCAGTCCAAGACTCTAGGGAACAGTGAGAAAGATGAAGGTGAGCAGAGTGAACCATCTTGGTACTCGTCATTGCCACTGACTGGTTCCCGTAGCTGTTCGAGCTGATGCCGCAGACCCCGATTTTCCTACCGGTGACTTTTCGCGCCGTCTGCACCAGATGGGCATTGCCGATTCGAATCCTACCTACTCACCCTCATCTACTGCCGCGACACCCCTCAGATCATCAGCGCCTTCGGGCCCTCACTTTGCACCGACTCGAAGCAACCCAACCCTGATTGCGCTCGGAGCTCGAGACCGACTACAAGACGAGGCGGAGGAAGATTTCGCAAACATGGGACGTGGTGGCCGACGGTTCCTTGACATGAGGACGTTGGTAGATGCTATGAAGTTTCGTGATCGAGGCATACCCGAAAAGGATATTGAGGCGAAACTGAGGATACAGCCTGGGCTACTGAGCAAGCTTGGCCAGGAAAAGACCTTCTCGCATGTGACAAGTCCCAATTGAAGAAGAACACGAGAGTCTTGGATGACCAAATTGCCAGGACACTCGAAGAGAAGAGTGCCATGGCGAATGTATACACCTGTACAAGACGCTTGCAATACAACGAAGATACCCAAGAAGAAACGACCAAGGTCCAGTTTGCCATGTGACTCTGCTGGTGCTGTCCAGACGTTCACCAGAGATTATTGGTACTAAGCTCTACTGTGCAGCATGGCCGCTGTCGATGCGAAGAGCAGCACCAGTCATGAAGCTGCTTATATCGCTTAAAAGAGAGACGGCAGCAACGCGACGGTCTTCAGACGTGCCCAGACGGGACACTTCTTGTGGCGACCGGGATAATCCTTGAACAGGTTCTGAAGCATCTGAGTGAAGATGTAACCCGAAGAAAGGGTATTGATACGAATACCGTGCTCGGTCCATTCTGGGGCAAGATTGCGGGCCAGTTGCACGAGGGCAGCTTTGGGAGGTCTTGGACAAGTGATGG
The DNA here is from genome assembly GCA_018886245.1 of Fusarium brachygibbosum. NCBI lineage: Eukaryota > Fungi > Ascomycota > Sordariomycetes > Hypocreales > Nectriaceae > Fusarium > Fusarium brachygibbosum. Next base: position 1,516,116 of record MU249524.1, read on the forward strand.
CAAGCTGTCGACGGCATGAACTGCCCAGATGTCCATTGGATATGGCTTTCAAATCTCACTGATGGTCTCCATTATTCTTACCCGTAGCGCCGGCTTCAAGGCTGGCATCGATCTGGAGGTTGAACTTTCTCTCGCGGACCGGGGGGAGGCTCAATGCGAGCAAAACGGAATGTCTTGTCTTAGTACCGTTCCCATCACCGTCTACAGTACAGCGTCAAAGGGAGCCAATATGCTCTGGACGCAAGGCAATGTAATGGGCATGGATGGAGTTGAAACCACGCATCTTATTTACATACACGCAAATAGTTATGTGTGCGTGTATGCAATAGAAACAGTTGTGGTTCAGTCTCACAGGCAGAGGCCAAGATTAAACCGATATTGTATTGCCAAGGCCGGTGAAGTTTGGGTTCCCTAGCAGAGTTAACACAGTCCCTACTGAAGCATAGCTCGGGGGGGGGGGGGGGTTTCTACTTTGATGATACTCTTGGAGTATGGGTCATGATACTTCAGGCTCAATTACAGATCGAAAAGTCTTTCGGCCGCAGATGGCCACGAAATGGCAAGTCCTTGTCTTGCACACATATTCTCATGCCCTGCAGAGAAGCTGAGTTTCATTGAAGTTCTCTGGTTGCCTTGCCTTGGGGTGCCAGAAAACTTGGCGGCTATTTCTTCTGTTACCTACCAGCCTGGGCAGTGTTCCTCTAGATCACCATACATGCTTTGACGCAATTGCAGATATCACAGGCACACGTAATGACGAATATAAAAGCAACCGTATCCAATTGGTATGATGATATAGGTCTTCTCATAGGTTCGTCTCTGTTTCAAAGTGATGGCTGGCTAACCGTTTGGTGATTCCCCAACCAAAGACACTTCCCCAGTGTAGTATTCCGAAGCTCCGCACTCGCTCCTGTATCGAGCAGGCCAAACTCTCTACTTTCAAGCACAAACCTCTTTATTCCTCGGTCATGATGTCCCTCACCATTGGAACTAAGGATCCATCCAATATCGAAGTCAAGGTTGGGTACACCTCCTCATAAACAGAACACAGATCTTTCAGCTTCATTAACGAGTGTCTGGTATCGCAATGACCACGGGAACTAGAATCAACCTGCATGTAGCTCGAAAATACCATAAATTAACGCCCTTCTACAAAACCTTTAACCGTTACACATGATGTTATGCTGCTTTACTTTGCTTCGCTTCACTTCGTTGCCTACACCCTCTGAGACAGACTTGAAGAGAGTCCTTCACCGACCGCAAACACCATGACGATGAATAAAACAATAAAGACATGATACGCCCCACCAACACTTACAAGCCCTGGCCCAGTGTCTCCCTCTTTAAAAGTTGCCTTTTCTTCCAGTCTTATTTTTGGCTCTTCTTCCACGGCAAATGCAGCTGATGCCTGTTCATACGCTATCAATCCACTGGTATACAGTAACCAGAGTAGTGTATACCATCGCAATGAATCCAACAACCATGACGATGATGTCGATAACCTTGGCCCTAGTGGTTTGGGCTGCTCCTTTGTAGTGCAGCAGCGCAGGGTAGATGTAGACCAGAGGAACGCAAGCAAAGCTTCCAATCAATGCCACAAACTTGTCCAGATCACTGGCGCCGAGGATACTGACACCTACGCACACGCCTGCAATGAAAGTCCTCAGAGCGTTCTTCTTCCACTTGATCGCACTGCTCTTCTTGCCAGTTGCCCGCTCCCCGAAGATGGATGTCTCAATGATACGAGCAGCTGGGAACAGCTGAACGGGGTCTCCCGCCAGAACCGCAATGGAATAAAGAAACTGGACAGCGTTGACAAGAGGCGAATCTTGAGGAAAGTTGGAAATGACCTGAATCTTGGTATCTTCACCGAATGTCGCATAGCAGAGCGCTCCAACTGATGTAAAAATGATGGTGATGATGAACATGACCAAATAGAGGAGGCCTGGGAAGTGTTCGGGTCTCTTCATACTTGACTGAATGGGCAAGATAAGTCCTATGCCTTCAAAAGTGAAGATGCCCGAGCCGACGGTCAAGGTGAAATCTTTGGGGTTAAACAGCTTCACAGTTGAGTCCATACCATGCTGGGAGAGTGCTGCAATGTCATAATACCAGATGTAGACAATGCCAATTAGTATAAAAACATCGGCGAGAAGGGCAGCGGGTCCGAGCTTGGAGATATTTCGGATTAGTGCAAGGGGAACAAGAGCGACCAACTGGAGAGCAATCAAACTGGGCACATTGAACATCAGCTCGCGATGATTGGCGGTCACAGCGTCAAGAAAGGCATAGAGGTTCTCTGCGGTGAAGATGAGACCAGCACAGACGAATCCAAGCTGAGAGATGGCAATTGAAGCAAGAACCAGACTTCTGAATCGTGGACCGATGATGGCCTCACCCAGTTCTCCGTAGCCGCCCCCATAGATTTGACGGCAGTCCAAGAGAAGCCGAAAGCATCCGCAATTGACCAAAGAAAGTACAATTAGTGTGACTGACGAAAACAGAATTCCACCGTTGCGAAAGGCTTTGGGCAGGAACATGATTCCGGTTCCAATGAAAGCTTTGATGAGGGTGAAGAACGTCTTTGTAGTGGTAGCATCACCCGTTTTCCGCAGTCTTTTAGAGCTTCGTCTCCGCCCGAGTAGCGGTCGAAGCTCAGGCGGCTGCTCAACATCGCCGTCCTCTCGGTCGTCAATGGCAGATTCGTCTTCGCTATCGTTGTCTTCGAGATCTTCGCCTGCAAAACTCCCGTACAGGTCGAGGAAGTCGACAAAGTTCTTGGCCACGATTGTATAACCGCTCATACGTCTTTGGCGGGCACGTCGCTGGATGTGATATCGTCGGAAGCCTCCCGGTTCACGCTGCTCAGAGTGACTCAGTTCGTCTTCGGCCGCCAAACGGGGAGTGGAATGATGGGAAAAGGTGGCAGCGCGGCGGAGGGAACTGGCGCGGGCCTTGATTTTGAACATATCGCGGTGCATATCACCACCTTGCAGAAGGAGCGAAGATTCGACGGGCTCTGCTTGTGAGTCATCATTGACGTTTGTGGCCGAAGCAGAGGCCGAGGGGTTGGCAGGCCCAAAAGCAACATCTGGCTCGGCCGAGTATCCATCTGGGAGATGTCTGTCGAGGATGGCAGCTTTTCTCTTGCTCGTATCGCTGCCCAGACTGCTGGGGGTTCCGTCGAAATTGGCGAAGTCGGCCATTGCTGGGGTCGTCACAGAAGAATTTGATGGTGACGTAGTGTAATTCAGTAGTGGCGGTGGAAGTGAAGCTCAGGAAATGGATGTTTCAACAATGCTTGAAATCACAAGTAGGTAGGTAGGAGGAGATCATCAGCTGCGTTAGCCGTCACTGCAAGCGCCAACTGCCACCTAATGACAGTAGGAAAAAGGAGCAATAATGGATTGGAAAGAAAAGAGAGGAATACATCGAAGCCCTGCAAACGGTAAATCGCAAGGTTGGGTCTGGGTCTGGGTCTCAGTCTCTTGTTGTACGACAACCAAGCCGGGTCGGTGAATGTCTCTCCCGGTTAAACAGCCTAGCTCCTTGAGGCTTGGATCGGTGGAGAAACTGACCCACGTGCAGTCGTACAAGAATAACAATGGAAGGTACTCGATACCTCATGATCGTGAGCGCCGAGGGACTATTTGCAGTTGAACATCCATGTAGTCGCTACCTGGGCACACTGAGTTCTTGTAACATGCCTCTCTCTGCAGGTATCAGTTTGGTGGTGACACTGATGAACACCACACCCAGTATTCAACCTTCCCTATTTGACCATACCGAAACTTCTAGAAAGAGAGAGCAAGCAGTGAGAGTACACAAATGGCAGAGTCATGACATGATCTTGGTGCTTGTTCATGGAATAATTTAGCAGCAGAGTAACAATTGAGAGTCATGTGAAGCCAGTAAATAGACTACGTCACTCATTCGTGACGCGAAACAAATGTGTAACTTGGTAATGGAATAGACAATGCTTCTTGTCATTGTCAAGACTCTCACAAAAAGATATAGTGCCCCTACCAACGCGTGCGTCTTTGGTTACCACCATGCATTGCAGCTCAGATTCCATCCCTATGAAATCGTTTAACCGGAGAAAAGCCGCTCGAATTGGGCAAATTTTCTCCTCAGGCACGTAGTGAGGAACTAAACCCAATACGATTGACGCGCCTGTCCTTTCGCAGCCACCAGAAAGCTCACTCGTCAACCTCAAATTCGACGTTCAATCTCATTCATCTCATCTAATCTCAGCTCATCGCAACCCAAACCCAACACAACCGCCAAGATGAGCTTCGCACCCATCAACCCTCGCCCTATGCTTGAGGAACTCGTCAGCAAGCAGGTTCTGGTTCGTCTAAAATGGGGCGAGGTCGAATACAAGGGCACTCTGGTCTCGATAGACAGTTATATGAACATCCAACTTTCCGGCACCGAGGAGTACATCGCCGACAAGCCCACTGGCTCCTTGGGACAAGTACTGATCCGGTATGGGCCTTCTCCGTGTACAAACTGTAAGATATTTGATGCTAATTAGGCTTGCAGATGCAATAACGTGCTGTGGGTGCGCGCAGCAGATGCAGGAAGCGACGCGGATGCTGCCATGACTGGTTAAGCTTAATCTCTATGGATGGCGATGGGACTATCTGATCTGAGGGATAGAGAGGAGGATACAGCGCTCTCGGCAACGCGGAGATTTATTCTGGCACGAGCTCTGTGTCTGGGGCCTGACCTGACGCGACACCGCTTTTTTCGATCACCAAAAACTACACCTAAGCCTGGTTCATGTACTCACGGACGTTTCACCGCGACGCCGCACTTGTCGACTTATTTCAAAACTTAGATATGAATTCCAGGCGGACGACCCACGCAGCCTCATAGAATGGCAGGATTGCCGGGTCTTAATTCTTATTTCAACTTCTGGACAAGGCCAACCTTTTCTGCGTCCACGTGTACTACTTCCGGCCAAGAGCTCCAACTCAGCCTCGTACTGGTTTTATATGGGGTATTGAGGGCTCTGGGATATGAACTGCGTACTACTCTGTTGAGACTTTAGGCAAAACTCTTTAACAGCTGTCTCTGAGAAGAGACCGGGAGATGAGGCCGGATGCTCACGAACCCCGATCAGAGGAACGTAAGTTCTGAAACTCCAAGTCTCACCTGACTCGTAGATGGGTTGTGAAACCAGCCAGGGCAAAGCCGTCGAGCTTCCAAGGGATAAGGGTACTTTCTTACTATTGTCACCCATTGACTGGTTTTGAAAACGAAACGTTTGTCCGCAAGGAGTCAGTGTAGCTGCAGGACAAAGCTTGCAACACGATCCTGTCGGTTTTCAATGTGATAAGAACCAGTAGCCGGCATTGATGTCAATATCATTTACAAGTCTGGATCACGTATTGGCCATGGATCTCTTTCTTGAAACATGAAAAAGGCCTCATTGTTCGGGATGCCTAACTTAGTTGGAAGCTTTATGCCTTGTGCTCCAGCTCTTTAAGTTTCCTGCTTAAAGTCTCTATGAAGTTATTCACAGTTGTTACACACATCTTACTCTCTGAGCAATACATGTAGCCTGGCAAGACTGTTCGTAGTACTAGCCAGTTGCTTATACTGCCCACAAGGCAACTGTGGACCGATGAAAGATCTCGACAACTTGTGATGGAAACTCTTCCATGGGAGGTTTTTGTTCAATAAAAAGTATCATATTCCGATACTTACACAAATAACCTAGTTAAGTTTTGTGCTCGAGGGCTCGGCACAAAAGCTTGATATGACTGATGGAAACTCTTCGAATCGTGTTCCCGTCGAGGAGGCTGACATAGAAAGAAGTACGTGTCCCATATTCTCCGAGCTCGTCAATTACCTATGAGGGTTGAGCACGTCCTATCAGCCAATGCACGATGTAGCCAACCGATCGATAGTTAGGCTCAAGAGGAGATCTCGTAGATTGTTATATTGAGGCAACATCGACAGACTGTTGACTGCTCTATATAGCACTCGTTGGCGGGAGGTGCAGCACAATTTGTTGGCTGTTCATTGGCATGCATATGTAACTAAGCCAAGCCATGGACATAGCTTTCGGTCTGTCAATGTCCCCTGCATGTCAATATATGATCATTGCCACTGTTCGTAAAAAAAGCCATGGAAAAATATACCGCTGATTCTTTGGAGGAACTTGGTATTTATCTGCCGAGACTTTATGCTAAAAACCATACCAGACAGATTCTTTTTTCAAACCAAATAATAGAATTCTAGTCGACTTACTCGCAGATGATAACTTGAGTGAAGGCAAGTAATTGGATAAGTCGAAACAAACTAATTATAACCATCAGAGAGTAGGGCTCGATAATCTTGTAAGAAACTGAGCCATGATCTTCTTAGCCCCAGTGTGCAGGATATATGTAACTAGAGAAAGGCTCGATATTCAGCAACCTGGAAACGTCAAGATGGCTGGTAATTATGGTGCTACACTCAAGATATACCAGTAGTCTAGTGAGCAGATGAACTAGGATAATTGCAGTAGAAAGATGCTTGGGTTCGAATCCCAGTCTTGACATTATATCTAGTTTTTCTTTTTACTCGCTCTCCACTCACCGCGGGACGGCAGACTGAATGCAAAAGTCTGTATCTAATCAAAGCTCGTTTCAGTCCAAAACTACCTTCACTATCTGGGTTTGTTGCCTAGAATTGACAAGATGCGAGTAAAGGGCAAGGGCTACTTGGAAAACCTACCCCGCCCGCGTACAGGTATCTAGCAATAGGCCAACAGACACAGCAAGGAGCTACCCCCTGAGCCTGAAAATATTGACTGATGCTCTATAAGGGTGCTATAGTTTAGATTCTGCGATTTTGGGGGTATTTCTGCTATAGAGGAAGAAGTCCAGTTGGTTCTTGTAGAATAAAACAAGGATTCTATAGCTCAAAACTGGAGGTATCCAGAGGTGACCCAAAGGGATCTGGCCACTCAGAAAGTACGAGATATAATGTTTAGCACCCTTGGGGCCTGTAGCAGCCTGTGTGCCTTTCATTCATTGAAAGCGGGGAGCGGGGGTACTGGGACCCGCTGTTGCTAAGTGCCGTGAATCTGGGGTAAGCGGGTCTATTAGCGGACTTGGTGGGGTACCTAAAGACCTTTTGCATGTTAGCGGCAGTGATACTTGGACAGCACGCGACTTGTAAAAGCGCAGTCAGTAAGACGCTGCAAGTTGTACCTACTAATCAACTTACTGTAGGTGGCCTTTGAAATTACGACAAAAGTACTTGGGTGGAATGTCACCGAAAACTCTGCACGGGACGATAGCAGGCAGGCAGGTACTGTTGGGAACACGTTTCCCCTCAAATCTCACCTTTCCTTCCTATGGATGTTTCTCTCGGGCCTGTGCCGCAAAATGTCGCCCTGAAGGGGACCGCTGAGGAATTTTGAATTTGGAAGGTTCTTATAACGTCTGGTCGTACAATCAGCGGTTGCAATGCACTCAACATCGGATAGTGTCTCTTTGTCGTCAATCGACTCCTCAACTGGGCTGACACTTGCATTACATCGTTTCATCTTCCCACAAACCTAACTGTCCAGGTGGCATGAACAAATCCATTGGATTCAGTAGATAGCATACCCACCCCAGCGTGCGTCTACTGGTAGCGGGGGTTTCTAGGGTTGAGACTTGACTGTAGTAAATACTCCTGATCATTTTCTCTCTATTATTCGTCCCGGGATGGCTGCCAGCATTTTTAAATATTATGATAACATATTCCCGCCCCTGGCATCAAGACGCGCAGAATACTTTATACGAGCTCAACGAGTACTAATGCACAATTTCAGCTGGACTTTGAGTGGTTTGCAACGATTCATCCTGACTGCTACTGGATCCGGAACAGAACCGGAACAAATACCTAGTAAATGCAGCCAGACAACTACGCCACCATCATCTCGCTTCGAGCTACACTGCATTGCACTGAACAGTGTACAGTACTGTACAAAGTATGGGCTGGACAGTATCCCCTGGCGTCTGCTCAAAACGACAATGACTCCGAGGCGTCCCTGGCGTGGCAACCTTCACTTCGACCTTTGCTGTACTGTACATGGTCGGCATGCCCCTGGGCCTCATCAGGGCATCGCATAAATGATGCTGCACTGTTTTCAGAATGATTTGGACCAACCGTGAGTAGTGAGCGACCAGATCACGAGGACTACAGTTGACGTGATGGAGGGCATTGACCTAACCAACGGCGAATCACCACCTGTCTCGGCCTGCAGGAGAGTTTGAGATTCGTGGGAGATTGCAAGCCATCCGTCGACCAAGTGTAACCTTGTCGACCAACACAGTATCCGATTTACTATGTACCGATTGTTTGCACTGATGCACGCTTACCTGCCCAAGTACTATTCAGCTCAGTCCCAACCCTCCTTGCCTCCTTCTCACAGCCTCCGTCTTGCTCTTGCCCAAGCTGATCATCCATCCAAGCGCTGCTCAGGCTCTTACCCCGCTCGATCTTCCCAAAGCATACAGACATGGTTGCACGTATATAATGGAAGGAGGTGCCCTTTTTCGTCCTGATTCGATTCCCTCCTTACTCTCTCATCTCAACAAACAATTACATCAATCCTTCGACTTGAATCTGTGCGACTCAGTCACCCTTTGTTCCTTTCATCACGACCAATACCAGGCACCTACCTATCAGCTCAAGTCCAGTCGACTCAGCGATTGGACCATCAAATAGTTAGTTTTCTCTATAACTATTTCACACCAACAAGCTCTTCCTAACACTCATCACCAGACAGACCCCTTCAGCTTTCCTCCACAACAACATCAACATGCCCGTCCGCGTCCCCAGACTTCCTGCTGCCAAGCCCTCTGAGATCTTTTGCATGGGTGCGGCTGGTGTTGGCGTTTTGACACCTTTGTACCTCGTCATGCCTGGCGCCGAGGAACGTCTTTCCAACCAAACAAACAAGTGGGCTCCACGATGGGAGAGGAATGTCAGCTATTTTATCCCTCCTATGGAGAAGGGTGTCCAGCGTATTGAGCCCCCAGTATCTAAGATGGTCCAGCGTGTTGAGGACCGCCTCCCTCTTGAGAAAATGGCAAAGTCTGTTGATAAGGGTATCCGAAGTGGCATCGCCCGATTCAATGGTGAGAACAAACCTTGAGAACATATTTCTTTCTGTCAATATGGTCATGGCTATGGCCTTGACCTGATCCTGCCAACAACTATTGCCAGGCATGCGTCTTTCATATGTACATTATCATAGCATACCCTGGGTACGGATAGATGACCATCTACTTGTTCACGTCAGCCCACACACGACTGGAATGAATTTCTACTTCTTCTTCCTGTTTCCCAAACTGTGCGTGATTGCCTCGTGTCTACATAATATCGTTACCTGATATATCGCTCGTGGTAGAGCGTAATATTATCTTGATGTGTCGCTTATTTGTTCTATGTATAACTTTCGTCGACTAACACGTGGTGTCAACATCTCGACATCTCGGCCTTCACTTGTGAGACGCTGACATATCGTTCGCAGGTATTAGGACTTGGTTCCAGGAACACCATCACCACCTCATTGACACCACTTATACTCATTCCCCTTCTGTACACAACGTCCTTTTTGAGGCTCAAAGAATGTAGTGATGAGTGGAACCCGGCTGCGACACATCCTGGCTCGATAGCTTCAGTCTAAGAATCCGTGTGGAGACTGGACCCTTAGTACGGATACCCAGCAGGCATTTGCCTCACCGGGAGTCTTGCCGCAGATAACTGCTTGTGGGGACGATCAACTAGGATTGGTTTCTCATCATTTGTTGCCGCATAGGGGGTGGGCGTTTGTATCGGTCAAGTCTAGGCTCTTCAAGATGACACAAATACCTACAGTACCTACATAACCAGAACCTGGCTTCGAAGATCCGCTTTCATGGTTGGCGCAACCCCCGGCAAGTCCCGCGATTTGTTAACCAGATCAAAAGAATTCCACCCCGCATTTCGCTTCGCGCCATGGCCAAGTGGCAAGACAGGCTCGAAACTACGTCCTTCAACTCATCTCATTTTAGGTTGTCCAACTGCTGATCGAACCGTCGCTTGTCCCCCTATCGTATCAACCCATGAGATTCGGTATGAACTGCAGAGTCAAGCAACCGAAATCCACCCCCTCTGTTATTCTTAATAACGTCTTATATCTGACTTGCTTGAAGATGCTTAATGCAGAGTTATATAGATAATTAATCTGGGTCACGTTCAAGTCAGTTGTGAATAAACGATGAGAATCACGACTAACGCGCCACTTATAGTCGACTTGGTAAAAAGCCTCTCCAAGAAGATGTGCTTTAGAAAACGTGATGCTTGATGCTGTTATTCTGCTACCTTCATTTGCAAGCGGCTATTGAAAAGTGAGGTCTGACTAATGGCTAGATTTCTTGCATATGCTCATCTAAGACCTTGTTGGTCCCCGGATATACATATAGCGGATTGAATCTGGTTTTGATTTTTCTACCTGTAATCCCCTTCCCTATCTTCTAACAACCCTGTACCAATGGACAAGATGGGTGTGGTCAACGGAATTCTAGCATGCTAGTGATGTTCTCCACTGATTACTACACGATTTCGTGGTCCGGAGATTCCATCAATGTTACAATTCATTTTGTGTTATTCAATCTTGAGTCGTACACACAGACTTCTCACTACTCGAGAAACAGACATGCTCCAACCGAGTCCAAAGTTCCAACCAGTAAATCAGAGGCGAACCAGCCCAAGCACCCTTGAACACCTTGCACAAGAAACAGAAACGAAGCAGTCGTACCCAACTAAGCAAAATGAAAGAAGTCGAGACCATAATTTCTCTGCTCATCGTCACATTCGTCATCTGCACGGATAGGCTTCCCCATTCCTGGACCATACCCATCAACATGCCCCAAGCCTACTGGTCCACCAGTTGCACTAGTCCAGTTTGTTCCGATCTGAGAGAGCTTACTTGGTACTTGTTCGTTCATAGCCCTTTCATTGTTCGCGAACTTGCCCTGTTCCTTCGTTGAGCCAAAAGCAGCTATCCCTGACATTATGCCAGTAGACATGGCGGCGCTCTGGTTCAAAACTGAACTTGCACTGAGACCAGCAGTTCCAGATGTCCAGTCAATGGCACCGTGAAAGTGACCCTGTGCAAAAGGAGGCTGCATGTTAGGCAGGCCCCAATTATCTGGTAATGGGTTTGGGACCGTGGGGGTTATTGCTCCAACCATATGTGCTGGAGCTATGTCAGAATGATGCACATTGAGGGCATTTCCAACCAAGTCAAGGCCAAGCTGATCTGGCTGACTATGCACGTTCATTGGAAACATAATCGAATCAAGTGGCGGCTGACTATGTTGCCCATATGGCAAAGTATAGGTTTTGTCAGTAAGAGACGGTGCAGGCTGCGCCGTCATTGCAATGAATGATGGTTTTGACGAAGCAAAGTCCGATGTCTGTCGGTGAACAGAGGGCCGTCTCTTCTTCAAAGGCTGACTAAACTCATCACCCGCTTCTCGCCTGACTGGAACAACGGGAGCAGATGAATTGCTTTCGAAAGGTAAGCCACTTTTCGCATTACCGACTCCCACACTAACGGTATGACCCATACTGCCGCTGCGTGATCGTGGTACATCGCTCATGCTGCCCCTAATCTGCTCAAGCACAGCTTTGAGTAAATCATCCATCCTCATGGCTGGGTGATATGTAGAACTCATGTCCCCAACAGCATCCGAGAGAATCTCGAGATAACCGGTATATGTTTGACGACTGGGTTCGTTACGTTGGTAGGCGAGTGCAGCGATTAATGCAATCGAAGCGGTGCCGGCATGTTGGATACCCGTTATAAATATCTTGCGTCCGTCAAACCTTTGACGGTGTTGCCAGAAGATTCGGGCGACGCGTATTGCCTGCTGGGTGCATATACTGCGGGCCAAAGATGTACGACTGCCATGAACAGCACGCTGGCGATCATCTGACGAAGTTGAGGGACCTTCTGCGTTTTGTCCAAATGATTGCCCGAAACTCTCGGAATCTGCCATCCTGTCATTTTCAGGACTGGGATGAGAACCGGTACTAGAGTTGTCGCCAGTAATAGAACCATACTTTGCCCATGGCCGGTGCAGCAAAATCATAGTGACGTGGTATTGCTGATGTAATAGGAAGAAGCTGTAAGGAGCTGTTTTGACATTGCTTGGTTTCCATGCCATACGGTCTGGCAAACGCCTGTACCAATTCTGAAGTTGTCTGTCAAGATTGATTACCTGAAGATATTTATTTTCCTCGGCCTCAGTTGCGGCAAACGTGCCAGTGTGTTCCGCAGCCTTGTTGGAACTTGTCAGGTCTCGTATCTCGACAATACGGCCTGCCAGTTCCATCAACTCGATGAGTTGTTCATAGATCTCTGTTGTCAGATCTGTTTTGGCAGTGCTAACACAAAATGCTGATAGCTGTGAAAACCGGTTTGATAGAAGATCAACGTCTTGACTCTTGATAGCCAATGGACGCCCCAAGAACAAGCCCCAGTACCGGTCATAAATGACACATGCCTGCATTACCATGTTTCGAATCTTTGTATCCTGTTCAGACATGTTGCTAGTGCAGTCGAGGTGTAACCCAATATCGAAGGCGAGGCGATTCGCCATTCCTAATTGTAGTTAGTGTGAGTCACATCCGGGCTCGGAGCCTTTGTATATAAACTCACCGGAGTACATCCAACCAGTATTATCTCTACCGACACCGCATTCAAGGTCACCAAGTAGTAGCAAAGCTTGCACGCTTGGGATGCCACCTGGCCGTTCAAGCTCAATATCGAGCATGTGCTTGGCCTCTCGATGGAGTGTACTTTCTCGCGGATTTAACGTGATGTTACGCATATCGTCTCTATCCATATCTGCTACACGGTACCCCATAGCTAGGACGGCTATATGGAGGAAATGAGAGTAAAACTTGGAAGATTTGGAGCTGCGGTCAGCTTCGAAAGCGGTCCGATCAATGATCTGTATGACGGAATTATAGTAATGAAAGAAACCGTCAATGAGGTAGTCATGCGTTTCCTGACCCAATGATTCAATAGTCTTCACGGCTCTGCGGATCTGTTCCGAGGGCTCATGGCTATCATATAGACTTGTCGATTCAGCATACACATGACTGTTAGCCGTGGGACCGAAGAATCGTAGCCGTCCAGATATTTGATCGAATGATAGATTGCCCTTGGTAGAAAGCAGACGATGAATTACATCTTCTTGTTTCGAATCAAAAATGCGAAATGGTGAACCTTCGTTCGGTGAACGATTACCCTGTAGATTCTCACGGTGGCTCGCGGCTGCAGAGTCATGCTCGCTTACCGCAACATCGTCAGCATGTGAGTCGGGTGGCGAACGACCCTCGCTCCCGGGAGACTTTGAATCAGACTGTGGCGATGGATCTGGATTGCTTGATGCAGTCGCTATACCCTCTTGAAAATCGTGCCTTGTCTTTGGGGGATAAGTGGCGGGTGGTGGCACGATACCCTTTTCCAAAAGCAAACCTTCGAGCAACGAGACTCGATCAGACAATGACGACATATACGCTTTAGAAATAGGTCTAACATGATCAATTAGGATGAAATGGCAATAAGACAGGTGCGTGAGCACGTACCTTCTCCGCTCATCGTCATTCTTAATAATGCATTCTGCACCAGATTTGGCACAAGCCGTACATTCAGTTTGGTTCTTCGGGACCACGCATCGAATTCTCCGATCGCGACACGATGCACATGCGACAGATGCACGATGCCGCACCTGCTGCTTGGTTGTCTGGCGGCCATCGGGGGCTTTTGGTGAGACGTCCTTCTGGTTCGCTTCTAGGTTAGGGGCATCTTTCGCAGTGACCGAAAGAGCCATGGCGATGCAAGCTGTACGGAATCTCGGTCCAGATAGTCCCAGAGCCGGCTCACGTTTCACGAGGCTGATGGGTCTCGGATAACCGGATTTGGCTACGGATAGGTCTGGGCGAGTAGTTAAAGGGGGAGATTTTTAAACTTGGGAGGAAGTGGAGATGTAAAATTAAAGCTATCTTTAGTAATTAGCTATGTAGGAACTACTTTAAGGATAAGTTAAAAATTAATTTATTTACTTTTATTATAATAATTTAAAATTGATTAAATTTATTTTAATTTTAATATTTTAATAGATTTAATTAAATTAAAATTAAAACTTTAGTTTATATAATCTAATTAATATAATAATATAGTTTATAAGTAAGTTAGCCACTTAAGTAAGTTAGCTACACTCCTTTTCTACCTTTATTATACTGTAGCTGCACTGTTAGGTAGCTACAGGCGCTATATATAACAGCCAGGCTTTCTAAGGGATAAACTAGTCTATTCTAAGTTTATATTAATAGAGTTATAAAGTATAATACTAAATAAAGTGAGGTATGATATCTCTTAATAGTAAATAGAGTGAGTTAAGTATATTTAAATAAAGATATTTTATTAATAGTTAGTAAGCTAAAATCTAATTATACTAATAGGTTTATATATATACTTAAGGTCTATCTTAAGGATTATAGTAAAAATTATAATTTAAAAGTTAAAATTATAGTTTTGATTATAAGTATAGCTATAAAATTATATTAAAAGATATAAGCTATAAGACTGCTCTTTAGTAATTAATTTAAAATTATAGAGTATATATAATATAATTACTAGAGTTATAATATAATCTCTCCCCTCTATTAAGTTTAATCCTTAAGGCCTATATATTTCTTTTTATAAATTAATCCCTTCCTATTACAGTTAGGATTTAAGATATAGATAGATAAGGAATACTTTAAGTAAGATTAAGTCTATTACTATAGATAGGCATTATAGGTAGGTTAGGCTCTATTAATAAGATATAGCTTAAAAAGCTATATTTAGAATCTATTTAAAAATTAATTTAAATTCTAACTAATAATATATTACTATATAATATAGACTTACTAATTAGATTTAAAGTAAGCTAATTTAATTCTTATATTATAATAATACTCCCCTCTTTAATATTAAGCTCTATTAAAATAGATTAATATATTTAATAAGTAAGTAGATTAATTAAGCGAGTGGATTAAATAAGTAAGTAGATTAAAAATCCCTTACCTTATAATATTTCTATTTAATTAGATAATTCCTAATTACTTACTATACTATAGCCCTTAAATAAGGTTAGAATTACTCTAACCCTTTAAGCTATATAGAATAACTTAAAACTAAATATATACTAAATAGTAACTATTTATTAAGTACTTTTTATTATTTTATATTAATATTAAAATAGTATATAATTATAATATAATTTTATATTAAATTTATAGAAATTAACTAATTAAGAAGAGGATATAATAGTCTAATTTATTCTTAATTTAAATATATAAAGATTTCCTTTATAGTTACATTTTATAGAAAATATAGTTAATTCTCTACTTACTGACTGTAATATATTACTTATTAATATATATTATGCTTATAACTTTATTAAGTAATAATTAAAGTTAAAAATATATTATAATTAAAAATATAATTACTAAAGAGCTAAATATAAAGATCTTATAATTATTTATAAATAATTTTAATTTATAGAGAATATAATTATAAAATATAGTATTTAATTAAATAATATTTAGAACTTTAATAAGATTAGCTTTATAATAGATATTATACAGTTTAAAATAATTATTAAAGATATAAAAAGGTAAAAAAGATTAAAATTAATATAGCTAGGAAATTATAAATAGATTACTATAATCTAAATAATTAATATTAATAGTTAATTAATCTTACTATTTATTATTAATATAGATTAATATTACTTTATAAATTAATATTAAAAATATAATTTTTTAAATAATTAAATTATTATATTAAATTAAAATAGATAGATTAATAATTAATTAGATTTTAATTAATTAAAATACTTTAATTAGTTTATAGCTAAATAAATAATTATTATTACTTTTTAATTTTTAATAGTTATAAAAGTTATTATTTTATTAAATTTAAATAATATTATAAAGATAATAAGATTATTACCCTCTATATATTTATTTATATATTTTATTTACTTTAATTTCTTAATATTAAGTACTTTATAGTATTAAAGAAGATATATAGATAAAAGATAGAGTATTTAATTAAATACTTTATAATTTATATTTTTAAAATTAAGTTTTTTTAATACTTTTTATATTACTTTTAAAGCTATTTTTATAGAAAGTAATATATAGAGAGGTTTTAAAAGGGCTAGGCTTACTCTTTTTAATTTAGAATATATTATCTTAAAGCTTAATATATAGCTATAGACTTTAATACCTTTTAAAGAGGTAATTAAACCTATCTCTCTTTAGACTTTAAAGAATTTAATAATAATAAATAAAGCTTAATTTTAAAATAAATACCTTAAGAGTTAAATTAAAAGGTATTATAATAGCTCTTTACAGTTAATTATTAAGGCTATTTAGTCTCTTATTAAAGTAATAAAGAGATCTATATATAAAACTACCTTAATAAGAAATAAGATTTAAAACCTTTAAGAGGGAAATAAAAAGCTAATTTAATATTAAAGATTAAAAAGAATTAAATTATAAAAAAAAGACTTTATAACTATAAAGAAAGTATTATAAGTAATTAATTAAATAGATATTAATATATAAATAGTAAGTAAATTATTATAAAATAATAATTAAAAAAGGTTAATTAAGTTAAGTATTTAGTAATATAGTATATACAGTAAGACTGAATATAATATAAAGATCTATTAAGTAGTATTAAAGGTATCTAAAGAAAAGTATAGTAAGTAATTTTAATTAATTAAATAAATTATAGTAATCTTATTATTTAGATAATAAAAGGTATATAGAAAAGTAATCTATTTATTTATTTAATTTACTTACTTATTAAATATATTATTATAGTTTAAATTTATTAAAATATCTCTAATAGAAGTTTATTATAACTTTAGTAATATTTTCTATATATATAGTAGGGACTTTTAACTGCTGTGTGAGTTATATATTGAGTTCATATTGGTTAAAGTTCAGTTGTAAGGGCAATATCTACAGTTATGATATATAGAGTTTTAACCTGCCGGGATAGGTCAACCTTACAGTTAACAACAAGGAGGATATTGAGAAGCTTGGGCATCTGTTTAAAGTATAAAGAATTTAAATAGTAGGGACTTTAATTAAATTAATATATTTAGCTTACTTTATAGTATATTTTAATTTAAAGTAGCCTTTTTAACCTTATAAGTCCTATTAAGAATTAATAATATTTTTAATCTCTTATTTTTTTACTCTTTTAGCATTCATTAATAAGGGAGATTTTAAATTCTAATTAGATAGTAAGTTATTAATAATAAGTCTAAATAGATTTATATAAAATATAGAATATATCTTTATACTATTAAGTAGTTCTAATTAATATATATATATATAGAGAGAGATAACTTTAGCTATTTTAAACGGTTTAATATTCTTTTAATTTAGTTTCTTTTAAAGCCTTAAGGTCTTAATATTATAGATATCTAATTAAATAAAGTCTCTTTCTTTATAGCATTTAATAAGTCTCTTATTATAGTTTATTTAATCTTTATATTAAGCTTAAGTTATTATATTTTTAAGTTATAAGTAATTTAATATATCTTCTATAGTTTAAATAAACTGCTTAATATCTTTTATAGCTAGAGTTCTTTTAATAGTAATAATAAGTTTAAAGCCTATTTTAAAGTAATATTTATAATTTATAAAAGACTAAGATATATTAATTATTTCTAACTTTAAGGAATTTACTATAAATTTAGCCAGAGGTAGCTATTAATTCTAATTATCTTATAAATATAATATATAAGCTTTTAAGTATTATTTTAATATAATATTTAGTTATTTAGTCTAGCTATTAATCTTAAGGTAATAAGCAGTTAATAGTAATAAGTTAATAAATAGTTATTAAGTAAATTTCTCTTAGAACTTAATTATAAATTAAGGGCCTCAGTTAGATACTATAGTCTATAGGAGGCTATAGAGCTTTTATATTTCTCTTAAGTAATAATAGATAGTATCTTTAATATTATAAGTTCTTTTATAGATAATAATATATTTTATTTTAATTAAGCAGTAAGCTATAATTAAAATAGTATTATATCCCTTATTAAGTAGTATATATATAATAAAGTCTATTAATATATATTATTAAACTCTCTTAAGAATTAATAGGGGTCTTAAAATGCTTTATTTTATATCGTAAGTAGGGTTAAATCTTTAGTAAGTATAGCAGTTTTTTACTTATTATTCTATAAATAATAGCATTCTAAGCTAATAGTAATTACAGTAAAGTAAGTTATATATATAGATATAGCCTAGGTGTTTTACTATAGGGTATTTATAATAAGCTTTATTAAGACTGTATCTATATCTTAAATTATAACCCCCTAAAGATAGTATTCTTAATAGTAATCTCTTTTAGATTATTTTATATTTAATAAGGGTAATCTTTAGGTATTATAGAGCTTCTTCCTTTAGTGTTTATAATATTAATTATATATCTTTATCTCTTTAGTATTCTTTATTTAATAAGTAGCTAATATCTTTTATTAGCTCTGTAGAAAGAGTTAATTCTTTTAGTGTTTTTAATAGTAATTAGGCTTACTATATTAACTATTAAATATAGATTTGTTTTACTTTTAGGGGTAGAAGTTTTTAGTTTTCTTTCTTTAGAACTATCTAACTTTAATATATTAAGTGCTTATCCCCCTTCTGAGGGAGATTTTCTAATCTTTTAATTAAAGTACTAAGTTTTACTCTTCATTTTCGAAAGTAATATAATAGGAATTAATATAACGGTAGTTTATAAGCGAGTTAGCCACCCAAGTGAGTTGGCCAGTATACTGTACAGCAAATAATAGCCTACCCTATAGGATTTTAAAGGTTATATTAATTAATTAAATATTAAATAAAAAGCTTTTTTTTCAAATAGTATAGCTAGCTTTATTAGGAAGTAGTTTTAAAAGATTTTTAATTATTTTTATTTATATAATAAACCTTAAAATACAGTGTATTTTACAGTGTAAATAGACTTTGAGGGTGATAGGTATACAAGATTTTTATATGAATTAAAGAAATTTAATATAGATTACATTAGAGCTTATATATCTTATATTAAAATTGTAGCTATTTTAAGCTTACTTTCGATTTTTAAGAACTTTTTAAAAAATAGCTTTTAAGGTGAAAAGTCTACTGGCTAACTCGCTTGGGTGGCTAACTCGCTTATAAAATACATTAGATAAATATCACTTTCACTATAGATATATAACCTTACAGATATATAACTTTTAAACCGCTTTAATTAAATTGTATAATAACTCTCTATAATAGCTTTCCTTATAGAATAGATTAATATAATATTTATTAAGTACCTATTATTAAATTAAAAATTAATCCCTTTTAAAGCTCTCTTTAAGGATATTTAAATATTTATAAAAGTATATAATTTTATTATTATAAAATATAATAAATACTCTTATAAAGGATATTTAATATAATACTCTATTTAATATAATTAATATAGAGACCCTTAATTAAATAAAGGCTTTAGTCTCTATTAAAAGCAGTTATAAAAATATAGATATAAGTAGGTAGTTATTATTAAGGCTTTTAAAGAGAGTAAATAGTTTTTCTATTAATATAAAGATATAGAATATTATATTTATAATTATCTTTTAAATAAAAGACTATTAATTTATTTATTTTATTATTATTTTACTTTCTTTATTAAATTAATTATTAAATCTACTAATTAATATATTAAAATCTAAATATAGAATATATAGGCTATTATTAAAAATAATATCTTAATTTAATATTAATATAGTAAGATATTTATAATACTTAAGCTTTAGTAATTTAAAAAAAAGCTTATAGGCTATTTATTTATTACTGCTTTAATTAAGCTCTTTAATAAAGGAGGGACTTTTTATATTATAAAATAGATACTTAATAACCCTAACTGCCTTTTAGGCTTTATTTAGATATTTCCTTATTATATTTAGATATAAAAGCAGTTTCTAAAGGTTATTAGCTTTAATAATAATATATATAATACTAATTACTTTAAACTCTTACTCTTTTAAATAATTAAATAAATCTATCTTAATATAGTTTTTAGTATTGCCTTTAGTCTTATTAATAATAAATAATAAAAAGGATTTTAATTTCTTATAGAGAGTATTTTTACTTTTTTATTATAGTAATTAATATATTAATTAATTATTATTATTATAGATCTTAATAACTTAATAAAGGCTACTTTAAATAATCAATTTCTTAAGATTTAATAATAGCTTTATATTTATAATATTTATTTAAATATTCTCTTTTAATTAAGATAGAAATAAATTAAAAATATAAAAAATAATAATAATTTAAATATTAATAAAGTAAATAAATTTCTAAAACTATAAGCTATTTTAACTCTATATAATTAAATATTTATCTCTATTAAATCCTCCTTTTAAGTTCTTTATATCTACTAAAATATCCTTTAAATATAGAGAAAAGTTTTCTTTATAGAGACTAAAAAAGTATATAATAAGGTATAAATTAATCTTTATAAAGAGTTTAATAATTAATATTTTATTTTATAATATCTTTTTAATATTTATATATTAATATATACTTAATAAGCTTATTACTTTATTTATAAATATTTAAATTATAGTATATATATAACCTTAAGTATTAAGGTAAATAATAATAATATTAAGAGCTATTTATTAAATAGAATAAGCTATCTTTATAGATTAATAGAGATAATATAAAATATACTATATAATTAAGAGTATAACTTTAAAGATATTTATATAAAAGATAAAGTTTTTTAAGATTTAGATTTTTTAAATTTAAATTTTAATTAATTAAATAAATAAATATTATTCTTTTATATTATTAAAGTGCTTTAAGCTTATTTTAACTTAATATTATAAAGTCTATAAAGTAATACTTAATATAAAGAATCTTAATTTAATATTACTAGACCTATATATAGAGATATATTCTATTTAAATTAAGTTTAATATATTATATTACTTTATAATATATCTATAAGTATATATAGAGGAGCCTCTTATAAAATAGGATATAATAACTTTATAAAATATTATTTTAAGATCTATATTATAAGATATTTAATCTTAAGATTACTATATCTTTTAAAGGATAGCTAAAGAATATAAAGTAAGATAATAATAGATTATATACTCTTTATAGTATCTTAATAGAGCAATTAGGCCTTAATATCTTAACTATAAGTCTTTTAATTTTAAATATCTAGATTTTAAAAGAGAAAGTATAAATACCTATTTAAAAGTTAGAATAAATTAACTTTAACATAAAAGAGTTAGAGCTAATAGACTTATAATATAATTTATACTAAGGCTAGAAATATTATAGGTATTTATATAAGTAGGTAGAGAGTATAAGTAAGTATATAAAGAATAACAAGTCAGTAGGAGTTATTATAAATAGATTAATATAACTTATAAGTTTAAATTAAAGGATTTTATATAAATAAATATCTCTATATTAAGATTAAATTAGTAACCCCCTTAATATATTATTAATATTAAATTAGACTTAATAGTAATAGCCTCTTTTCTATAAGGGTAATAAGACTATTAAGTAGGATTATTTCTTATAGGGAATATAAAAGTAATAATAAAGCAATATTTTCCTAATTAATTAAAAGGCTTAAAAAGTTATATATTTATAAAGTTATATATCTATTTTAATTTTTTTTATACTTTAAATAGATACTTATGCTTCTTAATATCCTCTTTATAATTAACTATAAAGTTAATCTATTTTAACAGATTAAAAACTCTATATATTATAATAATAGATATTACCTTTATAACTAAACTTTAATTAAAATAAACTTAATATACTATGATTAATATAGCAGTTATTTAACTATATATAAGTATAGCCATATCTTCCTCCTTTAACCCTTAACTAATTTAATATAACTAGCTTAACTGTCAGTTAGCTTATTAAAAAGGTAAAGCTATATATATTAATATTATACTTAAGTACTAATAGTAATAATATATCTATATTATTTAATATACTAAAAGTCAGTTACTTAATCTCTAGCCCCCTTTTACTCTATATTACTAACTACTTTTATAGGCTCTATATAATAAACTATCTAATTAATAAAGCCTATAGTAATCTCAATATAATTACTATCTTAATAAAGACTATAATCTTATAGTTAAAAAAATAAAAGATAGTCTTAAGGGACTTTAAGTTAATATAAAATACTTTAGCTATTTAACTTAATGACTTTAGCTATATTAATAAAAATATAGTTAAGCTAGTTACTTTTAGCTATAAGCTTTTATTAAACCTATAGTTCTATATAGAAAAAAAAGATAAAGAGTTTTTTATAAAAGAGCTAAAGGTATTAATAGAGCTAATAGAAAAGCTATTTATTAAATTATTTAATTTTAAAGAGAGAGACTTCTTTAGTATTATAAAAAGGGATTATTAATATTAGCATTTTTACTTATTAAAGTAAGTTAATAGTATAATTAAAGCTCTTAATTAAAGGGTTATAATTATTAATATAAAGCTATAAGAAATATACTAATTATAGCTTAAGACCATAAATATATAACTATTAAGGATAGTAGTAGGGACTTAGTATATAGTACTATTAGGGGAAATTAGGAAAATCAGAAGTATTTAAAGTCTATAAAAGATATATCCTATATATAAAGTTTAGAGTAAGGTTTAGAGTTAAGGCTACTTCTTAAATTTAAGCTGACTTTAGGCTATAGATCTAATTAATCTAGGTTATATAACTTTCCTCTCTAAGAAGCTACTATATCAAGACTTTTATTAAATAAAGCAATATTATTAACTGGGTTATTAACTGGGGGTTATATATCTACATTAATTCTTAATATAATATCTTAAAGTTAAATTAGGATAGAAACTTAAACTATTTTACTTACTAGCAGTTTAATAATTTAATTATTATAAAATACTTTAGGTTCTTATAGTCTGTAATTACTTTAATTAGTAAGGGTACTCTCTCTAGCTTAAGTTTTTATTTTTTAAAATAGTAAATACTTACTATTAGTTCTTTATTATAGATCTTATAGTTATACTTTATAGCAATATACTTCTTAAAAAATAATATTATTAAATATAAAGTCCCTTTATTATTACTTTATTATAATACTCTAGTAGATATATAGTTAGAGGTATTAGTCTTAAGGATAATATCTTTAGTTTAGTTAAATAGATATAAAATTAAAGTAAAAATAAAGACTTCTTTTAGCTAAAAGAAGGCCTTTTTATAGGTCTTATTCTATATAAAAGGTATATATTTTTATATCAGTCTATTTAGAGGTATTATAAGCTTTAAGAAGTTATAAATAAATCTTTTATAAAAGTTTCTAAAGCCTATAAAGGCTTATATATCTATTAGGCAGGTTAATATACTTTAATTCTTAATAGTCTTAATCTTTATTAAGTTTATTTTAATTCCTTTTTAATCTATAATAAAGCTTAGGAATTAAATTTCTTTAATTAGAAATTTATACTATATAGGGTTAATATATAATTTAGCTTCTTTAAGTTTTTAAAGTATTTACTTTAAGTATTCTATATATTTATTTTAAGTTTAATTATATATTAAGATATTATTTAAACAAATAGTTTAAAATATATCTAAATATTCTCTAAATATATTATTAATATATCTTTAGAATATTATAAATATTTCTATTATTTTTAATATTATAATTAATAATTTATATAGTCTAAATTGAGTTTAAAAGGCTATTAAGTATTTTTAGCCCTTTTTAATTTATAGGGTATTAAAGGCAGATATAATATCTATATAGGAAAAGTATTTCATTTTAAATAGGTTATTTAGGGATTTTTTAATTAGGGATAGTAAGTATTAGTCTTTAATAGGTATATTATTTAAGGCTCTATAGTTAATATAGTATTATAGTCTATTTTTAACCTTCTTAATAAAGAGTATAAAAGAGGCTACTAGAGACATATTCAGTTTAATAATACTTTTCTATAGGTTTTTATTTAATTACTTTTATAAAGCTATTAGCTTATTATAGGATATATTATAAAGTGGGTTAAAAGGTAGCTCTATATTTAGAATTAGTTTAATATAGTAGTCTCTAAATCAATATAAAGGTAACTCTTTAGCCTCTTTAAGTAAAAATGTATCTTAAAACCTTTATAGTTTTCTTAATAGCTAGAATTCTTTAGGTCTATTTTAAAGAGTATTATCTATCTATTTTAAAGTAATAATAAAGAAGTAATAGCACTTTCGTTAAATATATAGTTTAATAGCTTTAAGGGATATTAATAAGATATCTTTTTTTTTAAAAGTAAGGTAAGATATCTTATTCTATTTAGTAAAAGAATTTCTTTAGGATATTCTAAAAATCTTTAATCTTTATTAGCTTTATTAATATATTATAATACTTCTAATAGTATTAACTATTAAAGGTAAAGGTATAAGTAATAAAGCCTATTTATAGATTATATTACTTTAATTAGAGAATTTTTAATACTATACAATAGCTATCTAATTAAGTAATAAAGAAGACTATACTCTTCTTATAGTAGTTATTAATATAGAGTTTAGTATAAATATAATAAATAATTTATATACTTTTAGTAAAATAACTATTTAAAAATTTTAATATAAACTTCTTTTTAAGTATAATAGTATTAAGTCTTAAAATAATACTTAACTCTTATCTATAAATACTTTACCTTTAGCTTTATAGTTAGTTATAATATAAGAGGGTATAAAGTCTCTTTTAGCTATATTTAGTTTAATAAGTAAGATTATTAAATTAAAATATAAGTTATTTATATTTATAATTAGGATTCTATAGATAATAGTAGTAGATATTCTAATCTTTAGGGTAAATATTTATAAATTTAGTGCAATATATATAGAGGTTAGAGTTTAATATTAATTTATAATAGACTTATTTTATTTTTTAAGCTTTATTAAGAGCAATAAGAATTAGTTCTATTAATAATAATAGAGAGTAAAAGGTATTATTAATAGAAATAATATAAACTAAAGTAATATAAAATAGAGCGGTATAAGCAATATATAATAGCGGCTTAATAGAGCTTAGTTAATTAGATATTTAATTTAAAGTAGTTATAAATAAAATAAACAAATAAATTATAATAGAAATATAAATTATTATTCTCTTTATATAGTAAGGTAATTATAATAATATTAGTTATTTAAATCTATAGGTTCTCTAGCTAGCTAGTAATTCTTAAATAGGCTTTTATCCCTCTAGAGTAATAGAGATTTTCTCTTTAAATACTTTAAGTCTTCCTTTTAAAGAGGTATTATTCCTTTAAGGTACTATATATAGATTAATAGTAAATTAATATTAATAGTTCTTTAGATCTTATAAAAAGGTAATTAAGATATAATATTTATAACTGGGGGATAGATTATATATTAATATTTTATAGAGCTTTTAAGAGATAGCTTATTTTAAAAAGGTAAAGAAACCTTTTTTTAATATCTCTCACTTTAATATGAAGTATTAAAACTTAATAAAGAATATATTAAAGTCTTTAAATATTTAGTAGAAATAGAATAATTTAATATAAATATTAATAATATAGTTTAAATCTCTAAAGGTATATTTTAAAAAATTAATAATATCTATATAATTAAGGAGTTAGTATTCTATAAATTTAATATATAGTAAGATATAAATATAAGCTTATTTAATTAAGCAGTTAGTTATATAAAATATTTAAATAAAAGGGATTAAAAATTAATTAAAATTAGCTTTTAATATTAAATATATTTAAAAGATAAAGTAATATAAGTTATTTTAATTGCCTTTAAACTTATTAAATATTATAGATATAATA
This sequence comes from Fusarium brachygibbosum, assembly GCA_018886245.1. Taxonomy (NCBI): domain Eukaryota; kingdom Fungi; phylum Ascomycota; class Sordariomycetes; order Hypocreales; family Nectriaceae; genus Fusarium; species Fusarium brachygibbosum. The sequence continues at coordinate 1,542,084 of MU249524.1, forward strand.
GGTTAAGAAAGCTAGGTATGTTGAATAGTTATATTATATTAAAGCTTAAAGAGTGAAGTTCTAAAGTAAGGCTATACTTATATTTAGATTATAAATAATTCTATAGTAAACTAAAGGTTAGTTAGTTTTAAACTATAAAGTATAATAACTATTCTCCCTCTAATAAGTATTATCCTTAATAATACTTAAGAAAGAAAATAGATTTATATTAATTATAAATACTATTAACATATTTAATATTTTATTAAATATATTAAGTTTTCTATAATTACTTAAGTACTAGCTATAAGGCTATAGATATACTAATTAGTTTAAAGGGTATTATAAAATAATTAAAGTAGCTATATTAAATATAAAAAGCTATTTTTCTCTTTTTTTCCTTCTTTAGTATAAATTTAATAATAACTATCTTCTATATTAATTTTTAAAAAATATTTTACTCTTTATATATAGTTAATAATCTTAATAATAAAGGGTAATAGATATTAATTATTAATAATTACTCTATTTAGTTTTTTATAATTAATATAGAGTTTTAAACTTTTATCTTTCTTAAAGATAAAAAGGATAAGTACTTATATAAAGCTCTTTAAAGGTTTAATTTACCCTTTCTTTAGGTTATCTTTAATATATTCCTTAAGTTTTTATAACTCTAATTAAATTAATAAATAGATAGATCTATAAGGAGATTCTTTCCCCTTAATTAAGTTAATAGTATAATTATTTTACTTTAATTAAAGTAATATATTAGCTTTTTTAATACTAAAGACTTTAAAGGAATTATATAGCTCTTTAAATACTAATTTATTTAGATTTTAATTAGGTTTCTTTTTATTTAGTAAGAGATATAATTCCTTAGTATAGATAATAATATAGACTCTTATATTTTTAAGTTATTTTATAAATATATAAAATAGTAAGATTTTAAACAAAATTTATTAATTAATTTTAAATTATTATCACTATTTTATAAAATTATTATAAATATAGCATTATATAAGATATTCTATTAAACTAAAGATTAATATATTTTTAAACTCTTTTAATTTATTCATCTCTATAAATATATAGGTAATTTTAAATGATTTTCTTTAGCAGTTAGTATAGATAAGAATTACTTCTTATTAATAGTATTATTTTATAGATATACTATTAATACTATAAAGTTTTAAGCCTTTTTTATATAATTCTTAAAGCTTATATTATTTTATAAAGGTTTTATTAATAATATTAATTTCTATAGTAAAATCTAAATAGATAGTAATCTCTTTATCTCTTCCACTATAGAGTCTACCTTTAATAATAAAGATAGAGAAGATTTAAACTAAAGTAATTCTTTATATTAAATTTAAGATCTTTTTAATAGGTAATTAGACTATATTATCTATTTCTTTTAATTTCTTTAATATTATATCTATTATATTTATATTTAAGGTTTTAAATAATAAAGAGTAATATATCTAACTTTATTATATTTATAGTATATAATCTAAATATTTCCTTAATTTATTAATTATTAAAGTATTAATTAGCTTAAACTTTAATAAGTCTAGTTACTTTAGTAATTATAATAATTATTATAGTTTTAACTTTTAATAAATACTTAAGCTTTTTAATATACTTAAAGTTATTATTAATAAAATATAACCCTTCTAAATAGATTAAAACTTAATATTATTAATTTAATAGATATTGCCTTTATAATAAAACTTTAATTAAGATAAACTTAATATAGTTATTTAACTGTATATAAAGCAGCAGCTAGTTCTTCCTCCTTTAAAACCCTTAATTAATTTGATATAATAAGCCTACTTATTAATTAACTAAGCTACTTTAAAGAGGAGTCTGTAAGTAAAGAATATGAGATAAATACAGACTTACAGTCAGTCAATTAATCCCTACCCTTCACTCTATACCGCTAACTACATTTATAGGCTTTATACAGTATAATATTAGCTATAAGAAAAAGCCTATCTAATAACTGCCTAGGCTATTATAATATAGGTCTTAATCTGACCTAACTGGAGATTAAAGATGCTATTAATAACTACTATAACAGTTAAAAGATTAATTAGCTAAAGTAAGAGGCTATAGACTTTAATAAGATTAATAAATAGAACTTTTTACAGTTTATACTACCTTTTATAGTTATATAAAATAATATAAACTTTATTAGGTTTATTATTTTAAGCTATAAGCTTTTAATCCTCTATAATAATAAGTAAAAATAAAAGAATTAATAGTTAGACTTAAAGGGGCTTAAATAGGAGTTTAAAAGCTTAAAGAGCTTAAAAGAAAAGCTAATAATAAAGTATTTAATCCTTAAGATTTAAACTTAATTCTTTATAGTAATTAAGTTTTATTATTAATTTTAATATATTAAGTTAGAATATTAGCTTTATTATATTAATAATATCTTAAAGTATATATAGAGTATATTAATTATAGCTTAAGACTATAAGTGTATAATAATAGAGACTTAATATATAGTATTAGAGGGAGAAGAGGGAAAATTAGAAAGATTAAAGTCTATAGAGTTCTATATATAAAGTTTATAGTTAAAGCTATTACTTCAAGTTAAGCTTTAAGCTATAGATTTAATTAATTAAAGTTATATATAAAGGGTTATATAACTTCTTTCTCTAAGAACCTACTGTATTAAGACTGTAATATAATATAATATTATGAATTAAATTATTAAATAAGGGTAATTATAATAGAGTATTAAATTATCTCTATAATATAGGTAATTTATAACTAAATATATTTTATAGCCTCTTTAAGCAGTTAAATATATATTATTATGGAGTTATTATAAATACTTATATTTTAATATAATGTCTTAATATTAAATAGCTTATAATACTATTTCCTTATATTCCTTAAGGAGGTTTCTTATTTAGAATTTAAAGTGTATTTATAAAGATATTAAAAGTTTTATAAAAAATAAAAAAGCTTATTTCTTTTTTTTATAAAAGAATTATTTCTTAAGAGAGTTAAGATAAATATAAAACTCTCTTAAAGACTATTTAAATTATTATTTAATTTACTCTATAATAGCTAAAATATTAATATTTGTATTATTAATATCTTTTATTAAAAATTTAATTTAATATTAAAATTCTTCTTAATTATATATTATAAATATATACCCTTTATTTAAATACTCTTTAAGGTAATAAGATTATTATAAATATCTATTTTAGTTTATATATCTATTAATAAATATATTTTTATTTCTATTTTTATAGAACTTTCTAAATATTGCTTTAAAGGCTTATTTAAAATCATTTATTTAATTATTTAGAATTTATAGGTTTATTAAGATCTTTAGAACTATAATATTTTTAACTTTAATTTCTTTTTTACTATTAAATAGAGAGCTTTTATACTTAAAGCAGTTTAAAATTAGAATAACTATATTAAAAGATCTCTATAGTTTAATAAAAAGATAAAATATTTATTTATATAATAAATATTCTTTAAGTTTTTATTTCTATTTTATTAATTAGACTTATATTTTTAATCTTTTAAGTTCTTTTTATTAAGTTTAGTTTTTATTTTAAATTAAAGTTATTTTATTTATTATAATTAAAATACTTAAAGGTAATATCATTTTAATTAAAGAGGTTTTATTAATAACGCTAGCTTTAATTATAAATAGAAGCTTTAATATTAAAGAATTCTATTATTTATTTTCTATTAAATTTATTTTATTTATAGAAGTTCTAATAGTAAGAGAGTTTAAAGTCTTAAGGTTATTAAGGTATATTATTATATAAAGACTATTATCTTAAATAGCTTAAAGTAAAAGCTTTAAAATCATTATAGATATAATATATCAAGAAAGCTAGATAGGTTTAATAGCTATATTATATTAAAGCTTAAAGAGGGAAGTTTTAAAGTAAGGCTATACTTATATCTAGAGTGTAAGTAATTCTATAATAAACTGAAGTTTAGCCGGTTCTAGACTATAAAGTATAACATTAAAGCTAAGTAATTATTTAATAAGACTAATTCATTTAATAGATTAAGAAGAAGGTAGAGAAGTTATTTCTATAGAAGCTACTATATAGAATATAGCTGGTATATCAATCTTAAGGATTTTATAAATAGTAAATATAGTAAGGTAAGTAATATTCAAAGTATATTACTTAGCTAAATAAGCCTTAAAGATCTTATTATCCTTCCTTTATAAAGCTTTAATATTTTACTATTATAAATATATAAATTAAGCTTATATAATATTATATTTAATAATAGTTTATTATAAGACTCTCTCTTAATCTTAATTAGAGTTATCTATAACTTAGAGTTAGTCTTTAAGGTTAATTATATAGTTTCAAGACTATTTAATATACTTATAGATATTCTTAAAGTATTTAAATTAATTATTAAGGAAGTTAAGGATATATTATTAAAAGGAGTCTATACTATCTAATAGGAATAAAGGAAGCAGTTAAGTTAATATTCTATTTAGTATTTAATTAGAGAGCTATATAGTATTACAGTTGGGATTTAGGATATAGATAGATAGGGAATACTTTAAGTGGGATTAAGTCTATTACTAGAGATAGACACTATAGGCGGTTTAGGCTCTATTAATAAGATATAGCTTAAGGAGCTATATTTAGAATCTATTTCGAAGTCAGTTTAGATTCTAGCTGATCATATATTACTATATAATATAGGTCTACTAATTAGGTCTAAGGTAGGCTGGTCTGATTCTTATACTATAATGCTTCCTATAGGTTTTAACTTAAATCTATATTTCTTTAAAATACTAATAAAATATTAAGTTATATAATAAAGTATTTATTTTAAAAATTTAAAATATTAGCTATTTTATAGAAATTATATAAAATTTTAATAGGATTTAATAATAAAAGTCTTTATAATATTACTGCTAATTAAGAAGCATTTATATATTTTATAAATAAGAATAGTATTCCTATAGTAATACTATATATATATAATTTTAAGTATAAGAAGGACTATTATTTTAATAATATTGAGTATTCTTTTAAATATTTAAAATATATCTACTAGAGTTATCTATATAATAGTATTTAAATTATTTCTATTTATTTCTATTTTCTTTCCTTATTCCTATTTATACTGACCTTCTAATAGTAAATTATTTAGTCAATTAGTAAGAGAAATTAAAAGCTGAAGAAGAAGAAGTTAGTAATAAGGTTGTAGTTTTATATAATTAACTTACTGAGTTATAAGCTCTTTTAGCTAAAGCTATAAGTTATTTATAGTATATCTATAAGATAAAGAAGAAAGTAAAAGAGTATAATACTAATTTATTTAGATATAAAATATAAGACTTAGATAAAGAGGATAATATTATTCCTACCTTACAGTTATATAAGAATTAAGTTATAAATAATCTTCAGTCTTTAGATATTTTAAATAAGGTTAATTAGGCTTCTTTAAGTTTTAATAATCATTTTAATAATATTAGCCCTTTAAGGGGTTCTATCCCCAGTTAATAATTTAGTTTACAATATTGCATTATATTACAGTCTTAATATAGTAAGCTCTTAGAGAGGGAGGTTATATAACCCTTTATATAACCTTAATTAATTAAATTTATAGCCTAAAGCTTAACTTTAAGCAGCAGCTTTAACTATAAACCTTATATATAGAACTCTATAGACTTTAATTTTCTTAATTTTCTCTCTTTCTCCCTTAATAATATTATATACTAAGTCCCTCTTTATATATACCTTAAGATACTATTAATATAATAGAGTTAATATTTTAACTTAATATATTAAAATTAATAATAAAACTTAATTACTATAAGGAATTAAGTTTAAATCTTAAGGATTAAATACTTTATTATTAGCTTTTCTTTTAAGCTCTTTAAGCTCTTAAGCTTTTATTTAAGCCCCTTTAGGTCTAGCTATTAATTCCTTTATCTTTATTTACTATTATAAAAGATTAAAAGCTTATAGCTTAAAGTAATAAACTTAATAAGGTTTATATTATTTTATATAATTATAAAGGGTAATATAAGCCTATAAAAGTTCTATCTATTACATTTATTATAATTTATAGCCTTTTACTTTAGCTAACTGAACTTCTAGCTATTATAGTAGTTTTTAATAGCCTCTTTAATCTCTAATTAGGCTAGACTGAAACCTATATTATAAAAGCCTGGGTAGTTATTAGATAGGCTTCTTCTTATAGTAGCTAATATTATACTATAAAAAGCTTACGAAAGTAGTTAGTAATATAGAGCGAAGGGTAGGGGACTAGGGATTAATTAACTGACTATAAGTCTGCATTTATCTCATTTTCTTTACTTATAGACTCCTCTTTAGAGTAGCTTGCCTTATATTTTTAATAGGTTAACTGACAGTTAAGTAGGCTTATTATATTAAATTAGTTAAGGGTTTTAAAGGAGGAAGAATTAGCTACTGCTTTATATACAGTTAAATAATTATATTAAGTTTATCTTAATTAGAGTTTAGTTATAAAGGTAATATTTACTAAATTAATAATATTAAGTTTTAATCTATTTAGAAGGGTTATATATTATTAATAATAACTTTAAGTATATTAAAAAGCCTAGGTATTAATTAAAAGTTAAAACTATAATAATAAATAATTTAAAATAGAGAATATTAATTACCTTTAAGTATATAAAGAATACTAAATAAGAAAAAAGGTTAATATAGAGTTAGAGGTAAATTTATAGGGAAATACTTATAGGCTATAATATCTCTTATTAAAGATATAAATAGAATAATATAATAAGGAAGAGTTTATAAAAGTATATACTAAAGAAGGTATAGAGAAGTCTTTAATAGTATATAGATTATTAAATAAAAGACTTAAAGAGTTAAGCTATATATATATATAATAAGTATAGCTATAAATTGTATTAAGAGAAGAAAGAGGTTTTAAAAGGTTTACTTTTAATACTATAATCCTATTATTATTAATAATAAGTTTTATAGAGAGAGAAATTATTAGTAAATTAATAATTAGAGCTAAAGGATAAAAGGTAATATACTTTAGAGTATAAAATATAATAAAAATAGTAATATAAAGTAAAGATATAAAAAGTAAAATAATATATAAATAAAAAGATTAAGAAATACTATTAAAATTATAATAATATATAATAAGAAAGAAAAAAAAAAGAAAAAAGCTATTTATATTTAAAATTAAAAGGCTATAATATAATAATAAATATTATAGTTTATAGCTACTATTATTAACCTATAGTTAGTATTTAAGAAATTATAAAAAACTTAATATATTTTATAGAAGAATTAATATTTTAATAGTATTTATAATTAATATAGATTTATTACTATTTTTAAATATTATTAGAGATAGTATATATTAGAGAGAAAATAGTTATTATACTTTATAATTTAAAATTAGCTAAACTTCAGTTTAGTATAGAATTACTTAAAATCTAGATATAAATATAGCCTTACTTTAGAACTTCACTCTTTACGCTTTAATATAATATAACTATTAAACCTACCTAGCTTTCCTAACCTATTATATCTGTAATAATTCTAAGGCAGTAAAAATTTACTTTCTTAATAGTTAGTCCTTAAGTTCTTTAATAAGTAAAAGTAAGGTTCTATCTTTAACTATAAGGGTATTTAACTATTAATAGTCTATAATAAGTTATAATTTTCTATTCCTCTTAAGTATAAATAGTATAGAAAATCCTATAAATAATATAGATTTATATATATTACCCTTTTATAATTCCTCTTCTGAATATTCTTTAAGAGTTATAAACTCTATTTTATTATAACTATAAATCTTTTAAAAGGATAGATTATTTTATTATAACTCTACTTACTGCATTATATATACCCTACCTTTTTCATTTTTTATAATAACTAATTATAAGTAGACTGACTAGATTCTAGCTCAGTCTAAACCTTAAGGCTAATAAGCTAAGGACTGACTAAAAATACTATCAGTCTAGGACTGATAATAATTTATATCAGTCCTAGAGGTATAAACCTTATACTATATTCCTTTATATCTCTCCTAGTATATATAGCTTAATACTCTTTAGCCTAGAAGTTAGCTTACTAGCTATTAATAATGTATCTTTACCTAAATATACTTAACTCACTCTATTTACTATTAAGAGATGTAATAGTTTATAACGCTTAGTATTTATACCCTATATATCTATTAATATAAACTTAATACAGACTAGTTTATCCCTTAGGAATTACAACTGTTATATATCTATTATAAGGCAAATTTTATAGTCCTAGTAACTATACTATAATACCTTTATTTTAAGTTCTTCTTTAAAGAGTTTTTTATAGATATAATACTCTTAAGGTATATTTTTAAGTCAATTGTTTTCTTATAGGCTTTTTAGTTATAACTCTAGTTTTCTATTTAGGTTATATAGTTATATATTAAAGGTTATAACTATTCTTTTAATCCTTTTTATATTACCTTTATCTTACCTATATTATACTCTTTTTAAAGGTAAGTAAGTCTCTATTATTTTCTTACATTATACTTTATTAATTACTTTAAGTAAAATGTAAAATCTCTATTTATTATTTATTTTAAAATCGGTTAATATATTATTAAAGCGATCCTCTATATAGTTAATCTAGCTAATTCTCTAGTTAATATCTTATAGACTATAGCAATATATCTAATATAGTTTATAAGCAAGTTAGCTATAAATCTTAGCCTATATATTTTAATTATTAATAAAAATGCTATAATCTATTTTATTAATTAAAACTAATTAATTTCCTTAATATTAATAACCTTAATTACCTCTTTATAAGTCTTTATATTATATCTACTCTTACTATATATATAATAATATTATATATTTAATCTAATTGACCTTCCTTAATAATAACTTCTTAATAATTTAATTACTATCTATATATTAATATCTATTTAATTAATTTAAATTTAATTAATTCCTATAGGTATTTTACCTTTATTTTATAGATAGTCACTTTTCTCCTTTTTCTTTTAACTATTTATTAAATTTTCCTCTTAAAGCTCTTAATATTTAGCTTTAAGTATAGTAAGGTTATATATATTTTCTATTACTGACTTAATTAATAATTAAAAAGCCTTAAAGATTAACTTTAAAGAGTTACTATAATATCTTCTAATTTACCTCTAAAGGTAATTAGAATATAAATTAGCTTCTATAAAAGTCCTTAATATCTTTAGGGTCTATAATTAAGTTTATTTTATATCCTCTTTAAGAAGTATTAAGGTCTATAATTATATATTAAGTATTAAAATAATATATTTTAAGTTAAAAGGAGTAAATTTAACTCCTTTACCCTTTTAATATTTCTTATTATAATAGTAACCTAATAAGTAATATAAAAGGTAAGAAAGAATTAAATCTTTATAATATATTATTTTATAATACTCTTAATTATTTAATTATAAGCCTTTTTTAATAGCTTAAAGTAGCTTATATTAAGAGGCTAAAATAAATAAAAGGAATAACAAGATTTATAAAATAAAATAATTTTCTTTTTTTTATAATATATTATAAATTTAATTAATTAATAATTTTTATAACTATTAAAGATTAAAAAATAATAAATATTAAGTAACTAATTAATTATATATTTATTAAAATATTTTAATTAATTAAGATTTAATTAATTATTAATTTATTTATTTTAATTTAATATAATAACTTAATTAATTAGGAAGTTACTTTCTTTATATTAACTATAAAGATATTTCTTACTTTTTATTATAATAAATAGTAAGATTAATTAACTTTCTATATTAACTGCTTTAAGTATAATAATCTATTTTTAACTTTTATATTAAATTAATTTTAGCTTTCTATTTCTCTCTATATTTATAATAACTTTTCTAATTAATATTATATTTATTATAAAGTTAATTTTATTAAAATTCTAAATATTATTTAATTAAATACTATATTTTATAACTATATTTTCTATAGGGTTAAATTAATTATAAATAGTAATAAAATCTCTATATAAAGATTTTTAATAGTTATATCTCTAATTATAATATAGTTTAAGCCCTAATTACTAATTAATAAAATTATTAATTTAATATATTTTAATAGGTAATAATATATTTAATAAGTATGTAGGTTAGTATACTTTTTACCTTAAAAGCTGTTTTTTAAATAATTCTTAAAAAATTAAATTAAGCTTAAAATACTTAAAACTTAGACAGTATATAAATAAGTCTTAAAGTAAGCTGTATTAATTTCCCTAGGTTTTTAAAAAATTCTTATATAGCTATAAGCTATAAAATTTAATATACTGTAAGATATACTTTATTATTAAGATTTTTATATAAAATAAAATAGCTAAAAATCTTTAAGAAATAGTATTGAATAAATCTAACTATACTATTATATAAAATATTTTTATTAGACTTTTAGCTATTTTATTTTAGGAAGTAAAATAGTATAGGGTAGGTACTTTAATACTATACAGTATACTGACCTGCATACTTTTCTAACCTGCATGCTTATTAAACACGTTATATTATAATTAATAAGTAGTTAATTTATAATATCTTTAATAATAGAGAGTTAGTAAGGAAATCTTTATAAATCTTAATTAAAAGTATATTAAAAGATAATCTTTTTTTCTAACTTTAATAGTTTATATAGATTTAATATAATCTTATACTATAGTTTTCTATCTTTTTTTAAATTGCTAAAAGTATTATAACTTACTTTATATATTTTAGTAATATATTAAATATATAATTTAAAGTTATCTTAAAGGGCTTAAAGAGTAAGATAAAGTTAAGCTTCTTTTAAAAGCTATAATATTTATAGTAATTAAGATTTAACTAATCTAATAGTATTAATATAAAGTAAGGGACTATTAACTAACTTACTTAAGTGGCTAACTTGCTTATAAACTATATCAAATTAAAGGTATTAATATTTAATAGTTATAATTCCTAAGGGATAAATTAATCTATAATAGATTTAACTTAATAAATATATAGGGTATAGATATTAAGTACTTTTAGATAATATATCTCTTAATAGTAAATAGAGTAGTTTAAATATATTTAAACATAGATATTTTATTAATAGTGAATAAATTAAAATCTAACTATATTAATAGGTCTATATATATATTTAAAGTCTATCTTAAGGATTAGAGTAAGAGTTATAATTTAAAAGTTAAGATTACAGTTTTAATTATAAGTATAGCTATAGAATTATATTAGAAGATATAAGTTTTAAGACTACTCTATAGTAATTAGTTTAAAATTAGAGGGTATATATAATATAACCGCTAGGTTTGTAATATATATATTAAATAATATATAAATTAAATATTATTAATTTAAGTATATTTATAAGTGAAATAAAGTTAATTTAAGACTAATTATTATATAAGCTAAATAGTATACATTTAAATATTATAGAGTAAGCTAGAGTTTATTAGATAGAGAAAGTAAGGTATATAAAATATATACATAATAATATTTATTACATTCTAATATAATCTCTCCTCTCTTTAAGGTCTTATCCTTAAAGTCAGTAAAGTAATTAAGTATTAAATTTATATATTAATTCTAAACTTATTTCTATAAATACTTTTCTTATATATTAATAATAATATATTTAATAAGTAAATAGATTAAATAAGTAAGTAAATTACTTTTCTATATACCCTTTATTATCTTAATAATAAAATTACTATAATTTATTTAATAAATTAAAATTACTTACTATACTCTTCTCTAAATACCTTTAGTACTACTTAATAAATCTTTATATTATATTCAGTCTTACTGTATATACTATATTACTAAATACTTAACTTAATTGACCTTTTTTAATTATTATTTTATAATAATTTACTTACTATTTATATATTAATATCTATTTAATTAATTATTTATAATACTTTCTCTATAGTTATAAAGTCTCTTTTTTATAATTTAATTCTTTTTAATTTTTAATATTAATTTAGCCTTTTATTTCCCTCCTAAAGGTTTTAAATTTTATTTTTTATTAAGGTAGTCTTATATATAAATCTCTTTATTATTTTAATAAAAGATTAAATAGCCTTAATAAATAACTTTAGAGAGCTATTATAATACCTTCTAATTTAACTCTTTAGGTATTTATTTTAAGATTAGGCCTTATTTACTATTATTAAGGTTTTTAAAGTCTAAAGAGAGGAAGGTTTAATTACCTCTCTAGAAAGCAATAAGGTCTATAGCTATATATTAAGCTTTAAGATAATATACTTTAAGTTAAATAGAGTAAGTCTAGCCCCTTTAAAATCTCTTTATATATTACTTTTTATAAAAGTAGCTTTAAAAGCAATATAAAAGGCATTAAAGAATTTAGTCTTAGAAATATAGATTATAGAGTATTTAATTAGATACTCTATTTATTAACTATATATCTATTTTAGTGGCTTAAAGTACTTAATATTAAGAGATTAAAGTAAATAAAATATATAAATAGATATATAGAGGGTAATAATCTTATTATCTTTATAATATCTCTTAAATTTAATAAAGTAATAACTTTTATAACTATTAAAGATTAAGAGGTAATAATAACTATTTATTTATTTAGCTATAAATTAATTAAAGTACTTTAATTAATTAAGACTTAATTAGTTATTAGTCTATCTATTTTAATTTAATATAATAACCTAATTATATAAGAGATTATATTTTTAATATTAATTTATATAGTAATATTAATCTATATTAATAATAAATAATAGGATTAACTAAATATTAATATTAATTATTTAAATTATAGTAATCTATTTATAGTTTCTTAGCTATACTGATTTGAGCCTTTTTTACCTTTCTATATCTATAATAACTATTCTAGACTATATAATACCTATTATAAAGCCGATTTTATTAAAATTCTAAATATTATTTAATTAAATATTATATTTTATAATTATATTTTCTATAAATTAAAACTAATTATAAAAAATTATAGGATTTTTATATTTAACTCTTTAGTAGTTATATTATTAATTATAATATATCTTTAGCTTTAATTATTACTTAATAAAGTTATAAGTCTAATATATATTAATAGCTAATATATTATAGACAGTAAGTAGAGAATTAGCTATATCTTCTATAAAATATAATTACAAAGGAAATCTTTATATATTAAGGTTAAAGATAAATTAGACTATTATATTCTCTTTTTAATCAGTTAGTTTCTATAAATTTAATTTTATAATTATATACTATTCTGATATTAATATAAGGTAATAAAAGGCATTTAGTAGATAGTTACAATCTATTATATATTTAGTTTTAGGTTATTTTATATAGCTTAAAGGGCAAGAGTAATTCTAGCCTTATTTAAGGGCTATAATATAGTGGGTAGTTAGGAATTATCTAATTAGATAGAAATATTGTAAGGTAAGGGATTTTTAATCCGCTTACTTATCTGATCTACTTACTTATTACATACATTATATTAAGTTATATTTCTAAGTATATTAATTGTCTTAAAGTGACTATTAAGTATTATAAAGATATTTCCTATTTAATTTATAAATTTAGATTTAAAATGCTTTATTATTAAGCTTATTTCTATTTAAATTCTTTATACTTTAAATAGATACTTAAGCTTCTTAATATCCTATTTATTATTAACTGTAAGGTTAATCTATTTTAATAAGTTAAAAACTCTATATATTATAACTATAGATATTACCTTTATAATTAAACTTAAATTAAAATAAACTTAATATATAACTTATATAGTAGTTATTTAACTGTATATAAATATAGCTCTATCTTCCTTCTTTAACCCTTAACTAATTTAATACAATTAGCTAGCTAATATATACATAATATACTTACCTTTCGCTCTATATTGCTAACTACTTTTATAAGCCTTATATAATAAGAGATCTATTTCTAATTAGTAAAGTCTATAGCAGTCTTAATATAACTACTATCTTAATAAAGATCTTAACCTTATAGCTAAAATAATTAAAGAAGCCCTTAAGAAATATATAGTCTTAAGGGAATTTAAATTAAAATAAAATACTTTAGTTTTTTAATTTAATTACTTTAATTATATTAATAAAGATATAATTAAACTAATTACTTTTAGCTATAAGCTTCTATTAAATCTATTATTCTATAAAAGAAAGATAGATAGAGAGTTTCTTATTAAAGAGCTAGAGATATTAATAAAGCTAATAGAAAAGCTATTTATTAAATTATTTAATTTTAAAGAGAGGGACTTCTTTAATACTATATAAATCTACTATTAATAGTAAATTCTTTATTTACTAAAGTAAGTTAATAGTATAATTAAAGCCCTTAATAATAGAGTTATAATTATTAATATAAAGCTATAATAATAAGAACTTTATTTATAGTATTATTAAGGGAAACTATAGGAAAATTAAAAGTATTTAAAGTCTATAAAAGATATATCCTATATATAAAGTTTAGAGTAAGGTTTAGAGTTAAGGCTATTGCCTAAAGTCAAGCTGACTTTAGGCTATAGATTTAATTAATCTAGGTTATATAACTTTCCTCCTTAAGAACTTACTGTATTAAGACCTATAATATAGAGTAATATTATTAATTAAGTTATTAACTAGAGAAGCTTATTTCTATATACATTATCCTTAATATATTATTTCTAAAAGTAAGTAGTAATATAATTTCTATATATTTAGAAAATATACTAATTATAATTTTAATAGTATAACTTCTTAAGCTTAGAGGTATTTAAAAAGAATATTTATATAGTCTTTATTAATTTATAGTTATATAGATATTCTATAAAACGGATTATACTAATAAGTAAAAAGAGTAAGCTAAAGTAAATCTTTAAAATATTTAGCTTATCTTTAGAGATTATATTATTTAGAAAAATATCTTTATAAAATGGCTCTAGAGATACTCTATTAAGGTTATAAAGATTTAAATAAATTAGAAGAATTAGAGAATTATAAGTCTATTAATTATAAAGTAATAAAGTATTTTATTCTAAATATTATTTAAATATTGAAAGACTATAGTATTATCATTCAAAGTGCTATATTTAATTCTTTCTTCTTTAGTATTAATAATAGAAATTCTCTAGGAGTTATTAAGTATTATTATAGATAGAATAGGTTAGGAAAGCTAGGTAGGTTTAGTAGTTATATTATATAAACTCTTAAGGAGAGATATTCTAAAGTAAGGCTATATTTATATTTAAATTATAAGTAATTCTATAGTAAATTAAAGTTTAATCAGTATTAAACTGTAAGGTATAATAACTATCGTCCTTTTAATAAATACTATCTTTAGTAGTATTTAGAAATAGTAATAGATTTATACTAACTATGAATACTATTAAAATATTTACTTTTCTATTAAATATATCTAATCTATTATATTTATTTATATATTAGCTATAAATTAATAATAATAGCTATAAATTATTATAATTATTATTCTACTATAGTCTATTAATTTTAAATATAAATAACTCCTTTTTTCTTTATTTATTTTCTTTTTTTTCTTCTCTATTATATATTACTATATTCTTAGTAGTATTTTTAAGTCTATTTATTCTTATATCTTTTTACCCTTTATATCTTTATTTTATATTATTATTTTTATTATACTCTATACTTTAAAATATAGTACCTTTTATCTTTTAATTTTTATTATTAAATTATTTATAATTGCCCCTTTTATTAAGCTTACTATTAATTATAATAGTAAGATTACAGTAATAAAGGCAAACATTTTAAAACCTCCTTCTTTTAGTAATATATATAGCTTAACTCTTTAGGTCTCTTTTTTAATAATCTATATATTATTAAGGACTTCTTTATACTTTCTTTTATATAGACCTTTATAAGTTCTTCTTTATTATATTATTCTATTTATATCTTTAGTAAAAGATATTATAGCCTATAAGTATTTCCCTATAGATTTACCTCTAATTCTATATCAACTTTCTTTTTTATTTAGTATTCTTTATATATTTAAATGTAATTAATATTCTCTATTATAAGTTATTTATTTAATTTTTCTTTTATATTTTAAATAGATACTTAAACTTCTTAATATCCTCTTTATTATTAACTATAAAGTTAACCTATTCTAATAGGTTAAAAACTCTATATATTATAACTATAGATATTACTTTTATAATTAAACTCTAATTAAAATAAATTTCATATATTATAACATATATAATAGTTATTTAACTATATATAAATATAGCTCTATCTTCCTCCTTTAGCTCTTATTTAATTTAATATAACTAACTTAACTATTAGTTAATCTATTTAAAGGATAAAGCTATATATATTAATATTATACTTAAGTGCTACACTAAGAATATACCTATATTATTTAATGTACTAAGAGTCAGTTAATTAATTCCTACCCCCCCTTCGCTCTATAGTACTAATTACTTTTATAGGCTTTATATTATAAAATATCTATTTTTAGTTAATAAAGCCTATACTAATCTTAATATAATTACTATTTTAATAAAGACTATAATCTTATAGTTAAAATAATAAAAGATAGTCTTAAGGGACTTTAAGTTAATATAAAATACTTTAGCCTTCTAGCTTAATTATTCTAGCTATATTAATAAAGATATAGCTAGGCTAGCTGCTTTTAACTATAAGCTTCTATTAAATATATAGTTCTATAAAGAGAAAAAGAATAAAGAGTTTTGTATAAAAGAGCTAAAGGTATTAATAAAGCTAATAGAAAAGCTATCTATTAAATTATTTAATTTTAAAGAGAGAGACTTCCTTAATATTATAAAAAAGGGCTTTTAATATTAAATTTCTTACTTACTAAGGTAAGTTAATAGTATAATTAAAGCTCTTAATAAGAAGGTTATAGTTTTTAATATAAAGCTAATATAGTTAATAAGCGAGTTAGCCAGATAAGCGAGTTGGCTAAAAATCCCTTACCTTATATTAATACTATCAGATCAATTAAATCTTAATTACTATAAATATTACAGCTACTAAAACAGGCTTAGATTAATCTTACTCTTTAAGCTCTTTAAAATGACCTTAAATTAAGTATATAATATACCGCTGAACTATATAATATTAACTGCAATACTCTATATAATCGGAAGAATAGCAAACTATTATAAGGCAATACTATACTGAACTTATAGCTCTTATTAAAGCTAGAAGAAGATATTATACTTTAATATATTTTTAATTTAGATTTATAAGGATACCTTTATTAAATCTTTATTATTAAAGATATAGTAAATTAATTCCTTACTGTCTATAATATATAACCTATTAGTAAGTATTAAGCTATTAATTTTATTAATTAGCATTTAGAGCTTAAATTATATTAGTAATAGAAATATAACTATTAAAGAGCCTTATATAAAGATCTAAAGACTATTTATAATTAGTTTAAGCTTCTAAAGAATATAATTGCAAAATATAGTATTTAATTAGATAATATTTAGAGCTTTAATGAGATTGGCTTTATAATAGGTATAATCTTAAGCAGTAAAGTAGTTATAAATATAGAGAGGTATAGAAAGTGAAAATCAGTCTAGCTTAAAAGTTAAGAATGGGTTACTGTAATTAAGGCAATTAGTACTAAAGGTTAATTAATCCTACTATTTATTATAGTTATAGGTAAGTATTACCTTTATAATTAGTATAAAGGAAGTAGCCTCCTGGCCGATTAAGCTATTACTATAACTTTAAATAGATAGATAAATAATAAAATAGGTCTTAAGTAGCTAAAGTACTTTAATTAGTATATAATTAATCAATTAGTTAGAATTTATTGCTTTTTAATCCTTAATAGTTATAAAGTTATTAGTTAATTAAATTTATAGTATATTATAAAGAGAAGAAGATTATTCCATTTTATATACCTCCTTATTTATTTTATTTACTTTAGCTACTTAATATTATATATTTTAAACTGCTAAAGTAAGCCTATAGTTAAGAAATTAAGCATTTAGTAAGATAATATATAATTTACATTATAAAGACTGAGTTCTTTTCTACCTTTTATACTACTTAATAAGCTACTATAATAGAAAGAAATATATAAAGAGGTTTCTAAGGAGTTAAAACTTATCTCTTTAATTTAGAAAATATTATTATAAAGCTTAATATATAGCTATAGACCCTAATGCCTTCTAGAGATAATATTAGCTAGGCTTAATCTTAGACCCTAAAGATATTAAGGACTATTATTGAGATTACTTCTTATTTAGAATACCTTAAGAGATATATTAGAAGATATTATAGTAGCTCTCTAGAGTTAATTCTTAAAGCTATACAGTTTCTAATAAGGGCAGTAATAAAAAAGATATATAATATTGAGTTAATAGAAGCTAAGAATTAAGAGCTTTAAGAGGTAAATATAGCACTTAGCTAAAGAAATAGAGTAAAAAAAACCTAGCTATAGTATAGCGGCAATATAACTATAGGGACTGGTTAGGATTAAATTGATTAGATAGATATAGGTATATAGATAATAGCTAAATTATTGAGAAGTTATAGTTAAGGAAGGTTAGGCAGACTGGGTATTTAGCGTTATAGTATATGCAGTAAGACTGGATATAATATAAAGACTTATTAAGAGGTAATTAAAGTTATTAAGAATAAGGAAAGTAATTAGTTTTAATTAATTAGATAGGTTATAGTGTTTTTATTAGTAATTAAAATATAAAGGTTAAGATTTATAGCTAACTTACTTGTCTGGCTAACTTACTTATTAACTATATTATAATAATAAAGACTGAATATATAATATTATTAGGGGAAACTATAGGAAATTATTTACTCCAGTTAATAATTTAATTTAAAATATTATATTATATTATAAAGGTCTTAATACAGTAGGTTCTTAAAGAGAGAGATTATATAACCTTTTATATAACTTTAATTAATTAAATCTATAGCCTAAAGCTTAACTTTAGGCAGCAGCCTTAACTATAAACCTTATATATAGAACTCTATAGCCTCTAACCTTCTTAATTTTCTCTCTTTTCTCCCCTTAATAATACTATATATTAAATCTCTATCACTTTATATATACTTTAGCATATTATTAATATAATAGAGTTAATATTTAAGCTTAATATATTAATATTAATAATAAGGCTTAACTGCTATAAGGAATAAGGCTTTAATCTTAAAAATTAAATGCCTTACTATTAGCTTTCTTTTTAAGCTCTTTAAGCTTTTAAGCTTTTATTTAAGCCTGCTTAAGTCTAGCTATTAATTCCTTTATTTTTACTTACTATTATGGAAAATTAAAAGCTTATAGCTTAAAGTAATAAATTTACTAAGGTTTATATTATTTTATATAATTATAAGAGGCAGTATAAGCCTTTAAAAGTTCTATTTATTAATTTTATTAAGGTCTATAGTCTCTTACTTTAGCTAATTAAGCTTCTAGCTATTATAGCAGTTATTAATAGCCTCTTTAATCTCTAGTTAGGTTAGATTAAGACCTATATTATAATAGGAATTAATACCTATGTATAAAATTTTTACTACCTATATATAACCTTATCTTTATATACCTTTTTAACTGCTTTAATTAGCTGACATTTAGTTTTATTAATATACCTTAACCCTTTTTCTTTAAATAGTTATTCTTTCTATAATTATTTATATATTAGCTAATCAGCCAGTATAATTTTATTATAGTTATTATTACTATTAATTACCCTTATAGCCTACCCTCTTAATAAAGTTTATACTATATTATTATTAAATATCTATTTTTAATTAATACTTTAATATTATAATAGTCTCTATATATAGGTAAAGTTATAATTCTAACTTTTAGTCACTCTATACCTTAAAGCTACTTTAAAAATATATATAACTTAATAGCTAATATATCTAACTTAGCTAATAATATAACTTTTACCTACCTCTTTTTATAAATCTATTACTACTTTATTACTATTATACTTTTTTTTAAATAACCTAATTAATATTTACTATTAATAGTATATTTAGTATTACTTAATTTTATAGTATTAAAGATATTAATATATTAAATAATATCTTTATTATAATCTCTAATTAATTCTTAACTGTATTATTTCTTTATTATTTTATATTTAATTTATTACTTAAGCTCTAATTTAATTATATAATAACTCTATATAATAACTTTCTATATAGAATATATTAAGATAATTTTTATTAAATATCTATTTTTAAATTAAAAATTAATCCCTTTTAAGGCTCTTATTATAGCTTATTAAAAGTAATATTACTATTTATAGTAATTAAGGAAGACTTTTAATATACCTTAAGGCTACTTTAATATATTATTAATAAAAAGTAAAGATTAATAAGGGAATCCTTTTAAGTATATAAAAATATACTTTAATAGTAAGAAAAATAGAGATAATCTCCTTCAAATATAGATAAATATAGCTTACTTTTACTTTACTCTCTTTATAAAAGTTAATACTTTTTAATTTTTATTCCCTCTTTACCTATTTTAATTAAAAGCTCTTCTTTATAGTACTTTAAATCTCTATATTTAGATAAAATATTAAATCCTTTAATTTTAAGTAACTTAATTACTTTAGCTAAATCTCTCTTTAAAGATATTTAACTCTTTATAAAAGAGTATAGTTTTAATATAATAAAGTATAATAAATACTTTTATAAGAAATAGCTAATATAATATTCTATTTTATATAATTAATATAAAGAATCTTAGCTAAATAAAAGCTTTAGCCTCTATTAAAGGAAGTAATAAAGATATAGATATAAATAGTTAATTATTATAGAGGCTCTTAAAGAGAGTAAGTAATTTCTTTATTAATATAAAGATATAGAATATTATATTTATAATTATCTTTTAAGTAAAACTCTATTAATTTATCTATATTATTACTGCTTTACTTCCTTAATAAAAGTAATTATTAAATCTATAAGCTAATAAGTTAGGATTTAAATATAAGATATATAGATAATTATTAAAATATAATATCTTAAGTTAATATTTATATAATAAAATATTTATAATATTAAGGCTTAAATAACTTAAAATATACTTAAAGGCTATATATTTATTACTATATTATTTAAGGAATTTAATAAGAAAGAGATTCTTTATATTATAAAGTAGGTATTAAATAAGCCTAACTGCATTTTAGGCTTTATTTAAATATTCCCTTACTATATTTAGATATAAAAGTAATTTCTAAAGATAATTAGCTTTAATAATATATATAATATTAACTGCTTTAAGCTCTCCTTATTTTAAATAATTAAATAAATCTATCTTAATATAGTATTTAATACTGCCTTTAATCTTATTAATAATAAGTAATAAGATAGATTTTAATTTCTAATTAAAAGTATTTTTACTCTTTTATTATAATACTTAATATAATAACTAGCTATTATTATTATAGACTTTAATAACTTAATAAAGGCTACTTTAAATAATTAATTTATTAAAGTTTAATAATAGCTCTATATTTACTATATTAATTTAAATATATTTCTTAAATTAAAATAAAAATGAATAAAGAATATAGAGAATAATAATAATTAAGATATTAATAATATAAATAGACTTATTAAGCTTTAAATTACTTTTATTCTATATAATTATATTATTATAGTTTTAACTTTTAATAAATACCTAAGCTTTCCAGTATACTTAAAGTTATTATTAATAATATATAACCCTTTTAAATAGATTAAAACTCAATATTGTCAGTTTAGTAGATATTGCCCTTATAATTAAACTCTAACTAAAATGAATTCAATATAGTTATTTAACTGTATACAAAGTAATAGCTGGTTCTTCCTCCTTTAAAACCCTTAACCAATTTAATATAATAAGCTCATCAATTAACCTTTATAACCACTTAACCGTCAGTTAACCTATTAAAAAGATAAGGATTATCTAATATACTAAGAGTCAGTCAATTAATCCCTAGTCTCCCTTCACTCTATATCGCTAACTACTTTCGCAGGCCTCATACAGCACAATATCGGCCGCAAGAAGAAGCCTATCTAACAGATGCTTAAGCTACTATAATAGGGGTCTCAATCTGACCTAACTGAAGATCAGATAGGCCATTAATAACTGCAAAGACGACTAAAAGCTTAAGCGGCTAAAGCAAGAGGCTGAAGACCTTAATACGGTTATATAGTGGTTCTGGCTGATGTTACCAGCTCCTACAATCGTATAAGACGATACCACCCTCATCAAACTTATTGCCTTTAGCTGCGAGCTTCTGATCCTCTATAACGGAAGGCTCAGCCGAAGTAATTCAGCGTGGCTACACCCGATCAAGCTTGCTATATAATTATATATTTATATCTATTAAAACCTCCTTTAAAGTTCTTTATACCTAATAGGGTTTTCTGTAAATATAGAAGTAAGTTCTCTTTATAGAGACTAAAGAAATATATAAGAAAGTATAGATTACTCTTTATAAAGAGTTTAATAATTAATATTCTATTCTATAGTATCTTTTTAATATTTATATATTATTTTATACTTAATATATATCTATATATAGATAATTTTTCTATCTTAATTAAGCTTAATATACTATATTACTATATAGTTTATTTATATATATATAATATAGACGCTTTTATAAAGTAGGATATTTACCCTTATTAATAACTTTATAAGATATTATTTTAAGATCTATATTATAAGATATTTAATCTAAAGATTACTATATCTCATAAAGGGTTACTAAAGAATATAAAGTAAGGAGTATTAATAGATCTTATACCCTTTATAGTATTTTAATAAAGTAAATAGGCTTTAATATCTTAACTATAAGTATTTTAATTTTAAGTATTTAAATCTTAAAAGAGAAAATATAACTATTTATTTAAAAGCTAAAATAAATTAACTTTAATAAAAAAAGAGTAAGAGCTAAAAGATTAATAATATAATTTATATTAAAGCTAGAAATACTATAGATATTTATATAAATAGGCAGAAAGTATAGGTAAATATATAAATAAAAAGTCAGTAGGAGTTATTATAAATAAATAAATATTACTTATAAATTAAAATTAAGGAATCTTATAGAAGTATATTTATCTATATTAAGAGTGAGTTAGTAATCCCCTTAATATATTATTTATATTAGATTAGACTTAATAGTAATAGCCTCTTTTCTATAGAGGTAGTAAGACTATTAAGTGGGATTATTCCTTATAGAGATAAAAAGAGTAATAGTAAGGTAGTAGTTTTTTAACTAATTAAAAGTCTTTAAAAGTTATATACAGATAAGATTATGCACAAGTAGTAAGAATATTATATGCAGGTATTAATTCCTATTATAATAGCCTGGGCAGTTATTAGATAGGCTTCTTCTTATAGTAGCTGATATTATACTATATAAGGCCTATAAAAGTAATTAATAATATAGAGCAAAGGGTAGGGGACTAGGGATTAATTAACTGACTTTATAAAGGTTAATTAATAAGTAAGCTTATTATACTGAATTAGTTAAGGGTTTTAAAGGAGGAAGAACTAGCTGCTACTTTATATACAGTTAAATAACTATATTAAGTTTATTTTAATTAGAGTTTAATTATAAAGGTAATATCTATTAAATTAATAATATTAAGTTTTAATCTATTTAGAAAGGTTATATATTATTAATAATAACTTTAAGTGTATTAGAAAGCTTAGGCATTTATTAAAAGTTAAAACTATAATAATTAAAGTAATAGCCTTATAAATAGGCCTCTTAAAGGGAAATAAAAATAAAATAAAGCTTAAACTTATAATACTAAATAATTAAGAATAATATATATTTTATAGCTTAATTAAAGAGTTTAAAAAAGCTTTATTATTATAGTATTTTAACTCTATTAAATTAATTTTTATTAAGATAGATATATTAAATATAATAATAGTAGATATTCTTTTATAATTAAATAACTAATATTAATATTACTTTATAACCTTTTAATTCTAAAAGTAAATAAAGAAAGAGATTAACTATACAATATTAAATTAAAAGCTTATAATAATTATAGAGTTATTTAAATATTAATAATAAGCTATAGATTTAAATTGAAGATTTAATTAAAAGTATTAAAAAGCTTTATAAGAAAGAGAAAACGAATATTATTAAGAAGCTAGTAAGTAAAATAAATAAGCCTTAAAGATTTAATACAATATAAAAGATTTAAGCTAATATATCTCTATTTAAAGTAATAAATATAAAAGCGCTATAAATATTATAAAATTATTTACCCTAATTAATAACTTAGTTAATAATATTACTTTATATTATAAGGGTCTTAGTATAGTTAGTTCTTAAAGGGAAGGTTATATAACCTAGATTAATTAAACCTACAGCCTAAAGTTAGCTTAACTTTAAGTAGGAGCCTTAACTCTAAACCTTACTCTAAACTTTATATGTAGGATATATCTTTTAACTTTAAATACTCCTAATTTTCCTAATTTCCCCTAATAATACTATATACTAAGTCCCTCTATCCTTAATAGTTATATACTTATAGTCTTAGGCTATAATCAGTATATTTCTGATTGCTTTATACTAATAATTATAACCCTTTCATTCAAGGCCTTAATTATACTATTACCTTACTTCAGTAAGTAAAGAAGCTAGTATTAATAATCCCTTTTTATAGTATTAAGGAAGTCTCTCTCTTTAAAATTAAGCAATTTAATAGATAGCTTTTTTATTAGCTTTATTAATACCTCTAGCTCTTTTATAAAAAACTCTCTATCTTTCTTCTTTTTATAAAACTATAGATTAAATAGAAACTTATAGCTAAAGGCAGCTAGATTAGCTATATCTTTACTAATATAGTTAAAATTATAAAATTAAAAAGCTAAAATATTTTATATTAACTTAAAGTCTTTTAAGCTTTATTTTATTTAAAAGCTTTTTTAATATTTTTAATTATAAGCTTAAAGTTATTATTATAATAGTAATTATTTTATAACTGCTATAGGCTTTATTAACTAGATATTTTATTATATAAGGCTTATAAAAGTGGTTAGTAATATAGAGCGAAAGGGGGCTAGGGATTAACTAACTAACTCTATATCTTTTTAATAGGTTAACTGATAATTAAGCTAGTTATATTAAATTAATTGAGGGTTAAAGGAGGAAGATATAGCTATTTTTATATATAATTAAATAACTGCTATATAAGTTATATATTAAGTTTATTTTAATTAGAGTTTAATTATAAGGGTAATATTTACAGTTATATTATAATGTAGTTGATAAGCGAGTTGGCCAGTATACTGTGCAGCTAATAATAGCTTACCCTATAGCACTTCAAAGCTTAAATATACTAGTTAAGAATCAAATAAAATATATTCTTAGAATAGTATAGCTAGTTTTATTTTGAAGTATTTTTAAAAGATTTTTAAGTATTTTAGTTTATATAGAAAACCTTAAAATACAGTATATCTTACAGTATAAATAGGCTTTAAGGTTTATAGCTATATAGGATTTTTTTAAAAATCTAGGGAAATTCATATGGCTTACTTTAGGACCGATATATATACTATTTAAGTTTTAGGTATTTTAAGCTTAATTTGAATTTTGAAGAATTATTTAAAAAATAGCTTTTAAGGTGAAAAGTATACTGGCTAACTCGCTTGTCTAGCCAACTCGCTTATCAACTACATTATAGAGTTTTTAACTTATTAAAATAGATTAGCCTTACAGTTGATAATAAGGAGGATATTAAGAAGCTTAAGTATCTATTTAAAGTATAAAAAAAAGAATTTAAATATAAAAAGATAGAGAATAAAGTAAATAGAAATTATAGAGTAATAAAAAAGAAGTAAATTAAAAAGAAATCTATTATAAATTTAATTATATAAATAAAACTTACCTAACCTCAGTTAATAACTCAGTTAATAATATTACTTTATATTATAGGTCTTTATATAGTAAGTTCTTAGAGAGGAAGGTTATATAACAGATCGATTAAATTTATAGCCTAAAGCGAGCTTAAGTTTAAGTAGCAGCTTTAACTTCAAACTGTACTCTAAATTTTATATATAGAATATATCTTTCAACTTTAAATACTCCTAATCTTTCTAATAGTTTTCCTTAATAATATTATATATTAAGTGCCTTTATAGCTCTATATTAATAAGGATATAGCCAGGCTAGCTGCCTTTAGCTATAGGCTTCTATTAAACCTATAGTTCTATAAGAGGAAGAAGGATAGGGAGTTTTTTATAAAGGCGCTAGAGGTATTAATAGAGCTAGCAGAAAAGCTACCTATTAAGTTACCCAGTTAAGTTTAGCTATATATTAGGATATTAATAAGGTAAGGAGTATGAAATATATTTAAATACTCTCTTAATATACTATTAATATATTATTAAATTATTATAGAGGCTTTTATTATTTTAAATAATATAACTAGAGATTTATATAATATAAATTAGATTTAAAAGGCTATTAAATATTTTCAACTCTTATTTATTTATAAATTATTAAAAGTAAATATAGTATTTATAAAGAAAAAATACTCTATTTTAAATAAGTTATTTAGGGATTTTTCAATTAAGGGCAGTAGGCATTAGTCTCTAATAGTAATATTATTTAAAGCTTTATAATTAATATAGAATTATAGTCTTCCTCCTAGCTTTTTAATAAAAGGTATAAATAAAGCTATAAGGGATAAATTTAATTTAATAAACTTTTTTTATAAGTTTTTATTTAATTACTCTTTTAGGGCTATAAACTTATTATAGGATCTATTATAAAATAGGCTAAAAGGTAGCTTTATATTTAAAATTAAGTTAATATAGTAGTCTTTAAGTCAGTATAGTAATAACTTTTTAACCTCTTTTAATAAGAATATATACTAAAACTCTTATAATTCCCTTAATAATTAGAATTCTTTAAGTATATTTTAAGAGGCTTTATCTATCTATTTTAAAGTAATAGTATAAAAATAATAATAATTCTTCTAATTATATAGTTTAATAGCTTTAAGGAATATTAATAAGATATTTTATTTAAAGGTAAGATATAGTATTTTATTCTATTAATAAAGGAATTTCTTTAGGATACTCTATAAAGCGTTAATCTTTATTAGCTTCAATAATATATTATAGTATTTTCAATAGTATTAACTACTAAATATAAAGGTATAAGGAATAAAGCCTATCTATAGATTATATTATTTTAATTAAGGCATATTTATTTCTATAAGATAGTTATTTGATTAAGTAATAAAGAAGATTATTTTCTTTTTATAGTACTAATTAATATAGAGTTAAATATAGATATAGTAAGTAATCTACCTACTTTTAATTAAAGAGCTATTAAAAACTTTTAATATAAACTTCTTTCTTAAAGGTAGTAATTTTAAGTTTTAAAATAATATCTAGCTTTTATCTATAAATACTTTTCTTTTAGCTTGAGAGTAAATTATAATATAAAAAGGTATAAAGTCTCTTCTAGCTATATTCATTTTAATAGATATTATTATTAAGTTAGAGTATTTATTATTTTTATCTTTAATTAGAATTCTATAGATAGTAATAAGTATTTTAATCTTTAGTATTAATATTTAGAAGTTTAATATAATAAATATAGAGATTAAAGCCTAGCGCTAACTTATAATAAGCTTACTCTATTTTCTAAGCTTTATTAAATGTAGTAAAGATTAAATCTATTGAAAATAGTAAAAAGTAGAGAGTATTATTAACTTAAATAATATAGGCTAATATAGTTTATAAGCAAGTTAGCTACCTAAGTAAGTTAGCTAAAAATCCCTTACCTTATATTAATACTATTAAATTAATTAAATCTTAATTACTATAAATATTATAGCCTTTAAAAGAAGTTTAACTTTATCTTACTCTTTAAGCCCTTTAAAATAACCCTAAATTAAGTATTTAATATACCGCTAAGATATATAAAGTAAATTATAATACTTTTAATAATTAAATAAAAGATAAAAAAATATAATATAAATTTAAATTAAATCTATATAAACTATTAAAGTTAGAAAAGGAGACTATCCTTTAATATACTTTTAATTAAGATTTATAAAGATTTCCTTACTAACTCTCTATTATTAAAGATATTATAAATTAATTACTTACTAACTGTAATATACTATCTATTAATAAGTATTAAGTTAATAATTTTATTAATTAATAATTAAAATTTATATTATATTATAATTAGAGATATAACTATAAAAGGGCTTTATATAAAGATTTAATTACTATTTATAATTAATTTAAATTTATAGAGAATATAAATATAAAATATAATATCTAATTAAATAATATTTAGAACTTTAATAAGACTGGCTTTATAATAAGTATAATATTAATTAGAAAAGTTATTATAAATATAAAGAGATATAGAAGGCTAAAATTAATTTAATTTAAAAGTTAAGAATAAATTACTATAATTAAAGCAGTTAGTATAGAAGGTTAATTAACCCTATTATTTACTATAATAAAAAGTAAGAAATACCTTTATAGTTAATATAAAGAAAGTAATTTTCTAATTAATTAGGCTATTATATTAAATTAAAATAAATAGACTAATAATTAATTAAATTTTAGCTAATTAAAGTACTTTAAATATATATATTTAAATAAATAAATAGTTATTATTATCTTTTATTTTTTAATAGTTATAAAAGTTATTAATTAATTAAATTTATAATATATTATAATGAAAAGAAAGTTTTCCTACTTTATATACCTTTTTACTCCTTTTATTTACTTTAGTCTCTTAATATAGACTGCTTTAAGCTATTAAAAAAGGCTTATAATTAAAAAACTAAGGATTTTATAAAATAATATAGAATCTATATTATTAAAGGGAATTAATACCCATGCATAACACTTTTACTACCTATATATAATCTTATCTATATATAACTTTTTAAGTACTTTAATTGGTTAAAAAACTATCACTCTATTACTACTCTTTTTATCCCTATAAGGAATAATTATACCTAATAGTCCTATTATCCCTATAGAAAAGAGGCTATTACTACTAAATCTAATTTAATATAAATAATATATTAAGGGAATTACTAATTCACTCTTAATATAGATAAATATATTTCTATAAAATTCCTTAATTTAAACTAATAGGTAATATTAATCTATCTATAATAACTCTTACTAACTTCTCATTCTTTATATACTTACCTACACTCTTTGCTTACTTATATAAATACCTATAGTATTCCTAGCCTTAATATAAATCGTATTGCTAGTCTCTTAGCTCTTACTCTTTTATATTAGAGTTAATTTATTTTGGCTTTTAAGTAGGTAGCTATACTTTCTCTTTTAGGATCTAGGCACTTAGGATTGAAATATTTATAGCTGAAATGCTAAAGCCTAATTGCTCTATTAAAATATTGGAAAAGGCATAAGATCTGCTAGTACTCCCTACTTTATATTCTTTAGCTACCCTCTAAGAGATATAGTAATCTTTAGATTAAGTATTTTATAGTATAAATCTTAAGATAATATCTTATAAAGTTATTAGTAAGGGTAAATATCCCACTTTATAAAAGCATCTATATTATATATATATAAGTAAACTGTATAGTAGTATAGTATATTAAGCTCAGTTAAGATAGAATACTTATCTATATATAGATTAAGCAGTTTAGAATTAAGATTCTTTTCAGTAAGTAGTACCTTATATATTAATTAGTATTAAATATTAATAAACTTTAAATATTTTAATAATATAATAGACTAAAGCTCCCTTAAATAATTAGAGCTTAACCTAAAGAACTTATAATCTTAAAGAACCTTATCTTACCTATAAGTATCTTTAAAATTGTACTCTTAATTATATAGTATATCCTATATTACTTATACCAACTTATAAAGATAGCCTATCCTATTTAAGAGGTAGCTCTTAATATTATTATTACTTACCTCTATACCTAAGGTTATATAGATACTATAGTTTAGGTATTAGTAAATAAAGTAATATACCTATTAAGTATAGAATAGTATATAAGTATTAAAAAGATACTGTAGGATAGGGTATTAATTATTAAACTCTTTATAAAGAGTAATTTATACTTTTTTATATACTTCTTCAGTCTTTATAAAGAGAACCTACTTCTATATCTAGAGAATACCTTAATAGGTATAAGGAATCTTAAAGGAGGTTTCAGTAAATATAAATGCATAATTATATAGAGTTAGAGTAGCTTAGGGCTTAATAGGTTTATCTATATTACTAATATCTAAGCTACTATTATTCTCTATATTTTTAACCTACTTTTACTTTAACTAAAGAAGAATATTTAAGTTAATATAGTAAATATAGAGCTATTACTAAACCTTAGCAAATTAGTTATTTAGGGTAGCCTTTATTAAGTTATTAAAGTCTATAATAATAATAGTTAGTTATTATATTAAGTGCTATAATAAAAGAGTAAAAATACTTTCAATTAGAAATTAAAATCTATTTTATTACTTATTATTAATAAGACTAAAGGCAGTATTAAATACTATATTAAGATAGATTTATTCAGTTACTTAAAAGAGGGGGAGCTTAAAGCAATTAATATTATATATATTATTAAAGCTAATTACCTCTAGGAATTACTTCTATATCTAGATACAGTAAGGGAATATCTAAATAAAGCTAAAAAGGCAGTTAGGTTTATTTAATACCTACTTTATAATATAAAGAATCTCTTTCTTATTAAATTCCTTAAGTAATATAGCAGTAGATATATAGCCTCTAAGTGTATTATAGGTCACTTAAGCCTTAATATTATAGATATCCTATTATATAAGTATTAACTTAAGATATTATTCTTTAATAATAGTCTATATATTTTATATTTAAATCCTAACTTATTAACTTATAGATTTAATAGTTACCTTTATTAAGGAAGTAAGGCAGTAATAATATAGATAAGCTAATAGAGTTTTACTTAAAGGATAATTATAGATATAATATTCTATATCTTTATATTAATAGAGAAACTACTTACCTTCCTTAAGAGCCTCTATAATAACTACCTACTTATATCTATACTTTTATAATTTCCTCTAATAGAGGCTAAAGCTTTTACTTAGTTAAAGTTCTCTATATTAATTATATTAAATAGAATATTATATTAGCTATCTTTTATAAAAGTACTTATTATACTTTACTATATTAAAGCTATACTCTTTTATAAAGAGTTAAATATCCTTAAAGAGAGCCTCAGCTGAGGCAATTAAGTCGCTTAGAATTAGAGGATTTAATATTTCATCTAGAGGTAGGGACTCAGATTACTATAAAGGAGAGCTTTCAATTAGAATAGGCAAAGAGGGAATAAGAATTAAAAAGTACTAACTTTCATAAGGAGAGTATAGTAGAGGTAAGCTATATTTATTTATATTTAAAGGGGACTATCCCTATCTTTCCTACTATTTATATATATTCTTAAATATTTAGAGGGATTCCCTTATTAATCTTTACTCTTTATTAATAATATATTAAACTAGCCTTAAGGTATATTAGAATTCTTCCTTAATTGCTATAGGTAGTAATATTACTTTTAGTAAGCTATAAAGAGAGCTTTAAAAGGGATCGATTTCTAGTCTAAGAATAAGTACTTAATAGATATTATCTTAATATATTCTATATAGAAAGTCATTATAGAGAGTTATTATATAATTAAATTAAAGCTAGAATAATAATTTAAGTCTAAAATAATAAGGCAATAGTACAGTTAAGAATCAATTAGGGATTACAGTAAAGATATTATTCAGTATATTAATATCCCTAATGCTATAGAATTAGCTAATATTAGGTATACTGCTAGTAGTAGATATTAATTAGCTTCTTTAAGAAGTAGTATAATGCTAGTAAGGTAGCGGTAGATTTATAAGAAGAGGCAGGCAAAAGTTATATTATTGGCTGAGTTAGATATATTAGCTATTAAGTTAGATGCATTTTTAAGGCAGCTCTAAGGTATAAAATAACTAAGAGTTAGAGTTATAGCTTTAGCTATATATAGAGACTATTATAATACTTATATTATAGCCTAAAGATAGATAATAGTAGGATATAAATAAGGTACAATTTAGATATTATATAGCTTTAAGGCTGACTGATATATAAGGAATTATAGAAGGAATAAGTAATTAAGGAAAAAGGGTTAAAAGGTATTAATAAAAATGGGTCTCAGCTAATTAAAGCACTTAAAAAGTTATATATAGATAAGATTATATATAGGTAGTAAAAGTATCATATATAGGTATTAATTCCCTTATTAAAATCTAATTCTTTCTTACTTTTTATATTACTTATTAAACTATTATTATAATAAGAAATAATAAAAAGGGTTTTAAAGAAGCTAGATTTATTCCTTTTAATTTAAAATATATTATCTTAAAGCTTAATATATAACTATAGACCTTAATGCCTCCTAAAGAGGATATAGGCTAGGCTTAACTTTAAACCCTAAAGACATTAAGGACTATTATAAAGGCTAATTTATATTCTAATTACCTTTAGAGATAAATTAAAAGATATTATAATAGCTCTTTAGAGTTTATCTTTAAGGATTTTTAATTATTAATTAAGTTAGTAATAAAAAATATATATAAGCTTACTATATTTAAAGCTAAAAATTAAGAGCTTTAAGAGAAAAATATAATAAATAGTTAGAGAAAAAGGGGAGAAAATAATTATTTATAAAATAATAATAAAATAACTATAGAGATTAATTAAAATTAAATTAATTAAATAGATATTATTATATCGATAGTAATTAAAGTATTAAGAAGTTATAATTAAGGAAAGTTAGTTAGATTAAGTATTTAGTATTATTATATATATAGTAAGAGTAGATATAATATAAAGACTTATAAAGAGGTAATTAAAGTTATTAAGAATAAAGATAGTAAATAGATTTAATTAATTAGATAGGTTATAGTATTTTTATTAGTAATTAAAATATAAAGGCTAAGATTTATAGCTAACTTATTTAGGTAGCTAACTTGCTTATAAACTATATTATATATAAAAGCAGATTAATAGAGTTTAACTAATTAGGTACTTAATTTAAGGTAATTATAAATATAATAGATAGATAAACTATTTTTTTAATTA
This sequence comes from Fusarium brachygibbosum, assembly GCA_018886245.1. Classification (NCBI taxonomy): domain Eukaryota; kingdom Fungi; phylum Ascomycota; class Sordariomycetes; order Hypocreales; family Nectriaceae; genus Fusarium; species Fusarium brachygibbosum. Next base: position 1,575,214 of record MU249524.1, read on the forward strand.
TTTTTCTTTTATACTTTAAATAGATACTTAAGCTTCTCTATATCCTCTGTATTATTAACTGTAAGGTTAATCTATCTTAATAGGTTAAAAACTCTATATATTATAACTGTAGATATTACTCTTATAATTAAACTCTAATTAAGATAAACTTAATATATAATTTATATAGCAGTTATTTAACTATATATAAATATAGCTATATTTTCCTCCTTTAACCCTTAATTAATTTAATATAATTAGTCTATTTAACTGTTAGTTAATCTATTAAAAGATAAAGCAAGAGTCAGTTAATTAATCCCTAGCCCCCCTTCACTCTATATTATTAACCACTTTTATAGGCCTTACTTAATAAGATATCTATTTCCAGTTAGTAAAGCCTATAGCAATTATAGAATAACTACTATTATAATAATAACTTTAAGCTTATAGCTAAAGATATTAGAGAAGCCCTTAAGCGATTTAAAGTCTTAAGGGACTCTAAGCTAGTATAGGATGCCTTAGCCTTCTAGCTTAACTATTCTAGGTATATCGATAAGGATATAGCCAGCCTAGCTGCCTTTAGCTATAGACTTCTATTAGATTTATATTTCTTTAAAGAGGAGAATAGGAAGTTTATTATAAATAAGCGAAAGGTATTAATAAAGTAAGTAAAAATGCTGCCTATTAAGTTACTAAATTTTAAAGAGAGAGACTTCCTTAAGGCTATAAGAGAGGACTATTAATACTAGATTCTTTACTTACTAAAGTAAGTTAATAGTATAATTAAGGCCCTTAATAAGAGACTTATAATTATTAATATAAAGCTATAAGAAATACACTAAGTATAGCTTAAGACTATAAGTATATAATAATAGGGACTCGGTATATAGCGTTATTGGGGGATATTGGGAAAATTAGGAGTATTTAAAGTTAAAAGATATATCCTATATATAAAGTTTAGAGTAAGGTTTAGAGTTAAGGCTACTGCCTAAAGTTAAGCTGACTTCAGGCTGTAGGTTCAATCGATCTAGGTTATATAACCTTCCTCTCTAAGAACCTACTGTATTAAGAGCCTTATAATATAAAGCAATATTATTAACTGAGTTATTAATTGGGGAGGTTTTGTCTATATTACTTTTATAATTAAATTAATAATAGATTTATTTTTAATCTATATCTTTTTTATTACTTTATAATTTCTATTTACTTTATTTTCTTCTCTTTTATATAGTATTACTCTTTTTATTATGTATTAATAATTTAAAGTATATTTATACTATTATTTTTAATAACCTATTAATTATATTTAAATAGCTATTTTATTAAATAATAAAGCTATTTTTTTATTTATTTTTATTCTTCATATATTCTATTTTCTATTTCCTTTTATTATCTTTTTTTATTGATATTAATAGTAATTCTTTAACATTCTTATTTTATTTCTTATATACATTAAAGAGTTTATTAAGAAATATATTATAAGACTTTAAATATTAATTATATAGTATTAATTAATATATTTATTCTTTTAAAGATTTAAAATAATTTAATAATTTTTACTTTTAAGTTCTTTTTTTTTTTCTCTTTTACAGTTTAATTATAAATATTATAATTTACCCCTTTTTAAAGTAATATTTTTATTAATTTTAGTTTCAATATTTCTTTTATCTTTTATTTATAGTAATTTAATATTTCTTTATTCTTTATTAAGATTTTCTAAATTATATTAATTTTATATAGACTTTTAATATTTTCCTTTTAATATTAATATTTTTAATAATTTATTAAATTATAATGTAATAGCCTATTAATATATAGTTCAGATATAAATTAAAATATATTAATAAGAATAGATTCTCTATTTAATATAATACTTAAAGGAACTCTATCTTATAATTTTACTTTATTATAAAATAGCTTACTTAACTCTAATGCTATAATTATAATAGTAATAATAAAAAAAAGGCTATATTTTATAAATTAATTTACTATAATAAACATTATATCTACTTTATTATCTTTATAGAAAACTGATAGTAATTCTATAATAAAGTCTATTAATAGTTCTTACTATAGTTTTTAGAGAATTAATAGGTTTTTAAATTACTATTTTAAGGTTATAACTCTATATAAATTAAAGTATCTCTTTTAATAGTATTATTATTTCTTAATTTATAGGGTTTTACTCTATATATTTTACTATATTCTCTCTTATAATATTAAATTATATAATTATAGTTTCTCTTTTATTTATTCTTTAAATGTAATAGATAACCCTTTTAAGTCCTTTTTAATTAAGATTATTAGAAAAATAGGGTTTAATATAATCTCTAAAGATATCTTATTATATTTCTTTTTAACTAAATAAATAGAGTTTAATATATTACTTAAAGATATCTTACTATACCTTCAATATATTTATAGTATTTATAGGTCCTTTATATTTATTACTTTAAATAGAGATATATTAGCTTAAATTCTATATATTTTATTTAACTTCTTAAGCTTATTTATTTTATTTATTAGCTTTTTATTAATATTCTTTCAACTGCTGCTATATTGAGTTCATCTTGGTTAGAGTTCAGTTGTAAGGGCAATATCTACAGTCATGATATATAGAGCTTTTAACCTGCCGGCACAGGTCAACCTTACAGTGGACAACAAGGAGGATATTGAGAAGCTTAGGCATCTATTTAAAGTATAAAAAATTTAAATAAATTAATATTCTTTCTCTCTTTCTTATTTAGCTTTTTAGTCCTTTTAGTAAATCTTAAACTTAAGTCTATAATTTATTTTTAATAATTCTTTTTTAATTTTTATTACTATTAATATCTTTATAATTTTATTTTTAATAACTTTAATAGAGTAGGATTTTTACTTTTTTCTTATTATATTTCAATAAATCTTTAAAGTATATTAATACAGTTTATCTTTCCTTTTTAATACCTAATAATAAAGCTATATAGTATAAAGTCAATATATTAATAGATTTAATTACTATTTAGTTTAATAGTTTTTATAAAAGAAAGTAAGTTTTAATAGTTATTAAATATCTATATTTAAATTAATAATATTTTAAGGTAGTATTATTAATACTTAAATAACTCTATAATTATTATAAGCTTTTAAGTTAATATTTTATAGTTAATCTCTTTTTTTATTTACTTTTAAAATTAAGAGGCTATAAAATAATATTAATTATTAATTATCTAATTATAAAAGAATACCTCTTATTACTATATTTAATATATCTATTTTAATATAAATTAGCTTAATAGTGTTAAAATATTATAGTGATAAGGCTTTTTTAAACTCTATAATTAAGCTATAAAATATATTTTTTTCTTTATAACTTAATATTATAGGCTTAGGCTTTATTTTACTTTTATTCCTTTTTAAGAGGCTTGTTAAAAGGGCTATTACTTTAAAGTACTTATAGATAAATCTTTTATAGAAATTATAGAATCTTAAGAAGATATATACCTTTTAGTATATAATTAAATCTTTCTATTTTTAAATTATTTTAATATATTTTAAATCTATCTCTATATCTATATTTAAAATAAAGAATTTTAGAAATTGTATCCTTATTTAATAAAATATATACTTAAAGGGTTTTATATAGAGCTTTACTCTCTATAGCTTTTTAAAGATTCACATTAAGTAATTAATATAGACTTCTTTTAATTCTAAATAAATTAAGATATTATCTAATTAGACTATATAAATTATATTAATTAAGCCCTAAAGAGTTTTATAAATATAACTTTAAAAGGTTATAGTTATATTAATTAATATAAAAGGTTTTATAAAATACTTAAAGTAGTTATATTAAATATAAAAAGCTATCTTCTATTTATCTCTTTCTTTAATATAGATTTAATAGTAAATATTTTTTAAATTAATCTTTAAGAAATACTTTATTCTCTATATATAATTAGTAATTTTAATAATAAGGGGTAATAATTATTAATTCTTAATAGTTACTCTATTTATAACTTTATAATTAGTATAGAGTTTTAAATTTTTATTATTTTTAAGAATAAAAAAGATATATATTCTTATGGAGCTCTTTAAGAATTTAATTTATTTCTTTTTTAATATATTTTTAATATATTTGTTTCAATTTTTATAACTCTAATTAAGCTTATAGATAGATAGATCTATAAGGAAGTTTTTTTCTTTTAATTAAATTAATAATATAATTATTTTATTTTAATTAGGGTAATATATTAACTTTCTTATAGCTAAAGACATTAAGGTTATTATATAGCTCTTTAGGTATTAATTTATTTAAACTTTAATTAAATTTCTTTTATTTTATAAGATATATAATTCTTTAATATAAATAATAATATAAATTTTTATATTTTTAGCTTATTTTATAAATATATAAAACAGTAAGATTTTAAACTATTATTACTATTTAATAAAGTTAATATAAATATAATATATTATATAATATACTATTAAGAAGAGGATTAATATATTTTTAAACTCCTTTAGTTTATTTATCTCTATAAATATATAAATAATTCTATAGGAATTTCTTTAATAATTAGTAACGGTAAAAGTTACTTCCTATTGATAGTGTTACTTTATAGATATACTATTAATACTATAAAGTTTCAAGCCCTTTTTATATAATTCTTAAAGCTTATAATGTACTTTACAAGCGGCCCGATCACTATACTGTATACTAAACAACAGCATACCCTATACTACTTTAGTATATTAAATAAAATAGCTTAAATTTTAGTAAAATAATTCTATATAATAGTATAGCTAGCTTTATAGAAAAGTATTTTTAAAGACTTACAGCTAATTTATTTTAAATAGAAAACTTTAAAATACAATATATTATATAGTGTAAATAGACTTTAAAGTTTATACCTATATAAAATCTATATAAAATTCTAAGAAAAGAAATTATCTTATTTTAAGACTTATAAATATGCTATTAAATTTATAGCTAATTTAAACCTAGTTTGAATTTTTAATGAATTTCTTAAAAGCTAGATTTAAGGTAGAAATCTAAGTGATTGGGCTGCTTGGTCGGTTGGGCCGCTTGTAAAGTACGTTACTATTTAATAAAGGTTTTATTAATAATATTAATTTCTATAGTAGAATTTTAATAAATAGTAATCTCTTTATCTCTTTTACTATAAAATATAGCTTTAGTAATAAAAATAACGGAGATTTAAGCTAAAGTAATTCTTTATATTAAGTTTAAAGCTTTTTTAATAAATAATTAAATTATATTATCTATCTACTTTAATTTCTTTAATATTATATCTATTATATTTATATTAAAGGTTTAAAGTAATAAGGGGTAATATATTTAACCTTATTATATTTGTAGTATATAATTTAAGTATTTCTTTAATCTATTAATTATAGAAATATTAATTAGCTTAAGTCTAAATAGATTTAATTATTTTAATAACTATAATAAGATATTAAACTATTTTTATTTTATTAATAATTTATAATTAAATATATATTATAGCCTCTTTAAGTAATTAAATATATACTATTTTAAAGTTATTATAGATATTCCTCTTTTAATATTAAGTCTTAATTTTAAGTAATTTATAATATTAATTCTTTATATTTTTTAAAGATTTTTTCTATTTATAATTTAATGTATATTTATAAAAGTATTAATAGTTTTATAAAAAAAAAAAAAAAGTTTATTCTGTTTTTTTATTAAGGAATTATTTCTTAAGAGTATTAAGATATATATAGAACCCTCTTAAGGACTATTTAAATTAGTATTTAATTTATTTTATAATAGCTATAATATTAATATCTTTATTATTAATATCTTTATTAAAGATTTAATTTAATATTTAAATATTTCTTAAGTATATTTTATTAATATATACTCTTTCTCTAGTTAATTACTCAGTTAATAATATTACTTTATATTATAAAGGTCTTAATATAGTAGGTTTTTAAAGAGAAAGGTTATATAACTTAGATTAATTAAACCTATAGCTTAAAGTTAGCTTAACTTTAGGCAATAGCCTTAACTCTAAACCTTATTCTAAACTTTATATATAGGATATATCTTTTATAGACTTTAAATACTTTTAATTTTCCTATAGTTTCCCTTAATAATACTATAAATAAAGTCCTTATTATTATAGCTTTATATTAATAATTATAACTCTATTATTAAGGGCTTTAATTATACTATTAACTTACTTTAGTAAATAAAGAATTTACTATTAATAGTAGATTTATATAGTATTAAAGAAGTCCCTCTCTTTAAAATTAAATAATTTAATAAATAGCTTTTCTATTAGCTTTATTAATATCTCTAGCTCTTTAATAAGAAACTCTCTATCTATCTTTCTTTTATAAAATAATAGATTTAATAGAAGCTTATAGCTAAAAGTAATTAATTTAATTATATCTTTATTAATATAGCTAAAGTAATTAAGTTAAAAAATTAAAGTATTTTATTTTAACTTAAAGTCCTTTAAGACTATATATTTCTTAAGGGCTTCTTTAATTATTTTAGCTATAAGGTTAAGATCTTTATTAAGATAGTAGTTATATTAAGACTGCTATAGACTTTACTAATTAGAAATAGATATCTTATTATATAAGGCTTATAAAAGTGGTTAGCAATATAGAGTAAAGGGTAGAGGGCTAGGGATTAATTAACTGACTTAACTTAATATATTAAATAATCCTTATCTTTTTAATAAACTAACTGACAGTTAAGCTAGTTATATTAAATTAATTGAGAGTTAAAGGAGGAAGATATAGCTGTATTTATATCCAGTTAAATAACTGGTATATAAATTACAGTATATTAAATTTATCTTAATTAGATTTTAATTATAAAGGTAATATCTATAGTTATAATATATAGAGTTTTTAACCTATTAAGATAGATTAACCTTATAGTTAATAATAAAGAGTATATTAAGAAGCTTAAATATCTATTTAAAGTATAAAAAATTTAAATATACTCTTTAAGTAAATATTTCTTAAGGTAATAAAACTATTTTAAATATCTATCTTAATTTATATATTTATTAATAAATATAATTTTATTTTTATCTATATAGAATTCCTTAAGTATTACTTTAAAAGCTTATTAAAAATTATTTATTTCATTATTTAGAGTTTAAAGATTTATTAAGATCTTTAGGACTATAATATTTTTAACTTTAATTTCTTTTTTACTATTAGATTTAAATATAGAACTTTAATATTTAGAGCAGTTTAGAATTAAAGTAGTTATATTAAAGGATTTCTATAGCTTAATAGAAAGATAAGATATTTATTTTTATAAGAGGTAGTTTTTAAGTTTTTATTTTTATTTTATTAATTAGATTTTTATTTTTAATCTTTTAATTTCTTTTTATAAATTTTAATTTTAATTCTAAATTAAAGTTATATTCTTTATTATAGTTAAGATACTTAAAGGTAATATTATTTTAATTAGAGGGGTCTTAATAATAAGGCTGACTTTAATTATTATTATAGTTTTAACTTTTAATAAATATTTAAGCTTTTTAATATACTTAAACTTATTATTAATAATATATAACCCTTCTAAATAGATTAAAAGTTAATACTATTAATGTAATAAATATTACCTTTATAATTAAACTCTAATTAAAATAAACTTAATATAGTTATTTAACTGTATATAAAGCAGCAGCTAGTTCTTCCTCCTTTAAAACACTTAACTTATTTAATATAATAAGCCTACTTATTAATTAACAGTCAGTTAATTAATCTCTAGTCCTCTACCCTTCACTCTATATTACTAACCACTTTCGCAAGCCTTATATAGTGTAATATTAGCTACTATAAGAAAAAGCCTATTTAATAATTACTTAAGCTATTATAATATAGGTTTCAATTTAACTTAATAAGAGGCTATAGACTTTAATAAAATTAATAAATAGAACTTTTAAGGGCTTATATTACCTCTTATAATTATATAAAATAATATAAACCTTATTAAGCTTATTACTTTAAGCTATAAGCTTTTAATTCTCTATAATAGTAAATAAAGATAAAGGAATTAATAGCTAGACTTAAGGATTAAATACCTTACTGTTAGCTTCTCTTTTAAGCTCCTTAAGCTCTTAAGCTCCTATTTAAGCCCCCTTAAGACTGAAGCTTAGTTCCTTGTAATACTGACTTTAATTATAAATAGAAGCATTAATATTAAGGACTTTATTATTTATTTTTTATTAAGTTTATTTTATTTATAGAATTTCTAATAGTAAGAGGGTTTAAAGTCTTAAAGTTATTAAAGTATATTATCTATTATTATATAAAGACTATTATCTTAAATAGCTTAAAATAGAAGCTTTAAAATTATTATAGATATAATAAAGTAGAAAAATTAAATAGGATTAATAGCTATATTATATTAAAGCTTTAAGAGGGAAGTTCTAAAGTAAGGCTATATTTATATTTAAATTGTAAGTAATTCTATAGTAAACTAAAGTTTAGCCAGTTTTAAACTATAGGGTATAATAAATTCCGATTTACTATAGAATTACTTATAATTTAAATATAAATATAGCCTTACTTTAGAACTTCTCTCTTTAAGCTTTAGTAAAATATAACTATTAAACCTACTTAGCTTTTAATTAACTAGTTATACTTATAACAGTAAAAGAATAAGAGATTAAAGATATCATTAATTCTTAATAGAATTAATAAAGCTAAAGAGGCTACTTCAAATTAAAATATACTATAAAATAAACTAAATATATTAATTTAATTAAAGTCCTTATTATATATATAAAAAATACTACTAATAGTATAATAAACTTCTATAAGAAATATCTTAATAAATTTAAACTATAGTAATCTATCTTAACAAATCTTAATATTAAAGAGGGGGGTATTATTATAATATAAAACTAAGCTAATTTACTTTAAACCTAATTAGTAGATATATATTATATAGTAGTATATTATTAATTAGATTTTAAATTAACTTTTAAATAGATTCTAAATATAACGTATTTAATAAGCGAGTGTTACAGATAAGCGAGTGTTATAAAAATCCCTTACTTTATATCTTTACTATTTAATCAGTTATTTCTCAATAACCTAATATACTACAGTCTTCAAATAAAGCTAGAATCCTTCTTACCCTTCTTACCCTTCAGAATAACCCCAATCTAAAGACTCAATGCACTGCAATAATCTATAGGGTAAACTATCATACTTTATATTGCCATTAAGATGGCATTCAATTGCAATACAATTATATCCCTAATTCTTAAAAACTATTTAATCTAGAAGAATAGATAATAGTTTAATTTATCCTCAACTTAGATTCATAAGGATTTCCCTTGTAACTGCGTTTTATAGAAGAAATAGCTAATTCTCTACTTACTGACTGTAATGCATTACCTATGAGCAAGCGCTAGGCTTATAACTTTATTAAGCGATAATTAGAGCTAAAGATATATATCTTTTAGAGATATAACTATTAGAGAGCTAAATGTAAAGATCTAGATATTATTTGTGGCTGGTTTCGGCTTATAGAGAATACAATTGCAAAATACAGTATCCAATTAAATGATATCTAGAACTTTAATAAGACCGGCTTTATAATAGGCCTTATATAGTCTGGGATAGTCATTACAGGCTTAGAAAGGCAAGGAAGACCGAAATCAGTCTAGCCTAGAAACTGTAAATAGATTACTGCAATTCTAGCAATAAATACTAAAGGTTAATTAATCCCACTATTTATTATTAATTCAGGCTAATATTATCTTATAAATTGGTATTAAGAAAGTAACCTCTCTAGCGATTAGGTTATTGCAATAAGCTAAAATAGCTAGATAAATAATGACCTAGGTCTTAAGTGGCTAAAACACTTTAATTAATTAATAGCTAAGCAATCAGTTAGTCTCTATTGTCTCTTAATCCTTAATAGTTATAAAAGTCACTATTTAGCCGATTTTGAGAGATACTATTAGGATTATAAGATTATTATACTTTATATGCCTCCTTATGCATCCTACTTACTCCAGCCTCTCGATATTGGGTATTTTTCAGTGCTAAAGAATGCTTATAGTTAAGAAATAGAGCATTTAATTAGATACTCTATAACCTATATTTTGAAGACTGAATTCTTCCCAGCCTTTTATGCCGCTTTTTAAGCTACCTTTATAGAAAGCAATATCTAGGGAGCTTTTAGAGGAGCTAGACTTTATCCTCTTAACCCAAAAACTGTTATTTCAAAGCTTAATATACAGCTATAAACCCTAATGCCTCCTAAAGAGGCAAGCCAACTATTAAGTCTATAGGTTTTAAAGACCCTAAAGACAGTAAAAGAGGCCCAATCTCACTCTAAATACCTTACTAAACGAATTACTAGGCATAAGAGCAGCTCCCCAGAGTCAATAATTAAGGCTATTAAGTTAAATATGAAAGCAATAATTACAGTTATACATAAGGTAGTCTTATTAAGAGATTAGGTCTGAAATCTTAAAGAGGTAAATAGTATATTAAGCTGTTATTAGAGGGTAAAAAGGATAAGACTATAGAAAGGAGGGCTAATGACTGTATAGGATGCATTGTAAGTAATTGATCAGATGGATATTAATACGTAAGTTGTTGCGGAATCGTTGAGAAGTGGTGGTTGAAGAAGGTCGGTCGGACTGGGCGTTCGGCGATGTAGTGTATGCAGCGAGACTGGGCATAATGCAAGGACCTGTTAGGTAGTTCTAGAGGCATCTAGAGAAGAATATAGTAAGTAATTTTAATTGATTAGATAGGTTGTAGTGGTTTTATTCTGTAGATAATAAAGAGTAGAGAGATTTTTGTGACACTCGCTTGTCTGTGACACTCGCTTATCAAACACGTTAGCTTCTTAAGCTATATCTTATTAATAGAGCTTAACCTACTTATAGTATCTATATATAGTAATACACTTAATTCTACTTTAAGTATTACAGTTAGGATTTAGAATATAGGTAGATAGGGAATACTTAAAGGTTATAAGTTTAAACCTTATTATAATTTCTCTTAAAAAATTATAAATTATTTATTATATATTGCTCTATATACTTTAAGTATAAATTTAACTTACTAACTATTAATATAATATTTTTATTTAAATATATTTAGTTTACTGTACTTACTATTAAAAAATATAATACTTAATAATAGCTTCTATTTCTACTTAAAACTAAAGTAAGTTCTTACAGTCTCTGTACCTTCTTTAGTTAGTGTAACTCTATAACTTTTAGCTTACAGAGCTCTGTGGCTGCAGTGGCTACAGTGGCTGCAGGCTGTATCGTCAGACTGGTCATGTGACTCTCGTTGCACCGGACCCGGTGCAGGTTCTGGTACCCAATTGTACACCTGGCTGTATGTATAGGTAGTGAGTGAGTGGATGCTGTTACCTCTGTATCCCCATGGAAACACTCATTACTTCCTCACATTATCACCCCTTCCCATCTCTCCTAGCACAATGTCTATCCCGAATGAAGCTCTCCAAAAGGTACATACCCTCAGTGCTCTCGTTTCGCTTGCAACAATCCTCATTTATAGCATTATTCGATATCAAGCCCGCTAACGACATTTTAACATCCAGCTGGTGCGGGAGATAGAAAGCCAGGCTCTGGTGGCTCAGCAGCAGATTGGCCTGGCCCGTACACAAATGACTTCGAAGCAGCGCGAACAGCGCCTTGTCAAACTGACCATGAATGAGATGGCCACTCTTCCTTCCGATGCGGTGGTCTATGAAGGTGTTGGAAAGATGTATGTACCCTTTCTGTTGCCGAAACATGCACCCTACTGGTCTATCCACTGTAGCTCCTGTTCCGATGTCTGACTGTTTTTGCACCTTGTTCTAGGTTCGTCTCACTGCCTGTGGACTCTCTTCGGCAGAAGCTTGAAGGCCAGACGCAAACCCTGGAAGGAGAGGTGGACAAGCTAAGTCAGCGGTTGCTGTATCTGGAAACTACACACAAGAATAGCCGCGAGCATATTGAGCAGATGCTTCGCACGAAATAAAGCAAGCGGCAAAAAGCTTACGCCATGAAACACCTACACAATGCTATCATTACTCTACACTCCTTGCTTGTCGGTTGTGCCAAGGTTTCCTCCCTCCAAATATACCTCGGCGGCATGGTTTCATCAAGCACCAACGTGCCACCATGACACACATTCCTTCACCAGCCCTTACAGCTGCGCCTCAGCCAAACCACCACCACCATTTACTCATGGTTCATGTGACCACCGAGGCCATGGTCTTGGGCAGATGCACTGTTGCTCTAGGAGGCTATCGCCCAGTGCCTCTATGTAAGACCTAAAGCGTGGCGCCAGTCCCAATCAGGAGGGTCGGGCTTGATGAAGCACAGCGGCTCGGCAGACACCAAGTATTGACATATCTCACGCTGGTTCCAGTACATAACACAACTGCTATCGGAGCCTAGAAGTTGGTTTCTCTCACCGCTGCTTCTACGACCGCCAAGTTGTGCGACCTGCCACATCACGGTGTTGGCTGTCCAAAGGACAAGGGACCATGTTCTGATGGAGATTTGGGATTTGGCCCCCACCAAGTTCCAGCCCCCGCCCCCTCTTCTCTTAAGGCCAGCCCTACAACAAATAGTTCGGTAAGCGCCCTCCGAACGACGGATGATCCTTGTTATCTGTGGGTTGTGGCTCTGTGTATATCAGCCGCCGCCGCCGCCGCTCCTCCTCCTCCTCCTCCGCTTACTTCCCTTTTCCGCTGTCTTCTGTCCTTGGTATCTTTGATGACACTCGCCACTGCGAGACCCAAGGCTAGCTACATCGATCATCCTACGTTCAGACGAGCTTACTTGACTTTACGCGGCTAGATACTATCTTTCTGTGAAAATGAGCCGAAGCAGCTATAGTTATGACGAGGAGGATGACTACGACATTCGCTACCACCAACGTGGACCGTCTCCTGCGGGCGTTCGTTATGTCGCAAATCCCCAGCGTCCCCAAAACTACTACAATGCACCTCCTGGGTCCAGCTACCTCGGAGCTGATCGCCTTAATATCACAAGCATACACCGGTCCAATTCTCGCTCCCGCTCCCGGGACTACTCCCGAACACGGGAACGTCGCGCTAGCAGTCCACCGGCTCCCGCTCCCGTAATCATCAACAACAAAATATATAATGATCTGTCTTCTGACGATGAGGATAATCGTCGCAAGCAAGTCTCACGATCGTCTCGCCGGCGGCGTTCCCGCTCGCGATCATCGTCATCCCGGTCTCGGTCTCGGTCGTCTTCATATATGACTCGAGAAGAATGGGAGGCTGAAAGAACTCGCAAAGAACTCGAGAGTTTGCGCATTGCCACGGCGCGGGAGAAAGATGAGCGTAAATTGATCAAGCAATTCCGTGACGAGTGGGAGTCCGAGCAAGCACGCAAGGATCTTGAGAAGAACCGGCTCGCCAGCTCCCGTGAAAGAGACGAGCGGCAACGTGAAAAAGACGAGCGGCAACTAATCAAGAGATATCGTGAAGAGTGGGAAGCGGAACAGTCTCGCAAAGAGCTTGAGAAGATGCACCTTGCTCATACCCGAGACGAGGAAGAGCGGCGACGCTTGAGAGAGTTTCGAGAGGAGGAAGAGCTTAAGCAGGCTAAGCGTGAGCTGGAAAAGATCAAGGGCCGCAAAGCCCGTGCGGACGAGGAAGAACGGATTAAAAAGGACATTGAATTAAAACGGCTCAAGGAAGAAGACGAGGCCACGGAAGAGAGGCAACGTCGCGAGAAAGAGGCTAATTCTGCCGTTGAGGATTACAAGCGGAAGGAACTCGAACGTATTACGAAAGAGAAGAAACTGAAGGACCAGAAGGAGAAGGAGGCTGCCGAAGCCGTTGAACGCTACAAGCAAGCGGAAAAGGATCGCATAGCTAAGGAGAAGGCAGACAAAGAGGCCAAGGATAGGGAGTACCAAAAGCGTCTAAAAGAAGATCTCATCAAGTCCGGACTCGATGATAAAGCTATCGAGGCTATCTTGAAGAAGGAAAAGGTAAAAAAGGAACAGCCTCATCCTCGGCCACAGCAACAGCCACAGCCTCTACCGCACCACGGGATTCCAGGTCCAGCCCACCAATACGCCCCAGTCAACCAAATTGCTACCATTCCTCCTCACCCAGCCGGTCAGGTTGCTCGTCCAACTTATACGCGCATGTCTCGCCGCCATTTGTCTATCGAGTCACTGCGCGAGTTTGGTGTTGAATTCGACTTTGATTCGGTATGTAGCCACCTGATGGACACAGTTCAAGTAACTCACGTCCGACACGATAAGCTTACGTTGCTTCTAGGACCCCGACTATTTACTGATTAGGCGCTGGGTACCCGAATGGGAACAGGACCGCCTATGGAAACACACCAAGCTGGTCCGTGAGAAGCGGAACAAGATGCTCATGGTGGAGGAGAAGAGACACGGTAGAGAAGAGCCAGACTTTGAATGGGTGCGCAAGAAGTCAGATAAGCACAGCCGTCGCAGAAGCAAATCGCCTTCACTTCTGATGTACTTGGCTGGTGTGCGCCCGGCGTAAGATTGAAAGATTAAACGTTGACCGCAAGCGAAACTTTTTATATTATATTGACTAAGCTAAGTGGTAATGCTCTATTTTTATTTTGGACGTGGTGTATTGTTACAGTTGTTGTACACAATATGCAGTTACTTTGCTCCAGCTCGACGGATCAGTTCTTCGTAAACGGTCCAGGCCAGTGCCGAACTCATGGCTTTGCGGCTCATCCGCAACGCAAGACCATCCCACAATGATCGAACGCCTTCTTGCGTCACCATTTTATACCATGCATGCCATATGTTCCTGTACTCTAGCGGCTGTAACTGAATACGAGTTTTGACAGCATCGAAGGGGTTTGAAACTATCGAGCATGCTGCGCCAGCGAGCATCGCAGAGGTAAAGTTGACTGAGCTAGCTAGTGTACCTTGCATCCTGGTCTGCCCGTCACCAGAAACGGCAGGCTTGGAAGCCAGAGCTCCGAGCCGTGACTTGAGCATCTCGTAGAAAAGCACATACATGCCAGCATATGGTGCATCTCGTAGCGCCGTGGCTCCGAATCCAGAAAAGAAGCCACGCCAGCCGTGAGTCCGGCGAATGTCGACCGCAGCAGACAGAATGGAAGGATAAGAGTAAAGGCTGGACTCAAAGCGAACTTTGATCACAGTCAGTGGCATCAGGACAAAGCCAGCAAAAGTCCTTGCGACTGCGCCCGATATCAAGTTGCCTGAGTTCGTCAACGACGGCAGTACTGATGAACGGCCTTGTGTCTGCAGGCGACGACCAAGAATGCCTGTCTGATGCGCATGTTGACGAATGGCGTTCAGTGACGTGAAATAGAGAGCTGAACCAAACCCTGTCCTTAGTGCTGAGGGAACGGTGCCTCTCCAGAGCGACTGCACGAGGCTTGACGATTTCCTCAGATCACGCAAAGTAGCAACTAATGATGAGCTTCTAGACTGTTGTACTCGTGTTTTAAGAAGATCCAAAGGCTGCAAGAGAACGGCCGAGGTCACACCAGAGCCGAGGCCAGATACAAAATGACGGGCTATGAAGGTGTCAGATCGTGGATAACGGCGTCCATCAAGGCCAGTCCGCGCGGAAGGGCCCGGTCCTTGGAACCAGACGTTGGAGACAAGGCATACCTGAATTGGCCGACCGCGACGCCTTTTGCTCGGTCATTGAGGATGATACAGCCGCATCGCTATGTTGAGCTGAGGAGCTAGCAATTGAAATGCCCATGGCTAGTCACAGACTCAAGCCACACGTCGGAGGGATTGAGTGAGTGACATGGCGAGATAAAATCGGACTAAAAAGGACAGACCCCGTTGAAGGAATCGGCCCCGCTTTGTTGCATCTAGCACGTGTTAGTAAAGAATGGCCATGTAGTGCCAGATGACATGCTCAGTTCGCGCCAGCACCAACGCCACTAGTCCCGGTGCCGGTACCAGCCTGACTGCCTCGATAATCGCCTATGACAGATTCAAGGCGTCCGGCCAAGAGACGATGGCGTTTGACAAGCTCAACCCATTCAACGACACCAATCGAAGCAAGGAGCAGGCCGAAGTCAGCGCCTAGTCTTCCTAAGCTTCCAGCACAGTAAAGTACCTGTGTCAAGATGCTCTCTCTTGATGTCTGATCTTTTACAGTAGGGAGGTAGGCGCGTAGGGTTTCCACAAGCATTTCAACCATGTGTAAAGGGAAATTGGCCATTGGAGACGGCAAGGCTCCTAAAGGGTCCTCACTGCTGGCCGTCTGGGATGAGAAGCTTGAGTTTATACTCTTGAACACAGAGACAATGCTAAAGCTCTGCTCACGAAATATCTCGATGAACCGCTTGAGGTAGCGCTCCGTCTGTTGGCCACCCGACCATGTGCTAGCAGCCTTGTCCTTCCGAAGTCGTTCTTCGTCTGCTAAATCCCGCAAAGGCTCCAGTGCTTCCAAAGTCGCCAAAAGCGTAGATAGGCGGCAGACCAAAAAGACAGCTGGAAGTGCGTCCTCTGTCGAGGCACCGGTGACTAGATCAGGGACGATACGTTTCAGCCAGCCCATGGTTCTGACAGCTGCAGCGAGCTTGAGGTTTGGCGCCTTGAGCGTTCCAATGAGGTCTGCTGCCATTTGCCGAATGGCAGCATCTGCCTCTTCCATTACCGATATTACGAGCGGTGAATCTGGGTAAAGGGAAGCAAGACGCCGGACATGTGCGTAGAGTTCGAGCGTGGTGGAATGATTGACTGGGGCGGTTGAAACAGCAGACGAGAGAAGAAGGGGCATCTCCATGACATCGACTAGTCGTTCGGAGTTTCGAAGTAGCAGCAGAGCCTGTTTCCTTCGCGCGAGCAACTTGCTGTCGCTAGCCTTGCCAAAAGCTGACGAGAAGTGTTCAGCCTGGGCATCTAGACGAGGTACTGCTTGGACGAGGTCGAAAGCTCGCTGAGCTAGAGCTGGAAGGGAGTTCCTCAGAGAAGCATGACTAGCTGCCGAATCGACGATGGGTTTGTGGGATCTTTTCGAAAGGGCTTGTACGGCGAGGAGTAGAGAATGCGACGTCTGTGATAGAACCTGGGGCTCTGATGTTTGCAGAAAGCTGGATTGCTGTTCGACAAGGTATGTGAGGTAGTCCAAAGCGGCTGGATCATTTGTCTGTTCGGGGGCCAGCAACTCCCTTAGAGCTTCGGCCATGATGGGTCGGGAGTCGTAGGTACGTGACACGATGCGATGCTATGCTATGCTATGCGACCGCTATTCGACTTTGTTTCGCGACAGTCAAGGATACAAACAGTTACTAGGTACGAGCTGTGTTAGACTCAAGTCATACGAAAATAGATAATGTATATACCTTGGCTCCAAGCTTCCGCACAAGGCCCGGTAGCAGGCGGTCACTGGGCTTGGTCGACGTCGAGGATGACCTGGTGCTCTTATGAGTGATGTGGCAGCTGGACTACGGTGCCTAGACTCAAGGGAGCTGATATAATCTGGTGGGGTTGTACTGGAGCATAATGGTGGCACCGTCTCACCTTCAGGGTGCTGTAACTAGGATAAATCCTCACAGGTGTTTACTTGCCTTAATCCCAACGTCGGTGCCATGAAGCGATTTGAACCTATCAGAGCGGCTGTTGTGTGTTAATTCTTCCCCATAAGGCTGCGGTACGGTACGAATTACTCATTAAAGTTCCAGGGTCAGATACACAGATCCCCATAAGAACGACCGACCCTGCGGACCCTTACCCGTGGTCATCCCACGTGAGCTTCCCCAACAAACGTGCTACTTACTACCTACCTAGACTACAGGCACTTAAAGTTACTGCCATGGAAGCCACTGCACTCTAACTTTGTTTGCATCGCATTGCTTCGGTCTCCTCTCGCTATACTTCTCGCCCCATCCTCTCTTCTGGCAAATTTGAGATTGACCTCGACCGTCCTTACGTTAACGATCCACGCAGCTCATCATGAAAGATCCATTTCCTTTGCCGCCCATTGCGTGGCTATCCGAGAGGATACAACCTTTTGCCGACTACTTCGATCTTCCAACTCTACCATTGCACGTTCACGAAGTCCTCGCCGCCGCGCTGCTATACTCTGTCATCTTTTGGCCAATCTCGCCATGGATCTCAAATCTGCTAGCTCCAGAGCATTACTCCAAATTGTCCCGAAAACGACGTCTCAACTGGGATGCTCACGTTGTTTCCATGGTCCAGAGCTGCTTGATTAACGCTCTAGCTGTATGGGTCATGTTTGCCGACGCCGAGATGAGCAACATGGGATGGGAGGAGCGCATTTGGGGTTATACTGGTGGCGCTGGCTTCATCCAAGCACTTGCGGCTGGGTACTTTCTCTGGGATCTCGTGGTTACCAGTCTGAACTTCGATGTCTTTGGCATAGGAACGTTCGCGCATGCGGTTGCTGCACTGCTTGTGTACTCGCTGGGATTTGTACGTCTGCTTAACTGCCATGGAACCCTAGACACTAACACAGATTCTCCAGCGCCCCTTCCTTAACCACTACGCCTGCGTCTTCATCCTCTGGGAGCTTTCTACCCCGTTCCTCAATGTTCATTGGTTCATGGATAAGCTCAACATGACCGGTACAAGGGCACAGTTGTATAACGGTATTGTGCTTCTGTTCACCTTCTTCTCCTGCCGGCTTCTATATGGAACTTATTCTTCCTTCCGTGTCTACCGCGACGTGTGGTCTGCCATCAATGTAAGCCCCGACATGAAGGCCCTCATGATGCCCACTATGTCGTTCGCACACCCAGACTCTACGGTACCCATGTGGATTGGGGTTGCGTATCTGGCAAGCAACGTTACGCTGAATAGTCTCAACTTTTACTGGTTCTTCATGATGATTCGCGCCGTCCGGAAGCGATTCGATCCGTCATCCGAGTCACACGAAAAGGTTGAGGAAAGCCCTATTACCGAGGCCGAGATTGACTTCTCCTCTGTGGCAACGGGGCCTTCCAAGGCCAGTGGCGTTCGTCGCCGTAAAGCTTGAACGAGTTTAGAGCAACACGGCAACATATATATCTACGCATGGTCTAGCCTTGCGGTTTCGCAATGTTGTGGTAACAACACCTGCTTTGATGTTCCTCTGCTGTGGTCTTGGGCAACCGGTTTACTACATCGTCTTGCTAAGATTTGCCATAAGTGATTCTTCACTTACTGCGGAGGAAAAGCAAGTGACAATAACGACCTCGCTGTACCTATGCTCGCAGTCATTGTAGGGTTATAGCCGAGTTTAGAGCTTATGCCAAATCTTGTGGCAGTGTGCGGAGTGTAGGATGGATTTTTTGTTTCAGGTTCTCTGCTTTATCCTTTGCATGTGGTTGTTTCATTGATCCGTCAAAGCAACGAGGATGTCAGGGATTGTCACATGTTTAGATATCAACGCATGATTTGCATAGACTTATAGATTAAGATATGAGAACGAACTGATCCAGCATAGCCGGGAGCAGTCATGAATATAGTACTATTATTCCGCACTCGGCTTTAAGGCGACCTTGCCTGATAAAGGCGACGCATGCGTACAAAATATGAAGAAATGTGTCCAGAGTATTCGCCAACATTACAAAATGACGCGCCGCTAAGGACCAATTGTGACAGGCGAGCCTTGAATCAGAATCCGAAAGGATTTTGGGGGGCTACGAATAATGTCAGCATTATGCATCACAAAGTAGTTTGGAACATGAACTTACTCGCTTGCGACAGGTTAGCCCTTCGTCCCGTCGCTTGAGGAGCTAATTTCTTAGTCTCATTCGTCACACCAAATCGCACGGGAGGAGGCGGTCCGGTTTGCTGTGGTTGCAGAGGCTGGAGGGCTGGCGTGTTGTTCATACCGCTCATATTGCCAATGTTTGACATTCCGGTTGCTTGAGGATGCAAACCAGGCAGGCCAGTTCGCTGTGGTTCAAGAGCGGGCGGTAGATAGCTGTTGATACCTCCCGTGGGAGCACCGTACACCGACTGCGTAGCAGGGAACGATGGTTGGAAACCAGTGGGTTGAGCTTGCATCGGCATAAACTGGTTCTGTCCCTGCATTCCTGTCATCATTGGTTGCATAAATTGTCCAGCACCGGTTTGGAAAGGCATCTGCCCGGGGCCTTGCTGCCCGGGGAATCCCGTCATGTTGGGTTGTAGTTGTTGAAGGGGTTGCTGTTGTTGCATTTGAGCCGTGTATTGCTGTTGTAGGCGAACTTGGGTAAGATCACTCAGGCTCTGGCCAGGAGGAGCAACCTGGCCCTGCAGGGCACCTGTCATTTGAGGCATCATGGGAGGAGGCGCGAAACCGCTGGGCTGAGCTGACAGTGGTGCTGAAAGGGGCCGCTGAGGTGGAGGTGGGACAAGAGAACCCTGGTTTGCAGATGCTTGTGGCGGGACAGGGCGTTGCCTTGCCTGCGCGACAGAGGTGAAGAACGACGGGGTAGCCCCGCCAAGATTCTGCGATGCAGGTGCTGAGGATGTCGGCTGTGCAGATATAGTAGGTGCCTGAGTGGGAGCCGGTGGTGGGTCTACCCTGGTAGGTTCGAGGGGTGTTGACAGCAGAGATAGCTCTTGCATGGAACCGGTCAGCGCTGGGGGAAGTGGTGACGTGGGGGCAGGCTCAGGGGCAGGCTTCTGGCTCGAATCAGCAGGAGGCTGCGGCTTTTGTTGCTGCGATGGCGGTGATTGTTGCTTGCTCGGCTTCACGTCCCAAGCGTCATCGTCGAAACCGATACTGGCTGCTTGGCGGGATTCGGAATTCTTCTTGGAAGGGCTTGTTGGTGAGGGCGACTTGGCATCGTCTTCGCCGGTCTTGGACGAATCGCCTCGAGAGAAAGCACTAGCGTCAACAACATCGCTTGTTTGTACTGCTGGTGCAGGGCGGCCCTTGCGGGTGTTATTTCGCAATGCACCACCAGGACCGGAAAACAAGCCCCCTTCGCCATCACCCGCATCAACAGCGCCTCTCTTTCCAGCACGATTACGGCCGTATTTCGCATCCAGAGTACGCATGACCTTGATAATATCACCCTCGCGAATCCCGAGGGCTCTCAACGAGGTAGCGTCGACATCAGGAAGCACGCTCTCGTCCATAGAGTCCTTGACAAAAGCTTGAGCGTAACGCTCACACAAGCCCACAGCAACCTCACAGGAGAGGAAGAACTGGAACCAATCGTAGTCGGACTTCGGATCTTTGTCGATAGTCGCACCAGCCGAGGGACTTCGTTCCGGGGATTTCTTTTCGGCAGACCTAGCTCGCTTGACATCTGCCAGCGGCTTGTCGTCTTCCAAGGATATGCCTGTGAAGTTTTCAACATACTCTAGATCTTCGCGTGACATCTTCGTGATAGGAACAGCAATCTTGACGCCGTTCATCTTGTGCAAATGAATCTTGCCATCCTTTAGCCCAAGAAACTGAGCTTCCACGCTGAAAGATCGTGATCGGTCAGTCCATGTGCGAACCTTGGACGAGTCCGGCTCTAAAAGTCAAGTCAGAAGACTGGTCAAGATCGAGAAATTCGTATCGTGCATAAAGCACGATGTGATGAATTGTCTGTCACTTACTAGATTTTGATCGGCTTTGACTGCCGCCATCGTTTCGTTCATTTTCTCGACGGCTTCGCTGTTGTCCCAAATTACTACCAGTTTCTCGTACTGTGAGGCTACTGCCCCGTTCAGGGAGAGGCATTCCCGGCCCTACCTGCTGAGGTTCTTTACCAGCCTGTATGGCTGCCTTTGTCAATCGGATTTCGTCGAGGCGGTTTTGTTCGACTTGTGACTTGGTCGAGTTGATGCCGCCAGAGGTTGGCGAGGTGACGGAGCCTGTAACTTCAATATAACTGCTGGGAACCACTCCTTCTTTACCATTCTTGAGCCGGCGGACTTGCCACCACTCTTCGCTCTTGGTATCGTCGAGAACAAATACGTCGTCTCCCACCGCAACAGTAACCTCGTCGTCACCTTGTGCCATGAAGTCATATAAAATCTGCCCCTTCTTCAGACCCCCACCCCCGCTATTGCCTTGGGTTCCTATGATCGTTTCGCGAAGATCTCCGAAACGAACAGCACCAGCCAACTCACCCAGCATACTAACGATCTCTTCTGCGGTATCTTTTGCTCCGGCGTGAAAGTCGACACTCTTGCTTGGGCGTACAAGCTCCATAAAAACATGCTTTCCCTCCCGCGAATAATGTGTCATGCGGTCGGCAGTCCATTCTTGTGAAGGCCCGTCCGAGGCATGCTCAGGAGCAACCAATATAGTGCCTGTCAGGAGATTGATTCCGAGAGTTGTGGGCATTTTCTTCTTCTTGCCCATGACAGAAATCATTTCGTTGATATTGTACATGTGGAATCCGCCAGGGGTTCGCTCGACATCTTGGCGCCGGTCTGGGTCTCTATGGCTCTGAGGAAAGCTGCGGGTATGTACAGGAGAAGGAGGCTCCTCGTAAGAAGGCGATGGCGGCGCGGGTACCCTTGGTCGGGCGGGCAGGGTTGGCGATCGCACAGGCTCATTATCGGCTTCAGGGGGTTCACTAAAGGAAACGGATGCGCGAGGGGGCTGTCGCGGGGCTGCGGGTTGCTGAGATTGTTGAGAAGCCGATCGGTTGTGCATCACGCCTGCAATGGCAGCGGCAGGGTTCGGGGGAGGAGACGCAGTATCGTTCGGCAGGTCCGGAGATGCCGCCTCTGGTTCAGGTTCAGAGATTGAAGGTACCTGAGGTCTGGAGGGAAGCGCCGGTGGTGGTGATGGCAAAGGAGGTTGAGCAGTTTCAGCAACTGCTCCCATTTCGATGTAGTTCGATGGGACGAAGCCATACTCGCCGTCGAGACCGGTCAGGATCCAGTCGGGATCCGACGTATCGTAGACCTCCAGAATGGCATCCTCGTGGAACGACAGCTCCTCGTCAGTCTGACGCGTATAATCGAAGAGAGCTCGAGCATGATCTACGGGTTGGGCCTTGGAAGGAAGGAAGAGTCTTTAGTATCGATGCTGTAAACATCCACGGACTGTTCAAGACAGCTTACCTCCTCGACATAATTACCAGGAACGAGACCGGTTGGCTCTTCCTCATCATCAGCCCCGGCCTTCTTCTTTGCTTTCCACCAGCCATCGTCGCCATTCTTGTCTAGAACATAGAGCAAGTCCCCATCGTTAATGGCAAGCTCACCCTCGGCTTGGGGCACGTAGTCGTAGAGAGCCCGATACACTCCCAAGAACCCCATGTCGAAAGGTGATGAATTGGCTCTGAAGGCTGCACCGTTGCGTATGGGCGTCGATACGGATGCCTTTGATATTGGCCAAAGGGAGAAGATTGAAGGGGAATCGGGAGGGGGCTGGTTGAAAACAAAACGCGGCGGCGATGCGATGCAATGCGATGCGATGCGAAGTGACGCAGTGCGTCGTTTGTCTGAGGAGCAAGCAAGTAACGACTAGGTCGAGGCAGGTATACCGTCCATTGGTACTGCATCTCCCCCTACTAAGTTAAGCCTAATAACCTGTAGCTCCACTATGTGTTAATTACACTGGAGCAGTTGGGGTCCAAAAACAGTGGAACGGCAACCGACGTTACCTTGGGAGATCGGTACCTGCTACATACTACTAGAATTCTACCATACATTGGTATGGAGGTTGCAACGAAAGCTGATAGTAAAAGGCATAACGTCAGCGCAGCAGGTACGGGCGATTTTCGTTCATACAAGCACCTGTTTCACCTAGAACAGGATATTCAGCTGGAACAGTTCAACCTGGTCGATTTATGTTATCAAGATATATAGGTACTAATGTAAAGTTTTTCTTGTGCCTAACAGGTAGAGCAGATCATAAACGGTCCTGAACTGGTGCGAATTCTACTGGATAATCTCCCCTTTATCCTGCTCATACAGTAGCAGGTTGGGCTTGAACTCCCCACAGGAGTACCACCCTGCTGGATAACATCAAACTATCTCGAAAATGGATGCAAAGTTTGGCGACTGTTACCCTGTACCCTGCTCAAGCTCTAGGGTGAGGGGGACAACCCTATAATCGTTCTTCTTCCAGCACATGTTTTGTGCTAAAGAATCGATCTCCTAGGTATGACATTTTTTGTAGTTTAATATTTGTTTCTGGTTTGTCCGTCGCTCGAAATGTTCACGCCTCCCTCCATGATAGCAATATCAATCCCTGCAGGCCTAGGATTGGATATCAAATCGGTTCAGATCATTGTGCGGATCGTCCAAGTAAATAATGGAGGAAAGGGTACGAATATATGAACACAGGTCTGCGAGTCCCGCCGATGCGCGAGACATGTATAGTTCCACCTTTATTGATATTGCTAACCACCCTTTCAACTAAGCGCCAAGCGAGGAGTAGATTCGGCATGACAATAACGCCGATTTATAAGCATCGCCATCCATATAGCGCCCCGTGAGGCTTGAGACGTTCACTCATTCAGTCTATCTAACTCCAGTAATCTATTCACAGTACCCTGCGTCCTCGCAGCAGCATTGGACCATGGCCATGACAGATCAAAGCCAAGATCAAGTCTCTGGGCCGAAAACATCGTCTGCAATGTCTCGGTCATCACTAGCTTGGGCCAGGTTGCGCATGCTACCAGTACGGTGACCTCGAGTAAAAATGCCTGGGAACATTCTCGGGTCGCTTCCCGAAAGATGGTGGTCTGCCAGAGCATCACTGGACCATGCTTGTTCTCGAGTAGCTGACAACCCGATCTGCGATGCAACCTTCGTGATCCCAGCTGGAGGAGACATCTCAGGATCGACAGTCTCGCTGCCTGTCGATAAGCCCATGCCAGGAACCTGGCCAGCCATGGACGCCACTGACTCTGACATTTTATTTTCGTTGCCAGTAGCTTGTGTTGGGGGTTCGTTAGCAGCGTTATAGGTGACATATTTTGACAGCCTGGCCGTGCAGATTAGTACCAAGACGTCACACAAATTACAAATGGGGCAGTCCAAGTGTTGCAACTCACACATCTCTCTCTTGCATCAGGGTGAAGTAACGGAATTCTTCTCGCCGATCAGGAACATTCGTCTTGACCATGGCATTTCCTTCTTTCCCTGGCTTATTGCAGCCACGTCCCAACCAATGCTCTTTGATGGACAGCTCGTAGCCACTTTGCTTGACAGAGTTCTTGGCCAACTCACACATGTCGACAGAGTTAAGCTTGTAGATTTGCGCCGCAACAGCATATTCCTCGATGAGTGGCTCCTTCGTGAAAGCAAACTGCAGAGGGTCATCTGTTGACAGTGAGACGTTGAGCCCTCTCTTGAAGTACTGGTGGAAAGGATTCCGTTCATACGCCAGGAATAGAGCATTGTTACTCAACGGCGACATGGCGATGCCAATCTGGTCCAGGTAGAAGATGTACTGGAGAAGAGGCACTTTGCGAAGGAGAAGTCCGTGACTAATGCTGTGACAACATAAGGCGGCAACAGCCAAGTGTTCGCTATCACCAGCTTCTCCACAGTGAGGTCGTAAAACAAGTGTGTTGAACCCCCGCTTCTTCCGCCAGTAGTTCAAGGACACCAGGTTAGAGTAGAGGTAGTAGATCCAGTAGCTGTAAGGGGGGTTTTGCTTGGTATCCCAAACCTTTGGCACAGGGAACTTCTTAAACAAGCGACGCTCAACCTTGCTTTCATCATCGACACTGTCAAATCCGATTACCCGTTGAAGGAAAACATGCAGTTTCGGGTGGCTTGAGGGATCTTTGGTGACCTCAAAAAGTGGTTGGAAGACGTTCTTAACCACCTGTTCGAACGTTTCCATCAAACCACTGGCCTTGTAAACGTCGTACAGGCGGGGAATCTGGATAAGCCATCGAACATTGTGAGAGAAGAGTTTGTTGTCGACCACCCAAGCGGCGAGTTTGTCCCATTCATCTATAGATTTGCCGTAGATAGAGATGCGCCACTCTACCATTTGGTACTTGCTCGATTCTAGATCTGAAATGACCTCTTTGGTAATCTCGGCAAGGTAACGGCCGTGGATAAAATTATCCGTTTTGAGAAAGATAGTTCGGAGACGAGACTCTCCAACTGGGTTGTATTTCAGGTTAAACTTGTCAAATCGATGGAACGAATCAGTATGAGCCTGAAATCATTAGTAGAAGATCTCCCAAGATTCAACTTTCCGGTTTAGAAATAAGCCTTACATGCATATCCAAAGTATCGATACTCAGGTCATAGGCAGTCAAATTAATACTAGCGAATACCTCAGCTAGAGTGAGATGTCTTCCATCGCGGAATAGGACAACTTCGTTAGGAAACTTCTTCATCTTACTCTTGATGAAGCGCAGCAGGTGCTTCTGATTCATGCATGCCGAATGATGAACGTGGGTGTCGACCTTTCGGACATTATAGAAGTCTCGATGGGGAACCTTCTTGCTGTCGGCTGTCTCCTGATACTCGTTCAAGAGGACGTATAGGTTGAACTTGCCCTCAAGATACTGAAGGCGCCGGAATGCGAAGCTCTTGCTGGGTCCATCGGATGACACGTCCAGGATGTCGTCCAGGTCCATGTAGAACTCTCTGATGGTGGGAACCTGAATCGCAGGCTCATGTGCATTATCGTTTTCGAATACTTGGTAGACTCCGCTTTCATCCAACTTGTATGAACGCCCATCGTTTCCAGGTAAAGGTAACAAATCCGCCATGTCAAAGTCTTCTCCAATATCCTGACCCGGCTTCCGCCTTCTTGCCGATCGTTTACCCTCGTGGTGATCTTGAGGTACATCATGGGGTGCAGATACAGATGCTTCCTTCGCAGCATTCATTCCAGTGTTCTCCTGACCAGGGACATGCTCCGCGGTATTTGTTGCTTGCCTCGAAGATTGCTGCCATGCGGGCTCAGGCGGAGGGGGATAGATTTCCCAATTCGGATCATCTCTTGGGTTATCGTCTGGACCCTGGTGAGAAAGCGAGATATATTTGCGCCTGAGATCCAAGATCCTCTGGATGTTTTTCGAGATAGCACTCAATTCCGACGTGATATGAGGTTCAGTGTCGAAGAGACCGCCAGAGGGTAGGCCGTTACTAGAGCCATCGGGAAGCCGCGGGTCTTGGGCTACCTGAGCAGCATGAGAGAAGGCAGAATGATCATTTGGTGGAAACGGGGCAGGTTGCGCTTCTGCTTTTGTAGGCGATTGTGTGAAACCCGAGGGGTCAATGGCAGGATTCGGCATCTCCAGGCCTGGAGGGAAGGAATCAACTCGGCGACCACTCGAGTCTAGCACCAAAGAATCGGCGCCATACTCAGTCGCAGGACGAGAACCAGAAGTGAGAAAAGGACTTTGAGGTATAGATTGGTTGCCAGCCCCGCCAGCGCTTCGCACATCGGCCTTGTTTCGGTGGTAGAAGTATTTTGCGTCCGTCTGGCTCATCTGACGCTCGGCGACAGGATCATAAAAGGTGGTTCGCTTGGGCAGGTCGCGAAGAAGCATTCCATCTTCGAGCTCTTCAGCATCGTTTCCGTTGTGCGAGCCAGCATCAGATACGGCGTCTTTGTGCGAGGTGCCATGGCCGGCTGCACCACCATCTCTAGTTTCGTCTACCTCCTCATCTGACTCCCGCGCTCGTACATCAAGCGCGGTCGATTCGCTTTCTTCAAATATGGGACCGCCTGCGATATTCGCTTGGTCAGCAGACTTTCCAGTTACTGCAGTCGTTATCGAGGGCCGTGATACCAGATTGGCGTAGCAGAGGAGGGGCAGGTCGGGTAGTGAGTTACGTACCGGGCATGGCGATTCCTCGATCAAATATCTTGCTTCTTTTTAATTGAATGTCAAAGTTACTATTGAAGGCCTGTCCTGACCGAGAAGGTCTTACCCTCTTTGATTCAACAAAATATAGGTACTCAGGAAGGAGCTGCTTCTTTTTGAGAGTGACAGAGATAGTGTGCCCGCAGTGAGAGAGGTCAAGGCAATGGGACCTGAGCAGCCCGTGAAAATGATACTAAAGTCAGGTAAGGATGGGAGGTATGACGGTGTGACGCACCAGGGTTTCTAGCGGGTCATCGTGGGACACTGCGTTGGTAGTTTTCACCTAGAGTTCCAGTGAGCTAAGCCTGTTAAGGCATCTAATAGGTACTAACCTACCTATCTAGGAACCTCCCTACCTTCCATGGTAGTATTGATTTGAAGGTCGACGCGATAAGCTGAAGAAGCTTAATACCTGCTAGATCTACCAGATACTACCTACTGGCACTATATCACCATCCTCTTCCAAATAAGGAGACGATGTAAATAATCCAGATACTCTAAGTTCTACCTATGGATGGGAAGAGCGCATGTCCGCAAAGCAGGATGTCATAAAGGACAATCGCCAAAGACCACTGAAAGTACGGATACATACATATACTAGAGAGAGGGTCCTCTGTAGAAGTCAACCTTCAGTTCAAAATCAATGATAGAGAGGAAGAATGGGACACGAAAATATCTATCTCTCTGATTGCTCAGCTGCTCAATTTGGAACCCGAGATGCCTTTCCGCGTTGCAAGGTCATCTTCTGTACCCGCAGCATTGGGTCATGCCCCTGGTCTCTAACGGAATGTACTACATACAACTGACAAGCGGACGGTCATGATACCGACGGCATGTACATACCAACGTCCATTGATTGATAGCTCACGAACCTGTAGTTCCTGGAAAAACTGTCCAAGCTTCGTCATCAATATTTGAGTGCCTGAACTTGCATTATGCCTTACTGCCTGCTCAGAGCAAGTGATGATGAGGTGAGAGCAGATTAACCACTGGCCGCGCTGAGACTCGATTACAAGCGCTTGGCCAGGTGCTTTGATTATGTTGCACTTCAAGAGACGGAACGGCCGCCATTTTCTATTATGTTATAACAAAAGTAACTGCCCCTAGTATCTCTCAAGGCCACTCTTGCCTTAACTTTGGGAGTTATCATGGCCCTGTCATCACCATTGGCAACACCAGCCAATGGTCTCTCTGCAGCAGCGTGCAGCATCTCAAAGGCTGCCAAAGGGGATCTTCTATATATCCTGTCTATACGAGTTTACCAGCTTCTCATTACTTGCTGTCATACGACAAGTGCTGTAGCTTCAGCATAGTGGCCCGAGCCACAAGTCTGCCACGAATCATGAAGACCGTCTTTCTTTTTCTAATGAACCTTTCCGAACCAGATACGCCTTCTAAGCCCTTGTATAATCCGTCCTGACAGAGTCATGCATGAAAATGATGAAATGCAGAGTGCTCAACTCGCTTTGTGATCCCTAGCTGGCATTTCTTTCTCCGCTGGTGCTTTCTTCCGCGATCCGACTGTATATAGCCCGCCGGCACTAAAAACTATGATAGCACCAATTAATGTACCGGGAGCAAGCTGGTTGCCAAACAGCCAAATGCTCAGAAGCAGACTGACGAGCTTTCGGATATTGAGAACAATAGTGACAGTGAGAGCTGTTGATGCCGCAGCCAAGAGATTGACACCGCGGATGCAAGCATACTGTGTCAAAACATTGGTAACGAGAAAGACGATTTGGCTAGGTATCGTGGTTTTGGTGGACGTAGAACCAAATATCCCCGGTAACTGCATTGGAGTGCTCGTCATAAGATGAGAGAATGTTCGAGCCATCGACGAAGCAAAAGGCAGAAACAATGGCAGAGACAGAGCATGGGAATAAAATAGATTCTCCTTCCACTGAGGTCCGTATTTAGCGTAAGTTGCCTCAGTGTAAAGACCCATGATGGCAGAGAGGACCTGGGCCACGAAGAGGATCAAGAGTCCGGTGCTAAAGGCTGGGCGGCCACTGGTCTCACTTGTACCCTATGGTTTGACATGCATCAGTATTGTGTTGAGATTGTCGTCTGAGGCGAAAAAGAGAGCGTACCTTGGCTTGAGCATCAGACCATGCAGCCAGGATCACACCAAGGGTCAAGAGAAAGACAGCAACGACCTGGGTTTGGGTATATCGCTTGCCATAGAGATAACCTGCCGCCATGGTCGTAATACTTCCACCAGATCGAAGGATAATATGAACTGGTACTGAGATGTCGTAACTGAATGCATGGTTGTTTAAAAGGTTGATAGTAAAGAAGAGAACGATATTGAAGATCCAGCGGCTGATAGGGACCTTGTTTGGTGTAAGAAAGAACCGACTGTTCTTGTCGAACTGAGCGATGAATCCTGTCACAGCGACAAAAAGAAATTGCACAAATGTCAAAAGGGTTCCTACAATATGCTTGTTAGTTGAAAAGGCCTTTCTTGTGAACGGCACAACACTGGGTGATGTTTCGTACCGCTAGAGGGTTCAAAACTACACAATCAAGTTAGCTGCATGGAACGAACGGGATGATGAACAAGTATAGGATAGATGGACGAAGGCAAAGCTCACTTAACGATTGCTTCAAGAGCATACACCTAAGTCGGTCAATATTTGATTTAGTTCATGTGAGACATCTCATTGGTGGGGGCAGGCACTGGTCAGTGACAACCTACATTGGAACAGCATCCTCCAAAGATCAAGCTCAGCATCACACCAACTGTAAGCAACGAAGGCCCAACCTCATGGGCCATTAGCTTAGCAATATGCTGGGCTATTGAGTGCCCTGAACCACGCTCGAGGTCCCCATTAGCCGACTCTCGCGAGGTGCTGTCGCGATGGACCGAGTTTTCGACGACCGTCATATCGGCAGCTGTCCTCTTGCGGAGGATATTAGAAGGTGTTTCGGTCGACATTGCTCTGAGTTGGGATGGGACGTGTTAATAGTAAGAAAAGGAAAAGGAGTGACAAGTCGTATCCCTCGACAAGCGGCTCAGCTGACAAAAGAGGAGCGGCTGAGTCGAGTACTGTACTGTACAGCGATAGGTAAACTAAGAGTTTGCTTGTACTAACTGCCCTTGTGTCGTTGCTATTGCTAGGCTAGGTTGTGCAGAAGAGCCAAGAATGGGTGAGACAGACAGGGATGGAGAGATGAATGGATAGAGACCAGATAAGACTCGACAGCGACCCGCATCAGTTGAAGGGTACCTGTGTACCTGCATCTCCACTAGATCTGGCCGAGTTGGGCTGTACTAGATACGCCGGGCCAGTTAGTGACCTTTATAAAATCTTATCTTGCTCTCACCGACTGTACATCATATAGGCACTAAGGTATGCAAATAGGTGCTATGTTATATCGAAATCCAGGCAGCAATAGAACTTCAAAGGAGCGCAAGCGATTTGAGTTCGGCCTCGCTTTCCTGATACTGGCCACAGATTGACCGAGAAATGGATAAAGTACTAATCTTCTTGTGCATCAATGGCACGGTCAAGTCAGTCTGCCCTACACTAACTAAACCGACTTTCGTATATCAATCTCCCTTCAACTCCACAGGAAAAACTGTAAGCCACGCTCAGGTCCGACCAGCGGTTTGATCACTTCTCGAATACGAGTGGCATTTCTTTGATTCTCAATGATGTCTTTGTGGTTTCTGCTACACGTGGCGACTCAACGCTGGCCCATGCATTCGTCCGCTTCCATCCCATGTGACTTCTCCTGCTCGTTCATTCGCTTGCTTCACAGATGGATAGTCCTGTTACTGCTTCAGCGGCCACATCCAAGGACGTCCTCCAGCATTGTTTCTTCTACGAAGCATTCGCTATGCACTGCCGACGCTCTCCGCAGTTGCTTCTAAGTATAGTAGGCTACATCGAGTTGCATTGTCATATCCTACACCGTTGAAATACCATGACGTGCCTGAGCAGAACTAGGCCAATCCCTTAATGACGATGAGGCACCCTCTGGTCTTGTTGCTTCGACTCCTGCCACGCCCGTCCTCGCTAAAATGCCCACGAGATGAACGCCGGTATCCTGGTCTAGAGTGCTGAGAAGACAAATAGCTACCCCGTAGTGTTAATAGAGGCTGGCGAACTGTTATACCGCTTCTGGTTTCACTTACATTGTTTGTGGCTGCAATTGCAATACTATCCTCGAACGGATGCCAGCTCATGTGCAGAATCTTTTTGTTAAAATCGATCTGGTCCGCGTCTGTCTCCTTACGCATCCGCTGACCCTGACCACCTGGGCTGCCAGCTCTAGAGCCGCCCTTCTTGCCGTTGGTTGCTGTCGGGCTCGTTGACGAATTGATTGGTGTAGGCACTCCAACCTTCTTTGCCTTGAAAGCAGACTTATCTGCCTGAAGTACTACCTCAACCTCCTTGTCAGGGTCCGAAGGATATATCATGAAGTTGTTGTTGTAGCTTCCTGTCATAACGTTCTTCGCGTCGCCAGAGAAGACGACTTCGAACTTGTCGAATATACTATCGTTCTCGTATGTGTCGCACAGCCGTGGCCGAAGGTGCTCATGAATCGGTATCGTCTTGACCGGCTGTCGCTCCATGTTGATATCCCAGATCTTGACAGTCAGGTAGTCGCGAGATAGGATATATCGGCCGTCATGCGAAAATCTAACATCAGAGATGGAGGAGATGATTTCGGAAAAGAATGATCGCGAGGAAGGGTCTTCTTCTTGTTCAAATACTGCAGCATTGAGTTAGTAGGAGCTCTGGACGCGATAAAGTTACCCTAGGGATGCACATACGTTTGGCGTGCTGATCACACAGAGCACTCTCTCGCATGTCGGCAAGCTTGATAGTACCCTTGGAGCTTGCATACATGAACCAGTTGCAGCTCATGGGATGGAATTCGGCAGCTGTGATTACTTCAGTGAGTTCCTCCATGTTAGCGGGCTTGATGTCAACAATGTTGAAGCTCTGGTCCTGAATGTTGAGGTTCCAAAGGTTGATTCGCAAATCATCGCTGCTGATAAAGGTTTCCCCGTCACTGTTCACTGAGATGCTGTTAATGTGATAGGCGTGCGCGTTGGCGTATGTTCGGCGTGGCACGGCGGCAACGACCGTGTCGTGGTGTGTGAGTCGAGGCAGTTTCAGGTCGGCAGCGTTCTTGAATTGATGAGCAGGCAGAGGTTTAGGAGCGCCACCACCGCCAGCAATACTCCCAGGTGTGACATCGTGGGAGAGATTGTTCTCCGCTACGACCTTGAGCGACTTCTCGAAGACTTTCCATAGCTTGATCGTCTTGTCATTGGTAGAGAGCAAATAGTGCGAGGCGTTCTGTCGTCTGCACCACTTTATCTTGTTGATCTTTTCCTCGATCTCGAGTGACTTTAGATAGTCGAATTCGGGCTCGTGAGATTGGAATTCGGTGTGGAACTTGTACTCGCAGGTTTTTTTCTGCGCGAATAATTAGAGAAGATGCTACAGAATCGCCAAGCTGATCGTGGCCAGTACACGAGGATGTTGGTCAGATGGTGACGTACCGTTTCGTTTCGTTCAAAAAGCACCACCCTACCGCCCTTGTCGCCAGTAGCGAGATAGTTTCCGGTATGGTCGAACTCGACTGTCGAGATAATATCGGCTATACCAAGGCAAGCATGGCGGTTAGAATATGAAGTTTGATGAACTAGTTTTGGAAGATGCATGCGGTGATGACATACCCTCAGTGATATCTTCGACATCGCCCTTGTCACCAAAACACCTGTGAAGCAGAGCTCAGCAATCGATCCTTCAAATGAGACTAGTAGCCCCGAAGTTAAATAAGACAGTCAACGTACTGTGTGAACTTCCACGTGGGCGAGTTCGCTTCGCTATCGACCATCTTGGTGAGCAGCGAGGGCGGGGATTAGGAGGGGTTGTGGTTGGAGTTCGAGGGAGGCAAAGGTCAGAGTCGATAGCTGTGGAAATGGCGGGGCCAAGGCGGAGGGGAGGGAGGATTTGATCGGAGTCGAGGGTCTGGAAGCGATAAAAGCTCTTGGTTTGAGCGAGACAGGACGAGACGACGCGAAGGGATATGAGCAGCGGCACACAACTAGTCTTGCGGTGGACGGATAGCGTCAGGCAAGGTAAGGCAAGGTGGTGAGTGAGTGAGTGGGTGGAGGGCTGTGGTGTCGTTTTGGATATCGTCTTTTTGTCGGCGCCGCAGTGGGGTCTAGCAAGATATCGCCGCTGTGATCTATAAGGAACGGTCGTCCAAAAATATTTATTGTTGAGTTGGGTTGAGTGGAGTAGAGTTGAGCTGGCAGGAAAGAATTTGGAGAGAAGGCTCGGGTCAGAACGATGGATGGATGGATGGATGTATGATGTTGAAGGGTCGGCAGGTGTCAAGGCTGAAGAATAGAATACCTAGCGGTAATGACGGATGGTAGGTGTGGACGTGGACGTGGATGCGGACGTGGACGTCGGCGACAGCAGGAGCAGAGCAGAAGCGGCGGAGCGGAGGGCTAGCGGGCCAAAGAGATGAAGGAGGGGACAGTGAGTGGAGGGGATAGCCCAGCGCTACAGAGTCTGTGCTGTGCTGTGCGAGAAGAGCTGCCCGAGCTGAGCTGAGCTAGGAGGTAAATCTACTACTATGCAATGCTGTGCTGCGCTGGCGGCACAGAACCTACTAGGTACTTATCCCAGTTGTTCCCCCCTAGGATTCTCTTTCTTCTCAAGGCGGCTGAGGTGCCTGTAGAGAGTTCCGGCTTAAAAGGTGGGGTCTACCTAATGTACCTACTAGGTACTAGGTAGACATGAGAAAGCACGTTTAGTACATAGACTGGGCATTAATACCTACTACCTATGCCTGGGATCGATCGAGTTTCGCCCGTAAGTCCTACTGTAGACTACCTACTACCTAGGTAGGTAGTAGGTACTAAGTTTACGGAATTAAGATAAATACGTACTAGGTAGTGCTTGGGTACTAGTAGTACAGAAGCTGCCAAGCTAAAGACTACTTTGATAATTGAGATTGAAATGAAGGAAGTGACGCTGCAGAAGTATTTAGGTAGTAGGATCCATTTAGGTTAGTAAGTACTGTACTATCTAGATAGTAGGTTTGAGTCAAGCTTTGGTCCTTGATTCGATTGGATTTGGTTTGACCTAGTTTGGCCCGAACGTGGCTGTTACTGGATAATGGCTAATGAATGAATGAATGAATGGAGACGAATACTGGTGGATTCTAGGCACTTAGCTAAAGTGAGTTGATGTCGTCTTTGGGCTTTGGCTCATTCTATCATTGGTTTTATTTTGTGCCCAAGATAACAAGAGTGAAAAGCAACATACACCTACCTACGTCCCGCAGCCATTCAACAGAATTCGGTAATCTAGGTAGGTACCTACATAGTGTCAATTTGCCCGTGTTGGAAGCATAACGCCACCAGCATACTGAATCGATGACTTAATATCCATCTTTTTCCATACCTAACATACTTCAAACATCCAGTTCTTCTGCGCTACCTCACCTGCCAGGCTATAACAAGAAGTGGGCGGTAGATAGTAGGTAGTAAGTATGGAAGTTGAATGAGCTTCATATACACGTCCTCTCCTACGCAAGTTGTGCCTTTCTATGGTAAAGACATCTCGATTTACTCTGATGCAATCGCCGGACACGCCTGCTGCTACCTATACGGGGTAAACGTCTGCTCGGATTCGCACGATCGCAAATCCTACTTGGCTCCCAGCCAAATCTAACAACACATCACCAATTCCAGGCGCTCCAGTGTAGGTAGTCACTTTATCGACTCCAGGAGGAGTATATTTGAATTGCCTGGGCTGTTAAGCCTGTTATATGTCCAAGAGGGGTTTAACCTAGGTATCTCGGGCATCCGATCCCATCCACGCCCACTAAGCCGATCGGCACCCGCTCATCCGCCCGGGACCGTTTTGACATGTGCTCCGGTTCAGCTGCAGTCACTCGCCAAAATTGACGTATATACCACATTTTATCCAAAAGTCTGTAGATTCTTGAAGCAACCCTCAACGAACTTCACTAATGCCCAAATAACTCTTCTGGTTGCGCCAAATTGCAAGAATCAACTCGAGGGAGTCATTCCCTTCATATCGTTCAGCAAGATGAGCCAGGACAATCGACAACTACCGGAAACGCATAAAGACGATAACACACCTCTAGATTTGAAAGGCAAAGGCAAACATACAAATAAAGAGGAGTCTATCTCAATCGCCAACAGGTTTCAAGCTTCTGGAAGATTAGCTCTCAATGCTTTTGGTAGCAGCCCAGATCTGAGTGGCCAACAGCCAGCGAGAAAAGCTAGCCCAAGTGGCAGCAACAGCAACAGCAACAGCAGTGACAGGATCCTGTCACGTACTGGAGAAGCATCCTCACACAGATTGCGCTCATCAACTCAGGCGGAAACCTTGCACCCAAAAACCAATCTGGATTCTGGACCCCCAATGCAAGCATTCAACGACTTTGTTAGTGCTGACACCACACTGGATATTGACAATGATAATGCCAACCTAAATGAAAAGGCACGAGGGAAAATATGCCACCGACAAGCTTCACATGTATCGAAGGATGTCAGTGAACAAGAGGAGCTGGATGGTGCAGCCGTTATCAGCCTGCTCGATAGTTATTCAGATGAACTCGATGCTGTTTTGCTTGGGGCTCATGATCGAACTGCCGAGGACGGTGGCGATACCCTCACACCAGAAGCGGCAGCCAAGCTTCGAGAAACTCTCTTTTCTGTGAATTCAGCGTCCTCTGGCCCCAGTCTGGATGATCTGCTGAACTTCAACCCTGGGTTTCTAAACCAGCCAGGATCTGAGGCAGAGCTTGAACGACAGCTCTACCTAGGCACAAGAGATACCAACCAAGCTAGAAGCAGTTGGCTGCAGCAATGGGGCAACGTGCTTGCTGGATATACTGATCACGTCTGGGGTGATCTGGAACCATTGATAGCTGAGGCCAGGAGGGAAGTCGAAGAGTCCGAAGCTCGAGGCCCTGAAGCAGTATTCGAGACAAAGGCGCTGGATCGATTGCGGCAGCTCCTTGCACATGTTCGGGGGTTCTGAAGAAATCGGGGTTAAATAGACCTTGCATCGGCATAATAAAGTGCTCAGTAGTACTTGAGTTTTGCATTATATGAGTCTTGATGGACTAAAAGTATCTGACAAGGAGTAGGGAGTGTATGCCTGGTCCCTGTCTATGAGGGATGTCTTGCAGTCAACTTGAGATAGGTATCTCCTAGAGTATTAATAAGGTACTAGTTAGTCGATTAGTTCTCTGTTCATCAGGATATAGTTCTCTACTGGCGGAGCCGGGTGGCCTCTGCCGGAGTTGGCTCACCCTGTACCCTCCTTCAGAGTGAGCCAGATCGCAGGCTACCTAAACTACCAGTGGTGTGACATTTAGTAGAACAGAAGGCTGCGGATTGTCTGGAGCATTAGGTACTCTGTACATAGACTTGCATGACATGCTGCGCCAGATCTAGCCATTCTGGTCGAAAACGACCAGTGATAGTAGCGTTACAAAATTTCCAGTACTCTGGATACAATCCTGAGATCTCCCAATCTATGATTTTGTCCTCATATCTTTGTGACTTTTCCAATGCAGTCCTTTGAATAAGAATATTTTTAGGTTGCAGATCCCCGTGGGTGAATTTGACTTGATGGTTGCATAATGTTGTAGTGATTAGTGTCCGTAGGAGTGTGAGATGTGCCTGGGGCTCACTTTCCGCTAGCCGCTTGAGTATACCTTCATTGAGGTCATCCTCTGTGTTGAAAGGACCCGACCTGGCTGGGTTCTGATCCGGAGTCCAGAAGACTCCATCGATGAGAGGCTGTCGGTTGATATAGCCCAGATAAGAGGGTGGCTCAAGGCTGCGCAAGTGCCGTAAGGCAGCACGAAGTTGGTTGGTAATTTCTAGCTTATCAGGCGCTTCAAGCGACGGCCAGAGATCTGCCAGGCTCCATTGACATACCGATGTAGTTGATTCCTGTCTCTGGCTCCACTATTGTCGCGTAGATTTCTGGTACGGGAACCTTGCTGTTAGTTGACAGGAATTGGAGGGCCTCAGCTTCTTGGGGGGAGACGGTATGGCCGAACTTGACTGCGAAGTTTTCGCCAACTTTCACAACAATAGCCGACGCATCAGGGGGGCTAAGCACCTCGGCCGATGCTCGTATTTCCGCAATCGTAGGAGTGCGAGGTGCCATTTCATCTTATGGCTACTAAGATGGATGGTAGAGATTGAGAGACGAAGGCATTAACTTCAGCTTTGGCAGGAGGGGGGGCCTACTCTAGGAGAGCTGTGGAAGTGTGCAAACTCCCCTCAGTACTAGGTACTGTAAGTTAGTAGTATAATAGAGGTACTGGTTGGTGGAGTACGAGTTGCTCAGCCAACTAAACTCGATTGACCAATGACATCATCCAAACTATAGACTAAACTCCCCTCCAGCTCAACGCTTCCTTCAATGTTCATGTTTGTCGTGTTGCCTAAGGAAACAAACAACCTTGCAATGTGTTCGGGCTGCTGTCTGGTCCGTCGCTGCACAACCTTGCACTTTCGACGTTATGGGTCAAGCCTCTGGTGACGTCCCCACTGAATATCATCCTAGACCCCTTGCTAGAAGCCTGGAAGCTTACAAGGAAGCATCCATACTTGACGAGGTAGTCTAGACAGAAGGAAGGGTAAACCGAAAAAGTGAGAGCACGGGGATTTCATTGGGGCTTCTTTTCAACAAGTTCAAATCTGAACCTCCACCCACTGCTTAAACGACCCGACCTGCAGTAGAAATATTTAACATTTCGGCCCTTCGTGTCCCATCCGCCTACCTACCTATCTACCTACCTACCTAGTACCTAGGTATCCTGTGCCAGCGTTGGCAAACCCCCTCAACAATGCTTGGTGTTAGGTGCTTCTTGCTTGGTTTTTTCGCAGCCTCAACATCGGCGCAGAATATTCCAGAGGTACCAGCATCAGCGACAGCGACCGCAACCGCGACTGCGACATACTATCCGGCATACGTTCCGCCTGCGTCGGTCATCTTCAAGCGAGACGATTCGTGCCCCGCCAATACATTCCGATGCTCTGAGGAGCTTGGCGAGAGATTCCGTGACATTTGCTGTCAAAACGGCCAGACATGCGCTGTCGACGCTGATGACGAACCGGCCTGCTGCCCCTCTGGGTGAGTATCATCCCGTAACTCCATGCGCCCAGCATACTTCTTGAGTGTGCACCTCGTCAAATGGCGTTACTAACGCTTCGCAGCGCCGTATGTACAGGTACAGCTCCAGCTTCGGCCACCGGCGCAGCAACCGCTTCACCATCCTACGTTCCGAATTCATATTTCGCTTTCCCCTACGCCGCGGCGACTTTCGAGAATGAGGCTGCGTGCACCTCGGCAGTTGATGCTTGCGAAGAGAACTATGATCAATGTGTCAACTTCCTTGGTGATGGAGGTCAATATGGTGTCACCATCGTTGTGCCCGGCGGCGGAGGCACCACTGTTGAGGGTGGTGGACAGGCTCTAGGTTCATCTTCTGCAACAGCTGTCTGCTCAAGCTTGAGTTCACGTGCTTGTGGCAATGTTTCCAATGATGACTGTTCGGACTATGGAAACCATGCTTCATCCTCCAACGACCGCGGCCTGTGGTTCGTTAGTCTCGGCGCGGGCATTGTACTCCTCAGTTTCCTGGTTTAAATCCAAGAACACGCCGGTGCGGACTCATGCTTCCAGGAACAACGCAGGCTTGAAGAAGTGCTCTCAGAGGGGGTACTGGCGTGGCGGCGGTAATGATTGATAACCATTTTATGAAATATTATGAGCGCCCCAGGCTAATGTAACTATGGGCTATGAAGCGTGCTTATCATGTTGTATATAGGATTGCAATTTGGCTTATATTAAACGAACGCCACTTTATATATTTGCACATGCTTTAATCTTTCTACCAAACCACTCCTGGATTGAGGTGGCATGCATTGCAAAATTGTTCAACGATCACGATGCTCACTCAGTTGTTCTTAATCCGTCGGTCATCATGTGAACGAGCCGATACATCCCCATCCGATGGCTTCTTTACACTTACAACGGAATGCTTAATATGACATCTGGACGTATAGAACCTGGCAAGTGCGGAACAAAATAGTCCCATCCTTCTAAAATTCCGAGGACACGCAACGAAGCCTGTTTGGGCTGATGATTGACGCTTCCTGGCAAGGCAAATATAACCTAATGTTGATCAAGAAAAAAACGGTGCAGACTAACCACACTTCTGGGTCAGCAGTTTTCAAGAGCGTAAGCATGATATCACGCGTTCAGGGAGGCTGGAAGCCAATTCGTACCAGCTGAGGAACAATGGATACCTACTAATATCTACGAGGTATGCAGCCGGCTATACCTGTATAGCCCGTATGTACACAACTACTAGGAGAATAAAGTACGTTGAGAATGCCTGTATTCACCGCACAAAGTCCATCCCGGAGTATGATGGCTTCTGGTGGGCATTTGTCTGACTACATTCACTTCTATCTGTTGGGTCTTTCTGTTATTCCCCTCCAGATTTTAAGCATTATGACCCCAGTGCTTCCACAGTAACTACATCATCTTCATATGATAGAGCCAGTGACTGGCACCAAATACTACATTACAGTGACATCAAGAAGGACATGAACCGATCCCTGAACATATTTTCGTTCACTCACTAACAACTCTCTGAACCAGTCAAAAGATTATCTTTGGCGGTGACTACTCAAATGTTTGGTGAAAGTATGGCTTCCAGTATATCCTTGAGAGAGTCCTTGGTGTCTTCTCTGCCCTCACCCAATTCCACTCCATTCTCGCCTAGAAAGAGCCGCGCCGTCAGCTCTGCTTTCTCTAGACGTTCCTCATCTGCCGGAGACAGCCGAGCACAAACCGCACCCAAGTCTTCATTCCGGGCAAGTAGCTGGGAAACATTTTCAGCACGATCGATAACTGGACCCGGTACGCCATTCAGAGCTGCACATCTGCCTCCGTAACTGGATGTATTGTGGCCATACTCAAGGTTGAAGAGATAAGTGACTTGATCGTCGGCAAGTGAGGACTCCCAATCCAGTCTTACATTCATGTGTGCAATCCTCAAGCCTGTATGGTGCTCCAAGTAGCTGTTTTCGAAAACTTCGTGGAAGTGTGTGGCAGCAAGAAGACGGGGACAGTCGGACCCAAGTGACAGGTAGTGGTCCAGCAATGCAGTCAGTAATCCAGCACCATCGTCCCCATTCGTTCCTTTCCCAAATTCATCTATCAGGACGAGACTCTTTGGTGTAGAAGACTTTATCGACAAAGCGGCTTGTTTCATGTCTCTGGCGAACGCACTTTCGCCCCCAGACATACTTTCCCGGGGTGAAATGCAGGTGAGGATACTCTCGGTGAGCCCAATACTGGCCTGAGTGGCTGGTACAAAGCTACCAATGTGAGCAAGATACACGATGATAGCCGTTTGCTTCAGATATACGCTCTTGCCTGAGTGGTTCGGGCCTGTCAGGACTAAAGCCTGGGGCGAGTCATCTTGCACTTCTGACGCATTTCGTGACCCTACAACGAGATGGCAGGAGTTCGGGACAAAAGCCGGTACAACAAGCTCCTGCAAAGGATGACGACCTTCTTCAATGTGAATTACGCTTTCTTGCACGACCTGCGGTCCACGCCAATTGTACTTTTCAGCGCCAAGAGCCAGCGCAAGTATTGCATCGAACTCGCCGCACATGCCTGATGCTGAAAGCAAAGGATGTTCATGCTCTAACACTTTGATGGCGAGTCTGTGGATGATCTCCACTTCTCGATCTGTGAATAATTAGAATAATTAGCATCTAATATCAAAAGTCAGGACGACTGTATTACCCCCGATTTGGCAGTACATGTCTCCATATTCTTTATCGAGCTCTCGCATGTAGGTGTTCTTGTAGCAGACCGCATCGTCTGTAGTGAACAGTTTCTCCCAGGCTCCAAGGGTCGTACCTTCTCCCTCATACTGCCCATTCCTCGTGGCAGGGTTTGGTTCTACTACTGTGAGGAAACCGATTTGAGGTAAGAAAATGCACGATTGTACATATTTGCGCGCCCACTCCGGCAATTCGCGATGTACATGATGCACGACTTCTGTCAGGAAGCCATCCATCCCATCATATTGTCTTTTGAGTTCGTCTAGTTGAGGATCGATTCCGGCCCTTACTGATGATCGATGGCGTGCCTTCGATTGCTCAAAGTCGATTGTTTTATTGACCATGTCTCCGACAGCTACCAGACTAGGCGGCTGAAGACTTTCAACAACCTGTGCGATCAGCTTCAGCTGAAGCTCCCGGGACTTTCGTGACTTTTAAGACACTTACATGTTTGAAAAGGACCACGTCGGAACAGCCGTTCAGTGATACTATTAGTTCTCTGAGAGTCAGGGCGTGGGTTGTGAACTTATGAATGGTTCCCCATACACCGTTATCGAAAGACTGCCCAGCAGAAGGGCACTCGATGCCTTTTCGGAGCTGCGCGAATGTAGTGTGCAAATTCCGGATCTTGCGGAGTGTTGAAACCAGCTGTGGCAGTTTGTCGGAATTGTCAGGCTGCAGTAATGCTGCAATAGACCTTTGCCTTTCTGAAATGACGTTCATGTCCAATAAGGGCCGGAGAAAGATTCGACGTAATTGTGTACGGCCTTGTGGTGTAGAAGCGAGATGATGAAAGAGGCCATAAACTGAAAGACTCTCTTTTGGATTGCTTTGATTTGCATCTGGTCCCCATGCTTGACTGTTGGGGTGCATTTCAGTTTGGAGAATTTGTAATGACAAGAGAGTGTCACTATTGACGTACATATAAGCCGAGAGGGAGAACATGCGAATGTCAGCAACACGGAAGAGAACACCGGCTACCTGTCCGTCGGGAAGTAAGCCAGCAGACCTTCGACGAAGAAGGTCTCCCAGCAAAGCACCAGCACATCCTACCTAGGCAAGGTCAACACAGTCAATATCTTGATAAGGCTTTACTAACCGAGACAGGACTATTCAGATTGATACACCCTCCATATCGAAGTGACCGAAATGCATGCGACTCGGGCAGCGAACATCCTGGTATAAGTTCCTCGTTGGCATCATCTTCCATGCCCGTTGAGAACACGATACCGGTAGGTGCTAAGGCTTGAGAGTTTAAATCCACGAGCCGCTCGTGTGCTGTGGCAATCAAAAATTCGGAAGATTGTAAGCCTCGAAAGACGATACCTCCTGAAGCATCTTCAATGTCAGTCATTGTTCCTGTAGTACCTAAGAATGCCATGCCAGGTCACTTACCTCCTGGGGCAGTGAGTTTATCAAGGTGGTCCCGAAAACTCACGGGCGCTCTTGCCGACACAAGAAGACTATTCGGCTGAGCATGGAGGAGGAACTGCTCTGCAATGTCCAGAGAAGCTGTAGAGATATCTTCGGAGACTTGAAGGATTCTATCTGTGGTGGAAAAGTATGCGCACCCAATCGTAAGATCATCTTTCATGTCCAAAGCCATGACAACTTCATGCTGCACAGGCTCGCTGCTACTTCGAAGGTCCCGTTCTTCACGGGAAACGAGTGGTTCGGGTGTATCTGGATATTGAGGAGTCGGATTGCAAGCAATGGGACTCGAGCGTACCGAAGAGCTGGATCGAGAAGATGAATTGCGGGTGTTCCTACGCGTGGAAGCGTGTCCTCTCCAAGCTCTATATCCTCGACCCCAGCCGCGCTCTTGGCCACTCGAGCTGGAAGCACTCGAGCCTGATGTTCTGGGCAGTTTCATCCCTTGAATGCGGACAAGACCAGCTTATTGACATGAGTGAAGAACT
This sequence comes from Fusarium brachygibbosum, assembly GCA_018886245.1. Taxonomy (NCBI): domain Eukaryota; kingdom Fungi; phylum Ascomycota; class Sordariomycetes; order Hypocreales; family Nectriaceae; genus Fusarium; species Fusarium brachygibbosum. The sequence goes on from MU249524.1 coordinate 1,618,770, forward strand.
GTTCGGTGACGATGAAGAGGAAAATGGCATGAAAAAACCGAAGGGGTGACCGCATCGATGTTGTGGTAACCGCGGCAGGACGAACCGATGCAGTTGCCTTTCGGCAGGCTGCGGTTGGCGCTTTCCCTTGTGTTTTGGAATGTCCTTATGGGCGTCTTTATTTTCCATAAGAGACAGGTACTTAGGCAGACGTTCTTGCCCAGTATACAGGAATGATATAACAAGTACCTAGTAGATATGGCAGGAGTTCCAACATTTCTACAGTCATTGGACTACTATTAAGGTACTACCTTACCTTCACCACTCAGCTGTCCGTTAGTACTTTCCAGTGATCACAAGTACTATACAACAACCAAGGGTATATCCGTTATACCTGGAGCATTCATATGAGGTGAGAGTTTGCTTCGCTTGGTTCAACAATTGCATTTCATGACATATTGGACATTTACCTATACTATACATATTTCCATGAGCCGTCCAAGGCCACATCATTCCCTATGTCGCTGGATGGTAGCATTGTGGTACTGGTGCTGTATAAGGGCAGGAGCAAGAAGTGCCGGTTTATATCGTTCCCAGGATACAAGCTGCTGTCCTTACTTCTCCTCAGCTTTGACCCAGTTCGTAAATTCGCGTCGCTGCTTACGAATATCGATGAATCCAGGTCGTGTCTCGAGGATACTGAAAGGATTCCCGCGGTAGTCCTTCTCCACCTCACCACTGCCAGTCATAAAACCAGCCTCTCCTTCACGCTCAATCTTTCCAGCCCACTCATGCCACTTGATCGGTCGGAGCTGCGGGGTTCCCAAAACCAGACCCAAAACGACTACCAGAGTTGCCACCAAAGCTTCGATGGAGATGTCAATTGGAAGGGAGTGTGTTGCGAGCGGTTGCGGCTGGCCATGGTGCACCGCTGCGGATGAGATGACAGAGTGCTCCTGTGCAGAATAGCACCTGGGACGACTGTTAGCTTATGGATATTGGAAAGTAGCGTCAAACTTACGCGTGCGCAAGAAGAACCAGACCGGTTACGGTCACGGTTTTAGAGATCCAGGTCATATTGCGTTGGGGTTGGGTAACTTCTAATGCGACGTTTTTGAACGCCTTGAAGACGAAGCGTGGCTACTAACGTCAGGTACTAGAGAGAGCTGCGATGACATGGGTACACCAAAGATAAATGACTAAGCCTCCAGGAAGTCTCCACCAATGCCCACAACGCAACCAACTTCGTGTCATGCTCAATCTTGAACCTCAACAATTACGTGCAAGCACGATATTGAACAATGGCAGTTTCAACCTGAAAGCATTCGGTAATAATGAGATCCATGTGATATTCAATGAGACTTTCGCATCCCTTCCCTGTCTAATAATACACCCAATAGGAAACCCTTGTCTAAGATAACTACTAACTGGCCCAATTCGTTGTATCGTGCCCAAAACCGCCTGCCCAGTAAGTCAAGATACTCAAGGAAATGTTTTACAAAGTCCGCTCAAACGTTAATCACTGGAGACCTTGTTCAGTCTGCGCATACCAATCCTCGAAGTGACCAGGTTCGTCCATTACTTCAATTTTCCAATCATCTTTGTTGCCTTTGAGATAAGCGTCTTGTGCTGTGGTTTCTTCGTAACCAGCCACCATAGGCATCAGGTCGTGGTCACTCTCCATGTGAGGAGTCCAACCTTCTTGTTCCAAGAAGCCACCTGCAGGGAGCCCGTCGTATGTATTGTACGAAGGAGTTGATCCAAACAGAGGAGCTCCTGCGTTGTCAAAGGTCGATAGGGGGGCACCGTAGTAGCTGTGGGCGAATCCACCCAGGCCATGAATCGGGTATTCAAACTCTCCAGGAGAAGCGGCTCTGCTGGTCATCTCGCTGTTGGTACTTAGGCCGTTATACTGACGCATGGTCATTTCATACGGGTTCAGCGCCATCTGATTGTATGGGAGAGCATGGGGTCGACCATGAGATGAGTAGGCGTACACGTCATGGTAGGGCGCAATTGATGGATCACTCGTTGAGTTGCCAACGGCATCAAAGGCGGAAGAAGGGGCTTCACTCAGTCGTGTGGCTTGCCGATACCCGGATTTCCGTGCTGCGTTGGAAAGCCCGCGCCCGCCATTCCAATCTGAGTCGTTGTCCGAATACTCATCATCCCCATCCCCATCCCGTCTGCTCTTTCGTGGCTTCGAGGGCGTGAACTTGTATCCGGGGTGTGCTCGCTGATGGTTCACGCGCTCAATCCTAGCCCACTGGTCGAATGCCTCTTTGATTTGAACTGGTTCCAAGACCCATGCGGCACCACAGACCTTTGACACATGCTGATGGTTATTTTGAGAACACTGTGTCTTGGCAACTTCTTGGTATGCCTTTCGGTAAAGCATGAAGGCATTCATAGGGCGCTTGATCTGGCCGGCTTTTTTGTTACGTGAAGTTTCGGACAGTCTCGTCTCGGTAGACCGATTGACAAAGGTCTCGATATCAGCAACGTGGATTTCTGGTAGGTCTTTAGCTGATTCAGAAAGAGGTTTCGAAAGCATGCTAGATGCATTCTTGGGCTTCTCAGCACGGCTTCTCTTCTGCACTCGGCCACTTTTCACGGCTGGTGACCTGGTTATGAGCGACTTCTTAGCGATGTTGAGTCCACTGCGGGTGGTGATGGTATCGCCTGTTTGGCATGGTGCCGAGGGTGAGGCCTCAGGGGTATATGGCAGATGAGTCTGCTGAGTCAGTCTGGTGCTCCTTGCATTTTGCTTCTCTTACTTACATTGTAGCCAACCTCGTCGGGCAACAATCCGTATGGATGGCTGGTGATTCCTAGGCCCCCAGTATAACCTGTCTTGTGTCGTTCAAGGTCAGTCTTGATCATGGCCATTGAGACTTGTTACACTTACAAACGAAACATCGCTTCTTTGAGAGTAGACTGTAGATGGCTCGTATACTGAAGAGTCATCCTCGCGAACGGGAGTAGAGTATCGTGTGGTATATGGGTAACCAGCGAAACTTTGTTCCGGGCTCAAGGTACCTTGAATGTGCGAGGTGTGTGAATCCATTATGGCCGTTGGCTGTTGAGAGAAGCCGTCAGAGGACGATGGGGGCGTTGGTAGTATGTGTTGTTGCATGTCGCAGTACTCCTTCCACTGTCTGCGATTTCGATAGTGATCAAAGACGATCGGGCAAGGCTGGGGTAAAGTAATAAAGCCGGTATTGGTAGTGACGGAGTTGGTAGAGAATGATAGCGTAAACCAAGTCTGGCGAAAGTAGCCTGAATCTCGCAATGAAACACAATGTAGACGCAGAGTTTAACTTTGGTAATTTGAAAGTAGCTATGTTGGTCTTATGCGATCTGAAGATAGCAGATAGAGGAGGCTTCTCTTTGTCGGGTTTCTTTGAGAGCCACCGCATGTGGTTTTGTATGTGCATATCTGGGGACATCCTGATACCCTAGACTTGTCTATAACGCCAGGACCATGTCCACAAATAGACAAGCAACGTCCTGGTTCAAAGAGAAGCGGAGAGGACGACCATCATGTTAGGAAACAGACCCCAATGCATGCCGTTGCTCAAGGGTTGATCTCTCCAAGCTGCATCTTCATGTGTCGTTGGCCGACCATCCATCCACCATGCAACGCCCGGGCCAGGTTCAAGAAGCACGGTCAGAATAAAAATCCTATGGGTTTAAGAGATAGGCCCGCTTGGCGTCCAGCCGCAATCCATTCAATAGAATCATAATGTCATGCTTTCGATTGTGCTTCCCTGCGCTGCTCTATTCGCATGCCGCTAGTTCAGCCATGGCGCATTCCTTTGACATGCAGATCCAGGCCCCCTCTCCGTCACCTGTCATCTGCCATCCCAACTCAATCCCAGACTTTATTAATAAAGACAGTAAAACATGAAAATAGGTAGTTTGACTGGCTGGCTGGCTGGCTCGATTGATTGATTTATTATCCACAAACGCTCTCTTGCTTAGCAACAGAGGCATACTATCATCTGCTCCGGTATTCTTACGACCCCTGCCCGGTGTACCACCGTTTTCTTTTGCCTTGTATTGCTACCTACCTCCAGGCTTGTTGAATGGGGGGCTGCAGCATGTTTGCTTCAAGTGCCGGATAGCTGGGACCACGCGGCCACACGCGGTCCTGCTGGTAAACGTCTGTTTGATGTCGCGGTAGCCGAACAATTGACCAACCAAATAGTCCATCCTTGGCCAGCCTTATTAATCCCTGTCTTGGCCTGGTCTGTTGGTTCTGTTTTGGTAGATCGTTTCCTTCCATCAGAACCCTTCTGTTCTGCCCTGACGTCCAAAAAGAGAAACATGCCTCCTTCGAAGCTTTGACCAGTTGTTCCTGACCACCATGTTTAGTTTACATAGCATGGTGCTGCTAGTAGACACCCTATATTCGGTATGGGTTCGGCCATTCGCGTCTCGCGTTGAAGTGCGCTCGACCACAGCTCCTGTTGGTCGCTCACTTGCCTGGTTTGATCTTGAGGACGACACTAGAATTCATACAGATAAGGTAAAGTGTTGTTTTGTTGTGCTGAGGCCAGTCTCGTTTAAGAGCCCATGACAAGTGATGTTTGTGAATACCACCATGTCTCCCCGATTAGAGCAGTAGGTTGACTTTTCTCGTTAATGTTCACCTGGTATTGGCTCTAAGATCAACTGTTAGAGTGACTTTAAGAAAATATCCATGCCATGTCCAAACGAGGTTTAGGTAACTTGTCAATGCAGTCGTGGCGTTTTGCGGACCCATGCCTTACCAAAGTCCTGTGTTTGGAGTTCTCATCGATTTTCGAACGGTTTTGGTGGCTCCGAGTGCTTGGTTGGTGGAGTCAGAATCTGATGCTGTGGAGATGGTGATAATGCTACGGGAGGTAGTATTGGAGTAGCAGCCTTGAATCTGTTTGACTTGGCAGAATCCAATGGACGAGGAGGCGAGTGTTTTGTCGGAGAGAGCCCAGCGATAGAGGGCAGTGTTCCATTCTGCTCGTGTGCTGCTCTGTAAATTTCGCGACTGATCTGAGGTGTACTTAACGCTGACCCCACTGCCTTATCCCCTTGGAAACTGTCGATGCCTTTAGAAGGGCTGGGTGTTCGGAAAGACGTCAATGGACTGGTCATAGCCGCACTGCCTGAAGGGCTGCCTTGGAAGCTAGCATCTAGCTTAACAGGTGCTGGGATCACCGGTGTCATCTTGGGTGTGCCGACCAAACCCCTGCTCGGCCCTGAACGGGCGTCAATTGTTGAATTGGAGACATCAACGCCATTGACAATAGTACCATGCGCGGAAGTCAACAAGGCCAAGCCGTCTTCAACGCTGTCCTTGACTGTATTGCGACTTCCATCGAATGTCTTGTCAACATTTTGACATTTCTCTCCATTGGCAAGCGGTCCATTGTGACTCAAAGATCCAGGTCCCTCTGGCCCTGCGCCTGAACTAGTTGGGCGGTTGAGTTTCAGTTTGATAGTTGGTCTAGGCCGCTTGGCCTCTTCCTCACGACGAGTGCAAGAAGTGCAGATGTAGTGAAACTCTGGCTGGTCGGCGGCTTCTTCGCTTAGTCCCATGCACTTGCTGTGCTGCCAGACATTGCATCTCTCACAAGCTACGCTGTGGGCTCCGTCATCAACTTGGCCGTAGAGACCGCAGGTGCAGTCAAAAATCCAGTCGTCCTCCTCATCCTCCAAGGCTCTCAAAGCCTGCTTGCTTTTTTCGATCTCTACTTTGAGGCGACGCTCGGAAACCCGTCCGCTGCTGTTTGAAAGATTCTTGCTGTCTTCGGAGAGTTGCGCAAGTTCTTCTTCATGCTGAATGCGCCGTGCCTCTCGCTCTCGTAATCGCTGTTCACGCGAGACCAAGCGTTTATCACGCTCCTTTTCTTTCTTGGCTTGTGCTAGCTCTTCTCGTTGTCTGTTTGCTTCTTCTTCCCGACGCTGTCGCTCCTCTTCTCGAATATGTTCGTCATGCTTCTGCTGTTCAATCCTTCCAGCAATTCGACTGGATCGTTTCGCGTTTGCCATCTTGGCTGCGTTTGCCAGTTCGCGCTCCCGCTGCAGCTCCCTTCGCTGTCGAGATTGTTCTTGCCTTTCTAAAATTGGAATGAGATGCTCTTCTAGCTGGTCTCGCAGGATCTTTTCGTTCTCGTCGCGTGTCTTACGGAAACCGTCAACAACGGCTCGTACGTCCTCCAAGGTTACGGCAAGACATTCCCATGTCATTCCGCCAAGACCGTCGTCTTCTGCAAACGATTCACCCTTCATTTCTTGATTTGTTTCGGTCGCATCTTCTTCGGCGTTCATATTACTGCGTCGTCGTTTACTTGAGCGTCGGTTGCCATAAGATACTCTGGACTTCTTGGGTTTGGCTGTTTTGATGGATTCCGGGGCTTCTGTAAGTCGGTATATTCGGTTGTCGTCGAGCACGAAATACGTCCGATCGTTCGCATCCCAGCCGTAGGGTTCTATTCGCTACACGTATATTAGTATGTGTTATAGCCTTTTGCAAATATCCACTTGCCCAACTTGTTTGCTCGGCATCCTTTTGCTCTTCCATCTTGTCGCGGATCCGCTCAGGGTGTATCATCACCCATTGCGTCAGCTGTTGCATGACCCTAATCTTGATGAACCACATGTTAATCTTCAATGCTCACACGCACAAGGCATAGACAAAGGAGCCAACCTTTGTAAAAATATCGAGGTCGTTGAACTTCAGGGGTGCATCGGTAGACCCAAAAGGATTGTAATTCGGCGATCTGTTCACAAACTGCTTGCGCACTTGATCGTCGAAGATTTCATGCCTACGATTAAAAGTCAGTAAAAATGTTTGCCATCGACTCATGGAAACATACGTTAAACCACGATGCGACGAAACGAGTTTGAGAAGGGCAAGGGCAATATCTGCTAGCATGCTCGAGTTTGGTTTCAGGCACTCTGCCTCAATCTCCTGCGAATTGGAATGAGCAATGATCGCATTGTAAGAACAGGACACGGGCTCATCTATTGCCGTACCTCGACGTCAATGGCCTCGTCAATTTTCGCAGCCTTGCCAAAGATATAGATCCATTGGCATAGATTCGCAAACTGCCACATATTTCGAATGCGATTCTGCAAGGAAGGCTCGTTTTCGCCATCATCTCCGTCGACGGCTGCGAGCGGGCGTTTTCGAGACGGCATGGTGGAAAGTTCGTGATGTCGATGTAAGGATGATATCCAGTCGCGTCACAAACGTTCGAACCGTGTTTAGGGTGTTTGAGGTCGCGAAAAGGTCCATCGGGTGTGGCGCAGTCAGCCACAACCACATGCTGTGGGTCTTAACTTGCACAGTAGAGTAGGTTATTACGTACAGGTGGACACACAACCAAACAGATCTACTACCTAGTACCACGAATGCAGCTTACGACATGCACTTCAGGGGACCAAAGTCCCCCATACTGTAACAGAACCTAGTTCTATAAAAAGCATATGACTTTTCACCACAAAGATTCAGGAGCAGTCGAATCGTGCATACAGTGCGTTGGGGCTGTTGTACTGTCACGCTCCTAGGTGCTCCTAGGTATTTAGCACTCCTGAGAAGTGAGAAGGGTGCGACAGACCAGCAGACTGGCTAACTCTTATTCTTACTACAATCCATAGTATATACGTTGCTCGTTTTGAAGCGTTGACGATGCTTTGTTGCCGCGACGGCCTCCATAAACCCAACCTTTCTTTGACATTGGACCTTGTCGGCGATTATTAGTCCCTCATTAGCTGGTCCATGTCTTCGAACTCTTGGGATCAAGACGGGCGCCCTGCGCGCCGTCAGTCTATCCCACTACAGGATCTAGATGGATCGCATGTCGATAATCGCCAAACCCAGGCCGGGCTTTTCTACCAGCAGCCGGCGTCATCTTCCCCTTCCGATATCCCTGAAATGTCTGCTAACGCCCCTGGTATCTCGACCTATTGGGACCAGCCCTACGATCACTTCAACGATGATGTTAGCCCAGGATCACCCATAGATCCCATGGCCCTGCAAACTGCTTTACCACCTGGCATGGACCATCATGAACCAAGTCCACCACTGCCCTCTACGCCCGTTCGTGCCTACGATCCTCCTGCCCCATACGTCGAAGATGCGCCTAGTACCGATTACGCCGAATCCGATCGAGTGCCGTTGACAGCTGGTGTTGAGCCCATCTCCGGTTCTTTGTCCACCAATAACTTTGACAACCGGAATCGAGATAGTTTTCAGACGGTATCAAGCTTAGAGAATAGTCCTTCTCGCGGCCGCAGCACGAGAAGTCTGGGCGAGAATTTGAGAGCCAGCTATGGGTCTACTCGAAATCGTAACTTTGGTGCTTCTCTCAACCCGAATGAGTACGGAAGACCCAGGTCACCTTCCACATCAGGTGCCTTGTCGCGCGCTGGATCTATTGTTCGGGCAATGTCACAACGTGTCGTCAACATCAGCGGAGAAACCGAGGTCATTGATCATCGGGCGTCCAGACATCGCTCACGTTCACCTGTTGGACATGGCCAAGACAGGAATCGGGATACCGTAAACTCGATATTCGCCGATACTTCATACCAACCACAACTGGTTCGTTCATCCAGCGAGAAATCCACACAACCACACTTCGATATAAACGAATCTACGGAAACAGAGCTACCAAGGCCACCTCTACCAAACCCTCTAAAAGGAAAATCCTTGGGTATTTTCTCCCCAAATAACCCATTGCGGCTGCGGCTTTGCGATCTCTTAGTCAATCCATACACTGAGCCTTTCCTTTTGCTTTTGATTGTCTTGCAGGCAATTCTCCTGGCAGTCGAGTCTGCCCCAAATGTGTTCGAGAAAGGCCGCCCTGAACGATGGGGCAAGCATCCTATTGACTGGGCTATGCTTACACTTTTTATAATCTTCACTCTCGAGATCATTTCGCGTATCATAGTGTCCGGTTTCGTACTCAATGCACCAGAGTACAGCACGATCGATCGTAAACGTGGTATCCGAGCCGCAATCGCAGACCAATATCGTGCCGTCTTCCAGCCCGAAAAGCTCAAGTCAGTAAAGAAGGCATCGCAATACAACCCAGAACCGTCGGCGATCTCTCGTTCCTTCACAACCTTCATGCAGGGTCAACAGGCATTGCCCAGAACTCTGGAAGAGCAACAGAGGTTTCAACTTGCTCGCCGGGCATTTCTACGACACTCCTTCAACCGGTTTGACTTCGTTGCCGTCGTTTCGTATTGGATCACTTTCTGGTTAAGCGTTTCGGGACTTGAAACGAAGCATGACATGTACGCATTTCGAATGTTGAGTTGCTTACGAATTCTGCGGCTGCTGGCTTTGACAAATGGTACTGCAGTAAGTACAATGTGACTGATGATGATGGAAATGAACTGACAAGTTGTTAGATTATTCTTCGGAGTCTGAAGAAAGCGACCCCGCTACTGGCTCGTGTTGCTTTTCTCATCACGTTTTTCTGGTTGCTTTTTGCTATTATTGGCGTGCAAAGTTTTAAAGCCAGTCTGAGCCGGCAATGCGTCTGGTTAGATCCGCTTGAACCTACAAATCTCGAGACTTCTTATACGAACGAGGATGCCTTTTGTGGTGGCTATTTGAACAACCGGACAGGAGAGACCATGCCTTGGCTCAAGTTCAACAACTCGGAGTCCTTGACAGACCTTATTAATGGGACCAGTGAAGGGAAAGGATTTCTGTGCCCTCGAGGTTCCATTTGTCTTCAGCAATCCAACCCATTTAATGGGACTGTCAACTTTGATAATATTTTTAACTCCCTGGAATTAGTGTTCGTTATCATGAGCGCCAATACCTTCACCGATCTTATGTATATGACTATGGGCTCTGATTATTTTCAAGCCGCACTCTATTTCGGTGCAGGAACCATGATCATGATGCTTTGGCTCACGAATTTGCTTATCGCCGTCATCACATCATCCTTCCAAGTTATTCGAGAAGAGAGCAAGGCTAGTGCATTCACGGTCAGTGAAGAGTCACCCGTGCAAGCTCGTTCTGATGAAAGAGTTCGCCGCACGTCGTCGTTGCAACGTATCTACCACAAAACCAGGGCAGTTTGGATCCTTGTTATCGCCTTCGGGCTAATATGCCAGGCTTGCCGCAGCGCAACTATGTCGCCGGGAAGAGCACGCATCATTGACACGGCAGAAATAATTGTTACCATCCTTCTTGATATAGAAATGATCATTCGGATTGTTACCGATTGGAACTATTTCCACAAAAGCTGGCGGAATCTTTTCGACCTTGGACTTGCAATTATCACCTCTATCATATTAATACCTCCGATTCGCCGTACAAGAGCGTATTGGTGGTTGACAGTCTTCCAAATCCTCCGGGTTTACCGGATCGTGTTGGCGATACCCGTGACACGAGAGCTCATTCTACTTGTTCTGGGGAACGCTGCCGGTATCGGGAACCTCATGTTCTTTGTTTTCCTCATGACCTTTTTAGTGGCGATCTTCGCTGCGCAGCTATTCAGGGGCCAGATACCTTTGTATGAGGATGGCGAACTCAATCGCGTATCGTTCTATACCATCTACAACTCATTCCTGGGCATGTACCAGATTTTGACGAGCGAGAACTGGACAGAGATCCTCTACAATGTCACATCCTATACAAGGCATAAAAACACTGCTTGGATCGGAGCTATCCTTCTGATTGGGTGGTTCATTGTGGCTTTTTTCATTCTCGTCAATATGTTCATTGCTGTCATTCAAGAGAACTTTGATGTGTCCGAGGACGAGAAGCGGCTTCAGCAAGTCAAGGCTTTCCTTCAAAGGCGAGATCTTGGTGCTTCTTCCAGTAACCTCGCCCTCTCTACTATCTTTGGATTTTCGAAGCATCGCAAGAATAAGGACCCCCTCGACTATGGGCCTGCAACGGTCGAGATGCTCCTCAAGGATGCGGTAGTTCGTGAGTTCTTGGATGATCAGATGAACCCGAAACCAGAACATCACGCACCCGTTAGAAGCGCAACCACACTTTTGGGTGGAGAGATCAAGCCCGGACGTCTTTCCGCTTTCTGGGGGAAAGTCAAAGAGAGGTTCAGCGATAAGGAATCGAATCCGTTTTATTCGAGCCTGAGATTTGATGGTGCAAATGAGACATCCGACCCTCGACAAATGGCTGAGCAGGCCATGTCTGCAACGATGACACGAAGACGAGCCCAGCGAGAGTATCTTGCCAAGTACCCCAACTACAATAACTCGTTGTATATTTTCACGCCTAACAACAGTCTGCGTCGGCTTTGTCAACGGATTGTTGGCCCTTCTCGTGGTATCGAACGCATTGATGGTGTGGTACCAGATACCGTCCTTTGGTACTGTTTCACGATCTTCGTCTATGCCGCGATCGCGGCCATGGTTGTCCTTGCATGTATTACCACTCCTCTTTACCAGAAGGAATATCAAGAACAGCACGAGTTCAGTATTAGGAATTGGTACATCTGGACTGATATGGCCTTTGCAGTTGTTTTTACGCTGGAAGCCGGGATCAAAATCATTGCGGACGGATTATTGTGGACCCCGAATGCATTCTTGCGTAGCTCCTGGGGGTTCATGGACTCCGTTGTTTTAGTTACACTCTGGATCAATGTTGTCACTCTTCTCATCAATGATGGTGCTATTTCCAGAGCGATCGGCGCTTTCAAGGCACTTCGTGCCCTTCGTCTGCTCAATGTTAGCAATAGCGCTCGAAATACCTTCCATGATCTTATCATCGTTGGTTGGTGGAAGATTTTGGGTGTAAGTTGATATCCAATCGTTTACAGCCGTGCCTATTGCTAATGAACTTCATAGGCTGCTTTCGTTTCCTTGTCTTTGCTTATTCCGGCTGCCATTTACGGCCTCAACTTATTCAACGGCTTACTTTTATCTTGTAATGATGGTAGCGATGGAATCAAGACTATGGACAACTGCTACGGAGAGTTTGAAAGCACACCATTCAGCGATGATTGGCCAATGCTTGCCCCGCGTGTTGCTGCGAATCCTTTCTTCAGTTTCGACGATTTTGGTTCATCCCTTTTCATCCTTTACCAGATCGTCAGCCAGGAAGGATGGACGGATGTATCCTTTGCTGTCCAGGCCATAACCGGCCAGATGAAGCAACCTTCTGACCTGGCCTCGGAGGGGAATGCCGTCTTCATTGTCATTTTCAACCTGTTGGCGACTGTGTTCGTACTTACACTGTTCATTTCCGTGTTCATGCGTAACTACACAGAGCAGACTGGCGTGGCTTACCTGACAGCTGAGCAGCGGTCGTGGCTTGAGCTGCGGAAGATTCTTCGCCAGATTTCACCTTCCAAGAGTTCTTATGATGATTCCGAAAAGAGCTGGAAGAAGTGGTGCCACAAGAGAGCTATCGAGAAGAAGGGCAAGTGGTATCGGACAATCACAGTCATTCTAGTACTGCACTTGATTGTCCTTGTTTCCGAGTTCGCTGATGAGCCATTGTGGTGGACGAGATATCGTGACTTTGTTTTCTTCGCCTTTATTGTGGCCTATACTATCAACATTGCGATTCGCATCATTGGTCTGGGCTGGGTACGCTTCAGACGAAGCTCATGGGACCTCTACTCGCTTTTCATTGTCTTTGGTGCGTTTGTTTCGACCTTTGCACTCTTGGTTTCAGATACTGAGCTGGAAGCATACGTCCAGCTTCACAAGGTTTTCTTGGTGGCCATCGTGCTATTGCTTATTCCGCGCAACGACGCGCTAGACCAACTTTTCAAGACCGCCGCAGCTAGTCTGACGGTTATTGGCAACTTGCTTGCGACCTGGCTGGTATTCTTCCTTGTTTTTGCTATTGCAATGACCCAGGCTTTCAGCTTGACACGGTTTGGCGAAGAGACCGATGGCAATATCAATTTTAGAACCGTGCCCAAAGCCCTGATTCTCTTGTACAGAATGAGTCTTGGCGAGGGATGGAACGCGGTCATGGAAGACTATGCCGATATCGAACCACCACTGTGCGTTGACGAAGATAATTTCTTTGACAGTGATTGCGGCAGCAAATCATGGGCAAGAATTCTTTTCATTGCCTGGAACATTGTCAGCATGTATATCTTCGTGAACCTGTTTGTATCGCTCATTTACGAAAGCTTCAGTTATGTCTTTCAACGCTCAAGTGGCATGGCAGTCGTGGATAGAGATGAGATACGACGGTTCAAAGAAGCTTGGCGCAGCGTTGACCCGGCGGGCACCGGATACATTACAAAGGCGGCTTTCCCTCGGCTGCTGGGCGAGCTATCAGGTGTCTTCCAAATGCGCATTTACGATCCTGAAGACAGTGTTCACTCGATCCTGGAAGACATCAGGGACGATGTGAAACTAACACATCATTCATCGATCGCAACAACAAGTGGATTCAGCGGGATCGACCTGAACAAACTAAACGCCAGGTTGAGGCGCATTGACTCGGAAAAGGTCCGCCATCAGCGTCGGCGATTCAACACTTTCTACGAGGAAGTTTTGGTTTCCGCAGACCCAGATAGGGGTATTTCTTTCACGAGTGTACTGATGATTCTGGCTCACTATAACATTATCAGCGACAACAAGAGTTTGAGGTAAGTCTTCAAATGCCGACCGCCCCCTTGATCTCTATTTTAACCGAATTCGAAGGCTCGAGGAATTTTTGAGACGTCGAGCACGTCTCCAGCGAGTTGATGACCAAGTCCGACGTGGCGTGGTCCTGGGTTTCTTCGACACTTTGTAAGCTACCAAACTTGAGCTTTTTTGAGCTTAGAGGGACTCCGTGAGCCGCTTACATCACTACAGATATTACACACGGCAGTTTAAGAAGCATTTGATGCGCAAACAATCGGCGCGGATGACCGCAGTGCCACAGCTGAATATCCCCGAGATCATGGTTGAGAACGATTTAAGTGACGATGAGACTGGTAGAGCAGGGCCAAAATCTCCCCTTTCACCAGCCTCACGGCCGTCGAGTGTCGACGCAGGGGAGCCACGCAATTGGTTGGGATCCGTGGATCTGTCGTTGCATGATACATCATGGAGTCACCCTCTCAGCTTCCCCAGAGCTGCACCTCCATCGCCAACGACGCCTGCCCAACCTTCGGCCTTCAGCTTCGAGATTGAAGAGGACGACTCTTACGAGCCTCAGCAATCAGCAACACAAGCAAGAACCTCGGCTCCCACAGGACGTGAAAGTAACCATTTGGATCCAGTCAGCCCTGTGCAAGCCCGGGGAATGCTCGACGATTCGGTTTGGGGCGAAAGCATCCGCCGGAGTGCTACAGTCAGGCAGACACAGAACAGACCCTAGAATGGCCACGACGGCTTCCGCTGATACTGATGATGAAGCTGAAAGGCGTGATGGGGGAGGGATGGGGACGAAATTCTATACATCTTAATTAAGATGGGTCAAGAATGTTTCAAGGCGTCTTCTTCTTCTTCTTCTTCTTCTTCTTCTTCTTCTTCTTCTTTTTCTTTTCTTGTAATGGAACAGTATGGCAATGCATTAAATGGAAGTCATATTCAGGATGACGGACTCATCTTATGGCATGATTCAAACCTAGGTACGGCGTTCCAGGTCAGTGTTAATGGCTTAGAGCAAACGAAAAGCAGGGTGTCCCTGGCTGGGTACAAGACTTTGTTTCGGTCGATCAAAAATAGACATTTACTTTTTCATGCACAAGACGGTAGTCCGTGCCATGGATGGTACGGATACGCAACAGCCAACTAGTCATCCAGCCAGGTCTGGCCCTGAGCCTGTTTGATCAACCAAAGACTGTATCTGCCTGCGACAAAGAATCCTTGCTTGCAGCGTAATAGTTTGCGAGCGACTGTTTCAGCCGCTAGTCACGACGTTGAAATCATCCGTGCGTGCGCCCACATTCCCATGCCCAGCGACCCTTGGCAATCCTGATACAAGCGACAAGGACGGTGCGGTGCGTCTAGGATGATCTTTTTTTGGGTCTTGTGTCGTTTGCTGAATTGCTAGATAAAGACGCGACATCTTTCCCTTTTGCTTTGTCTATCTTGTCTTTGCATTCATCTAAAGAAGCATCGTTCGTTCTTTCGTTGACAGCACAACACTAAGAGTCCTCGATAGAAATATACGCAAGGCTGTGCCTCTGTTTCTATCCTTTGAACTCGTTCACTCTTTCAGAATTCGATTTACCAAATTACACGACAACTGCTGGGCAGGTTGCGCACTTTATACAACCACAAGGAACCATTCATTACCATCATTATTCTCAACAACATCAATATCAGCAACATCTAGTACGCCAATCTAATCTCGCATAACGACTTAATCTACACTCGACCCTATCCTGAAAAGCATAACAAAATGGCCCACAACTCCCGCTTCGAAAACATGGCTTCTCGCTTCTCGCCCTCTCGTCTGCGTAACTCCCTACGCCGCAGCTCTTCAGCCTCAACTTCCACGCAAGCTTCATACTCGTCTGTCAACACGACGAGCTCATCTGCTGCCGTTACCATCAACAGCATCATCTCCCGCCAGCCTTCTCTCTTGAATCTAGAAGCTGAACGCAAGAGCTTCGGAAGTGAGTTGAGTCTCCTCGAACCCAGGCCCATTGTCTACTGGGGCAGTGTTGAGGAGCGCATGGGCTAGTGTCACTCACTGTCTTAATGAGTCAATATGAATGAAGGGTTACTGTTTAACGGTTTCAATGTTTGAGAAATGCACTTTTGCGTGGGAATTTAACGTAGTGTTGGGCTTGCCTTTCAAGTCTCTGACGGGTCAACTTAGGGGGAATCTACCAGGATAGGCGTTTGTGTGGTGTATACGGTTTGGTTATTTCAATTCTTGCCGTTACGTTTCGGCATGGCATCTAGACATACAATACAGTCTTGCTAGATCTCAATTCAAGATTCAAGTTCAGATTCAAAACCACTCAAACTTTTGCTGCCTGTTCCAGTGTTGGAGGACCAAAACATCCGGTTTCATGATAATCATTAATACTTCCCACCGATAGCTCAGAAACAACGTTCTCCTTCGCTTATGACGGATATGCAGGGGTGCGAAACGCATGTCACGGCCCACAAAGACCCCTGAAATACCAGCATCGATGTCGACACATATGTAGCGATACAGACAGATACCACTTTTGATCGACAGTCGAAAGCCAATCAACCAGTGCATCGTGACGTGATGATGGTGCTGCCAAAGCGCCTGTCCATGGGGTGATCCTGATCCTGATGATGATGCAAGCAGGTTTTGGAACATCATCAGAAGTCTCTTGAGTTAAGGGAACGTTGATCGTCCAGATACCTAGAAGAGTGGCCAAGAGTCGATTGATGTGCCGGCGTGTGATGCATAATGTGAAGTGACATGGTATGATACGATGGCACCCCGCGAAACGCAGGGGAGGGTCGATTATTGCTAGCCTGCTCGGCTCCGTTACGGATGGACGGTTGGTCGTTCACAATCCTGAAAGAGGGGTGGTTTGGTTGTTGACCTGATGCTCAACAAGAGCAGCAACACGGTGATATAGACTGCTCGTCACGACCCACACGGCGCTCGTGGCCAGAGCCAAAGCCACAGCCATGAAGACGAGCACGGTAGACCTCATTTGAAAGGCCTCGTCCGCCTCCATCTTCATGAGCTTCTTCTGCTTGCTGTGGTAATGCCAGCGACCATGAGCATCGTGATCGCTGTGTCCAATATGTTGATAGGGTTGGAGAAGCCATCGAGGCATCCATCTCGCCTGCTCGCTGCCCGTGGCGTAGAAGTTATTGCGCCCGGCAGTGTGACGGAAATCGACCAGGAGAAGCGAGAGGAGGAAAACGGTAATATTGATTGGTGTCATGACAAGCTAAAGATGCGCATTCCTGTTAATCACCTGGTTCATTTCGTTTCGTTTCGTCTCATTTCGACATCGTGGGAACGACGAGATTTCTCGTCTTTCTGCGGAATAACCTGACCTCAAAAAGAAGTCTTGATAGGAAGAGAGACCTACCGAGTAGAGAGTTGAAGGCTGGTTATTACCAGCATTGTCTGGTGGAGGACCGATTTTGGCCATGGTGATAGGTAGAGTCTACTAAGTCAGTAGAGTGAGTCAGTGGTGCATAGATTGCAATAGTAGAATTGAAATGCGAAGATAAAAAGAAGAGGGCCTCTCCTTGGTCCAGACTAGATGTTTGTCCCAGATCAGATCTTCTTCAATTAGTGCATAAAGTGAATAGAGGTTGGTAAAGATCTGATGAGCTGAAGGCGGTTGTGGCTCATTTCCAGTTACGTAGCCGCCCTAGTGAGGTCATCGCCTGGTCTCCAACACCCACAAGATTCCCGAGCCTCCCGATCATCATAACCTCATTCTAGCCTTTACTAGCGTCCAGCCATACATCCTTGTTCCTGGATCTGTTCCTAGAGAAATCTGCACTTGTAAAGAAGCTCTCTGGAAGCCCCGGAGATCCAAAGGGAAGTACAGTACCAGCAATACTCATGCTCAGCCGTGCTACGCATACTACCTGAGTAGCCTACTAGGCTTTCACCTACATGGGTAGGTAGGTACTGTATTGCCCGTCCTCAGCTGTTCGCCAAGCCACTATTTCGAAGCAGTCAGCCTCATCACGGTACGACGTATCCAGCGCCGATCTTTTCCACCCAAGCCCAAGCCCAGGCACA
Organism: Fusarium brachygibbosum; assembly: GCA_018886245.1. Classification (NCBI taxonomy): domain Eukaryota; kingdom Fungi; phylum Ascomycota; class Sordariomycetes; order Hypocreales; family Nectriaceae; genus Fusarium; species Fusarium brachygibbosum. Next base: position 1,636,390 of record MU249524.1, read on the forward strand.
AGACCAGGCACAACTATGTCATCTGCACTGAAAAAGAAGAAAAGAAGGTCATTCAAAAGTCTCAATGGAGAAATCGTATTACAGCAAAGGTATAATGGCATTTATTTTTACATGCAGCCATGCATTGTCACTCCTTCTCTTTTAACTTGTCTTAGCCCATATCCAGCCAGCCATTGATTTTCCAAAGCGCCGTTTGCCCATATAAGACCCACGCCTACCGGTACCGACCTATGCATGCCAACGCCTTCGTGCCTACCTAATCCAGTACAGCCGTTCAGTCTAGATTGTCCGTCCCCATTTATCGTGCGTTGTGAATATCGAGTACAAGAATGTCCTCGGCGCCGAGACGGGTCAAATCGTCCATCACAAGGGCAATCTTCTTTTTCTCAACCATGGAACTGACAGCAACCCAACCCTCCTCGTCGAGTGTTGTAACTGTCGCCGATCGCTTCCCAGGGGTGATCTTAGTCGCCTCGACCAGACGGCTTCGCTCGACATTGTACTGGCAAAGGACGTAGCTCTTTGCGGTAATGACACCTCTGATACGTGAAGTGATGAGGTCGATAAGCTCGGGGTTAGAGGGCGTTTTCGACTTGATGAGCACGGCAGTAGAGTCAACAACAGTATCAATGGCCTTGAGGCCAGCAGCCCGCATTGTCTCTCCAGATTCTAAAGAGTCATTGTTAGTCATGGCACACACTTTACCATAGCCAATGGCAGTCACATACCAACGAGATCGACAATACCCTCAGCAACACCGAGAGCACAAGCAGCCTCGACACTGCCACTCAATTCAACAATCTTGGTGCGCATCTTGCGGGGCGACAGCTCACCGTCGGCACCCTCGCCCTGCTCAAGCTTGAGGAAGTAGTCGGCAGCAAGGTTAACAAAGCTGGTCCCGATGGTCTTGCCAATGAGATCCTGAGGGGTCTTGTACTGGCCCTTTTCGGGAACCTGGACCTGGAGCTTGCAACTTCCAAAGCCCAGCTCCATGACCATGTCAGAGCCAGCAACCTTGTCCTCGGTGGAAGTCAGGTCAATTGAGCTGCGTCGCAGTTGGTTGTAGGCGCGAACCGAGGCATCGTGTTCCTGAACTTGGTCCCATCCGGTGATTCCGAGATCGCAGCGGCCTTCACCGACAAAGGTAGGAATGTCGGCAGCGGGGAGGAAAATCAGAGCAATTGGGAGGTTCTTCACAAGAGCGATATCAAGGCGGTTTTCGCGGCGGAATTGGACGTCGGCACCCTCGAGGAGGTTAAGTGTGGCAGCATTGAGTCGACCCTCTGCAAGGACATTAGCATGGCCGGCACATTTACATGTGCAAGAATCGACTTACTCTTGGGGACAGCAAACAGAAGACGGCCTTCGAGACTGGAGGGGATTTAACATCAATCAGTGTCCGAATATTTCCAAGGTGGGATGTCAAAGGTTGAGTTGAGTTCAACTCAACTCAACTCAACTCAACTGTCCAAAACGGGGCGAACCAACCTGTTGACGAGATCCATGACTGACTGGGTATTATATGTAGACAAGGTAGTGGTCAGGATATGTTTTCCGTTGGACTTGGGGTTTGAATTAGGTAAAAATCACAGTGGGATCAGAGTAGAGCACGTACGTAAAGAGCAGTCGGGGAATTTATTACTGTTTGCTATGACTGCTAATGACTCCGACTGCGGGGCTCTCATGTCAAAACGATGGCGGGGCTCAGAACGTTGATTGACCTAAGGCCCCTCCGAGCATGGACGCCCATAAGTACTTAGGTAGGTACGCTGAAGAGACGTGATTGGGGCTTTGATCAGGTACCGTCGAAGCAAATTACCACTGACGCAGGCTGCCCGACCATCGGGGCTAGGTAGGGGGACTGGAGGCCCACCAATTGTAAGACACAGAGATAACACGATGTTGAGTGGTCAAGAAAGAGCGGCAGAGTCACGTCCATAGTTTTTGAGTCGGCGCAAGAGCAAGTCAATCAATTATTGTATATAATGCGAACTACCTAGTATGGAAGAACCAAGTAAAGCAATCTTGTTTCTCAGGGTCTAATCAAGTTTTTAGTTAGTATTTACCTAAGCATCAATTTGACTGAGTAACTGCCCCAACAGTCGCTTCAATTCATCCGAAGTTGATCCGCATTATTGATATATTCAACGTTAACAATGAACCGAACGGGACGGGGACGGGGATGAACAAGAGGCAGTCGAGGCTCGAGTATTGTTCCGTAGTGGGTCGAGATCAATGGATACAATGGAAAACTAGAAAGAGAAAAACGTTGAACAAAGACTTGTATTCCCGTCAGCATGGCCACTTCCCTCACTCCTAAAGTTAGTCTTATGCGGTGAGAAAGATTGGCTTGTTACCGCTTCAATAGAACTGCAGCTATTCTCATGATAATTGGATTGAAAGATGGTGTGCCGAGCTCCTTGTGCTACACACACAAGGTAGATCGCTGTCTTGTGAGTAAAGTAAGTGGCACTAGAGGTAGAGGTCAGTGGCTTGCTAGGTAGTAGGTAGGTAGGTGTGCTCCATTGTCCACATGTGCGTGCACCTTTCTTTTCAGTTGCCTCTTTTCCCTTACTCCTAACTTGTCTAGTACAGTATATACATACAGTTATGATGTATGCGAATGATGCACGCTAGTTTAAACCCGAAGACCCAGTCCTTGTCAAGGTCTCAGTCTTTTCAGCTTGGAGTCGGCTCTTCTCTGACATCCAATGTTTCCAAGATTGGCTTAAGCCTTCTGTGGCATCGTGTGGGTTCTGTGCAGTATATGGTCTAGTGCTCGGGGATGCCTACCTTAGAAATGCTCTGTGCCATGGATGGATCTGAATACCATCCGACACATTAACCATTGCCTTGGGATAAACCGAAATCATTGTGGCGCATGGAACAAAGTTCAGCGCTCAACCATTAGGTACGGTACGGTAATAATAGGTCCCTGGGATAACCGTCCCGACACTTAGGTACTAAGCTAGGTCGCCCGCCCAGTGGATGAATCGAGGGGATTGAGACCCTTTTTAGCGCTCCCGGGCCGCGCCACTTGGGGGAGCTAAAGCTCTCAATTTACACTTTACCTTCAGCCGGGCTTCTGGATTCTCCACCAGCTGACTTATTTTACCAGAAACCCACATCCATTAACTCACCTCACCTCATCTCGCAGCACAGTACATTACACACACCTACGCTGGGAAGAGACATCATAATTGTCGGCCTCTCCATTTGGTGGCTTTCGCATCTTGGCGCTTTTCTTCTTTTTTGTTTTCCCCCCTCCTAATCATTTACTTGATTGTGTCATTTACCTTCCTTGCTTTTTTGTCCTTGCTCTACTTTCCAGGCGTCGCTAGGGACGGACCGAACGGGGAAACGGACGAACGCAACACAACGCGAAGCGAAACAACTATCAGAGCACTTTGCTCTTATAGCTCGCCTTGTCCGCGCAAATTCTTCTCCTCTTCGCTTCGTCCTTCACAGATCGTCCGTCCATCCCATTCGGATATCTACCTACTACCTGCCTCTTCGCTCCCATACATATATATATACACTTGTATTCGCTACCGTCAATCGCAATCGCAATCGCAATCTACAATGAACTCGTCCTATCACCCTCCCGACATGTCCCAGCGAATGCCCGGCCCTGGCTATTCGTCCAACGTACCGCCGCCACCTATTCACGCATACCAACAGCAGCAACAGCAACAGCAACAGCATCAGCCTCCCCCACCGTCTCTACCACCTCCGCCGCCAACTCAGCATCATCATACCTCTCATGCTCCTCCGCCGCCGTCTTCTCACTCGCTGTCCTCGCATCAACATCACGCTCCTCCACCACCCCACCACCATTCCCAACTTCCACCATATCCTCCAACTCAGTATCAGCAGCCTCATCCGAGCCAATATCCCCGACCTCACCCACCTCCTTCGCGGCACGATGAACCTCCCCCGCCTTCCTCAGAGCCCTCTCCCAGTGATCAGCACGACAAGCCCAAATACGAACCACCGGCTTTCTCCAAAATGGAAGAAGGTACGGGCTTGAAGTACAGGTTGGTCGCATATACCCTCTCAAAGTGTCATCTCGCCCTTTGGCTAAACCAACTCGATAGTCTCGATGTGCAACAGCAACCCATACGTGCGCGCATGTGTGGCTTTGGCGATAAGGTGCGTTCGCTTACCACTCACGACTTTGTTCATCCCTCTCATATTCTCCTTACAGGACCGCCGCCCTATCACGCCGCCACCGTGTGTTCGTCTTGTCATAATAGACAGCGAGACGGGGAAGGAGGTTGATTACAAGTGCGTTGCCGCTTATACAGACATTCAAGAGACTGAGTTCCTTACTAACACGGTACTTGTAGTACTCTTGATCATGCCATGTTCGTGCTGTCGGTCGATCTGTGGGACAAGGACGGTATCAAAGAAGTGAACCTTGTCCGATCTTCGACTGGGCCAGGCTCTGTGGCCTCCTCAAATAATTACTCTTATCCAGCTCTCGAGCCCGGCACACCTTCGTATCAGCAGCAGGCTCTTCCTCCAAGCCGTGAGTCCGGTTATCCTCAAGGCCAAGGATTGGGATACGGGCAGGAGTATCCTCCGTCGGTCCAACAAAGCTATGGGCAAGGTTAGTCGAAACAGAAGCGAAAAACGCATAAACAACGCGGCATCTGACACATGAGTAGCACCCTCGTACCCGTCAAGCAGTTCCTACGGCCCGCCTCAGCAATATTACCCGCGACACAGCGGCTATAGTGCTGATCCTCCCGCTCCATCGCCCGGTGCCCCTTTCCGCAATGGCTACGGCCAGGATCAAACCGCGCTTACCCGAATGGCGGTGGTGGGAGGTCAGCCCCAGGGAATGTTTACAAGGAACTTGATTGGGAGTCTGGCCGCAAGTGCGTTCCGTCTCAATGACACCGAAAAGAAAGCGGGTATCTGGTTTGTTCTCCAAGACCTGAGCGTTCGCACTGAAGGCACTTTCCGGTAAGAGCGAGATGAATGCACATGAGCGAATAGTGATTTTTCAATGCTAATCTAGAGCTTTTAGGTTGAGGTTCTCGTTTGTTAATGTTGGACGAGCCGGAGGCCCTGGTGGCCTGGGAGGTAATGTCAACCAAGGTCGAGCGCCAATCTTGGCCTCGTGCTTCAGCCAGGACTTCAGCGTGTATTCGGCCAAGAAGTTTCCTGGTGTGTGCGAAAGTACACCCCTAAGCAAGACGTTTGCACTTCAAGGCATCAAGATCCCGATTCGCAAAGACACGAACATTAAAGGTGAAGGCGATGATGAGATGATATACGATCAGAACTGAAAAGGCTGGTGAAGGTTATGTGATGGCTGGAAACATCCCTTGGCGCTGATAACTGTGTCATAATTGAGCTATCAGGTTCGAGTCGTTTATAAGCATTATACCCGCAAGGTATGGGAAACAAAAGGCATAGATGATGAGGCCGCTATGCCTAAAGAGAGACCGAAACATGGTCCTTCTTGGTTGTGGTATTGGGGATGAAGTGCCAATAGGTGTATGGATAGACACAGGAGACTTCTCCGGTCTACAAGGTCAAGGTGCAATTGAGGAGACATGGATACGGCGTTGGCGTTTGGAATTGATTGATGACTACCATGGTTTTGTCTCAAATCTGCAGTGTGTTCGTGACACAAGACCACGAATCGATACATATGTGAGTTAGGAATAAGAAAAGCTCTTGGATTTGGCAGGATCGACAGTGGAAGGCGGCGATCGGCCAGAGCAGAGCCGGTTGTAACAAAACAAACCATGGTCGAGTCAGGGGTCCAAGGAACAAACGTCATTGCACTTAGACAAGCTTAGCCCACCATTTTCAGGGTCTTGATCAGCCTGGAACAGCCCTACCCTGTTGAAGCCCCAAAATCGACACGAGCCAACATTTTATGGTCACGGGGCCTAATCTAGTGTTGAATAGGCAAGATAAGCTCACTGCACGCCTTTTCCATACCCAAGCTATGAGCCACCAAACTAACCCGATCCACTGTCTCGGTGCACACCAGTACAGAAGCGACTACTGGTCTCGAGGGCAAGTATTTGGAACTCGGAGCCCGGCGAGAGCGAAGAGAAATCACTACACCATGGGACTTGGCGATTGGGGGAGAAGGGGATCTCGGCCAACTCAGCCTAACTAAACCCAAACCTAATCAAGTTCTTCCTTGGCCGAAGCCCTTTGGAAGACTTGGTGAGTTCCATACCTAATGTTGTCGGCATATATTTAATGGAGAATTTCGGTGTTATACGCACTACTTGGTTGTAGTATGTATAACCTTGGCAGAAGTTCATATGAAAACTCACTCATGCGCTTTTGCAGTCATTGGTCAGATTTGTCAAGGCCTTTCCCCTTTTGTGTCTAACATATACAGTAGCTAGTAGATATACAGTTCAGATCTCACTCATCCTTTCAGCTGGCCTCCGAGTTCGATTAAAAGCTTGTACATGTTAGGTATCCCGCCAAGATCTGGGGCAGCACGAGGTCATCAAATTTCATTACGCAACCAAATTTGAGTGACTGGACGTGGCTTCTTAGTGCAGATACTAAGTGGAACTGGTATTCGGATACTTGCGTCTACTTGTCCTAGACCTGAAGGCTTGATTGAGCTTTAACTGAGCCTCATTCTTTAAAAGACATGCATGGGTGGTCGAAAGCAAACTTGACCTACCATATACTTTCCAGAGAAATTGAGACATCGACTGATTAATACGTTCCAAGCAACTATCGAGAGCAAGCTCAGCCCACGCCCAACTGATTACAGAAGCTCGCCTTATTAAGAATCTTCAGCCCAGCTTCGGACCAGCCTAACGTACTTAGGTAGTGAGCACAAGGCCTGGCCAGGCTTGGCCATTGGATAGTCTACACTCTTTGGCTAGGCTCAAGCGGTTCCTGGCATCTGGTGGGTGGGAAAAAGGCGACTTAGTACCTTAGTGGTCAAGCACCTCTCGAATTTTGATTTTTTTTTTTTGAAATTTTCCCCCCCTCCCCTGTTTTGTTGATCATGGGAACACGTCCTATGTACCTTAGTAGAGACAGGGTAGGGGAAAGTTCTGGCAACGAATAACGACATCACGAGGACGGACTTGGCATTGAGTTAAAAAGTGTCACCACCGCCGCCTGCAACTGGTGTTGGTTTTTCGTACTTTGATTACCTGAACTACATACACTCTTTGTCACTGCGATTCTTTGAGAACAACAGTCTTACTAGTCTGATCCAGAACCGGACAGCTCAGTTAGCTACATCACGGCTCGTTCGTTCATCCACTCAGAGACATCACAACTCTAGGCGATTAGCCATCTGGACTCTTTCGCTCGCACATTCAACTACCATCAGTACCAAGAAAATGCTTTCCTCTCACGGTCGAGGCGGCGCTGGTAATATGGCCGACTCAGCTACCACAGAAAAGACAGACCCCAGCAAGTTGCAGACTCCTGTCTTGAAGGGCTCCGTCGTCACCACCGGTCGAGGTGGTACAGGCAACATGGCCAAGAACGACGATCCTCGCGAGACCCGCAAGCGTCAAGACGTTGAAGCGTACGTTTCTCCTACTCTCGTCTCTGCCCAATCCCAGTCCTTCCAGAGGCCCCCCCTTGAACCCGTCCACTAACGTAAGAGAATAGTGTGCCTCGACGTCCGTCTTATAGTACTCAGCACTCTGGTCGCGGCGGCGCTGGCAATGTCTTCAAGGACAAGGAGGTTGAACTTACCCGCAAGCCCAGCAACGAAGGTGCTATCACCGACGACGATGAACCCAAATCCGCCACTTCCCCTGCCGCTGGCGAGTCATTGGCTCAGAAGGGCAAGAACTGGCTTTTTGGCAAGAAGGCTTAACGTGTCTGCTTTTTCCAAGTCTCACACTGTCATCTTTCCATTCTGCTTCTGAAGAGCGAAGCAAAAGTTTTCATGTTTTGCTATCATTGGGTCTGGATTTCTTTTCACAGCCTGGTGTTTTGGCGTTTCTGACATTGGACCCGGAAGGGGTTCTGGCTACGGAGTAACGTAGACCATCCATAAGACAAAACGGGGTAACGGAAGGACATAAGATAGGTAGACATAGTATCTGAAAAGGAGGAAACACAAAGACGTCATCCTACCGACTGAATGATACCTATGTAATGAGAGTCGATTTTCTCAATACCTTACTCATGCTGTTTTACAATGTTGCATTTTCCAGGACTTTTCTTTGGCGTGCCTTTTCCCATGCCAACCCTTATTTTCTTGCACCCATCTCCATTCCTTTATGGTATCTCAAAATGATTCGAGTGTGGAACATGTTGACATTTTACCATCAGTTCTTCTTAGTGAGGCGGTGAATTTCCTCAAAGTAGTGCTTGAGGTGATCGGGGTTCACGCCAGGGGTGATTCCTGCTTTCGTTAGTGCTCGTCTTCATCGACTTCATGCCGCCGACTACGTACCGTGACCAAGGTTGGCAATCCAGCCCTTGTTTCCGACCCAGAAGCCCTCGACCATATCCTCAACAGCCTTGGTGATGGCCTCCTTGGTGCCATACAATACACCGGGGTCGGCGTTGCCTTGGAAAACGATGTTGCGGTCGCCTCGGATCTTGACAGCCTCCTTGGGGTCATGCAACCAGTCCATACCGACAACGTTATATCCCAGATTGCAGGCAGAGTCAAGGGCGTACCAAGCACCCTTGGGGAACACGGTCATGGGCACCTTTTCCAGACCCAGGTTCTGGATCTTAACAGGAAGCTTCTCTGCAATCTGCTTGAGATAAGGCTCAGAAAACTGACGGTACGAGGAAGGGCCAAGCTCCCCTGCCCATGAGTCAAAGACCATTACTGACTAAGAAAGATATTGTGTTAGTTATATACCTTCGTACTCCGTACGCTTTCGAAGGTTCTTACCTGAGCGCCAGCCTTTACTTGAAGAGCCAGATGTTCAACACAAATATCAGCAATCTTGGCCAGAAGCCTCTTTGACTCCTCAGGATACTTGTAGATCCATGTCTTGACCTGCGCAAACAGCTTGGTGCCTCCGCCCTCGACCATATAGCAGAACAGTGTCCAGGGAGCACCGCAGAATCCGATTAAGGGCACCTGGCCCTCGAGCTTCTGGCGTGTCAGTGTGATTGCATCATAAACGTAGCCGAGCTCAGCAGCAACATCGACGTCCTTGGCAAGAACCTGGCTGTACTGTCCGTCATCAGGGCTCTTGAGCGGGTTCGGGAAGTGCGGGCCCTTCTTCTCAACCATCTCGACAGTCATGCCCATAGCCTGCGGAATGACCAGAATATCGGAAAAGATGATGGCGGCATCGATGAGGCCTGCGAATCGGCGGACGGGCTGAAGGGTTATTTCTGTTGCAACTTCGGGGTCGCGACAGCATTCGAAAAAGTCTCGGTTGCCCTTGGCTTCGTGATACTCGGGGAGGTAGCGGCCAGCTGTCAATTAGACCAGTTAGATAACATTACATATGTCTTCGTTCTTGATCCCATTGCCTCTTTACCTTGTCGCATAACCCACATGGGAGGACGCTCAACGGTCTGGCCTAAGTCGCAACACAGAAAGTCTCAGCACAGCTCTCTCATGATTCTAACAACCGAGGCGCTGATAACCCACCCCATGCTGTGCGAAGCAACAGGTCATTCTTGAGGAGTGCGAATTCCTGCGTCATTGTGGTAGGTAAAAGTCGTCAATACAAATTGTTACAACAGCTCAGGTAATTGCTTGCAAGTTACAGATGGGGATCTTTATAAAGAAGTTCCAGTTAAGCTCCATACTTACCTAGACTACCTGACCCCGCCAAGCAATTGCCCATTTGGAATCACAGTCAGTGGAGGGGTCCTTTCTTCATCTGTCGGTAGCTGGACCGAGCTTTGAGTTGGTTGCATTGATTGGCCAACCCCACTTTACCGCTGTCGGTCTTCGGAACCAAGGACGGACCGACACGCTGTCATCATGGGAACAAGTACCTACAGTCAGTACAGCGCGTTGATAGCTTCATTCGAGAGTACGAAGCTATCCATATTCTTACCCATCGTTGTCCAGTAATACCCCCGATAAACCAGCTGGTTCAGATACGGCCACCCCGTCATATCCGCGACAATGCCTTCCGAACGCGAACTCCAGATCAGCCCAATCGTTCCCGAGTCTGTAATTCATAACACCAAGGTCAGCTATCCTTGATACCGGCCGCTTCCAGCTTGTCTTTGCTAACGTTTTCTACGCATAGGCCCTTTCCAATCTCCACAGCCTCACTGCCTCCCTCTTCGGAGTGACTACTGGAGTCCTCGGCCTCGAGTCCTACTACGGCTTCCTCGTTTATATCGTCTTCTCCTTTATCACCACTCTCCTCTTTTATGTCCTCAAAGTTGCCCCCGAATCACTTCCCAAGGGCCACGCTCCCCTTGATCCTTCGCGATTCTATCGAGGGCTCTTTGATTTCTGGGTTGGTGGCATTTTCAATGGCATCTCAGGTTTCGTCTTGACGTGGACATTATTCTATGGGTTAGTTAGGGCGTAGGTCAACCGTACCAGGGGCTTGCATATATATTTGGCGTCTTTGGAGTTATGATAAGAGACCTTTTGAAACGACAATGCGGCGTCCGAGAAACGAATGGTGCCATGGATCAATTGTAATAAAATGAGGAAAAATTCAAGACAATAAATAAGTGAACACTGCTGCTGATGATACAATAATACCCTGGGAAACAACACGCTAGAACTGTTAGTCAACGATCTCAACAACTTTACCAACGAAACCCTCTAGTCCAGATTTATCCTGGCTCCCACCTTCTAACAGTATAACCCGTGAACCCATCTCTATCCATTCTCGGTGATGTAGAAGCTCCAGGCCCATCTCGACTCTGCCCTTGGGCCCATCACCCTCGTTTTTAACATTGTTCAAGTCAAATTCATCGTTGAGATTGAAAACTCCCTCCATCTCATACGTGTCTCCCGTGCTGGCTTCCCATCCATTATCTTGACGAAATACTCGCCGGATGCGCGCTACCGTCCGAATGCTAGCAATGTATATGTTTACGAAGGAGCCAATGGCTAGTGCATGAATGTCTGGATCCTCAAAAACCGCCGTGAATCCGCTTGCAGCTTGTAACTTCAATCCAGTATCTGCCATATGTTTCGATGGGATTGCTAAGATCATGCCGCGGCGAATGCGAGGGATTTCGGCGACACGGTAATGTTCTACATTGCCATTCTGGAGACGAGTGCTGAGTGACTGAATGTTGAGGCCAATTGATCCGGCTTGCCCGGCTTCGAGAGTTGACACTGGGAGTCTCAGGTTACGTATGCTAACAATCTGAGCATCATGCCACTCCCCTGCAATTGCCGACGCGGATACAGCGTTCTTCATGGCAACACGGGCCAGCTCTGCTGATGATGGATGTGAGATCGACAGTCCATAGCTACTTGGTGATTGTCTGCCCTCTGGAGTGGACTCGCGAGGTTCGTCGTCCTCGGGCGGGAAAGGCCCAATAACAATCTTGTCCCCAACGGAAAATTGTCCAAACCTGAGGTGACCAGATACAACAATACCCGGATCGGCCATGTTCCCTGAGGCACTGGTCAAGTTACCATAAGATGCTGGTAAAGAAAAGGTATCGTCAATATGAAAGAGACACTTGGGCTGTTCTGGATTCAACGCCATTCCGACATAATCGCAAGCGGTCGGTGGAGGTGGCAGTGGTAGATTTTCCAAAAGTGCGTGCAAAAGGCCAATTCCACTCCCCTTAACTGCACTCGTGAACGCTATTGGAACAATTTCAGTCAGGTTTCCGCTCTCTGAGATCCCCTTCATCAAGTCCTTCACTTTAGCAGAGTCGTCATCGGGCACTCTACCCAGGTCTCCCCATATCTTCTGATCAGGCCGAAGGACTTTGGGTACACGCCCAGCCTCTTTGACAGCTGACAAAACCTTGTTTGTGATTTTGTGCGCACTCGTCTTAGAAGCGAGATCCATCTTGGTAACGACAACTGCCAGAGGAATGTCCAGTTTGAGAGATAGCGTCAGGTGTGCTTTGACAAGATCAACGCCACCTGCTGAGATACCTAGACCATTGGGAACTCCTTGGCTCTTGGTGACTGTTTCAGTGTCATCAGCGGCCAAACATAGGATGATCCAATGCGGAGCCCAGTTCATCAAACCACGAAGGACTGTGCGTCGATACCTTGGATGCCCTGCGGAATCCGACACAAATACCAAGCGACCGCCTTCAGAACAGTCGTGAATATCCACCCAAGACTCGATGTTTCCATGACTGCAATTGAGAATTGACTGATCTTTGTATCCAATAAGTTCCTGAGCTATTGAGCTCGTAACTCCTGTAACCATTTCGTGACGATGCCTTAGCAAATTCAGGCGACTGTTACCACGACCATTGTCCAGGATGCCTGTTGACAATGTTCCTAACAGACTCGATTTGCCAGAAGTTGTAGGCCCAGTGAAAGTGACTCTCAATTGCGGCGTCGTCGAGCTTCCACGGCTAGGCACAGCAACGTTCTCTGCTGCAGACTGTTTACTGTAGGTGGTGCTGTTTTCTCTGTTTGTTTCATCTATTAGGCCAAGGTAGGGCATGATGAGTGCTTCAGCGACCCAGAGTTTGCCGCTTCTGATGACTTCACCTGGTAAAGCCACAGTACTGTCGATTAAATCTGTGGACTCGGCCCATTCACAGTCGCCGACAATGACTCTCCGACGAACATCGACAGTGCAACCTAAACTTGCGGCCATTACTCCCAAGGTCGTGATACTCTCTTCCATCTCGTCTTTGGTGAGGCCAACAAGCGTGCCATCGTCCGCGACGCCTATTTCGTACAAAGCCCCCCTGGACTCTTCCAAACCGGGGACAAGTTTCCTGAGCTTCACAGGAGCAGTGAGATCGACGTTGTCGTCTGGAAGCTTGGGGAGAGCCAGTTCCTTGGAGCTGGACGAGTGATACGGAGAAGACTGTTGTAGTCTCCACAAGAGCTGAGTCGTCAAGTGCTCAAGCCTCTGTTGTCGAGGCTGACTGGACGCAGCGGGAGAAGGGGCCGACGACTTGGGTCGTCCATGGCGCGACTTGCTGGTTGTACTCATGCTCCTGAACACTCTCCGCGGTCGAAGAAGTAGATGAAGCTTGTATTCAGTGGGACCGTCTTGTGGCTCGGCCTGAAGCTTGGTTACTCCGTAGTCGGACAACAATCCAGCTTCTGGCTGCCGGGCTGGTATACAAACATCCGAGTCTGGATGCTCAGTTTCGTCCTTGCCCGAATCACTGAGCTTTGTCCAAGGAGACGAGACCCTCGGAGGATCTGGATCATAGGTGAAGACAGACATGGCTGCTCCGATAGCGGTAGGGAGCTTCCAATAAGAAGAAAAAGCAAACCAAGTTCAAGATTGGAGTGGTGTCAACTGAGCACTTCAAGTCAAGATATTAATAATAATGGGCGCTGTGATAGATATGATAATAGGGCGAGATATCCAATAGCGAGAAAAGGGAGTTCGTGGTGTATTTGAGTTATCATCTTGTTGATACTTGTTAGAAATATTGTGAGTCGTAATAAGAGAGCAGCGATAAAGAACCGATCACTACTCTAGAGAAGGCTGGGTTGAGGCGGTCAGTTGCCGGCTCAGGAGATGCAAAGCATGACGTCGATTAGCGATGCAGAACTTGTGATGAAGTGGAAGCTGATAAAGAAAGCTGACAGTCCGTGACGAAGCGCAACGCGCTTTTTGAGTTGAAACAATGAATGGATAAAAATGGATGAAAACCAAAGTCAAAACATCCAACAATACACGGGCTGACTGAATCGGAAAGGAGCGAGTCAGAGGTGACGCATCGGCGAAGCGGCCAATCATGAGAGGCCCATCAGAGCCTGGTTAGCTCTGGTCGCCTCAATGGTCCTAGTTCACAGGTTACTTCATGAGTAACTGTAGAGGTAGGTACTACTCATGGATGTATGGACCTAGGTAGGTTCCATCTATGTACGAATGTCTCAGCAGTAGGCGGAGTCAGTGGGGTTATGGATCTTTAGCGGTTGCGGCTAGTGCCCGGGTAACATACTGATCCTTGGAAGGCATCCCATCCATTAGTGCCTGGGGTGCTGCTCCCGAACGGAGAGCTCGCTAGGCATCTTTAAGGGAACCTAGATGGATAGGTTGGTCGTTTCATTTATAAACATAATTCGTGATGCTTTCACTCATATTGTTGACTTATGAGATACAAGCAGAAAGGAAATGGAATATGGCATGAGGCTCAGTTGCAGCTATTCGCTTTCGTTAGATGTCTCTATGATGAATCATCAGCTGATTCATATGTGATAACCTTGCGATACTTCTCCCACATCAATGTATCATGATGGTGGGATACTGCAAGCTCTTTAGACTGAGTGAACGTATAATTGAGGGATGGATGAATGAATGAATGCTGTTGAAGCGATCGTTGATTCAAGTCACAAATCAGTGGCAGTGTTTGGAACGCGGATATAGTACTGTAGATAAGCATCAATTTGAATTCCAGGTTGGCATCGCGCATTCGTTTGGGATGGTCAGGTTAAGTCACTCAACTTGGACATGCTTAAACCTTGGTACTTACCCTAGGGTGAAATGCTACGTAAGTACGATTTCAAATTACTTACTGATATCAACTGTGGCATGTATCATTTCGAAGACAGGACTGACTGTAAAGAAGAACTCAAAATCAGCACCGTCTCCTTTTGTTGCATTCAATACTATTCTAGATGTTACTGATCGATTCTGAAGCACTAGCACAGTCCCCATTCCAGAGCCCTTCCAGAACACGGAATGTGGCATGAAATCTGTCACCCCACATGTGAAACTATATTGATACATACCAGAGTTTGCTGGTGTTTCTTGGGCAATAGCTCAGTTCACTTTGTTCTATGTGAGTCTCTTTCAAACCCATAAGTAGAATGCACTTCAGTTGAAACCCGTCTCTAATTTGTACGCAACATGATATCGGTTGTATGAGAGAAATATCATACTTTAAGGTAGGTATACTAAAATAGTACAAGCAGCCCTGCCGCCACAAGCTGACGCATTAAAGGCTGAGCCACTTAGTCGATAGACACTCATTGTCAATCAAAGTATCCGTGCAGTTAGGTGTTGTCATATTGTATAAACTTTGTGCTCTTATGTACGTACACAAGGACATGGCCATTGCTGAAAGACCTGAATCACAATCTCAATTGCTACATACCCGCTGCTGCTCAAGTGTATGGGCTATTATTAAAAATTCGGGGACTTGCATGGAGGTTCCAGTTCCAGATTGCGGCTGTAACACCAGGGGCTCGGTATGGATCCATCCATGCATATCAAGCGATAGGCGCTTGCTTGTTGGGCGTCTATTGCATTGCTTCCATGGTATTGGATTGCATAACAACAGCATACTACCAACGTAGTAAGTGCCCTACAAACTCAAACCTTCTCCCAGTCTAGGCCCAGCGAGAGCCTGATCCATTCCCAAAACGATGCTAGGATTAAATGGATGGGCACGCCACCCATGACATCTATTCAAGAAAACATAAAGGTCGCCCGGATACTTGCTTCGGGCAGTCAGGTACAGAATACCGCCCCCAGGGTCCGCTCCCCCCCACCAGTCCCTGCCTAGGTAGTAGGTACCCCATCAGGGTCCAGGAAATAAAACAACAGACGTGAGGTTAGATGATTATCTTTGAATGTAATAGAAGCCAGTCTACCTTTCGAAGTAAGGTAAAATAAACTCTATTACATAGGTTTAACTATATCAAGTATTATAATATACATTTCACGTATGAATCAAATTTGTTCAATATTATTAAATGGAGTTAAAGTTTACTCTGATGTGGTCTTACGTCCGGCATTTTGTCTGCCCCCCCCCCCCCCGGTACCTAAGAACCCATGGAACTGGGGCACTCCCACCCCATAGTAGCCTGCCATCCACTCACTGCATGTCCGTCGGTCAGTCCTCTCATAAGTTAAGGCAGCCCAGCGCTACCATCCATTCTCGTCTCCTTTCAGCTTCTGACATCCATAATACTCCTTTCTTCTTCGTCTCCTCCTACTTCTTTTTCCACTGACACGAATACTCATCCCGACAACACCCCGATCTCGCTTCATATTCAATCTTGTCAACCAAATCTGTCATGAAGAAGTTTGGCTTCGGAAAGAAAGGCGATGATGGCGACGACGCCAGCCGCCACGCCTTATTCGGTCGCAAAAAGTCTACTCAGTCTGTATCCTCCGACAATCCCTACGCCAAACAAGGTGGCAAGGATCCCTACGCCGATGATGCGAAGTACGCCAACGTGACTCCTTATCAGCAAGCCCGCGCTGGTCTAAACAATGGCCCTGCCCCTGGCCCTGGTGCTCAAGCCGCCAGCTCTTACGGCGCTCCCCCTCCGGCCCAAGGAGGCTACAACTCTCAGCCCCCAAATGGTTATGGTGCTGACCGATACGGATCCGGGGGTGGTTATGGTGGAAATCGATATGGCGATGCTCCTTCTCAGAACCGATACAACAGCCCTGCTCCATCTGCTGGCGCAAGAGGCCCGGGTGGTTATGGTGGATTTGGGCCCAGCGAGCCTGACAGTAACCGTGACGATCTCTTTGCCGGCGCTCAGGAACGTCAGGCCCAAAAGCAACAACCCGCCAACAACGGTCCACAATCGGGGGCTGCTGGTGGCTCCTACGGTGGCTATGGTGAAGAGCGCGAATTGACCGCCGAGGAACAGGAGGAAGTCGAATACCAATCCATCCTCGCAGAGAAGCGACAACTTCAGCAGGAGAGTGCCTCTTCGGTCAACCGCTCGGTGCAGATGGCTCGCCAAGCCAACGAAGTTGGTCGTGCCACTCTCGCTCGTCTGGGAGCCCAGGGAGAACGATTGAACAACACTGAAAAGCATCTCGATCTGGCTGCCAACCAGAACAAAATTGCCCAGGATCGGGCTGCTGAGCTCAAGACACTCAACGGTAGCATGTTTGCCGTTCATGTCAGTAACCCTTTTACCTCCAAGCAGCGTAAAGCCAAGGCGGATGAGGAAGTCATGAACCGCCACAGAGCGGAAAGAGAACAGCGAGAGGCCACTCGCCGTGATGGCTTTCAAGCCAACCAGCGCATGGAGAACAACTTCAGAGATGTGAACGCTGCGGGCCGACCACGACAACAACCACGCAAGAAGGATTACGGAAAGTTCAACCTGGAAGATGAAGAAGGAGCCGATGAACTCGAGGACCAGATCGACGATGGTATCACCGAACTCGAGAGTCAGGTGTCCATGATGAACATGGTCGGCCGAGCTATTGGAAAGGAGGTCGACACGCAGAATAAGCAGATCGATCGTATTATGGATAAGGCAAGTCGCTCTTCGTTTCTGCCAGTCTGGATCCATTGCTAACCTCGAGGATAGAGCGATCGTGTTGATGATGCCACGAGAATGAACCGAGAACGCTTGGCTCGTATCAAGTAGAGGGGGCTTACCCACAATATGATGAAACATAGCAACTTTTTTGGTTTAGGAGGTATGAGCGACGGTTTAGTTTAATCTGCCCATTCCAGGTATCTACACCACAAAATTGCAGGGCCAGTTTCAACTTGGTCCTGGGCTATAACCTCGGCCGAGTACGAATGACCGCGCTCTGGGAGCATTGTAAGAGATGTGTATGCCAATGAACTGGGCATCGTTTATATTTGACTTGCAATGTTAGTTTTTACACCCTAGAACGTTGTGGCGAATCGGAGTTGATGTCCGTGAATATCATACTTTTAAGACGGAAGAAATCCTTCCTTCTCTACCTTAGTAGGTAGCCTTTTAAGAAGAAAGGAAACTGTCTGTGTGCATGCTTGTTTGTTTGTTTGTTTGTTTGGCACTCACCAACCATGATGGGCAAATCTAATGGATGATAGTGGGTACAGTGCCGTGTATTCTAGCACTGTACACTCACTTAAACGTGCATGAAATTTTCCAACTACTAGAGAAAAAGCTACCCCAGACTTCAATGAACCTCCGTAAGAACACAAGCAAATATAAGCATAATGGCAACCGACAATAATTCTGGACCTCCAGCTAAGAAGAGGAAAACAAAATCAAAGGATCCGAATGCCGTGACCGTCGGAGGAAAAGTCATCTCCTTAGAGGGTTACCTCACAGCACCCTCCAAGGTTAAAGAAGCTGATGCAAAAGTATCAAAAACAACAGACAGCGAACCCCCCCTTACAAAGACCCCAACAACAACAGCAGCCACCACCGTAGTGGAGAAGAAGGAGAGGACACAGCAAAGGCCAGGAAAGGATCTCAAGGACCGCCAGGTTAAAGATCGCTACAATGAAAAAGCACGAAGCCGAGAAGACCCAAAACTGCTCAAAACTCGCAAACAGCTTCCCATCTGGCAGTATCGCGAGGACATTCAGCAGGCGCTGCGGAATAACAGCGATGTTCTTGTCCTAGTGGGTGAGACAGGTTCCGGTAAAAGTACGCAGGTTCCTCAATTCCTCTACCAGGAGCCCTGGTGTAGGCGGCAAAAGATCAAGATCACTGGATCGGATGAAGAAATTTCAGTCGGGGGCACGGTTGCTATCACGCAACCTCGACGAGTCGCCGCGACCACACTGGCCCATCGAGTTGCTCAGGAAGCCGGCACGCCTCTAGGAAAAGGCCGACCGGATGGCTTGGTTGGTTATTCAGTTCGGTTCGACCATCAAGTGCCAAAGGGTTCACGCATCAAGTTCTTGACCGAGGGTATGCTGCTCCAGGAACTACTGCGAGACCCTAATCTCAAGAACTACAGCGCTATTGTAGTTGACGAAATCCACGAACGGAGTCTGGATGTTGATCTCTTGGTCGGTTTTCTGAAGCAGATTCTCGCCAGCGATCTGTCCGGTCGTGGCGGCATTCCTCTCAAGGTAGTCATTATGAGTGCTACAGCAGATGTGGAGCGTATTCAGGAGTTCTTCAAAGACGTTCGCCCTAAGACGCAAGACGAGAGTGCGCTCCAAGTTCTCAAGATCAAGGGAAGACAATACCCGGTAACGGTTTACCATGAGCCGCGGCCAGTAGGCGACCTTCAGGACGCGCTTCTTAAAACGATATACAAGATTCACTTGCAAGAGCAACTTCCCGGAGACATCCTTGCTTTCCTGACAGGCCAAGAAGAGATCGAGGTGGCGCAAAAATTAATCGAAGAATACACGACAACGCTGGCATCCAACGTCCCCAAGATCAAGGCCTTCCCGTTGTACGGTCAATTATCGATGGATGCACAACGCGAGGCGTTCCTGCCCGTCAAGGCATCATTTACCCGAAAGATTGTATTGGCAACAAACATTGCTGAGACATCAGTCACTGTACCCGGAGTCAGATACGTGGTGGACTGTGGAAAAGCGAAGGTGAAGCAATACCGAGCTCGTCTTGGTATGGAGTCTCTCCTCGCCAAGCCTATCTCAAAGTCGTCTGCTGTTCAACGAACTGGTCGAGCTGGCCGTGAGGGCCCAGGTAAATGTTTCCGGCTGTACCCAGAAACAGCGTTCAAGACGCTGCAAGATTCTGATCTCCCGGAAATTCTTCGCAACGACGTCCTGGGAGCAGTTTTGACTATGAAGGCGCGTGGAATCCAAGATGTTTTGGCATTTCCTCTTATGGATCCACCGGAAACGGAAGCAATTGAGAAGGCGCTGATTCACTTGCATTTTCTTGGCGCTCTGAACGATGATGGCACCATCACCAAGACTGGTGAAACAATGGCCCGTTTCCCCATCTCCGCGCCGCTGGGAGCTGTGCTACTTGCGGCTGCTAATCCTGAATTTGATTGTGTGATTGAAGCAATCGACATCATCTCCTGTATTACATCTGGCGAAGACATCTTTTTAAGTATCCAGTCTGAGGAGGCACAGGAAGAGGTCGAGACCTTTAGAAAGGAGCTTCAGCGCCGTGAGGGGGATATCATTACGTATCTCACCACCATCCAGCAGTACACTGCCGAGAACGCAGACAGAGTGAATTGGTGCAAGCAACGGAAGATCAACATGCGAAACATGAGACAGGCTCTGAACATTCGAAGGCAGCTTCGCGGGATGTGTCTCAAGGAGAAGCTTTTGGATGAGGCTCCTCCAGCTGACCCCCAGCCATTTGTTCCAATCTCGCCAGAGCGCGCCGAGCAAGTCCTCAAGTGCTTCCTGCGAGGCTTCGCTCTGAAGACTGCGATGCTGGCTCCTGACAGCAGCTACGTCACGGTCCAGGGCAAGCATGTTGTGGCTATTCACCCCGCCAGCGTGTTACATGGACAGAAGAAGGAGGCCATCATGTTCTTGGAGCACGTTTATACTAACAAGAACTACGCCAAAAAGGTCAGCGCTATTCAGGCAGTATGGATCGCGGAGGCGTTGGAGGGAAAATAGATGGTTAGGTGCCAGAAGTCTGATCAGAACACATGATGGTGTTGATGAACAAGGAGCTGGAAAAGCCTTTAGATACTTCCCTGGATTTTCGCAAATGACACAAGGCTATCTCGTTGCTCTCTGCGGCCATCTAGTACATTCCGCATTATCATGTGCCGTTAGGACATCGGTACGCATGTAAATGCCAACGAATTTCAGGGTAAAACATTGGCTTAATGTTGATCTAATCGTACAACATGTGTCTAAAATGTATAGCATTTAGACGTCTATGATTCTTGCTCGCCACCCTCTTTGCCCCTGTTTTGAATAGCTTGCATCAACTCGTACAGTTGGTGTATTTGCTCATCTTTCATGGACTTAGTAACAGGTCTGCAATATAATAGTTGGTCACACTCACCACTCATTTTCGAGAGCTTCTGCTCATCCAGCTTATCACCTACCCACTGGTCACCCTCAATCTTTTGCGCATACATCTGCCACTCGGTCAAGAACCCAATCTGTTTTTCGGGTCAACACATCTCTCTTCATAATCTCTCTTCCAATGACATACCAGATGAGCCGGGTTATCCACCTTTCTATGCGCTCTGAACTCAGCCTTGATGTACTCGTCTCCGAGGAGTCTCATATCGGGCGGCAAATGCTTGCGATGGGCACGTAGTAGTCGTCGATACAAGGGAATAGGAGGGAGGAGGGCCATAGGATTTGGCTTCAGACCACGATGGGTACTGGCAGCTGATGCCAGCCTTGACAACGACGGACGCATTTTGAATAACCAATTGAGAGAGTTTCACTGATATCCTTATTTAAGAGAGAATATAAGTTCAGTCGCTGTGATGTTGACAGCGGGAGAAAAACTGAGTTGTCGAGATTGATGACGGACAGAATCGTGGGAGTTGACGAGCTTCCGAAGACAGTGCCTCGCCCCTACGCCCCACTACACCACACAGTGCACACACTCACAACTTTTTGTCATTCATTCATTACCTACCTTGGAGCATTTTACAAGTGAACAGAGTCAAGACTCGTACGAGTATACACCATCCGCCATGTCTTTCTCATTTGGCTTTGCAGGCGACGACATCTCTGATGATGAGCAAAACTTCTCGGATGTCAAGCCAACGGCCCCAGGTCCTGTAGCCACCGGCAGCGCATTTCCTGTCCCAGGAAAACCTCAGCTTCCACCAACTGTCCACCAGCTACCTGATCTTCTCGCCCAGCAACCGTCCAAGATTGCCTACAGTCTTCTTGACGTTACGCTTGACGATGGAACTACTATTCAGTTGCCGCGGAGAGAGTTGTGGGATGTGAGGGTGCAGCTAATGGCTGAAGAGGAGGATGTCGCTGGAGCGCAGTCCGAGGGTCTGGGTAGTCATGATGTAAAAACGGGGGTTTATGAGGGGGGCTTTAAGAGCTGGGAAAGCAGTGTTGATCTTGTCAAGGTACTGGCCGCGAACAAAGCTATCTCAACGTTGGAACAGAAGGCATTTCGAGTTATGGAGGTAAGTAGAGAGATTCATGCATGCAATGCAGTATTGATGTGTCTAACTCTATACCAACAGCTTGGATGTGGGACTGCGTTGCCATCTCTGGCCGTCTTCCAATGGGCCATGACCTTGAAATCAGAAAGGAAGCCTCTATCTCTCATCTTGGCGGACTACAACCCTTCAGTCCTCCAACTGGTCACTCTTCCTAACTTCATTCTCTCCTGGGCTCTTAATAACGCCCAGCTACCCGCTCTCCAAGAAGCCTTCTCAATCGAGGGTGAAGTCGAGCTTGGTCCTGAAGTCGTTGCTGCTTTCCAACAATCCCTTCAAGAATCAAACATTGCACTTTCTTTTGTTTCCGGGGCATGGTCTCAAGAGTTCGTAGATCTCCTCTACGCTCTACCGTCAGGAAATGGTCAGCCAAGCAGTACATTGCTTTTGGGTGCAGAGACAATTTATTCCCCGTTTGCTCTCCAAGCTTTCCTCGAGACCCTCTTCTTGATCCTGGAGAGGGAGCGAGATACTGAGGGCAGCGAAGCGGGCGCCTATGTCGGCGCAAAACGCTTGTACTTTGGCGTTGGTGGTTCACTCGATGATTTTATTGACAAGGCACGACAGAAAGGTGCCAAGGTAGAGCAACTGAGAGAAGAGGCGGAGGGGGTCAGACGTGGTGTTGTCCAATGCGTTCTCGGGCCTACGTAATGTCCCATCAGAAAGCCAAATAGAAGGAGGATTAAACGACTGAAGTCAAGAAAGTGCATTCCTAGTTTCTCCTCTTGTAAATAAAGGATCAGATACTAGCTGCCCGAAGCAGTATGGGTATATGCCATTCCGTTTAACGCCGGTGCTCGCCCATCTTATCAAAGTGCATATTGATTGCAAGTGCTGTCAAAGCATCTGATTCCATCCTATCAAAAACCCCAGCTGTCGCCAAGGCTACTTACTCTTCTTAAACTTCTCAGCACACACCGGACAGTACCACGTCCCGTTAGGCTCGCTTTTGAGGCCAACGCACGACCAGTGAAACCATTCATAAGGACAATTGTCATTGTCGCATGCAACCATGTCGCCGTAGCTGACGTTATGGCACAGGCAATACTTTTTGTCGTCGCCAGCCTCTTCATCGTCTTCGTCAGCATCCCCTACAATATCATCGCCGTCCATATCTTTGCCGTCAGCCACGGGCGTACCCCTTGACCGACCGTCAGCGCCCTCTTCTTCTTCCCCACTACCGCTGTCGACATCCGAAAGCTCACTATCGTTCGTTGGCGCAGGGGAGTTTCGGTTCGAAGCCTTTTTTACTCGCGATAGATTCGACTTGTTGGGCATCTTCTTTCTTGCTCCACCGGTTGGCGTGCCTCGACGCCCGCTCACCGTTCCTGCTGACTTGACAGAGCCCGCTCTGGGACCTGCACTTCCTGCCCTCGCAAGCCCGGCTCCTCCGGCTACACCTCCCTTAGGGGTGCCTGGACCGAGCGAAGAGTGCCTTGCCAAACCACTTGACGCAGTTGGCAAAGTACCCAAAGCAGGGTTTACACGAGGAGCACGCTTCGTTGCAGGTCCTGCAGACCCCTCCCTTTGTCTATTTAGGATTATGCTGGCTGCAGGTGTTGCAGGAGCGGATGCGGCATGCTGCTGCGCCTGTGCGTGGCGGACATTCGGATGATTGGGGAGCCGGGCGAGGGCAGGATTTGAAGAGGTTTGCGCGGCGGCGGCGAGAGGAGTAGATGGGCCAGCGGCAGTCGTCATGTGGCTCGCTGGGTTGATGGCGCGGATCGAGGGAGCGGTATGGTTTGCAGCGCTTGGTCGGAGTAGGGATGGGACCTCGTCAGGGTCAGTAAAGCCAGGTTCGGCTCTATCGTAGAGCTGCTTTATCTGAGAGTCCAGGTTTCGTAGGTGCTTGTCCATCAAGAGCTGCATCTTCTGGTGCAAAACAATCTTTTCCTGCGACAGCTGGTCTGCCCGAGCATAATTCTCGCGAACTTGAGCTCGAAGAAGCTCCTCTTTAGGGTTCGGCTCGTGGCTTCCGTTGGTCTTGATCCATTTTTGAATCTTTCCGTCACGATCCTCGATTATGCGCACACACTCGTTGTATTGGCGGTCTTTGTCGGCAACCTCGTTTTGAACAAAGTGAATCTCTTCGGGGAGATTTTGGACTCGATTGATCCAATCTTCGAGGATTATGCCGGGATCGAGGGGCTCGGCTTGAGGCATCCTCTTGACGAAGTCGATGGACAAATCGTCTCTAGGCATGATTATTAACGATGAGAATGCGGCGCGACAAGAGCTAAAAGAGAAATGCGGTTGCGACAAGGTCGGAGCCCTCAAAAACCGTTCGACGAGTTTGACGGATGCGTGGCGCTATACCGTCAGACCAGTGAATGTATGTATTGATGTGAATAACAGAAGTATGACCAGGCAGGCAAATGAGACGATCCGACAAGTGATGGTCTATTCTTAGTCAAGACAAGACAAGACAAGACAAGACACGACAAGGCAGGTAGGGCAGAACAAGAACAAGGACAAGGACAAGGAAAGACTTTCTGGAAGATGCAAGGCAAGTGGTCCCATACGGTGGACGCAAATTTCCGAAGCCAAACGGCAGAAGAAAGAGCAGGGGCAGGGGGGGATTTGGCTGTTGCGAGCAACCCAAAAGCAAAAGCAATAATAGGTTCGTTTTGGTACAAGACCAGATTCAGATTTAAAGAGGAACGCGGAGAGCAATCGACATGAATGACTCGGCTCGGCTCACCTCGATACCCACTTGCTCTTGCTTGTGCTTTCTGTTTGAGATGACGTTGAGTTGGACTTGAAAACAGTAGAAATCGCGGTGCTCAGTCGGCGCAACTCAAGCCATGGAAGTCAAGAGAATTCAAGAAGCAGCCGCGGATATAGTGTTCGTTCTCTTTCGTAAGGCGCTTTCTTTGAATACGATAGGATGAAGAATAGGAAAAAGGTGAAGGCGTGAGGTTGGTGTAGGTAATCAGGTATGTGAGGAAGCGACCTAGTCTAAAGAGGTCAGTGATGGATGTCTACCTAATCAGCCTCAGCACCAGCCTTCTAATCGCCGCCACATGCTGCAGCCACAAGTCTGAGCTGCCATTCACTAAACTTCATTTGGTATAGGTACCCGGATCAAGATAAACCGCTAACTAAAGAAGTGGTGGAATCTGCAGGTGGTGACAATTTCATCCAACAACAAGTCTCTGAAGCTGAAAAAGCAAGGGTTTCAGAGCCTGAATATTGATCTCCATCTGGCTTTACTTCTCGCTCTAGTACCTACTCCTACCCAGTTACGCATTCCCCACATCCATCAGGTTTCAGGGACCAAACCCAACTCCGGGCAGCGCACCTGCCTAGCTTACAGTTGCCGCTTGCATTTGTCATTTTTGACTTTGGACACTTGAAGCCATTCATTTCACCAGCTACATCAACTTAACTCACGCAACTTGACCACCAACTTCCTGCAAGGGCGTCGCTCAGCAACGCCGTACTGCCCTTGTTTTTCTTTCTATCGAAAACCCGCAAAACCATAGTGCAAGACTTATCCTTGGACGCCCGCTGTGCCTGCGAAACTGGCTTACTCAGTCACCTACTCATCCATCCATCTATCAACCAGCTGCGTCGCCTTCTATATTGTATCAGAGACTCCTACCAAGGGACCACTTATATTCCCGCAGCAATGGATATAGACTCCTACAGGTATCGGGTGCCCAAGCCTAACTATCTTCCACATATACCAGACGATGATCGCGATAACTCTATTGTGGAAGAGTTCACCAACACTCCGCTCGGTTTAGCAAGTGAGATGGACAATGCCAAATTCTACAACAAATGCAAACGTCTCGCCGAAGAATCTGGCATCACTCGGCCCAAGGGATACAACGTATCCTTCCACTGTAACCCAGACATCGAGAAACATCACTTTGGCGTTACTCATCCCATGAAACCCTGGCGGTTAACTCTTTCCAAGAGCCTCATTTACTCTTACGGCATGTCTTTTGCCATGGACAATTATATCTCCAGGGCGGCCACGTACGAGGAACTCGCCGAGTTTCACTCTTCGGACTATTTAGACTTTCTCGGCACAGTACTGCCTGAGCCAGTACCTCGAGATCTCGAGAATCAAGGGGTAGACCTTAAGTTCAACCTGGGTGGATCCGATTGTCCCCTCTTTGATGGCCTCTTCAACTATTGTTCTTTATCAGCTGGCGGGTCCCTTGATGCAGCCAGAAAGATTTGCTCAAAGCAGTCCGATATCGCTATTTCTTGGGGCGGCGGCCTTCATCACGCCAAGAGGTCTGAAGCGTCCGGGTTCTGCTATATCAACGACATCGTGATTGCCATTCTCCAACTTCTGCGTCACTATCCTCGAGTCTTGTACATCGACATTGATGTCCATCATGGCGACGGCGTAGAAGAGGCCTTCTTCTCTACCGATAGAGTTATGACTGTCTCTTTTCACAAATACGACCCAAACAACTTCTTCCCTGGTACTGGCGCTCTGGATGACAACGGTCCTAAGAGCGAACACAACCCGGGCGCTCACCACGCTTTCAACGTACCTTTGAATGATGGCATCACTGACGAACAATACGATCATTTGTTCAATACCGTGGTTGGCAAGATCGTCGAAAAGTTCCGACCAGGTGCCATCGCTCTACAATGCGGTGCTGACTCGTTAGCCGGTGACCGTCTCGGTCGCTTCAACCTTCAAGTTCAAGGGCATGGAGCTTGCGTCAAGTTCTGTAAAGACATGGGCATCCCCATGATTCTTTTTGGTGGTGGCGGGTATACTCCCCGAAACGTGGCCAGGGCTTGGACATATGAGACTAGTATCGCAATCAATGCCCAGGACAAGATCAACCCCATTCTTCCAGAGCATGCCCCTTGGCGCGATCACTTCCGACAGGATACTCTGTTCCCTACTTTGGAACAAATCCTAGGTGAACCCCGAGTGAATCGAAACCCCCCGAAACGCTTGCAGGAAATTGTACAACACGTTACAGAACAACTTCGCTTTGTGGAGGCAGCACCAAGCGTTCAGTTCCAGACGATACCGCCCGATCTTGGTGGTGTGAGAGACGATGTCGAGGAACGAATCAAGGAGGAGAACGAAGAAAGGCGGGATGAAGTCCGCAGAGCACGAGAAGCTGCAGTAGGAACTGCTATGCAACTCTAGGGCTTTTCAACATCTGAATCCCTTTCTATGTCGGGATGGAGTGGATGACAGCCCTGATCAACCAAAGATGCGGTTCCACTGCCTCTGAAAAAGCAGGAGTCGAATTCTTTGCAGGGTCAATTAAGCTTCTTTGGACCTTCCAGCTGAATGAATCAACTGAAGGATGCTGCATCGTCCAAAGACATGGTTCCTGTACAAGGATTCAGCTAATCCCCTGCCGCAGAGCGTTTTGCTGTCGCCCCACTTACTCATCTCTGATCTTGCCATGTATAGGCTTGAAAACCGCTATTCTTTATCATGTATGGCTGCTAAACAACCATTAAGGATTATGCTTAGGAACGCGGTTGCACCCGTGAGTCGTCGTCGCTCTCAGCTGTATTTTACAGTCCATCTGTGCCTGGCTCATAACTACCAGTATGATGGTATTCTGAAGCAGCAAACTTAGCACCAAGATGCCATCAGCGAAAGTCAAGATATTGCCGATGATACCTTTGGAAACAGGAAATTGGTTCATCGCTATTTGTCCTTTTGTTTGCCATGACTGTCTGATTTACTCCGTTTAGCGCAGACTCCCTCATCTCACTCATGATATCCACATCTCCCATTTAGTACATATTTTTCACTGCTTACTTCGATTATCAATCTAAAAACATTCACTTACCATTTCATTCCTACTCTCGCAACTGTACATCCCTAATCATGGTCACTTTCAGTCGAATTGCCGTTACTACGTTGGCTCTTGGTGGTTCCGTAAGCGCTCGATGCAAAGGCGAGTGTCTTGTTGATGCCAGGGCTATGACTGCCAAAGCAAAGCAAACAACTCCTTCTGCCTCTCCCTTTGAGCTCTCCGACTTCAAGCCTGGTGTCGAATGGGAAATTGTCCTTCACCAGCCCATCAAGCACGAAAGCGCCGCCGATTTGATTCCAACTACAGCCAAGGTCTGGGACATTGACATGGGACATGCCCGTGATTATCCGGAAATGATTCCGCTTCTTAAGGTAATGGAATTTCTACTTGATACATAAAGCAGTACCCTGGTGACTAATGGTTCAACCAGAGCGCAGGAAAGTTCATTGTCTGCTACTTCAACGCTGGAGCTGTTCAGTCTTGGGATGAAGATAAGGATCAGTTCCCCGAAGCGGCCGTCGGTCATTCTTTGGCCTATCCATACGATAGCGAGGAATGGTACTTGGACATTCGCGACCCAACTGTGCTCAGGGTTCAAAGGGCGCGTCTCGATGTAGCTGCCAAAGTCGGCTGTGATGCTGTAGATCCTGACAATGTGGATGCATGGCAGCAGAACGAAGAGGATCCTACAGGCTTCAAGCTCAAGCCGTCCGACTACGCCACCTACCTGAAAGATCTTGCAGAGTATACCCACTCGATCAAGACCAAGGACGGCAACCCTCTTCTCATCGGCCAGAAGAATGCACCCGAGATTGCCGAGGACCTTGTTTCAACGCTCGACTTTGCTGTTCTTGAATCTTGCCGCGGTACCACTAATCCTGAAGAGGAGAGTTGGCCCTTCTGTGAGGACTTTCAGATATACGTTGACGCTGGTAAGCCTGTGCTGCAGATTGAGTACCCTCCCTCTGTCGAGAAGACGGGCAAGCTCAGCTCATCCGACAAAACATTCTATTGTACACCCAAGGATGAGGATCAGGGCTTTAGCAAGATCATAAAGTGGGCTTCTGCTCAACTTGACGGTTGGGGCCAGTACTGCGGCGGGGAGCCATTCCGCACTCCTGTCATCAAAGAATGACTTAGGTTTTGTGTGGAATCAGGTGCAGTGTAACATTGTATAAGGCATTTGGCCTTAGCAAATCGACTTTGGCTACGAAGGGTGCAGGTTATGTGTAGAATGACTCGATGTATAAATACATGGAGGCAGATTTAATCTTATGAAAACTTGACACAGTTTTTGGCGATTGTCTTTTGAACCGAGGGCGTATATCTGATGCCATTAACAGCAGTCAGAGTTGTATTGGTGGTTTCTAGCGTACCAGGGTTGTCAACACAGTAGTACCATGTCTTGGTTCGGATGCTACTGGAATCATGTCTTACCGCAAGCTTCCAGCTATATAAGTCTTCACGACGTCGAAGCGAAGAAGAATGTGCGGGGTCTCCACAACCACCAGTATCCTGAAGAATCGGTTGATGCGATAGAATTTTGGGGAGGAGTGAGCCAGAGACCATTTTACTGATCAAGACACTCATCATTGCTGTACTCGACGACTTTGGAATGTTTAGTTGCTTGATATAATTGCATCCTCCCACACGGTCTCCTCAAGGGTATCAGACATCAAATCAACATTTATGTAACATGAAAATTGATATATCAACTCATATCAGCGCCACGCTTCGCATAGAAGGCCAAAGAACGATAAGAACAACAAAAAAGGATAGATAAAAACATACAACAGCGGGGATTCGCTGGTCGTCACCGACCCAACTACTAATCCGCCCCTTACCAGCTTGACTATGGGAGAGCGGACGGGATCCCGTATTTTCTGGTAGGTATGGTCGTATGTACAATTATCAGAATTATTTGAAACCATGTTCCTAAATCCCTTGTAGGCAGCAGGCAAAGTAGACTCTCATCCGGCCTATGTACCTATTATCATTGCGTGTAACTCGCTTGGCTACATTTTTTCAACAGAAAACATAACCAAAGTTGGATTTTGGTCGATTCGTCATTCCTGCATCATTGAGATATACCCGCTCTGGCCTTTTGCTGCATCTTGCGAAGCTCCATTGCCACAAAAACCACAAGCGCGACGCCTATGGCCAGACCAATAACCAGAAGCATGATGTCGACGGGCACCGGGTTGCCGTTAAAGGTCTGGTGAAAGAGAATATCGAGGCCAGACTGGGAAAAGTTTAGTAGGCCAGAGAGACAGATAATAAGGCCGTACACAGTCCCAAAGGTTCGGAAACCAAACACCTTGGCACTATAGTCAGACACGGCCGTATAGTAAAACGGACGATACAGAACGAAGAGAACGATTCCAGCGTACGCTGCCCACTCGAAAGGCAATACGCCCAGAATGCCGATGAGCGTGCCGCATGCCACAAGAGCTGACAGCACAAGAACAGTGCTGACATGGTCGAGAGCTGTTCCAATGAAAGGAATCGCAAAGATACCGCCAGCCGGAAGGGCGGCGTCAAAGAAGGTATTTATCCTGACTGCGCGCTCTCGGTCACCAAAGATCGCCTCGTACTGTGGTCGGATGGTAGCGACAAAGAAGTTGATTCGCGTCATCTGCACAACAGTGAAGAGACAGATGAGTATGAACCAAGGAGATCGAATCTGCTCGAGGACAGTACAGTCATGGAGGACTCCCCATACTCCCGAGGCAGCATGCTTTCGTTCCTTGGCTTCAACTTGATCACCGCCCTTGGATGGTCCTAGTAGGTTCTCGATGTCGTGTACTACGGCTTCACGCCTCTCCCTTTCCTCACGACGTTCATCGCGGAGAAGGGCCGTGTGCTCATCAATTTCCTGCTGCGTGCTCGTAGTTGAGTGGACAATAATGTTGTCATCCGCCTCGGCGGCTTGGTCGACAAG
Organism: Fusarium brachygibbosum; assembly: GCA_018886245.1. Taxonomy (NCBI): domain Eukaryota; kingdom Fungi; phylum Ascomycota; class Sordariomycetes; order Hypocreales; family Nectriaceae; genus Fusarium; species Fusarium brachygibbosum. The sequence continues at coordinate 1,666,983 of MU249524.1, forward strand.
TTCTCCAACCGTCTTGTAAGATTGGCCTGGCATGACCAGAATCTGGCTGATGAAGATCACTATCGGGACAACCAAATAAACGAGGAAGAAGCGGTGCAAAGTGAATGCCCCTTCAGTGGCGTTATATATAAGACGGTAAATGAGGAACAATGCGCTTGAGGAGTCGAATGCGCCAGTCAAAAGTGCCAGGATGAGCCCAGAGTGTCGCGGGAAAGCGTTAGAAAGCTGGAAAGACGAGATATAGGTGAATGGACCTCCGAGAGCCAAAAACAGATAACCTGATAGAAGTCCATCAAACGGTAGAGACTGAGCATAAGCCATGAGTAATGTGCCTATGGTCAAAAAGAGGCATCCTAACAAACCACAGACACGAGGACCATAGTTATCGAGGATTGAGCCTACGGGGAGAGCTGCAATATTCGTGGCAACGGCAGCAACTGTGAACATCAGATTCAGCCGGATCTCAACGCATGTATCGTGCGGGTCATCAGAAATGGCGCTTCCGTGACTGGTCGGGCGTTGATGGTTGGTAGCTTCGCAGACATCGGAATATGCGCCTTCGAGCTTAAGAACAGGTTTGATAGCGGCATAACCAAATACTAAACAGTATCAGTCAAGCAATTTTGGAAATTCAATACCAAGTGTGAGAAGGCACTCACCTATGCCTGCGGCAAATAGGCAGTGTACAACAGCAGCACCGATCTGAACTGGGCTTACAGGTTAGCGCTCTATGTATTGCTACCAAGATACGTGACGACTTACGCAATCTCTTCCATTGAGGAACTTCGAAAGCCCCAACAGTCTCAGAATGCTGCTCATCTGGCCTCAACGACGCGGTCTCGTAGTCCTGCGGCACAGGATTGAATGTCAACCGTCGAACCCTCAGACTCGCATCGCTGCCCCTTCTCTCTGTACTAGCCCCATGATGACCAGGTGGAGCCGTCAGCGTCTCGATGCTTTGGACCCGGTTCAGGGACATTTTCACGATGGTGATGTCGGAAGTTTGAGAGAACCGTAAATAAAGAAGAGGTCAATCCAACAACACCAGGACCGGAGTTGAATAAGAAAGGTCTAGCTTGCCTATTTAAACGGGCTCCCGGGTAAAACATCGTGTGGAGTCGATGACGATAGAGGCATGGTATCATGATGCGTCACTGGACGGCACGCTGCAGACGCTTCTTTAGCGGCAGCATTAACTTAACTCCATATCTTTTTATCATTGCTTGGGCATTTCCAGTGTGACTTGTTTTGTCACCAACAGATACGACGCTAAGCTGCAGCCAAGCCTTGTGTATTCAATATCTTCATGTTGAGCCTCCACTCTACTGCTATTACCGTTTGCCCCTTCAGCACCATACCCCGCGTCTGCTGCTCTCTTTCCTCTGTTGGTTCCATTGTCTCAACAACCCAGAGCGATTGATTGGTACAAGGCACCAAGTGTCTAGCCAACAACAGTTCACGATGAGAATGACTCAATGCCAGAACCATCAGGCACTGATCGTGTCGATATTACCACCCTTCATCTAAGATGACACTGAAGATGGATTGGTTCCGATTGAGGGTCACATGCAGCAATGACACTGCGACATGCTCGATGCTGGTTGGTAGTCCGACTTTACCTATAATACCTTAGGTAGTACTAAGCAGGCTAAAACAAGGTATCGGCTGTGGCGTCTGGGGAATAGAACGTATGATGGGACGGTAAAAGTCTATCCTGACCGACGACGACAACTACATGATGTATCAAGTGTAACTCTCATTACGGGATATGAGACCATGCAAGCAAAAGAACATTTCAATTATAAGAATAAAAAAAGACACTACACACTATCCAATTCAAAGACATTACATAGACAAGCTAAGCTCTAAGAGCGGCATCTTGTTCCAGGACCCAACGGCGTCGACCATTTTGATGTCGTCGATGCTCCGAGAGATTCTCCCACCGCCTTCTCTTCGGGGTATAAAACGCCGCGCAGGCTCCTCCCAATGCAAAAGTTTTTCGCAATCGCTGGCTGCATTCGTTCGTCGCCATACAATGATTCAAGGCATAGTTGATTCGTGACAAGTCCACTTTACAGGAAACAACCCAAGATGCAATATATGGAGTACGTGCTGACATAAGAAACAAAGCACAAAAGCAAGTACTGCTGCTAAAAGACCCAGAGATCAAGACTAGCACCGAGATTGGTCATCGAATTGAGCTTCAGCCCTTTTAGTATCCAGCCCGCACCCAAAATGTTTTAACCAGCTCAAAAGGGGGAGGGGTCCCGCCCGTGCTAGCAACCGAAGACTCTGTTGAAAGAATCAACTCAAATTCTGCTGCTCGCGCTCGTCCGTGACCTGCAGCCGAAAGGCCCTGAGCTCTGCCGCCCAGAATATTGACAAAGAAGTTCCAAAACGCACATCCTACTCAACAAGTAAAGTTACTTTTGTTCTTAGAAGTATCGGATAACGGCCTTGCCACCCTTGGGCATGGTGGTCTATATATAAATTAGTGTGCAACTCATTTCGCGTTGAGAGTATGACTTACGGTGCAGCCAGATCCGCCCTGGCTCCACTTTCCGTTAACGTAGGAGCACTTGGAGTTGACGTCTCCCTTAATCTCAATGTTGAAGTCAAGCTCGGCAGTGCTAGTGGGCAGGTTCTGGAAGATAGAAATGTAGGTATTGCCATCGGCAGCTTGACCAACACCAAGGACAACAGGGGACCAGTTGCCAGCATCCTTGCCCTTGGGGCTGTCCCAGACACAGGCATCCTCAATGCTGTAGCCCTTCTTGTTGACGTAGTACTGAGCGGAGGTGCCGGAGCCATCCCAGACATAGTAGTTCTCCTGGTCAGGGTTGCAGATGTTAACGGAGCCACCAGCGCTGGCAAGAGCGGGGATGACCATGTTCTCGGTTCCGGGGTAATCAGTTCGGCAAGTGACGACATCCTCATCGAGGTCGTTCTGGATGGAGACACCACCGACACCAGCGTCGCAGAGAGTGTCGTAACTATCGCGGGTCAATTCGAGCTTGCCGTTCTCATTACAGTAAAGGCCACCAACAGACTCCTTGTCAGCACCCTGAGCGGAGGGCCACTGGGTCTTCTGATAGCCAGCGGGGCAGGCATAGGAGCACATAGCACCAGGAGTGCAGCCCTCGCCCTTGATAGCGGTCGCAATCTTGAAGATGCTCTTGGAGGAGAGGGTGAAGTCAGGAACGTATTGGATACCAGACCAGCCACCAAGCTCGAGCCAGTCAAGAGCAACAGCACCGTACTCGGAAGGGAAGGTGTCGCAGTCGACCTCACCGCTCTTGAACTTCTTGTCGACACCGGAGCCGCTGCCGGTGAAACCAGAGCTAGAACCGCCAGTCTTGGGCTTGGTAACCTTGGGCTTATCGGCCTTGGGCTTGGTGACAGCAGGAGCCGAGTAGACAGGCTCAGGGGCAGCGACAGAGACAGAGGCCTCAGCAGTCTTGGACTCATAGAATTGAGCGCCGACCTCCTTCTTGGGCTCGGAAGCCTTCTCGGCTTGAGCAGCGGGGGTCTGAGGAGCAGCGGGGGCGTCGTAGGTAGGGTTAGACTCGCCAACAATGACGAGGCTACCTCCGTCAAGACCGGCCTTGGCGGCGTTGATATCGATTTGCTTTCCGGCAAGCTCGTAGACTGTCTCGGTGGCACCGACAACGTACTCGGTGATCACGTCGGGGCTGCGCTTCTCGACCTTGGATCCAGCGTGACGGCGAGCGTGCATGTGCTGGTGGTGGTGGTGCTGAGCGGTAGCACCAGCGGCAAGCGTGGCCGCAAGGGTGTAAGTGATGATGTTCTTCATGGTAACGGTACGTGGCGTGGTAGTCCAACTATAATATCTAGAAGTCCTGATTAGCTTTCAAGGTTCAACAGGTGCCTTAGTAATTCCAGTGCAGTATCCGGTTCCCATCGCCAGGTCGAGACAAGGGTTTGACTGAAAAGCGGTCAGGAAGATCCAGTTGTCACCAGCATGTACGCCGTTGTTGGCTTTGGTCGATGAACGGCGCCGTTTGTTGACTTGCTTTGCCTTGACACATTTTGCCCGTCTTTACCCCCTTCCCTCTGGTGGATCATGTATATCGCCAATCTTCGTCTGTTGCATGGATTCTTATTCCCATTGTTTTCGCCAACAGTCCCAACATCCATGGGATGGATGCTCATGTTCGGAATTGCTGATCGTATTTCACCTCTGTTCCTATCCTCTTCGCTGCCGGTGTGGTATCTCGTTCCGCCATCGACTGCGATTTCCTCCAGGAACTTTATGGTTGTTTGACAATAAACACTAACCTTTTCTTGAAGAACGACTTGAAAGCTAAATCAAATCCGTCAAATAAAGTGAGCGACTGCTGTAAAAGCGAACGTGGAGAGGCAAAAAGGCCGTGGAAAAAACAAAAACAGTTGTGTAAATGAGTGTGGGAGAGAGTGAGTAAAGATGAAACTCTCAGTTGGCAAGTTAAGAGCGCACGAGGAAATCAAAAGGAACAATGCGCCTGGGGTCGACGGAGACGAAAGGGGATAAGAATGAAAAGAGGCCCAGAGTCTTAACGGGGGGGACTGGGGGAGAAGGGGGCGGACTAAGGTAAGGTAAGGAGCAGGGGGTGATTAAGTCCAAGAGAAACTAAAGCAGGGACCCCAGAAGAGATTGACGTCCATGAACCCGAAAAAGCCAGCTCAAGTCAGGACATCCATTGTCATGAATGCGCACCCGGTTAAGCATTAGGGCCTGGCGGATGCAAACAGGCCCTGTGAGGTATCGTGAAGTGAGACATGACACCAAGTGAAAATACCAGAAAGAGTAACTTGTCCCTCAATTAGCCTAGCATCAGTTCCAGCGTCGTCGGTACGGATACATTGGATCATGGTCTCTTGGCCCAGTCAAGGGAGTTTCTATTTGGAGACTCGACTTGTCCAGGCAGTCTAGGTCAAGGGGGCTGATGGTCTCCCATGTCCAGGGGAGGCCGGAAGATGTCCAGGGGAAAGAGGTTCTGAGGAGGCTAGACCAGACCAACGACAATCCAGGGGTACCTGACGAGATTGATGCGAGGCTACATTTAGGGAAATTCATGCTGGGCCGCCTATTGGTACTAGTGGCCGCTAAATTTACGACTGCCCAGTACGGGGAGATTACCTGCTCAGTACCTGTTATGATTGGATGGAAGGGGTCGACGCAGGTCCATCTTTGAGGTGTGCGTGCCCCCTCGTTAACCAACATGAGTATCCAATGTCGGGTGTTCCTCCTTGGGCAGTTCAGTTGCTGTTGGACAATGCTTCCTTCCATTGGATCTCAATTTCAGTAACCAGGCGCAGCAGTCAGACACACCTGCCAAAACGAGTCACATTTCCTGTCAAAACGATCGCTTTCTTGAAAGACAAAAGAAGGATCAATGCATCCATCTGATTCCTTGTCGCTCATAGAAACCATACCTACTAAGGTACCTACCTTATTACGGGAATTGCTCTAGAAATAAGATCGACAGTTGCCCCCTATTACCAGGGCACAGAAAGAGACAGTTTCGTGCATCTGACTCTTCCTTTCTTACGCCTGAGACGATATCAATGGTTTTTTTTTAAGACATTTGTAGGTACTAACCTAGTATAATAACCAGAGTCTCTTCTTTTTTTGGTTCCTTGGCCCGTCGCTGGTTGCATACGCCTTACGTACCACCCACGGCTGAGCACACATTGAAGTCTTTGTTTGTTTGTTTGTCTACCTATGGATCCAATGTGAATGCATTGTCATTTGCATCAGCTCATTTGCCCGCCGTCGTTGTCGTCGTCATGGCATAAATTGCGATGAGCAGATCCCCGTCTTCTGAACTCATTCTTGGATTAACGGGCTTCTGCCTCTGGATCTAATTAGTTTCTTGCTAGAAGGGAAATATGGCTTACGACGACGACGCAGTCTATACCGCTACTCTCCTGTCTCTATCACAGCAACCGGCCCTTTGAACAAATACAATCACACGATACGGCACTTCGTGCAGTAGTGGGGGTGCTACGTACCACCCATCAAGCACGGGCAAGCCCCCTTTTCCACTGTCTAAGCGCGATTTGCCTGGTGCTTGCTTGGCTTTCAGCCAGCTTAATCGTCTTGTCTTGGCCAAGTGGCTCATGTTCCGTTGTCTTTCATGTGTGCGTGCTATCGATCGGATGTTCGCCAGATCTGACATTGATTATGTGCGAAAGTTTCTGGCAATCGACGGATTTCAACAAGAGTCTCATATCCTTGGTATAAGTCTCTGTTGCTTACGAATCTCATTTCATCACGGGTACACAGACTCAACAGACACTGGGCCGAGCGAGATATTAATACAGGTCAACCTCAGCAAGGTGCGGAGGTTTGGCTTGCGCCAGTTCTGTGATATACTTCATCCATCTAGGTTATTCAGGGGAAATATCTTTTTAGCGAAAACCCCAACTGTATTTGCAGAATTGTGCTACCTTGTTATGGTTAGTTCTGTTAAACTCAGCTCTGGCTGGCCGTTACTGTAGTCGTTTCGAAGTCGAGAAGCAAAGCAAAGCCAATCATAGAAACGAATTGTAGCAACAGACTCATCTCATCTTGATTGATAGCCGCCAACAACAAGCATCATCTTCATTTTAAAATGATATACCTCTTGTTGCTGCTGACAATACCTGCTTTCATTGTTGCAATTGGCAAATATTTAATGAGGCTCAATGACACGCTTAAACATTTATGATTCAGTTTCATGATCTCATGACGCTTACTCGCTCGTCAACGATCAGCCGCATTCTCGGCTCCTCAGTAGAAGCGTCTGTCTCTTCTGCCTCCAATCCAGAGAAAGCATCGAGGTCAAGTCGGCATTGCCGTTTCTTGTCCACGTTTCCTCCGTACTTGGAACTGGTTCAGTCAGGTCAGGATTATTGAAAGTGAGAGTGCTGGCCAGTTGTTATCATCCAATCATCCGACACCCAATTATACGTATCTTGATCGTTGGTGTCTCCTGGCTCTTGTAGGACTCAAGGTCTCCTTTGTCGCTATCAATTGTTGCTTCCTTTTCTTTGTCTCTTGAATGCCATTGGTAACCCCCCTTTTGACAGCCACTCGAGCCTCAGCCAGGCGGCAACCGGGCTAGACAGGCATCCATGGTTGTTTGTTCAATTAGCAAACACAATACGGACAAGCTGCTCATCAACGGTCAGGGCATCCATCACACATTTTTCTTTCTCTTTCTCTCCACTTTTCTTCTGTTCTCCCTTACATTGGTCAGATTGGTTTTCACATCATGCCACGATCCGTCGGATTGATATTTCCGGTTCGGTAGCACGCGTCAGCTCTTTTCGATAGGTAGGTTACTTATGGTCGACTTGACCGCCGCCACATTGTTTCGTTTTGTTCCTGTAGGTAGTAGATACGAGACTGGGGCATATACGGAAATAACAATATAATGATATCAATCTCTTCATCTCCTGCGCTCAACATGAATTGCGTCACCATGGTCCATGCACCTACTAATAGTCGTATATTGGGACCATATATATGTCGATAGATTGTCTAGTACTGTTCAGTAGTCGCAAGACCTGAGGTCTATACTGCGCAGAGAGTATTCAACGTCGGCTTCCAGGGTTACAAACTTACACTTATGTTCCGTTGCTTAGACGTACCACGACCGGGTTCTAAACGGTCCGGTCCTTGGACGAAATTATTGCTCTGACGCCGGTTGATAGTCGAGATCAGAGTCCAGCCTGGTCACGCAGCGAGTCCCCTACTTGAAGATGTTTTGCAGTCATGGCTATGTCCTTGTGCCAGGCAGAGGAGGATAGTCTCGTCATTCCGTTTCCTTGCATGTCGTTGTCTTATAGCAGTGTTGGCAATGGCATGTCTGGACATTACGATCATGTATGTTTCCTGCAGTATAGTCAAAGTGATAAAAATCGAAATCGTCAGATCCTGCATAGTTTTGGAAACAAGTTTGCAGCACAGAGAGCGACTCTATTCCCTATCTGCTGTCTTGCATGGGCATGAATACGCCTCCTTTTAGAAGCACTTTGATACGTCACTGTGTGCCCCGGACCACGCATCTTGACCTTTTTCGTGATCAATGAAGATTGTTCTACGGAGTCCAAAACACCACCGACAGTGATGAAAGTAGAAGCCGTTGTGAAATGGGAACAGCATTAACACATGTTGTTCGGCCGCCTAGATGTTCACTTACACCACGACATCGAAGATACCCTATACCCGAACTTCCCAAAATTGAGGCCATACTGACAACCCGATTTAAATCTACTCGACTCCTCCGGTTGAGACACTGTTGCAGACACGAGTAACTTACAAGTCTCAACCACTCTGTATGTCTCGGATCGCTCAGTAATATTGATATACAAATGTCAAGAACCGGCAATGAGTCTGGCTCACCAGCAGTCACCAAGCAAGGTATGAATCATTGTCAACGAATCATTTTAGTTCACTGACAAGACGAGCACTTATCTTAGACAGCTAATCAAACGAAAGGTCAGCCACAAGAATGTTGACATGAATCAGACGGAAGAATGTGATCAGTCTAGTTGGTTGATGGCATAATGGTATTTGAACTAAGACAACTTGCGGCAACTGCCAGCTAGGACAATAGCCCTGCATAGAGAAGAAAGAGAGAAGGAGAAGAATAAAGTAAACCAGGCGGGCCCATGACTTGCAATGGGATGATTGGAATGGTTCTTATTCTCAGATGCCACACATATGCGGCCCGTAGTGACTCAGATTCGTACTCGATGGAATGAACACTTAAGGCCAGACCTGAGGCCCATCAGCATTCTGATGAAATCAACCACTGAACTTGATCTAACAAGTGTCCAACACGCATGGACCGAGTCATAAACTGACTTGACAGAGTCGACATGGACCAGACCATACCACAATTTGGTTGTGATAGCATATCAACGATACCAGAAAACAGTATTATGTATCGCGCAATGAACGGTGTCAACAATGCCCCAGCCCCAAGGAAAGAAACATTGACTGTAAATTCGAAGAAATAGTGTCAAGAGATCGAAGGACGCGTAAATAATACCACTATCAAGTGGCGGTTGGTATAGCGATACCGAAGAATCTGCACAATGGTATGCGATGTACAAACCCATCAATGACACTTGTGAAACAGGGCTGATGAGAACTCTGGACACAAAAAGGAAGACTGTTAACTACAGCTTACTTGACATTTATACTATGTACTACCAGGACAACAGTTTGACCCCTTACCCTACAGCTATTATCAGAAACGCCACAGGAATTCGGAAAGCTTCATAGACTGATCTTTATATCTTTTTGTCAGCTGAGGTGAAAGGTCACTATCCAATCAGTCACGAGACATAGCTCCCATCTTTACCTTACGGAGTACTTCCACATGCAATGCATTCAGTATGGTATCACAAGGCTGGCTGGTGTAGGCACACACATATTTTCTCTACAAAATAGTCTCAAAGAAAACGATCAAAGTAATTAGCATCAAGATCAATGTAGACAGATCAGTGGATGCCAAGACCAAGGTGCCGGGTCTGTATACCGAACTGACGGCCATCTGGCCAAGTCAACTAACTTGTAGGGCACGGCATCCCTTGCTCCTGCGAATGAGCGTGGGGCAAGACAAACAAACATTGGCGAGATCACCAGCCAACAGGTTTGATGCTCAAATTGCGAACTGGTTTGGCAAGCGCCGGCCGAATCCAGTCGTTTCCGGTGAACCGAACCTACCTAAGCCTAAGCCCAATGTCTCACAGCCACAGCAACAACAAGTGGGCGGGATTATTGTGATCACTGTGACGTTGACGGTGAAAATAGCGCTAGAGCCTTGAGAATTAGAGAAATGCCGGCAAGATCAGCGCATAATCTGTAGCCTTCCCGAGGCACAGTGATGGCGGACGGTTCGCTAGGCCATATTGGACTTGGCTACTGACTTGTGCTTGATATGAGATAGCCTGCTAAAAGGATATGCTTATGAGGAGAAGTAGAATAAGGGGCAGAGCCTATGATTCGAAGCCAGTCGTGCGGATACGTGAGCACTCTGTCCAATAGTAGTGCGCACTGTGGCGTATCTCGATCCGACAAAGGTATAATAGAGAATTTCAAGTTTTGATATTCATCAGCCTCTTGAACACGAGCTGTGAAGGTCATTTGTGAGAATACAGAAAATGTATCAGTGACGATGGAAGTGGCGGAGCAGGGGGCTGGGTCTGCGAGCTGCTAGGATCAGCCACACCATTATCAAATAACAAACCAACCAGTGGCAGGAACTCCCAGTCTTTCACACACCTGAGCCAAGCATCACAGGGGGTGCCACAATTGAGTTAACGGGTCAGGTTCATGGATCTGAGGCCCATTTTCAAATGTTCCAATGCACCGCCACCTTTCGACTCACCTGAGGGAAGTTAAACAAGGATTGGTTCAGCTGTATTGCCCCCGGCCCTGAATAGATCCTTTCGAGACTTGCGTGCCGTGGCTCAGGGTACAAAATAATTACTACGTAGTAGTTAGTGCGTAGGTAATGTGGACGAGCCTTCAGCTGGGGCGTATCGATAGACTGGAACAGCTGAGCTCTAATGGTTCGTGCGGCTTTCTGATGTTTGCTGTTTGAAAGCGTGACAAGACAGTCGCGTCTGCGGAAACAATGATGTTAGTACATAGTGCTGTGAAACCTTGAGCTATAATGCTCATGTTTTCCCACTGACGAACAATAGAATGCTATTACCTCCGGGCGCGGGTAGAGTAGGCGATGGACAAGCCTTTATCATTCTGCTGTAGTGATGCCCATTTCCTGTTTTCCCTCTTTGTTTCTGTTTCTACAATTCAAGTTCACTCGATCCGCCTCTCAATCTTCGATAGAGCAGTGACATGCCGCCTCGTCCGTAGAACCTGTTTGCCTTGTCATTTTAGAGAACCCTAAGGTAGTCAGCGGGTCATCCGAAGGCTAGATATGTACTCTTCAACAAAGTATCGGCATACCCCATGTCAACCTGTGAAAGAGGCTAGAACAGAATCACCCCTCGTCATTTCCGCCATGGCGGGAGAGGAGCAGGAGGGTTTAATTCATTGACCTTCCTACCTTCTTCCCGTTTCCCGTCCATCCCTTGCGGAGACATGTTAAATATGCTCCCCAGTCTGCCCTAGGGTTATGAGTGACATCTCGCCACCCAGCATCTACGAAGCCAGACTGATAAGAGATTGATCTGAGGAGTGCAAAGGGCTCGCCACCAATAAAGACATGTCGGATGATGACTCTGTAGGATCGCGATCGCGATCGCAGGACGCACCGTGAAATAACCTGTCAATGGACCAAAGACAGGCAGGCTCCCTGGTCTGGCCGACCATTTCGACGTTTCCCCAAGACTATTACCTAGGTCGGTAATTAGTAGTTAAAGTATCAAGGTAGACCAGGCTGCAGAAAATAACGGTACCTGACGTCAAAGTACCGTGAAACAAAAATCAGTCATTTCTAGTTAGACCTTTCCCCAGCACGTTTCTAGCCCGTTGCTTCATACCAGAAACGTAATCGCAGTCTCCACTTCTGTCCGCTTTTGCTCTCGCCAGCTCTTTCTTTGGGTTGCGTGAACTGTGGTCGTCTTCTCTTCCGTTCCCAACCAGGCACGCACTCTCACTGCCTTTTGATCCCACTAGTTGTCGTGTGTTTTGTTGGATTCTTTGAGCATGGATTGCTGGTCACAAAAACCCATACCATGTGTGTGCCGAGATATCTGTTCCGTTGTCATTTTCGATCATATATCCGTATACCGGCCTTGTAAAGGTTTCAGACTTTACGTGTGCTTCCATGCGAGCCTGCCGTAACTTACTATAGTAGCTGGTAACTTTCGTTCCTGAGATTAATCCTGAGTTACCATCCGGGCAGCTCTGATAATGAAGTGTCTACGTACCTGCTGTAGCTCCATGATAGGTTACAGGGTGTTACTTGCCTACCAGGTTTCTGGCACGATCCCAACCTGAAAGACAGTGGAGGACGACAGGCCTTCTTGGAAGGAACCAGCCCGGCAGCTGTCAATAATCCACTGACACACGCCCACTCACACTTCTGCTACTGCTCTTTCCCTCTTACGTACCCCACTCGCTCATACTCTCTGCACAGCGGACCAATCAAATATTGCCATCGCCCACTTGCCCACTTTCAGAGGCCCTCACTATCGCCCATCGCCCATCCTCGCCTCGCATCTCTCTCTCATCGGCCGCCTTGTTCACTTACCTCCCTCTACGTCTACGTCTACCTTACACCAACTCTCCTCCGGTGCTACATCGTCATTACCGTCAACCACCCTCACGGTACAATTTACCTCATGCTTTTCCCCTTTCAAATTAACTTAAACTGTTCTTTCTGCACGCTACAGCCGGTTCGTCGAGCCTCAATTCTGTCTCTTGCATTCCTCGCCTAAGCCACCCACTGCCCACTGCGTAAACCCATCCAGCCCACCCAGTGCTTGCTTTTTGACTCGCCTCTCTGCCTTTCAACCCGGGGAAAAAATATCAGCTCTCGCCACGTTCTCCAGCCACACATTAATCTATCACGCCCCGATATGTGCCTTTGACCCAAGACTGTTGCGACATCGAAACCTCGAAATTAATCGCATGTTAGATCCGGTTCACTTTTGACTTTTCCAATTACCTGGCCTATAGTTGCCTCTATGGCATCGGACGCCTCCGCCTTTACCGCGATCGATCCCCCGCCCTCAACGCGCACAGAGGCGACCCCTCCTGCCATCATCCCTTCAGACGACGCTGCTATCAGGCTACTGAAACGGCCTCGTTCACCGTCTCCTTCATCGCCGCGTTCTCTGGCCGCGCAGTCCCAGGGTCTTTTGGGTCTTGGGTCACCCGCCAAGTCCGCCCGTCTGGCTCTCGCGTCCAGTCTTTCACCGACGCCTTTGACTGCGGCGGCTGCACTTGAGGACGAGCGCCGACGACGCGAAGCCGACGAAAACGACATCGGGATACGAGGTCCAGCGCCCACGAGCGACAACCCTGGCCACAGGGTTTTAACTTCACTCATGTCTGGAGGTGTTCAGGCTATGAGCCGCCCTGCTGACGCGCCTCAGCTGGCGCCAACTGCAGCTATGGAGACATCCCCAAAGGCACCAAATCCTGTGTCGCTGGCGCAAACCGCGACAAGTCAGGTTGAAGAGCATGGTGCGACGAGTCCACAAAGCACCAATAGCCTGGTTGGTGTGCCTGTCACAGAGAGCCCGACCCCAATGGAAGTGGACGCGCCCAAGGTTGATCCGCACCAACAGCAGCATCAACAGTCATCGCAACAAGTAGTCGGACAGGAAGAGAGACACCAGCCAGGATCGCTATCTTATCCTGGCTCTCTCCAGGCTACTGGTAATTTGGCAGAAACTCCCACTAGAGGCATGAGCTTCCCAATGCCCACACCTGGCCAGACATCTCCCACTTCGTCAGGTTCCAAGAAGCATAAATGCCCCTACTGCAACACTGAGTTCACGCGCCATCACAATCTTAAGAGCCATTTGTTGACACACAGCCAAGAAAAACCTTACGTTTGCACCGAATGCCAAATGCGCTTCCGCCGTCTTCATGACTTGAAGCGGCACGGCAAATTGCACACCGGCGAGAAGCCTCATGTCTGCCCAAAGTGCGATCGAAAGTTTGCTCGTGGTGATGCTCTTGCTCGCCACTCGAAGGGTGCTGGTGGCTGTGCAGGACGGCGATCCAGCATGGGTAGCTTTGTTGACGACAACGATTTAGAGAACAGTATTGCTGAAGCTGACGACTCGGCCATGTCTGGACTTGCATACGATAATGCTGAAGAAGAAGAGCTGAGACGCCAGAGCCTGCCGAGCATCACGGCTCAGCATGTTTCTGGAGCGCAAGCTGATGGCTATGGTGCGCACGCTCGGACTTATCCACCTCCAGGCCCCCGACCTGGAACTGGAGGTCTGTACCCCCCCAATGTCAATCAAAGCCAGACGAACTCCAATTCGTCGCAGCCTGTCGCTAATAATATTGCCGGGCACAATGCCAACGCTGGGATCTCGTCAGTTGCGGCGGCAAATGCGAATATGTATTCCCAGACTGGTATAACAGAAAGTCCCAAACCTTTGAGTCCTGGAGTGCAAGGTCACGAAGCAAACAATTTGGCGCGCCAACGCTCACCTAGCTTAACTCAGCAGCTGCAACAAGCACAGTTTGGACGCCGGGCATCAGATCTGCAATCGCCGCACAGTTCGCAGTCTCGGCCGAAACTTCCTGGACTCTCGCACCCCGAATTTGCTGCACCCGGCTCGGCCGGGTTCTCTCACACGCGGAATGGGAGCGGCGCGCAGTCCACCAATGACAGCGGAAATATGTTTGCTCAGAGTGATCCCAGTGTGTGGGCATACGTTCAGACGTTGGAGGAGAAGATCAAGGCGCTCACAGACAAAGTCTCGACTCTGGACCATGTGGTTGCAGACCTGAAACAACAGATTGAAACGCGCGACGCAGCGGCAGCGGCAGTCGCCAAGGTGTAGGGGACAATTGTTGTCGCATCTAGTCGTTGTAAAGCAAAGTACACTGAGACGACCTTCAATAGTTTTTTCTTTCTTTTTTCTTGCCTTGGGAAGTATTTGGCATGGTGCTCAAGGAGGCGTTTGTGGGACATGGGAATATGCTTTCTTTCTTTTTTTTTCCCCTCCATTATTGTCTGTCTCTGTGGATGGTATGGACCTCCACGTCAAAAGAAAGGGTACGGGATTGTTACGACCGGCTTGTGGATTTTTTTCCCCCTCTTCTTCCATGTATCATAAGTTATTGCTTGTTCAGATAGTGTGCCTCATGGCAGCAACCGTCCGTCTACCACTGCAGGTAGGAAGAGTTGTGCAAAGTGAAGATCTTTGTATATAGAGAATCTATCTGATTCAGGGCCACGGAACCGTGCCGGAGTGCAAGCTACTTATTAAATAAAGTACTTAGTAAGTAGATTGGGTAACCTGTGTTGGTTGCTATCTGACACGTTTGGTATCCGTGTTGAAGAAGTGAATTTGGTTACCTGTATGTGTGACCTATGCCGAGGCTCGACTGGAATTTGGAGTTTCAGTAGGTACCTACCTACCTACCGGGTACTGTTTAATACAAGCGTGGATATACTGTGTACCCCTTACGTTATCTACTAACCTACTGGGTAGTAGAGGTAAGTACCATGAGTAGGTAGGTACTAGGTACGCAAGCGGAGCTTTTGTCCGATTGAACCTGCCCCTGGCCAAAATGATGGAAGATGGAAGCTTCTGATTTCACGTGTCAAACCAACAAGATGTTGTAATGACAATACGACGTCATCATCGATAGGGCAGCTTAACTTTTGCATAACACAACGCGAAAGCGGCCCAGGTCCACCTAAGACGAGAACATGGCGTTTAAAGCCCGTGTCATTGTGACCGATTCAAGACTCTTCTTCTGATTTTGCCTTTCCCTCGTCTCGTCATTCCCTTTTTCTCTTATCATCAGTCTGTGACGTGGCTGTGTACGGCCGACCACTTTTCACCTAATCCTCAATCTGTACCAACTCTGACTTCTTTTCTCCTCGGCCCCTCCATATCGGGATATTTATTTTATCTTGACGCCGTATTGCAACAGGCAAGCTACCTAGCCACTCTGGTTGCTGGACATTGCGCATCATGTCGAACTCCCTAGTCGATGGTGGTATTCCCACCACGAATGGTAAGTCCGGTTCATTGTCTTCCCTCTCAATGGCGGCGCGAACCCAGCGCCTGAAGCTTCGCCAATTGTTTGCATGAAGAGTTACTAAAGATCCATCCCAAGGTGTGCACCCATCCGAGTCAAATGAAAAGGTGACGACGATTCCCAACCCGGAGAATGACCAGCCGGCTGTGTCGAAGCAATCGCAATTGCAAGATATGATTAGCGGGGACGTACGTATCAAGGATTACCAGCTATCGGATTACACAAACTGACGATTCGGTTGTAGAATGGTCAGGAGCGACCTCAGATGCCAGACCGTGATTTTGATTCCAGCATCTCTACCAGCAATGCTGACTTTGATGATCTGATGCTCTCAACCAATGGGACGTCTAATGGCAAACTTAACGGAGTGCTTAATGGATTTGCCAATGGTTCGTCAAAAAGCTATGCCGCCGTTGCTGCCGAAGCGGACGAAAATGATGGCAAAAACGAAGGCCTAGACGATCTTGATAGAAGTTACGCCGATGTTGTTGCAGACCGAGACGCGAAAGACAACGGAGGTGACGACGATTGGACTTATCCAAACCTGCCCATTACCGCACAGTCCCAAGACCT
Organism: Fusarium brachygibbosum; assembly: GCA_018886245.1. NCBI lineage: Eukaryota > Fungi > Ascomycota > Sordariomycetes > Hypocreales > Nectriaceae > Fusarium > Fusarium brachygibbosum. The sequence goes on from MU249524.1 coordinate 1,683,268, forward strand.
TAGAAGTGCGAGTTGGCGTGCTGGAGGAATTCGCTTCGCGCCTCTACGAGTGCCCATGAGGCGACGGTCGCAGACAGCGGCAGTCTTGTTTCATTGCATGTCCATTGCCACGTTGGTTTCGGCATTTTGGTTGATCTGCGCCAACCCACTTGCTTGGCCTATTATTATCCCTTACCTAATTCACCTTGCGTTATCAACTGCTGGTACTAACGGGAACTTGACGTACCGCTCAGAATGGGTTCGAAGTCTGAAGTTGTGGAACCTTTTTGCTGGGTATTTTCCCATGAAGTTGCACAAAACCCACGATCTGCCTACTGATAGGAAGTACATTTTCGGATATCATCCCCATGGTATCATTTCCCATGGCGCCTTTGCAGCCTTTGGCACTAATGCCCTCGGATTCCGCGAGCTCTTTCCTGGTATCACAAACACGTTGCTTACTCTCGACTCCAACTTCCGCCTTCCTTTCTACCGCGACTATATCATGCTTCTTGGTCTCCAGTCAGTCTCAAAGGAGTCGATCTGGAATCTTCTCTCCAAGGGTGGACCTAAGAACGATGGCCAAGGCCGTGCTGTTACTATCGTTGTCGGAGGTGCCCGCGAGTCTCTCGAAGCCCAGCCAGGTAGCCTTCGTTTGATACTCAAGAGCCGTAAGGGCTTTGTCAAGATGGCCCTCCGAACCGGAGCCGACCTTGTTCCTGTTATCGGATTTGGCGAGAACGATCTTTATGACCAATTGAGCCCCAAAACGCACCCGATCGTTCATCAGATCCAGATGATTTTTCTTAAGGTCTTCAAGTTTACTGTTCCGGCTCTTCATGGGCGTGGTGTGCTGAATTATGATGTTGGCCTTATGCCATACCGCCGGCCAGTCAACATCGTGATGGGGCGGCCCATTCGGGTTGATAAGGCTCATGGACCTCAACCAGCTCAGAAGGATATTGACGAGCTGCACGAACGTTATGTCCAAGAGGTTGAGAAGTTGTGGGAAGCATACAAGGATCAATTTGCAGTCGAGCGCAAGACTGAAATGGAGATTATTGGTTAATTTGTTCTGTACGTATTGGAAAAGTTCTGGATGGGCCTTATATAGGCGGGTTATTGTTTCGACTGTGGGCAACAAACGGCGGAGGAAACCGGTCACTTGCAGCTGAGCAGATTGGCTTCGTGCGTCAGCTTTTTAATTTCATTTGTCTCTGGGCCAGTTATCCAGTATAAGCCTAAGCTGATAGTAACCTTATCACTTGATTTACTAGGTATTGATCTTTTATAAACGGTGTACACCTGACCTTAGCACCGAGGTAGTTAGGTGCAAACTGATCGTAGGTGGCAGAGTAATAGTCATCGTTAAGTCGATACACGTGACCGCGCGCGCGAATCCCCTGGAGGTAGCGCGTCGATCGCGTCACAAAGGACACATCCTAGCTGGTGATTTTCAACGACGACCTTGAACCTAACCCAACAGGTCGCCTTCGTTTTGTCTCTTCCCAGGACAAGCTTCGCACAATTTGCCACTAATCTCACTAAAGAGATCAAGTCAACGATGCCCCGCACTTCCCTGCGCAAAAAGCAGGCAGTCAGCTACAACGAAGATCACAACAACGACGAGATGCCCAAAGCGAAAGTGGCTAGGGCTGTTACGACTGCCAGCAAGATTGTCGAGAACACCAATGGGGCAGTTCCAAAAGCAGTTTCCTCAAAGGTGGTTTCCGCAAAGACTGTCACAAAGCGAAAGGCTGAGCCTGAAGCTGAACCCGACAGTGCAGCTCCAGCCCCAGCCCCAGCCCCAGCAGTCAAGACGGCCAAGAAACGCAAAACCAAGGCCAAAGATGAAGATGCGACACCCCTAATGCACCGAACTGCTGTCTCCACGCTGACGCCTGCGATGCACATCGGTGCTCACGTCAGTGCTGCAGGAGGTACATACACTCTGAGCTCTCTACTTCATGCTTTTCACTGACATTTGTTCTTCAGGAGTTCAGAATTCTGTCACAAATGCAATACACATTGGCGCAAACTCCTTCGCCCTCTTTCTGAAATCGCAGCGAAAATGGGCGAATCCACCCCTCGATCCCGAAGCAAAGAGCCAGTTCATCTCGCTATGTAAAGACCACAGTTACAGCGCAAACGAGCACGCTCTCCCCCACGGTTCCTACCTAGTCAACCTGGCGCAAGTGGATGAAGACAAGGCGAATCAAGCATATACGTCTTTTGTTGACGATCTTCAGCGTTGTGAGCAACTGGGTATTCGTCTGTACAACTTCCATCCAGGTTCGACAGGCGGTGATGCAAGACCTGCAGCCATCGGACGCATCGCGGCACAGCTCAACAAATCGCACAAGGCCACCAAGACGGTTATCACAGTCCTAGAGAATATGGCTGGGAGTGGAAATGTCATTGGCTCAACGTGGGAGGATCTGAGGGACATCATCGAGCTGATTGAAGACAAGTCGAGAGTGGGCGTCTGCATTGATACATGCCACGCATTTGCAGCAGGGCATGATCTGAGAACACCAGAAGCCTTTCAGAAAACCTTCGACTCCTTCAACGAGATCGTCGGACACAGATATCTGAAAGCCTTTCATCGTAAGTCTTGATTCCCTTTGCTCCATTGGATTATAGTAAATGACAAATGCTAGTCAATGACAGCAAAGCCCCGTTCAACTCCAACAGAGATCTCCACGCCAACATCGGCACAGGTTTTCTTGGACTCCGTGCTTTCCACAGCATCATGAACCACGCACCTTTCGCCGGTATGCCCATGGTTCTTGAAACGCCCATCGACCGTCCCGGCCCCGATGGAAAATCTGTTGAGGATAAGAAGGTTTGGGCCGATGAGATCAAACTCTTGGAACGTCTTGTTGGCATGGATGCCGAGAGCGACGAGTTCAAAGAGCTCGAGATAGAGTTGCAATCTAAAGGCGAGTCAGAGCGGAACAAGATACAAGATCAGGTCGATCGTAAACTGGCCAAGGATGCCAAGAAGGGGATGAAGAAGGGTGGGAAGAGGAAGAAGAAGGACGAGTCGGATGATGAGAACGAGTAGAGGTCGGTTGACTCATGCATAGTGTGCGAGGACCATATTTTGTATTATAATGGGGTTAACAGCGTAATTGTTGGTTTGAGGTTGTACAGGAAAAAGTATCACAATTTCCTCTTTGAACCACTCGCTCCGGTGATTTTTGATCAATTGTCCAGATAAACTCCATGATTAGCTCTGGGTTCATTCAAGCTTCCCTTGACTAGAATACGTTCAAGGAAATGTCACTCGGGTCTGGGGTTTGTGATGAATATATTACACGGATCATGTCAATATAAACTATAGTTATGAGACTCATCTAGATTTTAAGTCTTCTTCATCAAAGGGGGGGTATTGCTCATCATGCATCTCACAAAGAAGGGAAGTTCAAAACACGCAGAAAACGCGCCGGGACAACCAACGCCTCCCTCTACCAATGTCCAACGCCAGTCCATGAAACTATAGCAAACAACCAAGCCGCTACACTCACTTGCGATTCTTGCCAAAGGTAGCCTCGAGCTTAGCCATAATGCTCTTGAGGCCGACCCCCCTCTCGCAGTTGGCTTCCAGCCATGTCTCCATCCTTTCTCTGACACTCTTCATAGATTTGAGTGCGGGCATCTTGCCGCCCTCTCCACCACCAGCTGCCGCCACCGCTCCTGGATTGAGCAGAACTTCGAAGCAATCGGACCACAGATCCGTCTGCCAGTAGCGTTTGAGACTCTCGCGAATCTTGTAACGTCGACCAGACTTGCCCAGTCCGCCCTGATCGCAACGCATAGTTTCGATATATTTGCCGAAGAGAAGTGTGTGAATCGTGCCTGCGAGGCCATGATAGTCGATCTGCCATGTCCAGGGTCGGCCCTCTCGCATTTCGGCGCAGTCTTGTGCGCTAGTCTTCCAGTCTGCGATGAACTCAACCTCAGGGACAAAAGCACGCATGTCAATACCGCGACCGAAATCGATCAGCACAACACCACGAGACGACCATCCACCGCCTCCGTCAGCTTTCCACTGGCTTGTCAGAGATTCATCGTCCCTCAGTGCATCCAGGCGGAGGAGACAATTGTCAGCCTTGAGATCTCCATGCAAAATGCTCTTAGAGTGTAGAGACTCAACAGTCCGTAGAAGCTCGATGGTGAAGAACATGGCTAGCTGCTCGTCCATAACTGCAGATGGCTCAGCTCGGAAGAAGTTCACAACGTCTAGGAGGGTGCCATGGGGATGATAGGGCAGGAAAAGGAATGCTTCATCTTGGTAGAGATGCATTTCATGTGCATAAGATAACGAAGCAGAAGCACGATGCTGAGGACCCAAGCGGGTGTGAGCCAGACGCATCATATGGAACTCCCACGGTGTAGGAGGGTTCTCCATCTTGAGAGCCTCAATCTCACTTCGATGGTTGACAGCAAAAGCACCCTTACCCATCGTAGGGATTGCGTTCTCATCATTCTCATCGGCTTCTGGAGCGGAGTTCTCAACAAGGTAGACAGGGGCAAAAGCTCCAGCTCCCAATTCTTTCTTGATGGTATACGTAGACTGAATGTCAGGGAACTCGATCACTATAGGAGCGGTGATAGGCCCTATTCTGTCGCCAGTCTTGTTTGCCTTGGCCAGAGCCTTGGCGAATCTGCGGATCTCACCTCCTTTTTCGTATTTCTCACTTCGATGATCATGAAACCCGGAGTAGGAGCTCAATGGAGGCAGCATCTTGGCAATGATCTCCGAGCGAATCGCCTCATCCACAGGGTTGCACTGCGTTTCCCTGATAATCGGCCCCTTGGGTGCGAGAGCCTTGGAAGGTATTGACTTTCCCAGGGGACCAGCAGACTTCGGAGCCAAAGGTACCGACATCTTCGGCGCTGCAATGACATCGTTGACTATTTCTCGAATGGGACTGCTAAGAGGTTCCAAGTCCGAGCTCTCCTCGTCCTCCTCGTCAATAGTCATGGAACTTTCTTTTTTACAAGGAGTCTTGTATTCATGGTGCTCGAGTGTCACATCCAGGGATACTTCGGTCCTTTCCGTGATAGGAGTCATAAAGGGTAGTCGATTATTGGCCACCTCGGCCGGATCCCTATACGGCCGGGTGGGAGGTTCATAATCTTCAGGGGGGATTGGAACGAATGTCGTTCGATGCCGAGGGGGGAAGTCCTCCGAAATAGGTGTTTCGACCTCTTCTTCGTCTTCATCTGGTTCTTCTTCATCCCGTGATTGGTCATCAATATTGTCGAGAGCTTCAGTCGACTCCTGTTCATGTTCTGGCGCAGTGGTCTCGATTAGATCAGATACCAGAGTATCATTGCGTTCATCTCCTTCTATATCGAGATTAGGAATGTGTTTCTGTGTCGAAAAATCTGACCATTCGCTGATGCTTTTCGCGTCTTCATCATTGTCATCGTCACCAGCTTCACTGGGCTCAATCTGCCTTGTGGTCCCCGTGCTCTCCGCATCACTTGTGTAGTTGTCGTCACTCTCATAATCATCTTCGTCGGCGCTTTCTTCCTCCTCGTTACCAACAGGTTTCAGAGGTGCGTTGAAAATATCGTATATGTCGTCAGTAGCAGCCTTGGTGTGAAGTGTCATTGTGGGCTCAGAGGTGTTCTTCTTCTTAAGCTTCGGCCTAGAGGGCGAATCGAGCTTTGCCTTGACTATTGAACTGTTAGGTCATCCCATGGTGGCAATTGTATTGATTGACTTACTAATTTGAGTCTCGTTGACTTCCATCGTCTTTTTCTTCTTGCTACTCCGTGGTGCCCGAGACTGCTCAATAGCCCTGCCGTTTTCGTCATATTGCACACTGTCCTTGTGAATTGGTAACTTGGCGGATGAGTCCTGATGTATGACGAGTTTAGCCACACGGTCCTTATGAATAGACATTTTGTCCACAGGGTCCGGGCGAATCATCAACTTGTCGCCGGAGTCTTTATGGATAGGGATTTTGTCAACAGCATCTTGATGTATCATCAGCTTTTCTCCCATACCGTTGCTGATTTCTTCAATTTCAAGAGGCACAGCAGGTTGAGGGACGAGACTCTCGTCAACAGTCTCTTCCTCCCAGCAGTGGCCGAGCCAGCCCCGGTTGGCAGCAATAATCTCCTCGAAGCTGAGTTCGGTGCCAATCTCTTCAGGAGTTGGATAAATAGCAGCAAGGTCAACAAAAACACGCTCCTTCTTCCCGGTTTGTGGATGAAGGGAGATCTGATGCTTTGACGGAACAACAACGATATTCTGTATTTGGGAAAGAGACTATTCAACCATAAAAAATCACAACCATACATTAGTCCTATGACCATCAACATGTGGACAAGTCAGGGGAACAAGGATCAACTTACCGCATCCCTAAACACCGACATCTTTGGGGCTGCACTCTTCTTTCCACCAGCGTGGAGCGTCTCTCCAGCCCAAGGTTTCGCCTCTATAGTGTTTTCTTTCTTACGGTCTGCTAGTGAACCGATACTATCCCAACCCTTAGATCCAGCACCCATTGATGACATGGCAGAGGGTTGAGCATCGGCATCAGAGAAGATCGCCATTTTAGCCTTTGCAGGCCTTGCTGCCCCACCACTCGATGGCCGTGGTGCTTGAGGGTCTGCCTCGCGAGCAGCAGAAAAAGGGTCAACCTTGGAAGCGAGTGCTGGTCGCATGGTGGGCAATGCTGGAGATGAGGGCTCGTTCATAAGATCTGGCTGCTGCGCAACACGCTCCTCGAATTCTTTGAATTTGCGCATGAGGCGTGGTACAGGTCGCGCCTCACGCTCGATGCCCAGCTTATACACCTCCTCAGCCTGTGCCCATCGACCGGCACCTTCAAGCCATGCAGCATACTCCTCGTAGAACAGGGCAAGAGACTCTCCTATTCCATGGCGTGACAGGAACATGTATGTCTCGCGCGGGGCTTCAGAGAAGAAGTGTATGTAGTGAACCCAAAGTTTGAGATACCGAGGGTCGTTCTTGTATTGTGCTGAACCGATAAACGTCTTTGTTGCGCGCTCGAGTAGAGTGTGGAGTTGTGATTGCGGTGTTGCTTGTGCTGAGGGGTAGGCGTCTAGTGTCCATCGCACATAACGCTCGAAGACGTCGAGGGGATCGTCTGACTCGGCAATGTTTTCAACTTCCTGTTCGAATTCGGCGCGAATACAGTCGTTGACATTGCGTGTATCCGAAGGAGTAGGTGTCGACTGCTTGTGAAGTGGTGATGGTGAGTAAAGCTTGGCGAGTTTCTTTGCTGAACGACCACCTGGCAAGGACTGAATGTTTTCTTTCTGGCCTTCGATCAAGTCGAAATCGATGAGGTCTCCTGAGGTTGACATGATGGGTTAGTATCTCCTCAAGAGAGGTGTTTGTTTGTGCAAGACACTCGGAATCGGTTGGTGATTGTTGAAGAGCTAACGATTTAAGTGGGATGGCCGCATAATGTTGATATTAACGATACGCCAATGAGCTTGTTGCTGTAGAAACAGCCACCTGTGGCAACGATAACACAAGCCACAACAGACTCAAGCCGTACTATGTGGATAGCCATCGAATGGCAACAGAGGGTTTGAATAAAGCACGTTTCGTTTCAGTCTATATCGTAGTTAAAGATCTCACATGGAAGATGAAAATGGGACCGTTGTCGTTTGAAGGTATGGACATGCGCATGATAAGACACAGTCACTAAACAGAACAACATATTGAACTTCAATCAAGGTTTCATTAATTGATCAGTTGGCTTTTACTATTTTTGCCTCTATTACTTTCAATTTGCCATCCTGGTATATGGTCTCACGCGTCCTGGCTGAAGACCTCAAGGCATCATTATCATCACAAGGCATTTTTCCCTCACATCTGTTAATCCTCATTTACAGGTTAACAGACTTGCGGAAGTCTTTACCAGGGTAAATAGCCTTGTCACCAAGCTCCTCCTCAATGCGAAGGATCTGGTTGAGCTTGGCAAGACGCTCAGATCGGGCAGGAGCACCGGTCTTGATCTCACCAGCACGGAGACCGACAGCAATATCAGCGATGGTGACATCCTCAGTCTCACCGGATCGGTGAGAGACCATGACACCCCAGCCGTCGGCGTAAGAGTCCTTGGCAGCTTGGATGGACTCGGTCAGGGTACCAATCTGGTTGACCTTGAGAAGAAGAGCGTTGCAAGACTTGAGCTCAATAGCCTTCTTGATGCGGAGAGGGTTGGTGACAGTCAGGTCATCGCCGACGACCTGGATGTCCTGGGTCTTAGAAAAGTAGCTCCAAGCCTCCCAGTCGTCCTCAGCGAAGGGATCCTCAATGGAGACGATGGGGTACTTCTTGCAGAGCTCAGAGTACAGGCTGGCGAGCTCCTCGTAGGTGATCCACTTGGTAGGGTCGGAGTCGGGGTTCTTGAAGTCGAGATCGTACTTCTTCTCAGACTCCTTGTAGAACTCGCTGGAGGCAACGTCCATGGCAATCTTCATCTGGCCGGTGTAACCAGCCTGCTCAATGGCGTCGGTGATGAGCTCAAGAGCCTCCTCAGCAGTCTGGATATCGGGGGCGACACCACCCTCGTCACCGACGTTGCCGGCGGACTGGCCGTATCGCTTCTTGGCCAGACCCTTAAGAGCCTGGTAGACCTCGGCGCCCTGGCGGAGAGCCTCGGAGAAAGTAGGGGCGTCACTGTAGCCATGTCAGCAACGTATTATGTGGATTGAAGAAGTAAGGCACGTACGTAGGGACAATCATGAACTCCTGGAAGGCGAGGCGGCCACCAGCGTGGGAACCACCGTTGAGGACGTTCATGAAGGGAACGGGGAGGACATAGGGCTTCTTGGTTCCGGCAAGGTCGGAGACGTGAGCGTACAGAGGAACGGCCTGTGTGAAGAGGTTAGCGTACTGTTTAAATACAAACGGAATGGTGTATATTTGAAGCTTACCTTCTCGGCGGCGCCGGCCTTGGCGACAGCCAGAGAAACACCAAGAATGGCGTTGGCACCAAGCTTGGTCTTGTTGCTGGTACCGTCGAGCTCGTTGAGGAAAGCATCAACAGCGGACTGGTCCTTGACATCGACGTTCTTCTCAATCAGAGCGGGAGCAATGACCTTGTTGACGTTCTCAACAGCCTTGGTGACACCCTTGCCATTCCACTTGGACTTGTCGCCATCTCGTAGCTCGCAAGCCTCGTGCTGGCCTATATTATTATAACTTAGCTAATGCATACGGAGAGCGGACGACGAGGGCCGAGACGAACCGGTAGAGGCGCCGGAGGGGACGATAGCACGGTGGAGGCCAGTCTCAGTGACGACGTCGACCTCGACGGTGGGGTTTCCACGGGAGTCGTAGACGGAACGGGCGAAGACCTTCTTGATAGCCATGTTGACTTAGTGTTGTGATTTCTAAACAAGTTGTTGGATCAGTTGTTTGCCTTTCGGAATAAAAGGTGAAGGATGAAGGTGAGAAAGAGAAAAGAAAAAAGGGAGAAGGAGAAGAGGAAGAAATTATATAGCAGCCAGGGCGTAGAAGGTTCTACCGATGGGACGGCCGGCGCTTCAACGGGCAGTGCCATGCATACCTACCTAGGCAAGGTACCTCAGGTAGGTAGCAAGCATGCCTGATGAGCTGAACAGTGCTGGGCAAAGCGGTGCCAGTGCGCGTCACCCCTTAGGTGGAATATGCCTCAACAGTGCCTGGCAGCTGGCTGGTTATTGTTGCTCATCATAGCCAAAACCAACCCAAGCCAAATTGAACCAGCTCTGGGGAATTTTTGGTGGGGGTTTTCTTCCAATCGGTGAGGGAGGGGTGGTATAAGGTGGAGGAGGGGTCGGAGGGGGAGGGGAAGCTCAAAGCTAAGGTCAGGTAGTAGGTAGTAGGTTCCATGCTCTGCTCTGCTCTGCTCTGCCTGCTCTACTGTGGTGTGCTATCCATTGCTAGGTAGGCAGGTAGACATGGATGCTTGAAGCAAAGGCGAACGAAGAGGAGGTGAGGGGCATTGATAATAGCTGTGACTGTTTTATCATGCATGATTGAAGCTCACCTTATGTAAAGTGTTTATGTATCGTTCACAATTGAGGCCAGCAGAAACCAGTCTGGTAGGCAAGTAAAGATGTGGTGGATAAGAGGATGATGGATTGAATGAAGATGGAAAAGAAGAGAGAGAGAAAAAGGCTGGCTACAAGAGGGGAGGACAAAGTGTTTATGAATGGTTCCTGGAAGCAAGAGGAAATCTGCCGATCGGGACTGACAAAAGCTGAAGCCAATCACTACCACTTCTTTCTAACCCAGTCAACGGTCGACACGAGAAAAACTGCCTGCTTCCTACGAGGTACGCAGGAAGGTACTTGCCGCCCTCCCCATCCATCCCGCTCTCCTTGACTTGCACGTTCCTCCATGTCTCTCACCAAAATTTACCAGCGAGGTGGGGCATTGATTGACGTTGGAGGGGTGAAAATGATCTCACAAAATCTCACCCTTTGGCCAATTCGACCAGAGCCTAGAAGAGGGGTCCTATTCTCCCCCTGGACTGGCCCCACCTTGCGAGACTTCACAATTGCCCAAATCCAGTCATCCCACGCCCACCTCGCCAGAAACAACCGCAATGGCTCGCCGCTCACTTTTAAGATCCATAGCTTATTGCCTTGGCTTTACGGTAAATGGCCGACAAGAGACAATGCCAGGATCCTGATGTAGAAGGGGACTTGGACGGTGAATATGGCATAGCATGGTTTGCTGGATGTCAAGTATCAGATCCACGGACCATGGAATGGATTTCCATATGGAAGAATCACCTTTTGCGGCCTTAGCATATTCCAAACCCGCCGATGCAGCGCCGCACTGAGACCGAGAAAGCCAGAATGGAAGACAATCCGCCGTAGGTCGCTGAATCACCACCATTTGTGTCTCCACGTACATATCGTGCCCTACCATCCTTCAAGCTGTTGTTCTTTGTTGTTATGCACAGCATCGTCTCCACGTACCAAACTCAATTACATACAACTATTCATAGATTTATGCTCTGCTCCCGTTGATTCCCGGCACTGCGGGCTCACCTTGCCCGTTGTCCGCCGCACCGCAGCCCAGGCTGGCCGTGCCGGCTTGAGGACATCTTCCGGTTGGACAGTCTCCGTTCCGATCGGGAGCCAAGTCAACAAGGTATGATGAGAACTACACGATGCCTCCGCACTTTCGGAAGGCTGCATATCAACAAGGTGCATGACGGCAAGCTCACCCAATGCCTATTTTGGAGGTCTAGTCTAATTGAACTGCAAAGGCTCGCTTTCTTGCAGACTAAACCATGTTCCCGCTTCGTTCAGGTAGATGATGTCCCAATAGAATGTCACCAATTTCCCGCGCTTCGTTCAATTGTCGGTCAGTCGTGCAGTGTCGGTCGATAAAGGTTGATGTGTTCTGATAAACATGGATGCAGATGGACTGATCCGAGTCCGTGCCTATCATCGTCTCATGACAAGTTGCACTGCGGGCCAATATTAGACCCGAGTTGTCCCACTCCCTCGCCTCCAGGGGGACAATGGATGTTTGATCGATTGTAACGCCGAAGGTGTGGTTTGATACTCGAAGAGCGCGGTCTTGCCGCGGTGTATCACACATGATCTGACCGTAGATGGCAGTATCTACAATTAGCCCGGCATGATCATGCATTGTTGGCTATTGGTATTGGTGGGTATCCACGAAGCGACAAATCGATTCATCTCTATCTTTATTGTTGTCGACGTACTATACCATCCTTCCATTTGACTAAGTAACCCTGGTTCACATAATTCAAGATCATAATGCTGCCCACCCGAAACGCCGTTTGTAGCAACCCAAGTCCCTCGCCAGATTTTGTCCTTTAGAATCGTTCCTTCATTCTCGCCGCAACCGTTCGGAGGTTGCCATACACCTTTCCGGGTGGTTTTCCGAGAATCAGGCTCACGACCGATTCGCGAGCAAGGTGAATGTTCTTGAATCCACCCAGGATATGAATCTTGCTATCGGCCAGAACAATACGTGTTCTGCTGGCATTCTCAATGGCGAACTTTGTCTTTCCGTCCTTTCCAGCGATTCGTCCAATAGCACGGGCTTGGCTGTCGCCATGCATCGTTCGCACATCCTTGATTTCAAAGCTCTGAATGTAAAGATCGTCTAGTCGTAGCAAGGCGATAGCATCGTCCACGTCAAAGCCCAGGGTGAAAGCCTTGACAAAATCCTCTCCCTTTTGCAGCGCCCCGGACTCGGTAGTGTGCTTTGATGACCTCAACTCGACCGTCTTTCGCTTGACGTTCATTCGACATTGCAACTTGAGGTGCTCAACCAAAGGTGGGTAAATGGATGTCCATGACTGCTTTAGAGGTGTGAATCGGTGAGGCGGGATAGGGATCTTTCGCGTCTCGACCCTGGTGACGGGATCCTAAGAAGGTGGTTAGGGATACGAGTAATATATAGTAGCGCAACAGTTCACACTTACAATATCTCTGGCGGGTGCGAATCGAGGTCGTCCTTCTTCATCGATTTGCATCCCATCTTCGTTACTCTCCTCTACGGGCACGAGAACATTCGCATCGGCCGACGCAGCGTCAGGCGCATCTAAAAGGAACTCTTCGTCGGTACCTAGATCCAGGTCAGACACGCCCATCATAATCCACAGTTTCAAATTTCTTTTACTTACCTTCGACTGGGAGCGCAATATCGTTGGCGAGCGGGGCACCCTCGGCCTGCTTCAAAGCTGTTGGCGCGGGCATTTTTGAATTTATCTGATAGATGACCCAGAAAGATCTACGGGATCAAGATGCAAGAGACGTGCCTCAAGAAAGAACCTTTAGAGTTTGTCACAAAGAAGAAAAAACTCGTCAAGGTCAACCTTACTTTCAAAGGTCTGTTCGGTGGGGGGCGTTTCTCGACTTTCGAACACACTGAACAAAAATTTGTGTGGCTTATCGGAACTTATCGATTGGCTCGGTGACTGCAGTCGGCTAGGCGCGTCATGGAGTGACTTTTCTGCCCAGAACCATGAAAAGGTGCCGTGCAGCTTTTGGTTAGCATGGATTGACTGTGACGGAATCTGTTGCTCACTATCTCCGTACTGTCTTCGTCCTTCCTTCCTCTTGTTCCAACTCCAAACCTTCCAGCCCCAAGTTTTCCTGGTTTAGTTTTTTGCCATATCTCAGCTCTTGTGTCTTTTTGTTCTTCAGTCAGGCACCATGATGCTGGAATGATGGCCAAGGGTATCCCCTCTTCTGTGATCGGGCGTTGCTTGGGGACCTCCTCCAACTATTCTCCAGCAGTATTCGCTTCGGCACCCTTACGTACTGTGGCAGAAATCAGCCCGAGATGGCCATTGTCAACGACTCCCATTGTGCCTTTCAACATCCGGCAGAATCATACCCAGCGACAAACCCAGACTAGGAAGGGAACCGATGATAGTGGTGTGTCCGAAACGCCGGTATTTCTATTGTGCCATGCCATCAAGTCTCAAAAATCTATGCGCGAGCGCACAACTCCTCTCAGGGTACAAGCCTTAGTTTCTCAACCATCTCGCTTGTTAGTTTGGCCAACGGTTACATGGCAGCAACAGCGGGTTTACAGTGGCAGGGGTGACAGTAGTGGAAATGGACCGAAATGCTCTTGCGGGAAAGAAATCACAGATACCCCCCCTACGCCAGCAAGAACCACGGAAGACTTGAAAAAGGTGAAGCCATCGACACTAAACGAGACGAGCAAAGATGTTTCAAACCAAACCACCCAGCCCAGGGATCAAAAACCCACGGGAACGGATTCTGAGCCAGTTTCTTACATGTCCTACCTTCACCTGCCGAGGATGCCGCACCGACCAACCAAGGATGAACTGCTCGAGGCTGCCAATGGCTTTTGGCAGCGACTCAAGGTCCGTCTAAAATGGGTGTCGATCAGGAGTATGAGACCGTGGAACATTGATGAATGGGGTGCATTCGTGTCATGGTTCCTTTTTGGTCACCTCGCCTGGATCATTGTCGGAACAACAACGTTCTTCTCATTGATCATTTTGTCTATCAACACCGTTGTAGCCCAAGGTACGAACAAGTTTTGCGTGAAATAGAAACCTTACTAACGAGGAACAGAAACACTTGCCCAATGGGTAGGCGACTACCTGACTCAGTCCGCCGGTGTTACCGTTGTCTTCGAGTCGGCTATTGTTCCCAAGTGGCGGGATAACGTTATCTCTTTCCGCAATGTGTTTGTCTCGCGACGGCCTGGTCAAGGTAATGTTTCGTCCGTGAGCAAGGGCTCGTCAGATGCTGCTGCTGAGGCCGCCGCTGGCCGCAAAGCCGAAGCGCCCGAAGTTGAGGATGATGGGAATTACACTCAGTTTGACGTTACGCTATCGACAGTCAACGTTACACTTTCGTTCTTGAACTGGTGGAATGGTAAAGGGTTGCTCAAGGATGTTGAGATCAAAGGTGTTCGCGGTGTTATTGACAGAACTTCGGTGACCTGGCCAGTCGAAGAGATTGATCCCTTATCATACCGTCATAAACATCAACCGGGAGACTTCGAAATCGAAAAGTTCAAGATGGAGGACCTTCTACTCACTGTCCACCAGCCGGGTGGATTTCGGCCATTTTCTATTAGCATATTCTCTTGCGAGTTGCCTCAACTTCGGAAACAGTGGCTCTTCTACGACTTCCTCTCGGCTAACCACATGTCTGGATCTTTCGATGGCTCTCTGTTTACGATCCATCCCCGACAAGTCCACGGCGTGGTGCCCAGTGGCAATGGCGATCCGGAAGCTTCTGTTGGCTTTGGCGACCCCAAGGCTTGGAAAAAGTTCAGCCGGCTTCGTATCGACGGGTTGAAGATAGATCACCTCAACCGTGGTGTAGAGGGTCCATTTGGCTGGATTTATGAGGGAAATGTTGATATTGTAGCTGATGTCATGTTCCCTACTGACACTGACGAGAGTATTACCAAGGTTATGGCCGACTTCTACGACCAGCTCGAGGAGATCGTCGACACAAACAGACATCGCTTTATTCGCAATATACAAGAGCAGGGGCCCGCGCTTCTTACATCAGGACATCTTTCAGACTCAACCAGCGATATACACAGCGACGAGCCTGCCGAGGAGACACAAACAAGCGAGGATGACCGACGGTATCTGATCATGGACCTTCGGATTTCCATGAACGAGGTCAAAGCCGCAGTGCCTCTTTTCACCAAGGATATGTCCTACGTCAACCAGGCGTTGGTCCGGCCTATCGTTGCGTACATTAACGCCAAGAAGACGTACATCCCGATCAACTGCCGCATCGTGAAGCGAGCTAGCGATTTTGATGGCAGCTGGTCCATCTTCGACTGTGGTCTTATGAACGATATGTCAGCAGAGACGTACGATGCGTTTGCAAACGATGTTGAAAACCAGCAGAGCCGTGTTCGACGGTTTAAGAAGGTCGGCTTTTGGACCTTGTCGGTTGCTGTCCATGCTCTCTTTATGGGCATGGCGGGTAATGTGGTATGAGCTGCTATAGATGGGCCACCGTTGCTCGATCTTACCTGCTCTTAATTTCTCGGAGCATATGATTCGAAAACGATGCATGTGCGACTTGTATTTTTCATGGGTGCCGTCTGAAGATAACGACGTTTGTAAAGGCAACAGAGGCGTTTGGGGTTATTTTACGACATGACTACCTGTTGCCCGCGTTGGCGGGCTTTTATGTATCCACGACCAGATTTTGTCCATGATTCTACTCAACTCCTTAATGTTTCCAGGGGCAAAATGATGAGCGGGTGACTGAGATACCCTTGCCGTACTGGTATTGTTCACCAAAAACGAAATATCATAAATAGGCTCTTGCATACCACTAAACATCATCTATGAGCTATCTTCAATGGGTTCCCCCATTTCTCCAGGCATGATGCACTAGACTTTTCATTGTATTTTCCAGCTATCTCGTTACTGCAAAACAAGGCATTCGACAACTGGACCCTATACATCCGCGTAGCATAAAACTCTTTGAAACAAATCTTCATCTACTGACATTAGGTCCTTGTGTGGAAATCTAGTATACCAAGAGCATAAAAAGGAATGCCGCCATGGCCGCAATTCGCCATGTTTTCCGTTTATGATCCCTAACGTCTTTCAATCTTTCGCGCATGAACCACTTTTATATGCATGCTGCCTTTCCCTCCTCAGAGCACCACCGCCACACTCTCCTGCTCCTGTCCTATTCAAGTAACCGAGAGGGTCTCGAGGCGATGCCGCGGGACTTGATCGTCATCTTTGCGTCGACAGCATGCCGTGTTGGCAGACAGTTGGACGGGGGCAGGAGTGTACAAGTCGAGGCTGGAAGCGGCGGGTCGGGACCCAGGGGCGAGAGGTCTCCTTTGTGTGTTACCGAGAACCACTTCACATAAAGTCATCACTAAAGAAAGAGTCAGTTTGACGAGTTCCTAAAGATGGTGAGGCAAGTACTCACTCTCCAAAGTCATCGTTGTCGTCGTAAGTAGTAGTGTCCGCGACGTTAGCACGGCCAGTGACGAGAGAGGTCTTTGTTTTGGCAGCCTTTGTCTTCTTGCCGCCCTTGTCGGCAGCCTTCTCCTCTCTCATCTTCTCGTTACCCAGGGCAGTCATGCTGCTGGCGAGTTTCTTGATCTGCTCGCTATTCATCTCTTTGGCAAGGGCCTTGGTGAAGTCTTGGAGGAACAGAGAGTAGTGTGCGTTCTTTGCGTTGGCCGAGATGAGTGGGGTGAGGCTGGTACGGAGGGTCTCGAACTGGGCCTTGGTCTTGGGCTGGAAGAGAGGCAGCTTGGAGATGTCGACGGTCTTGGTAGGGTCATTGGCGTCGACGACGACGGTAGCGGGACGAGACTTGGCACGGCCGGCGCTGATTCCAATATCACCAAACATGTCGGCAGCGTGGGCAAGGTCGGCCTCCTGCTCTGTCCGTCGGAGTCGCTCTCGTTTCTCGCTCTCGGTCTCTTCGTATTCCTCGTAGTTCTCAGCTTCAGCCTTCTGCTGAGCACGCTCGGCTTGGTGCTCGGCAATTCGCTGACCCTTGGGCTTCTTGGCAGCAGCTGCGGCGGCGGCAGCTTTCTTCTTGGCCTCGGCGGCCTTGCGCTCCTTCTCACGCTCGGCCTCGGAGTCATCATCGGCATCCCACGAATCTAGGACCTGTAGAGAAAGACCGTGTCAGTCAGGTATGGGAGTGGACAGCCCAGTGTAACGGAGCTCATCAAGTAACAAGACAAAGCCAGAGAAGAGCAGGGACTTACATCTCCATCGTCCTCTTCATCATCGAACTTGCGGCGAGAAGCGGCGGCGGCACCAACGGCAGGAGATCCGGAGGAAGAGGAGCTGTCGTCACTCTCCTCATCGTCTATAGAATCGTCTGTCAGCAAAGATACCTTGTTCCTTTATAGTGTTGCTTGTCAAGGAAGGGTCAAGATTGAAGAAAGTGACCCCGCAAAAGTCCATCCGTCTTTCAAGACGTCACGATAATATGGGCAAGGAAATTTACGTACCCCACTTCTTAGGAGGCATGATGTCGGTCGGTCAGTCAGTCTTTGACGGCGGTTTGTGTTTGGTGGTTTGCAGGAGTTGGAGGTTACAGTTGAGTTTTAGGGCGCGCGAATGTGGCAGAGGGAAATGAAGTTTTGTGTGTGGTGCCCAAGTTGTGCGCCTGTAGGTGGGTGGGTGTTGATGTTGGGCTGGCCACGGTACAAAACGGGTCGATGGATCTTTAGAAGCAACCTACTAACCTACCTACCCAAGGGAACAAACAAGAAAACAGGTGAATACCAAGGAAGAGTGAATAAATACCACCAGTCAGCCGAACCTGAGCTTGTTATTAACTTCGCATTCAACATTTACACATATACGCTAAAGCCGGTTCTGTATTATACCTGCCTACAGTACCTTAGTAGTACCTAGGCATGTCCATTGCGTTAACATGAATAACAAAATATTCAACATCAACAAAAAGAAGTATGACTCGCCAGGCACAAAACTCCAACCCAAACGAGACAAAGATGGAGGGGTAGGTAGTAGTAGTCGATCAAGGAGGGGCAACTTATTTGTTCCATATTCTCGCCCTTTTTTTTTTTCCCCTCCTTTTTTTGGTCCCCTTACTAAGGTATCCATGTATTGATACTTTCCGACAGTTAACGTCAGGCGATCATGGAAGGATGCTTCGGTGACTCTAGCATCATGCATGGAATAAGAAAACACTCGAGAAAATCATGGAAGATGTTCGGTATAGATAACGTGGTACCGTAACTTACATCTCTCTCTACTTTGCATAAAGCCTTTCTCTTTCTTGTATGTAGTCTGTTGTATTCCTGTCTTGTACATTGAGGGCTTAGGTTTTGGCGACATGAAGCTGCTGATGATGTTCCTAGATCAAATAAGTGTCTAATTGAAGAGGTTTATATGTGAGTCACTGATCTAGCCAGTTTCTTTCCTACTATACATGTACTGTACTGTATCCAGATTGAAACTCTTGACACTAGAGGGTTGTATAGTAGTGCAGGTTAGTAGGTACTAGATTTATATAGTCACGTACCCTATACTATAAGTTTGTCGGTCAGTTTCATGGCATTCATGATACCTTCGCAACAGGCTCCTGATCGGTATATTATTAGTATTTTGCATGAAAAGAGCGGCTTCACCACCGATTTCAGTGATTGGTTCAAGCACATGCTGACCATGAAGCGACGGTGCAAAGCATAGCCTGGACCTCTGGGATATCCAAAATACGAGGATGTACAGACCATATTACTATCACAGTTCCGTTGATTCACCCGGTAACTTCCTCAGTATTCCGAAAACCCTCTTATCTTGAGTCGTGAGGCAATGTCCATACCAAGGCCAAAATTCAAAATTGGAACTTGGATATTGAGGAATCCATACCCGCATTGACTCGGGACTTTGGGGGGGGGGGATCAAAATCAATCATGACAGCGCAAGATTGCGGCAACTAGAGAATAGGCCCGTTTGTAGCATGTACCGGAAGTTTTCTGTATTATCATAATGACTGATGTCAGATGGTGAGTGATTCCTAAGACTTCCTGACCTCCAAGTGCTGAGACACCCGAGTCCTCCCGATCATCCTCACTCACGTGGCAGCCGCAACTTTTTGAGCCTCATCATGAGTGAAGATCCCGATTTAGGTTCTCGGGAATGTCTTTCTAGCGCTTCCAATTGCTTGGGTCCTTGCGGACATGTCATGACAGGACCGAAACTTTCACTCGTCTGTTGGGCTTGGTTTGGTTAGACCTGGAACAAATTGGGTCCATTACCTAGTCTAGCGGGCGCCAAAGGAAGGTATGCCGCGTACGCCGCACTCTCCTCCCTACTACCTACTTACCTAGGTACCTCTACTCAGTCACCCTGTGGCGTCTTCTCCCGGTCTCTCTTCGTGCGTGGTCTTTGTAACGTATCTTGTCAGCAATTTTTCAGCTCAATGCATACGGGTCAGTAATCTTACCCGTACGTGGTACAAACACATAATCTACTTGCTTTAGCTTGGATGGGATTCCACAGGGGGTTTCGGTGAGAATGCTTCTCCGAGGGCTTCCATCTCGAGAATATATAAAAGTCAAGCTGTTCCTCCTTCGACAGCAGGAAGCTTGCATTTCATTGAAACCTTCTGTATCAAACAGTCATCTCTATCATCCATAATAATACACTCTTACACACAACGACTAGTTCAGAGTCTCACTCTTCCCACATGTTGTCAACTCAGCTTCAGCACAGCCAAGCTTCAAGACAGGCTGCAAAGGCTGCCACTCTTGGTATTATTCGAACTTTATCCTCCTCATCCTCTCTCACGAGAACTACCGCGGTTTTCCCAGCCCTCTACTCTTCTTCCCAACAACATCGACTCTTCTCATCGACACCTACCAACCGTCTTCGTGACTTCTTCCCCGTCAAGGAGACACCACATATACAAACAACCAGACCAGCATGGCCGCACGAGGGCTACACGTACGAAGAGATGATGGCCGTTGAGCCTGCCCACCGAGAACCAAAGACTCTCGGTGACTGGACTGCTTGGAAGATTGTCCGCGTTGCTAGGTATTGTATGGACAAGGCAACGGGCATGGACCGGGACCAGAAGTCAGACAAGAACAAACCAACTACCGCTATTGTAGCCCAGAAGCCACTCACCGAGGCGCAATGGGTAAGTTATATATACCTTGCACTTATTGGGACCACTCAAGTTTGGAATAAAACCTAATATGAACTAGTTAATCCGGTTCATCTTCTTGGAAAGTGTTGCTGGTGTTCCAGGAATGGTCGGCGGCATGCTACGACATCTCGGCAGCCTTCGACGCATGAAGCGCGATAACGGCTGGATAGAAACACTTCTCGAGGAGAGCTACAACGAGCGAATGCATCTCTTGACGTTCATGAAGATGTGTGAGCCTGGTTGGTTTATGAAGATGATGATCATCGGTGCTCAGGGTGTTTTCTTCAACAGCCTGTTCGTCTCATATCTCATATCGCCCAAGATTGTCCACCGATTTGTTGGTTACCTCGAGGAAGAGGCTGTCCACACTTATACCCGCTGTATTAAGGAGATTGAGGACGGCAACCTGCCAAAGTGGAGTGACCCCAAGTTCGAGATCCCCGACATTGCTATTCAGGTATGATTCTTGAAACATGCACTGGCATGAGAAATGGATATCTGACAATGCCCTTTAGTATTGGAAGATGCCTAAGGAGCACCGCACGATGAAGGACTTGATCCTCTACATCCGGGCTGATGAGGCAACACACCGAGGAGTCAACCACACGCTGGGCAATCTCAACCAGAACGATGATCCGAACCCATTCGTCAGTGAATTCAAGGATCGCGAACCACCAAAACCTGCTCTGAAGGCAGCTGGCTATGATCGAGCTGAAGTTATTTAAGAATAATTAATGCAAAACAAAAGCGAGCTGCCTTGGTAAGGTCTGTTGCAACTCGTGGCGAAACTTTAAAAAAAAGGCATTTTATTTATTTCGAAAAGAAAGGATAGAAAGGAGAATAGAAATTATGTGTGTAATTGACATTATATATATAGCAGCGGAGTTTGTTAGCATTTATTGGCGTTTTTTCTTCTTCTTCTTTTTTTTATTTAATTTTTTTTTATTTTTAGATACAGACTCTACTCTTGATGCACTTCTCTTTCTTTCTTTAGAGTACTGAGCACATTATTATGAAAGGTTGACAGCCGACTTGGAGTGGTTGATAAATTCAGATATTTAGGTAACCTGCGGCCGAATGTATTGCAAAAGTGAACATGAATATTAAGTAGAATCATTTGAATTCAAATGTCATATGAAGCCCTAAAGAACGGCAAGCAGATAAAATGACTTAAATGACACTTATACAAGCAGCAATGGCAATACTGCCGTATATAAAAATAATTTGCAATTTCTTATAACTACCGATAACTGCCTCATATTATATAAGCTTCTTTTCACGGTACGGACCGCGTCACCAAAAAGAACTAACAAATCTCGAAAGATGTGGAAACCAAAATCTGCCTTGCGAGGATCTTCAAACGCCAAAGGAAGAAGTCGGTTGTCACCGACTGGGAGCAAAAAGTAGGAGCAGGGACAAGGATAGGCATGTAAGCTGAAACCGATATCACTGAATCAATGCTTACACAAATCATCATCAATCAATCATCTTTTGACGGAGAACGAAGAGAGCACCGCCTTGGATTGTGGGGTTGGATCGTGGGCCGCGTGTAAGGCTGGGGGCAGTGTAACAGGTACTGTAGATGTAGTACATGTTTACCTTAGTACCTAGACATGGATAGATCTATGGATAGATTGTAAGTGAGGACCTAAAGCCGCACTAGAAGCATCACATCTTCCAGAGGCAGTGCAAAATGACGATCCAGGAACGTCCAATTAGTCAGACAAACAGACAACGCCTGTCTATTATAAGCTCTGAAAATCGTGCTACATAGGTTGCGGTTAGACTCATTGCAATGCTAGCCACCTGATGGAATGTAAGTTCATCTCATTGCAACACCGTAAAGACCATCTAACTAGACTAGACTAACAACTATCAAAAGAGTGACGGAGACACAGGGTTTGGTGTGATTCAACTTGTCACCCTGCATTCGCTTCACATTCATAACAGTAAGCAACTGTGCTGTACCGAATGAACTGTAATATAAATCAGAGAGGAGATTTGAACTTGATTGACCCTTGTCCGGGACAGGCTGATTCGATAACAAGCGCGCACCTGACCTATATTGATAACTTCTCCCTGGCCTGTTAGTTAACAGGCACATAACAAAATCCACCAAACCCGGTGGTTTCGTGTCGTTGACTTAATCTTGGTGGGGAACTCTAATAACAATCCAAACAGTCTACCTTGTTTCTCTACCTCCACCATACATCAATGTTCGCGTAGGTAGTAGGTAGGGCCACCAATCCTGAGCGAGATACACATGAGACTACAAGATCGGGCTATGATAGAAAGTGAGTGGATTGATTCAATGAGTTTCTGATATCTTCTAAAAGATGAACGATATGCAGTTTAATGACAGGCAGATGACAGCGACCACCGCCTCATACAGACCCAGCAAAATGTCCCTTTTCCACCATTCACCCATCGTATTCCTATACTACTAGGTAGATGAATTTAGCGACATCACGATTGTCATGATCCCGCGAAGCAAGTCTGCCTCGCTTGCAACATATCAAACCATCCCCAATATTGTTTTAAAATTAGCAAAACCCGGCCTGACTTGACTACCTGCTAAATAGATATCTGGCTGGGGGTTGTCATCATAACTGACCCAAGGTACCTACTGTGAGCTTGAGGCCCCCATTTGTTCGACGTGTCTGTCTCTGCACAGCCTCCGCACTATCCTGGCCTTTCATCTACGTTAGTTAGGCGTAAGCACTGTACTGTTAGTAATCAAATCCAAACATTCATTCATTTCTTAAGGGTTTTGTCCTTTTTATGTACAGATAGACGCTGTAGATCTACCGAACCCATCTGCATGAGTTTGAGCTTGAGCTTAGACTTTGGGCTCCAGATTCTATTGGAATTCTGTACGAAAAGGGACCAGCCACACAGAGAGCATTAGTAGGAACTAACCTACCTAGAAACCCTTCCGTTCCAGCGAATAACCAACGGACCACTCTGTTTTACCTACCACCTTACTCACTCATCCTTAACAAGAAAAATAACCCCCCCCCAAAAGACTCACAAAATAATCAAGTAAATTGTCAAGGTCTTAGCGCGGATTTACTTTGGCTTAGGTACCTACTCTACCTGCTGCTACTGGACACCCCCAGAAGCATTGACCGACCTGGCCCAATTACCTTAATTTTACCCCTGCCGCCAGACTGGGCGTTTACCTCCCATCCATTCCATCCGTCCATTACTCTGTACACTGCAGCACGTACAGTAGGTTAGTAGTACAATACATATCCCATCCCACCGCCCACAACCTAACCCAACTCTCTCCACCATCGTCAGCGCGGCCGACCCAACCCCCAGTACAACAACACCACGACATCAACAAACCACCTATCGTCATACATACAAGCTCTTTCCTACGTCGCATTCCCTATTCTTCTGCCCCTTAGACTACGGTACTTTGTTGATATCCCGCTCTTTTACTGCGCGCTTCGCAACCCCCTCCACGCGTCGGCTGTCGTGATAGGACGGTCCCCCGCCCATTGCATCACCCTGTGAGCGCACAGCCCCCCCGCGCGGCATCGCATCGCCACGGTGCCTGAAGGCTGACTGCCAAAGTCTGCCTCGCCTGCGTCGTTTCGTTCCGTCTTGGCTTGGTTTTGCTTGCGTTTTGCTTCTAAACTCGGAAACATCATGGATCAACAAGCTCAGGCTCACCGGGGCCGGTCGCTTTCGGCTGGCCATCAACAGCCTCATATAAACCACTCTCACTCCCCGTCGCCGACGCCCTATCAGCATAACGATCCATCCGTTGGTCTTAGTCTTACACTCGATCAGTCCGCCCAACAGTCCTACGAATCCTTCAGCAACTCTGGTTTCCTGAGCCCTCAACAGTCGCCTTCGTTTCTTCCTCCTACCCACCAACAGCAGAACAGCTCCTTTGGCCAGGCCAATCTGTCTGACCCCGCTATTATCGACCTTAATAGCACCTCCCTGCCTTTCAACAACCAGTCTCAGGCAGCTTACCTGTCGCCCAATCTCAACGATAACGATTTCTCCCTCTTTCCGAATACTAGTGGTCAGGGCGACCAGTTCAACGCCCCCTTGTTTGACCAATCCACTTTGAACCCCAACGATATGAATACCATGGCTGCACAAGGGCATCACTCGCCCACCCCTCCTCACCTGTTCCAGCACGATTCTCAACAGCCTGGTTCGGCTCACCAGTCACCCGCTTTCAACCAGCATCAGTTCTCGTCTCCGCCCAGTCACTCGCGACATGCCTCTCTCGGCCCTGCAGATGCTCTGCTCCCAAACCAAATAGCAGACTGGAACCGACCTCAGTTCCAGGGCCACCGTCGCACACCATCCGAATACTCAGACGTCTCATCCGTTGCTCCATCGCCCAATCTTGTCAGCGCCGAGTCTTTCGAGACTGATATTGGCGGGCACTCACCTGCTCATCGTCCTTCGGATGGCGGTTTATACCAGGATGTGTTGAGCATTGGTAACTTTAGTCTTTCCGATCCCCAGATCGGTGGTAGTCCTGGACACCAGGGCCGTAGTCCTTCTCATAGTCCTGCGATTAGTCCTCGCATCGTTCCTCAGCAAATGCCCGACTTGAACCAGTTGAATCAAAACAGCTTTGGTTTGGCAGCTCCTCACAACCCATATGGAGTTCCCTCTACCTATCCCGACGTCAATGCGCCCGTCGAGGCTTTTCCTACCCTTCAGACTTCGGGTGCCGATCTGTCATCAATGGCTCCTCCTGCCATCAACATTGATTTCGCGCCCACTAATTCCAAGCAAGGTGCTTTTGATACACCCAAATCGCGTATGGATCAAGACTCTTTGACCCCGCCAGACAGAGGTATGTAAAGAGCAAATACCTACTTGCTGAAACCGTCTAACGCGTCTCAGGCCGTCCTAGATCTCGTCCTCGTGCTGTGACCGATCCGTTCCATCCTGGCGGCGGCTTGCTGGGTCGCCAGGGCAATGCAAACATGATGTCCCCTTCTCTAGGTGCCGACTTGTCAGCCCGTTCAGACTCTAGGTCTTTGTCGCCTCTTGATAGACAAGCAGGCACTTCGCCTTCCCGGAGAAGACAGTCCACATCAGCAGTGCCCAACAACGTCATCGCCTTGCGACTGGCGGACCCCGAGTACCAGAATAACCAGGACAACGGCGCCACCAAGCGGGTTCAGAAACATCCGGCTACTTTCCAGTGTACCCTGTGTCCCAAACGATTCACACGTGCTTACAACTTGCGCTCACATTTGAGAACCCACACCGACGAACGTCCCTTTGTATGCACTGTCTGTGGAAAGGCCTTTGCCAGACAACACGACCGCAAACGGCACGAAAGTCTGCACTCTGGCGAGAAGAAGTTTGTTTGCAAGGGTGATCTCAAAGTTGGGGGCCAGTGGGGTTGCGGGAGAAGGTTTGCTCGCGCTGATGCCCTGGGTCGTCACTTCAGATCCGAAGCAGGCCGTATCTGCATCAAGCCTTTGTTGGACGAAGAGATGATGGAGCGACAACGTCTCTGGCAAGAACAAAGAATGCAACACAATATGGCACAGAGCATGGTGGCTGCATCCAGTATGCCAATGGATGGCCCTGTTTATCCTATGGACCCCTCAGGCAACCCTATGCTTCCGGCAGCTCTTCTGGCCCAGTACCCTGCCCTGGCCCAGTTAAATTGGTCAACTCCTGATGTAAACTCTGGCATGGACGATGAAGTTAGTGGTCGTTCTTCATTTGATGCTAGCGACTATGATGAAAACGAGGACGGCGGATACGTGAGTGGTCCTGGAACAGGATTTGGCGAGGGCGGCATGGGTCAAGGGTTTGGCGAGATGGGATATGCCAGCGATTTCGGCGGCCGGTAATACGGTCTCGCTCATGAAGCAATGATTATCCCGTAACGCGATCAATGTCTCTTCTTGGCCACCATTTACGACATGTTTTGAGACCTTTGTCATCAGCGTTTGCTTTTCTTTTACTTCTATTCTGTCCCCGTTTAATGGGATTTGGAATTTTCTTTCTGAATATGGCGGATATCCTGTGGGCGCTTCTAGATGACATACGTATGGCCACGGCATCATTGCAGCTACGTATACTAGTTAGGCTCACTATTCTTTTTGTATACTTTGGGTTGTGGTTGGGTATAGACGGCACGCGCATAGATACCAATCCGAGTCTGTTTTCACACATTTTGTTAGGTACGCATCAGCGGGTGTATTTATTTTGAATGTGAACATCATTTGTTCGCCTTGATTGTACTGAATAGAGGCAATGAACATATCTAGTTATGCAGACATGGGGAATGTAATCATTTGATGCCATTTATACAAACACCAAGCATGACCCATACCAATATCTAGGTTCCCTCGCCGATCAACTAACTATCCCTCCCGGATAGATGTGATATCTCGAAAGCCCTTTTCTTTGGATATCTTTATACTAAAATAGTAGTCACGGAAAGAATTGTGAATATGACCCCAAACCCAATAATGACAGTACCAACGCCGTGCAATAGCCCCCATAACCAATTCCGTGATTCACTTCCCATTGTAAGCCCAGTCGCGCTTTCGTGATTTACAGTATGTCATGAAATCATGTCCAAGTGGATTAGATTCGCCCCGGGGCAGTTAATGGATTGGCAATGCTCCAAAATATTCTTTAAACGTTGCCGCCATGAAATTCTCGCAAATCTCACGATGGACCGATACACATGACTCTGTGATGAAGGGCATCAGCAACGAATTGGCTTCAAGAAGAACTTGCTCATGAAGTTCAAACTCGTCCCCTTCAACAGTCGCCGTACTGCCCGATGCCGTGCTGTCCGAGCCTGCCGGCGATATTGGTCCAGTAGCTGATCGGTCGCGCTGCTGCTGGCGCACCTGCCATTGAGCTCGGACAATGACTCCCACAGGGGCTTTAGCCCTTGAACGCAGGCCATCGGGAATGACTTGGAAAATGGCTCTATAAGAAATTGTTTTAGCTAGACCGGGAGCAAGGTTGACGAGCTCCTGCATCTCAAAGGCGCGAAAGGTATCGTCAAAGGGCCCGAAGAAGGGGTCTTCCGCAGTATCTGCCGGATCTGCTGGGACTTCGTCCAACTTGGTTACGGTCCGGTGATGAGCGACAAATGGGTCAACGGCCTGCAGGGCAGCTAACACAGCGCCAGGAGGAAGAGTACCCGGTACCGGGACGGATATGGAGAGAAGTTGAGTTGTGCGCATCTTTGATGACGTCGGAAGAGTGAGTTGGCGTTGTAGAGAGGTTTCGGATTCCTTCCCACTGGCGTGAGAAGGGAAGATGAGGGAAGAGTACGATTGGGTAACGTTTCGTCAGACGATGCTGAGCAAAGACTAACGATTCGAGGTTGTTGATATTGGCGATAGTAACAGCAGTGATGTTAATAAGTTTATCCTGATGAAACATCCAAAGGCGTACATGATCATTGTCGATGACGGACTGGTTATAATTATTCCATCCGGAGTGGTTGAGGAGGGGCCCGGGGGAGATAAAGAGGCCCCGAGAACGGCGTCGTCAAAGTTCACTTTATCCTTTGAGGCGGAAAATTGTATGGTTTGACGATGTGAGAAGTTCTGATATCCAAAGGAAGAAAATCGAAACGGCCGAGCAGAGAATGAAGGGTCAAAGTCTGCGCCTCACAGATGCTGCTATTGCCGTTTCGTTTCCTTTAGCTTTCACCTTGGCTTGGCTTGCTTTACGCCGTTATTCCTTGAACCGGGGAGCTTGTGAATCCGACGACAAGCGGAGCAGAGCGAGCGAACGAGCGAGCAAGCAAACAAGGAAGCGGATGTGCACTGCGCTTCTAATGCATGCACGAGGTGAGAAGCGAATAGGCGCCGGCGCGTATCGGAGAGGGAACGATGGAACGGGTGAGCCAACCAGGTTTTGAAGACGTCCGTCTCACAGCCCTTGCCTCTGCCTCTGCCTTTACCTCTATCCGTTGGCAGCGCTGCGATGCACTTTGAGCGTGCGTGAGCGTGAGCGATAGTAGGAGGGGAGTAACAAATGATTGCGTTGGATGAGTATGGTATGGTAGGGTTGCGTTTTGGAGTAGGTTGAGTTGAGACGAGTTGAGGCTAAACCGAATGGTGGCTGATGAGATAAAAATATACCGGTAGGTACTGTTCCTGCACCGTACAGTACTACTAACCTAACCTAGCCCTGTAGGCGGGGACTGAAGGGAGTAGTAGATGGCTGATGGGGCACTGTCACAGTAAAGTGTATGGAGAAAGGAACCCTGGACGCCCAGGAGAAGAAGGTCTGGACCAGACCAGACCAGCAAAAGAGAGAAGAAAAGGAAAGTTACTTGCTAACGACAAGTACGTATGGAATGGAAAAACTAGTGCCGAATTTTAATTTATTCTTCATCACTTGTAATTGGACTCGTTTTATCTGCATCAAAGCCGCTTCACTCTATCAGTGCATAGTCGATTAATGTTTAAAGCTTACTAGTGCGGGGGGAGTCTTGTGCGATTCAATATCTCCGGACAAGGTTAAAATACGAATGATGAACGGATTAATTAATGTGGTTCATTAATAAGTCGATAAGGTTAACCGTGCGCAGCATCTTCGTCACTCACTTTACCCAGGTATTTGGAATATCTACCCTTATTGTTCATTTCTATCAAGCTCAGTATCTACAAGTCTTTAGTATAGGTATAACTCCAGTTACAGTTCTCCATAGTTCTATTAACGGTCACAGTTGTCGTTAGTCGCAGTCCAAGTTACAGTTCCCTCAGCTAGGTATGGAGGCCCAGAGGTTATCTATCTCCATATCGAGGTGCTTGTCCGGCACATCAGGGCTGTCTGGGTGCTTCCGAGACCTGTGGAACCACCTGCCGGAACAAGAGAACATGCCCCGAAAATGAAGAGGCCAAGCATGGAAGACAATGGTATTGATCGTCTTTGAAGAAGTCATGAGCACGGCCGTTGTCATCGGGTCAAGTTGAACTAACTCCACCCGATATGAGTTGCGTTGTAGCGAGTTCATTAATTAATTCTCAAAAACCCCACGAGCACAAACAAACTTTTCTTTTCTTTTGGAAAAAGATCAGAGCAGAATCAGTCTCGCCTTGGCAAACGGAATCTCAAGGCCAAAAAGGATCTGCTGCGCTTCCGAACGAACAAAGCTAATGATCGGCATCAGTTTTCCACTCCGAGACCAACTCCACGGCCCGATCCGGTAGTTGTCCGAGTAATTGAAGTTGCATCTGTCACTCCCTCTTCGCATATGGTAAGGATACTATAGTGTTGACTAGCAAAGTCATATGGGGCTTCATCAAGTAACAGGGAGATAAGGAAGTGCGGCCCGTCTTGCAGATTGCAGGTCTAAGAACAGGTAAACTGGCACTCTTTTATTATACCGGCAGTCGAATGGGAACGGAAGTACATACGTTAAGCCAAGTCTAAGACAACCTCTAGGCTGGCGGCTGGGATAACTTTTAGTTCTAGAACTATCTCGGACGACTTGCCTGCAGCTACCATAGTCAGGAACGAGCGATCTGCAGACAAGGCTCACATTGGATAGATTCGCATCAGTCGCCAATGCATGGCATAACATGGCATTGCAGTGTCTTCCATCGGTTATGACTGACTTGCTGCGGCTATCGAGTAATAGGAACTAACAATCGTCCCTCAACATGGGTCGTTCTCTAGTTGCCGACTTAATCATTGCCCATCTTGGGTAGAAATCCTCATGTAACTATTGTTACATGAACAATACACAGTACTCACTTTCTTTCTTTGACGATGGCGGCGGCTCTCAGGTCTGACCGCCATGGGGGCGTTGGGCTGGATGAACGAACGATTTCCCCCCCCCCTCTCTCTTTCTCTCTCGCTGCTTTTTGCGGAGACATGACATACATCATAATGTTTACTACTTACCTATTGCGCATAGTACTGTACTGTAGACCTCTGCTACTGCGTTTGTACAGAACATGTGTGTGTATGTATGTATGTATGTATGTCTGTATGTACATATAAAAGCGGCCCCATCAAAGTCGTTGAACGGCCCACGTACGTACACGTTGCTGGCGTCGTCGTCAGTCCCGGCTCATACGAAGCAGGTGGCATCAACTGCATTGGATTTGCGGGCTTTTCTTTTTTTGCTGGACGAGATTTCGGCGCATGGCAGCGTAGGGGCGGGAAGCTGGAGGCGGTGAGAGTTTTGGCGATGCCTATTCGAGTCAAGGCCTAGGATGATGCACAGAGCTAAGGCGCAGGGTCTTGGAGGGCTGGAGGGGCATCGGCAGAGTTGGAAAGTGAGTCGACAAGGCCTTGTGGGTTCGTTCGTTCATCCAAGACTCACTTAAGAGTCAAGTTATGGTTAGTTCCCGACGAGCATCTGCCCCAGTACTTGGAACTGCAATAAGAGAAGTGTTTGGCGAGTTTGGTGAATCTTGGTCATGGTGGAACTGTGCCCCCATGATGGCGTAGTAAATACCTCAACACAAGATGTGGTAGTCACTGCTAACCTAGGTACCGAATACGTAGTCTATGTGATGCGCTCAGTGACAGGGGGTTAAGTATGGCGACCTTTTTGTCGAACTCTGGCCCCCTTCGGGCCATTTCATTTTATTAGCGGTTGTCGTTGGATCCAAACGTCACAACAATTTATGTAAAAGTTGTGCGAGATAACATGGAAACCTGGAAGACGCGGGGAAGGGGGACGGATCATTTTGCCAGGGTATTCTTGAACGCTGAGAGAGAAAACTTCCCTTACCCTCCCGTAATAGCAGCATAAAGAAGGGTAAGTTACAGTAGAATACTGCCTGTACCCTTTTGCATGTGCTGGTTTCATCCTCCTTCACCGTGGCATAGCATATCATGTAAAGAAAACTCGAGTTGTGCTAGTGAGACATATCGTGTGCCCCTCGCCCTCGAGGCTCGAGGGCAACGAAAAATCTTACGCCTTGTCTCAGAGTCGAGTTTGATATTGGCCCGCCGTGGAACAACCAGACCGAGGTGGAATGAATGGATAGTGTCAACACTGGATCACTTTCTGTACAACAACCCGTGAGTCTCATGTCTTCTGCCCCGTTACTTGTAGGTACTGGAAAGAATTGGGCGCGCATAGCGGGTGGCTTTAGGCATTACGACCCTTCCTCTGCTTCCATTAGTGGAATGCGCATGTGAGATTCAGGGTGGCTGGGCTCGATGCGCCATTGGGCTTCACCAACACGTACCTTGAAGGGATCTGATCCAACCACGCGCTGACGGTGCGGCCTGACCTTGCAGACCTGCATCAGCATCAACGGACTCTTGCGTGGTTGGTCAGCTTGAACTGAATCGGGTGGATCGTACGTGCATGTGCGACAACACGATAGATAGATGGATGGTGTTTATGTATTTTGCGCAGAGTACAATATCTACGAGACGAGTAGCGGGAGGTTTTTAGACGAGGATCGGCGTTGACAAACATGGACAAAGCGAGTGACCTGGGATAAATTCAGAACTTAAAAATATTTTCCTTACCAAGTGGCACGGGTTCTTGAGGGAGTTGCGAAAGGGTGTGGAGGACTCTACAGAAAGGGTGCACGTTTGGTATGGATCTTGTGGTCTGGTGATAGTGAGTGATAGTGATAATGGATACAACGGACAATGTTGGTGTTCGCAGTACAGGTAAAACAAACCCTTGAGGGTCAAATTATCTATGCGTACCTACTAAGGTATCTATCTATAGGCAAGATTCGTCTCAACTCATCTACCTACTAAGGTACAACGTAGATTTATTGCAAAGTTCTTACAATAGTGCCTCTTCTGGATCCTGGGCATGTTTCTGGCTTGCGTCTGGTGGCGATGGTATAGGTTGGGTGTCTGGTTTAGTTACCTATTGCACACTTCGACTTCAACGTGCAACAACTAATAACCTACTACCTAAAGGGCACGTCCCCCTGTATTGATAAGTTGTAGCGTAGGTAGGTAGCTATAGTAGGTACTTACTATTCCCGCTGTACAGCTACCTACCTCCTAGTACCTATCTATTAGTTTAGTTAGTAGTTACCTCCATACCTATGGATCCTGCCTTGCTCCCGCGTTTGCCCGCCTTTTTGCCTGACTGGATGCACGCTGTTAATGGGGCTGCTCCCTGTCAATTCCATCGACTCACTCTACCCATTAACCAGTCGCCTTGAAGCATTATCCAAGTACAACATCTGAGCAATTCCCCTGCCCGACGATCTAAAGGAGCAAATCTAGCGTCATTGGCTCCCCCAGCTTGGCCATTCCATTGTTTTGGCCTGAAGTGACCAAACCAAAAGGTAAGGAAGGCACTGCCTGGTATCCATGGGAGTGTGTCCCTTCCCTTCTGTCGTCCAATCCGATTGCCATCCAACCCAAGTGCTTTCACTTCCTCGTCACCGTGAATTCTCTCTCCCCTTCCTTCCTTTCTTTTCATTTTACATTGAATCTTGTCTATGCATTTGACATTGCCGAGCGCGGCTCCTGGTCGTGTATTTTGAGTTGAAGCTTATTTATTTACGCAGCGCGCAGCTCAAGGACAAGACCCGGCGACGATCCAACGACTGGGGGTGGTTGGTGAAAAAGTGACAGGACAAGACAGTCGGTCACCCAGGGTTTCGATCAATTACCCCGGGAGTTATCTTTCGACTACGCTCCTTTGAACTTACAACGTCCTGATTTTTCATCTTGCAACGAAACGACCTTTTTTTTTTCCCTTTGGTTCTCTACTAGCGCGTCATATCGTCACTTCCCCCAACAAGACCGACCATAACCTTTATCCTCAAAACGACGTCGCATTCGATACCCTTGGACCAAACCAAACAAGACCCCTCACATTTCGCTTCAATATCGCTCCCGCTACGACTTACACGCAATATCTCACAATATCACCAATCTCTCTGCTACTGAACTTCAGTCAGCTTCAGCATTGCTCATTATTCTGGCGCCCGGGCTCACTCGTCGATACTTTATCGCCTTTCGTCCTTGCCTGTCTTCAATCATAGCTTCCATGTGTGTGACGTCGCTCTGTCTTCGTACGAGCTCCGTCTTCCACAATGGCCGCAGCCCATATTCTGGCGTCCACAGACAGTTGGACAAGAAGCGCGAATGGCTTGCCAGTCACGAGATGTCTGCCAAATGCGCCGGTTGAATATTCCCTACAATCCCGATTGAGTCTTGTTGCCCGTGCTTGGGTTGTACAAAGATTACAACAAGATGTATGTTATACTGTGATCCATCAGGTCATGGAGTTGCAATTTACACGTCGTTTCGGTTTTGATTTTGATTTTTGATTTTCTTCCATCACTTTTCTTCCATGTTTCCCAGCAAAAAGCTTAGCAGGTTTAATGAGTGGCGTTCAACGGCCGGCCCCTCGATCGGCGACGGCCCCAACTTTGAGGGGGGAACCCGCCGCCACCCATTCCTGTCAAGCGATCCTGCTCCGGAATCGTAACACGTCTGAAAGTCTGTCCATCTATCTGTTTTATCTAACGTCAATTACTTCCTTTAGGTCTCATACTTACTGTCACATCGCAAAGTGGCCGATGGGCCGCTAATTATCCCAGATCACTCTCCACGATGGTATGGCCGCTTACCTAAATCCTGCGACACCCCTATTCCCACAGACATCATAATGCCCATCAACGGCACCGGCCGCAACGCCAACAGACGCCTTCCATCATGGCTCGCTTCATCGCCTCTGCCATCTTCGGATGCCCAGAAAGAGCGTCGCCGACCAAACGACCAACTCCTCAGCGATCCTGCCTCCGGCATTCTCATCGACTTCAATTCGAGCGAAGGATTTAGCGAAGCGGCAAAGAAAAGCAAGAAGGCAAAGGCTCCCGCCGCTCCACCACCACCGCCGCCACCCCCTGCTGCTCCCCCGGCAGATGACGACCAGAAGGATGACATGAGTGGAGGTAGCGGAGGAGCAAGCGGAGGCGATGCCGCGGGTGGTGCAGGTGATGGCAATGGTAGTGGTGGTGGAAGCGCACCACCAAAACCTCCGACGACATTCGATAACATCAGCCTGGGAGGAAGCAAATTGGATCTCGGACTCAGCCCTCCAGAAAACAAGAGCATATCCAGCTCATGGGGCGCAAAATTGGGATTCGGTGGTGGTGGATGGGGTTGGGGAGGGGGGGCGAAGAACGAACCAGCACCAGCACCAGCACCACCGCCGCCGCCAGAACCGAAAGCCGAAGACAATCCTTGGGACAAACCGAAGGACAACCCAGGCGGGTTAGGAATGAAAGATGACGATGATGCTTGGGGATTTGGAGCCAAGAAGGACAAGAAACAATCGACACTTTGGGGTGCCGAACCCGACGAGGAACCGAAAGATGGCGGTGACCCATGGGGTTGGGGCGGCCAAAAGAAAAAAGGGAAGCCAGGCGGTATTTTAGAGGAACTCGCACTGGACCCTGAACCTGAAGCCCCGCCTGGCGGAAAGAAAGATATATGGGATACTTGGGGAATATCCAAGAAGGACCGGGCGAAGAAGAAGGGTATCATGGAGGAGGTTGCTCTGGCAGCTGCCCCAGACCCCCCTTCCATGGACGACCAATGGGGCGGTTGGTCTGGCAACAAGGATAAATCGCCACAGAGTTCCCTTTGGGGGGCACAGGATCCAATACCCGCGGCTCCTGATCCTCCCTCATTTGAAGATAAGGACGGCGATGACTTTTGGAGTACTTTCGGCTCAGGCAAACCAAAACCTGTGGAGGAGAACCCAAGTGGATGGGGTTCGTGGGGAATTAGTAAGAAAGGTGAGGATGAAACAAGTGAGTCACATTTCTATAACGCTCATCGAGTCCCAGAGCCGCCTAAGATAGAAGACGACGGTTGGGATCTGTGGGGAACAGGTAAGAAAAAGAAGAAAGCTGGCGACTTGATTCAATTAGAAGATGAGATTCCTCCTCCAGCCCCAGATCCCGTCGAGGCAGTTGGCACCGACGACTTCCTCGATTCTTGGGGATTTGGCAAGAAACCCAAGAAACCGGCCGCCGACCCGTTCGATTTTAAAACTTCGGGCGCCGATGATCCTAACGATGCTTTTTGGGGTTCAATAGACAACAAGCATAGCGCGAACGATTTCCTCATCGATACTACCGGTAAGATAACTCATGACGAGGTGGAGATAGACATGGAAAGCAAGGATTTGACGATCGAAATGATAACTGGGACTGTTTTCCCGTCATCCGATCGACGCCTTGACTAACCTCCTGTCTTCAACGTCAACGCTCCCCTTTTTATTGGAACTTACTGAACAAACATGCCGATTATCAGACCCGGAGCAAGCCGCTAGAGAAGCCGAGGAGCGAGCTGCTCGTAAAGCGGAGGACGCCGAGGCCGCACGCGAAGATGAAGAGATTGCGAGTCTTATGGAAAAGAAGGCGAAAAGAGGAGGGAGACTTCTCAAGTCAGATCGCGAACGACTTGCTTTGCTCGAAGGCAACGCTGCTAGAAGAGCTGAAGCCCGGGCAGCCCGGGAAGTTGAAGCCGCTGCCGCTGCTGAGGCCGCACAAGCAGAAGCGCAAGCAGCTGCCGATGCCCAAACTGCTGCAGAAGCCGAAGCCGCTGCTTTGCAAGCTGCAGCAGACGCCGAGGCAGCTAAAGAAAACGAGGAAATTGCCTTACTACTAGCGAAAAAGCAGAAACGAGGGGGGAAGTTGCTTAAAAAGGACCAGGAGCGCCTGACTCTTCTTGAAGGTAATGTTGCTCGGAGAGCTGAAGCTCAGGCTGCTCGCGAGGCTGAAGCTGCCGCAGCCGCAGCCGCCGACGCAGCGGCAGCAGCCGAGATTATCGAAGACATTCCTCTTGACGAAGCACCCCCTCCTGAGTCTTCTGGGGAAGACGTAGCAGCAAAGGCAGAAGCAGCACTTGCCGCTGAAGTTGCGCAGGAAGAGGCGGAAATGGAGAGTCTGAAGTCAAAGAAGGCCAAGAAAGGCAAGCTAATAAAGAAGGACCAAGAACGACTTACTATTCTTATAGATAATGCGGCAAAGCGAGCCGAGGAGGCAGCAGCCAAAGAGGCGGAGGAACAGGCAGCTAAGGACGCCGACGATGCTGCCGCCGCCGCTGCCATAGAGGCCGCCGAGGCCGAATCTGCAGCCCAAGTTGCAGCCGAAGCCGAGGCCGCAGCTCAAGCTGCATTAGACGCTGAGGCAGAAGAAGCAGCCAAGGAAGAGGAGGAGATGGCTGCTTTGAAAGCCAAAAAGGCCAAAAAGGTGAAACTCACCAAAGCTGAAACAACTCGCTTGATGGCTTTGGTCGGGAACTCAGTTAAACGTGCCCAAGCAAAGTCTGCTAAAGAAGCCGAAGAAGCTGCTGCGGCGCAGGCTGCCCGTGAAGCTGAGGAGTCTGCAATCCGTGAGGCTGAGGAGAAGGCTGCTCGTGAAGCTGAAGATGCGGCTGCCCGTGAAGCCGAGGCGGCAATTGCTGCTGAAGAAGAGAAAGAGCTTGCCGCCTTGGATGCTTTAAAGAAGAAGCGAGGCGGTAATCTGATTAAGAAGAAAGATGTGGAGCGTTATAACTTTCTTACCTTAAGAGCCACCGAACGAGCAGCTAAGAAAGCCGAAGCTGCTGCTGCCGAGGCTGTGCCGGCGGAAGCAGCCCCGGAAGCCTCAGATGAACCAACCGAACCCGCCCCTGAGCCAGCGCCCGAGGATCCGCCAGCGGACGTTGATGTACCTGTTGAGCCAGAGATTGTACCAGAACCAGACGCCACCGTTATCGCAGCGGAAGAGGCAGAGTTGGTTAGTCTGGAGGCGAAGAAGGTGAAGAAGGGCAAGCTTGGCAAGAAAGATACAGACCGATACAACCTTCTTAACGAAAATGCCGCCCAGCGACAGGCCGCCAAAGAAGCCGAGGAGACGGCTGCGCGGGCGGCTGCTGAAGCTGAAGCTGCCGCTGCGGACGAAGCAGCAGCACAAACCGCCGAAGCTGAAGCTTTGACAGCAAGCGAAGCCGAGGCTATCCTTATTGCTGATGAAGAGGCAGAGCTGGCCATGCTTGTTGCTAAGAAGGCTAAAAAAGGGAAGCTAGTCAAGAAGGATTTAGAACGGTTTAACATCCTGACAGAGAATGCGACACAACGACAAGCTTCCAAAGAGGCCCAAGAGGCTGCTGTTGCTGCCGCTGAAGCTGAGGCACAGGCTGCAAAAGACGCAGAAGAAGCGGCTGCAGCAGAAGCAGCTGAAGCTGATGCCCTAGCAGCTCGTGAAGCTGAGGCGGCTGCGATTGCTGAAGAGGAAGCCGAACTAGCTGCATTAACCACAAAAAAGGCTAAGAAGGGTAAGCTCCTTAAGAAGGATGCTGAACGATTTACCATCTTGACCGAAAATGCAGAAAGGCGAGCTCAGGAAGCAGCAATGGCTGCTGAGCAGCCTGAAGAACCAGCGCCCATACCTGAAGTGGAAGCCGAGGAACTCCCTCCGGAACCACCAATGGATGAATCACCACCTGTTGAAGTTGATGATCCTAATACAAATGCAGCCACCGAAGCCGAAGCTGCTGCTATTGCCGAAGAGGAAGCTGAACTTGCTGCTTTGGAAGCCAAGAAGGAGAGGAAAGGCAAACTTGGGAAGAAGGATACCGATCGCTTTAATATTCTTACTGCGAACGCTGCCGCCAGGGCAGAGAAAGCTGCCGAGGATGAAGCTGCCGCACAAGCCGCCGAAGCTGCCGCACAAGCCGCCGAAGCTGCTGCCGCCGCCGAAGCTGAGGAGGCTGCCGCTGCTGAGGCCGCTGCTATAGAGGAAGCTGCTGCTCGAGAGGCTGCAGAGGCAGAGGCTGCAGTTATTGCCGAGGAGGAAGCTGAGCTGGCTGCTCTGACCGCTAAGAAGAACAAGAAAGGCAAGCTTGGCAAGAAGGATAACGATAGATTTACTTTTCTCACCGAGAACGCTACCCAAAGAGCTGAAAAGGCTGCCGAAGCAGCTGCGGCGGAAGTTGAACCCGAACCTGAGCCCGAGCCTGAACCCGAGGAGGAGGTTCTTCCTGAAGTCAAGGACCCCCCTATCGATGAGTTCGATGACGCCGCTGCTTCTGAAGCTGACGATGAAGAAGCAGCTATCGCTGCTGAGGCCGCTGCTATCGCTGCTACCATTGCCGCTGAAGAGGAAGAAGAGATGGAAGCGCTTATTGCCAAGAAAAATAAGAAGGGCAAGCTAGGTAAAAAGGATAGCGATCGACTGGCTGTCCTTACTGATAATGCCGCCCAAAGAGCCGAGAAGGCTGCTCAGGAACAAGCTGCTGCTTTGGCCGAGCCTGAAGTTGTTGAGGATGCCCCAGCAGAATTTGAAACACCAGCTCCTGAGGATGCTCTAGAGACAATGCCAGAAGAGGAAGCGCCTCCTGAAGAGCATGATACCGCTGCTGCCGAGGCTGCTGCGGTTATTGCCGCTGAGGAACAAGAGCTAGCAGACCTAGACGCAAAGAAGGCAAGGAAAGGCAAACTGGGTAGAAAGGATACTGACCGTTATAACATCCTGACTGAAAACGCTGCTAAACGAGCCGAGGAACAAGCTGCCAGAGAAGCTGACGAGGCTGAAGAGATAGCTGCGAGGGAGGCCGCCGAAGCTGAAGCGGCTTTGGCTGCTGAAGAGGCTGAAAAGGAAGCTGCAGAAGCAGAAGCTCAAGCGGTCATCGCGCAGGAAGAAGAGGAGTTGGCTGCACTTGAAGCGAAAAGGGAAAGGAAGGGCAAACTGGGACGCAAGGATACCGATCGCCTTAATGCTCTTATGGACAGTAAGGCTGTTAGGGATGCCCAGGCCGCCGAGGAGCAAGCAGCTAGAGAGGCGGAGGAGCAAGCAGCTCAAGAAGCCGAAGAAGCCGCTGCAGCGGAAGCCGCTGCCGCCGCAGAAGCTGAAATGATAGCTGCAAGAGAGACTGCTGAAGCCGAGGCTGCTGCAATTGCTGCTGAAGAAGCAGCTGAATTGGCTGCGTTGACTGCCAAAAAGACAAGAAAGGGCAAGCTGGGACGCAAAGATACGGAGCGCTTTGACCAGCTAATATCAAATGCTGCCCAACGAGCGGAAGAACAAGCTGCTCGCCAAACTGAGGCTGTTGCCGAGGAGGTCCCCGTCGAAGAAGAACTTGCCCCTGAAGAACCCGAAGAACCAGTTCCTGATGTCGAGGAACCTGTCGAAGAAGCCTCTGAAGATCCGGTCCCCGATATCGACGATGAAGCCGCTGCTGAGGCTGCTGCTATAGCTGCTGAGGAAGAGGCCGAGCTTGCATCTCTCGAAGCGAAAAAGACGCGCAAAGGAAGACTCGGGAATAAGGATACCCAACGATTTAACTTTTTGACCGAGAACCTCGCGAAACGCGCCGAAGAGCAAGCCGCCAAGGAAGCTGAAGAGCAAGCTGCAGCAGCCGCAGCGGAAGCCGAAGCCCAGGTTGAAGAGGTCGTAGCTGAGGATATACCTGAAGACGCTGCTGAAGAAGATGATGATGCTGCTGCCGCAGTACGAGAGGCTGCTGAGGCCGAAGCCGAAGCCGCTGCTATTGCGGCAGAAGAAGAAGCCGAATTAGCTGCACTTATCACCAAGAAGGCTAGAAAGGGCAAACTCGGTAGAAAGGATACCGAGCGATTTGATGTCCTGACTGAGAATGCGGCCAGGCGTGCGGAGGAGCAGGCTGCTAGGGAAGCTGAGGTGGCAGCGGCCGCTGAAGCCGAGACTGAGGCTGAGGCTGAGGCTGAGGCTGAGGTCGAGATTGAAGAGCCAGTTCTTGAACAGACTGAAGATGCTGCTGAACCCGAGCCCGAGGAAAATCCTGATGATGAGGATGCTGCAGCGAAAGAAGCCGCCGAGGCAGAAGCTCGAGCTATTGCTGCAGAGGAAGAGGCAGAACTTGCTGCCTTGAACAAGAAAAAGGCAAGAAAGGGCAAGCTAGGCCGTTCAGATACGGAAAGGTTCAATACTCTGATGGACAATGCAGCAAAACGTGCCGAGGCGCAGGCAGCCAAGGAAGCAGAAGAGGCTGCAGAAGAGGCCCCCCCAGCTGAAGAGGAAGAGAATGACGAATTTGTCGATGCCGAAGATGGCGAGGATGAATTAGCCGATGATCTAGAGCCTGATGCTGAGGAAGCTGCTGAACCTAATGAAGATAACGTCGCTGCCGCAGAGGCCGAGTTACAAGCTAAAGCTATCGCCGAAGAGGAGGCTGAGTTGGCATCGCTAAGTAAGAAGAAGATCAAGAAGGGCAAATTGGGTCGCAAAGACACGGAAAGGTTTCAGGTCTTGACAGACAATGCTGCTAGACGTGCCGAGGAGGCAGCAGCTCGAGAAGCTGAAGAAGCTGCTGCAG
The DNA here is from genome assembly GCA_018886245.1 of Fusarium brachygibbosum. Classification (NCBI taxonomy): domain Eukaryota; kingdom Fungi; phylum Ascomycota; class Sordariomycetes; order Hypocreales; family Nectriaceae; genus Fusarium; species Fusarium brachygibbosum. The sequence goes on from MU249524.1 coordinate 1,723,684, forward strand.
CTGAGGCTGAGCCGGAGGCTGAGCCGGAAGTTGAGCCGGAAGTTGAGCCCGAGGCTGGAGTTGACCAAGAGCCTGAAAACGATCAATCAAACGAGGTCGATGAAGTTGAACAGGCCGTGATTGCCGAAGAAGAATCAGAGCTAGCAGCATTGATCAAGAAGAAGGCCAAGAAGGGTAGACTGGGTCGAAAAGATACTGAAAGGTTTGAGATCTTGACAGAAAACGCTGCTCGACGTGAAGAGGAGCGAGCTGCCAAAGAAGCTGCAGCGGCGGCAGCCATTGCGGAAGCCGAACTCGAAGCTGCTGCGGAGGATGCTGAAGATGAGGTCATGGAAGAGGCTGAAGAACCCGCTGAGGAGGAGGAGGAGGAGGAGGAGGAGGAGCCTGCTGCAGCTGAGGATAACGAAGCAGCAGCTCGAGAAGCTGAAGAGGCCGCGATTGCCGATGCTGAAGAAGAAGAGTTAGAGTCCTTGAAAGCCAAGCGGGCAAGAAAAGGCAGGCTAGGCAGGAAGGATACAGAACGGTTTGCGGTCTTGGAAGAAAACGCCGTCCGACGCGCCGAAGACCGTGCTGCCAAGGAAGCCGCTGCTGCAGAAGCTGAACCTGAGGAACCTGCCGAAGGTGATGAACCTGACGAGGACGACGAAGAGCGGGAGGAGGAAGATGATATTTCCGCTGAGGATGAAGAAGCAGCAGCTCGAGAGGCAGAAGAAGCTGCTATTGCTGAAGCTGAGGACGACGAGCTTGAGTCACTAAAGGCTAAAAAGGCTAGAAAAGGCAGATTAGGCAGAAAGGACACAGAGCGATTTGGCATTCTAGTAGAGAATGCAGCTCGTCGCGCTGAGGAACGTGCTGCCAGGGAGGCTGTTGCTGCCGCTGAAGCCGAAGTAGAGGAAGCCCTAGAAGCCGGAGAGGGGGGAGAGGAGGAGGAGGAGGAGGGGGAGGAGGAAGAAGAAGAAGAGGAGGATGATGAGGAAGAGGAGGAGGAGGATGATGAGGATGGCGATAATGCTGCTGCTGATGAGGAGGCAGCGATAGCAAGAGAAGCTGAGGAGACAGCAGCTCGAGAGGCTGAAGAAGTCGCAGCCAGAGAGGCCGAGGCCGCCGCTATTGCTGAGGCCGAAGAAGCAGAGCTCGATTCTCTTCGGTCCAAGAAGTCAAGAAAGGGCAGGCTAGGCAGGAAGGATACAGATCGACTCAACTTCCTCGAGGAGAACGCAGCAAAGAGGGCTGAAAAACTTGCTGCGAAGGAGGCTGCCGCTGTAGCAGAAGCCGAGGCTAAGGCTGAGGCTGAGGAGGTACCTGAAGCTGACCCTCTTGAAGGAGAAGAACCTGAGGATGAAGAGGAGGATGAAGACGCTGCTGAGGAGCCCGCCGAGGTCACAAATGAAGACGTTGCTGACGCGTCTGATCAAGAAGAGGCTGATGCTGTTCCCGAAGAAGCGCCCGAAGAAGCTGAAGCGCCTGTGGACGACGAAATTGTTGAAGTCATTGACTTGTCGCCAAAGAAGGACAGAAAGAACAGAAAGAGCAAATCCCGACGCGATGCTCCTCTACCGCCACCAGTTCCAGATCCTCCATTGACGCCTCCACCTGAGCCGAAGCACTCTCGAAGACCAAAGCTGGCCCGCGACGGGACGTCATGGGGTAAATGGGGAGCGACACCGCGTGAAGAACGAGACGATTATTTTCAGGAGAAGTCAAGCAGGCACAGAAGGCGAGAGGAAAAGACATCATCGAAGGGATCGTCGTCCGGCAAAGCCGAGAAGACCCCATCTAGAACGGCTGCCTTATTCGGCAAAACACCGCTCTCACGTTCGACTTCAACTCGCGAGAAGAGAGACGGTGTCAGCAGCAAGCGCCGCCATTCTGAAGCCGCACGTGGAATTGTTTCGCCGCCCCCTGAAGAGATGCTTGTGCAGGAAGAATCAGGCAGTCGCCGCAAATCTCGTAAACCACGATCCCGTGAGGATGAAGATGCTATGATGTCCGGCGCTGCCCCTGTGCCAGAGAGGTATGAGCGCCGTCACTCACACAAGACGCGGTCGCGCGAAGACGACGATGTCATCATGGTTGACCCTGACCTCACAAATGATAGACGTGAGCGCCGCCGGTCTCATAAACCACGATCTCGCGAAGATGATGACCTCGCCGTGGCGGATGATATAATCATGCCTGGTCCGCGCGATCGTCGTCGACGAGATAGAAGATCTCGAGACGAGGAACCTGTTATGGTGGAGCATGATGTTCCCGCTGACCAGTCTCTGCCACGAGGTTCAAAGAAGGGCTTCGCTGGCCTTTTCAGTGGTCTGAGAACGCCCAAGAACGAACGTCCTGACCCTCTCCGACGTCGCAGCACTTATGCGACAACTGACGATGAAGCCTTGCGCACTACGAGAATGGATGGTGACGCAGTAGTCGTCGATGCCGACCGAGAAGCAAGACGGGCTGCACGCAAAGCCAAACGAGCCGATCCTGAAGAAGAAGCGCGCAGGGTCAGGGACGAAGCGCGCCGAGAGCGACGTCGACAACGTGACAAGGGGGCGGATGCTCAAAGACAGGATCAAGATGCACGCAGGGCCGAGCGCCGTGCTGCTCGACAGCGTGGCGAAGAGGAAAGACGAGCTCAAGAGGAGCAGCAAGCAGAGGAAGAACTGCAGCGAGCACAAGAAGCGAAGGAGGCCCAAAGATCAGAGCGTAGGCGCCTGCGTAGAGAACAAGAGGCTGCAGCTGCTGCGGAGCAAGAGGAACAAGAAGCCCGCCGAGCCGCAAGACGTGAGCGTCGACGAGCTCGACCGGTCGATCCATCTGAAGACGAGCACGAGCGTCGTCGTCATCGCGAAACCAGAAGAGCCGCTCGGGCTACCGATGAAGCTGAAGGTCATCAACGAAGGCCACGACGGCATGAAGAGATGCAGCAGCCAGCTTGGCCACATCTCGGAACCTCATCGTGGGTTAAAGAGCACGTGGATGCACCGCCCCCGCCGGAGGTCCCCCAAGCTGGGGATGCCAACGGAGGACAAACTGAGGACGACGAGATGGCACGACGTGAAGCTCGACGAGCTCAACACCGATCCAAGTTTTCCGACGAGACGCCAAACGATGCCGAAGAAAGGCGAAAGCGACGAGCAAGACGTGAAGAACGAGAGCGAGGTGGTCGTCATCGCGACAGGCGATCCGAAGGTAGCGATGAACGACACCATACTCGCCGAGCGTCGAACCTCGTGGATACGGCAGCAGCTCCTCGCACGAGTTGGTGGAAGAAGATCAAAGGATGATGGATGAACGAACTAACATTGCATGAGAGTCATTTTGAGCGAGCGTGTTTCTATCTGTTTATTGTGCTCTTTATTTCAGTATCACAACCACGTTATATACGAAATATGACACCAACATGGTCGGTGTTTGGGTTTGGCGTGACTTTACCAACGGCACATCGGAATGGGAGTATCGAGCGAGGATGTACAAGCATTGAATATTGTATGTGGACGTGTGAGGTAGCTATGGGTGTATGTATTCGGTTTTTGTATTCTTGGCCTGTTTTCTATCTATTTTCATCTAGTGGTCCAGGAGGGCTGTTGTATGACATGTATACCCAAGAAACACAGTAGGAAGTCGGGAGAATAGTATGTTTATCTAAAGTGACTAGAGTGTATCGATGCGTTGTAATATCTTTGAACAGTCCAAAACGTGAGAGCGCAATGCCGCTGGTGGCATAGTCTACAGTGTAACAATGCTGATAATACCTTTCGAAACCCATCCAATTCCCGGTTGACATCTAACGTTGTCAACTTACACCAGGTCTGGGGTAAAATACCGGCGATAACCAATTCGTAGCATTATCCTGGACCATTCACTCAACACATCTTTTACTGTGTAGCATGGTACCCGCGTTACATCATGCTATACAGTACCTGTACTAACTTGTCGAGGTACCTAATCGGTATTTGGCTGTCTCATTCAAATTGTAGCATCCTCCCTCGACATCGACCTGTTTTACTCACTCCACTCACCACCCGCTAACTTACCTAGTACCCAGTACATGCCACTCTTTCGCTGACGACACCTCAACCTTGAACGAACGTTCTCCTGTGAACATCCACGCTCAGTCACAGCTACAACTACATACAGCCCGCCTACCGTAATCCTCTCCACATACTTGCGCTCGCTCCGCCCAAACATATACGCGATTGATCAATCGATGAGGTGACGATTAGCAGATACGCCGTCAGTTGACGAACGACAAGCTGTAGCCCAACGACTTGACCATTCTCATCATGACTGCGCCCGGCAAAGGGTCGCGATGGGGCGCCTTCCTCTCCTCAGCCTTTGAAGGTGTCGAAAATCGTCTAGACAACTTACTCGACGAAGAACAACAGGCCGCACAGCCACCACAACAATATGAACACCAACAGGGAATGAAGGCCGCACCACCTGTGCCATCACCAAGCCCCAAGCCTGCCGCCTCTGGTGCGTCGCCACCCTCTGCTTTCTTATTTCGATCACTAAAGCGGTTGTCACATGCTAACTTGAGCAACAACTCTAGCTGTGGTTCCAAAGCCGAACCGGACGAATGACCGACTACAAGCCAGGCTGGCCAAAGCGATGGCTTCGCGAACTTCGCAATCTTCTCCACGTAGCTCCATTGACACTGCTCGTGGCTCCGTAGACAAGGAACGGCCTGCCAGCACCGAGCCCTTCGTGTCGAGGCAAAGCACAGAGACGCCAGAACCAAAGCCCACTGAACACGAAAGCCCAGTCGCCGAGCCCACACCCGTCGTCGAGCCGCCCTCTACTTCCGCAGAACCACAACCAACAAACTACAAAGAAACTCAAGATACTGAGCAAGGCGGACAAGATCTTAAGCAAGAAATAGCGACACCAACCATAATAGAGCCACAGTCCAAGTCAAAGTCTTACAGCGCTCCAACGCAACAAGCCACGAACAACACTGAAGCGCAGCCAGACCATGAACCTGATATTCCTAAAGCTACCGAGACGACACAGACTACAACTGAGCTCGAGGGACCACCACAAAAAGAACAAGAGTCCAGTCAAACTGGTAAGACCAACTCGGAAGAGATCAAAGAATATCTCCAGCAGATCGACTCCTTGCAGGCCAAGCTACAATTTCTTTCCAAGAATGCTGCGGACACAGCCAAGCAGGCTGCAAGCTCGGCCGCTGCGGGTAGCGTGGAGCGCAAGTTGGCGGAAAAGGACGAAAAGATTGCCCTTCTAATGGAGGAAGGACAAAAGCTTTCTACCTCAGAGCAGAAATTCCGAACAACTGTCCGTAAGCTACGGCTACAGATCGCTGAAAACGAGAAGCAGGTCAATGAGCTTAGAAAAGACAGGGAGAAAGCTGTGGTTGAAACAGAGGCCCTACGCAGCCGAATCAACAGCAAGGAAGAACAAGAAAAGAGGAATGAGGAGGTTCGGAAGGCCAGTGCCGTGTTTCGGAAAGAGATTGATGCACTTAAAAGGGACAAGATGGCTGCAGATGAAGCCTACCGACGATTGGAGCAGGAATCTAAAAAAAAGGCAGAACAAGCACAGGCCGTTCATACTGAGGCTCTGAACAAGGCGCTACAAGCTGAAAAAAATCGGCAGAAGGAACTCGAAAACAGTATTGCTACATTACGTTCAGAGAAGGAGGCACTGGTCGAGAAGCTGCGCCTCACTGAAGTTGAGTGGCAAGAGAAGCTAGACCGGGCAGTAGAGCGCGGTCGCAATGTCGAGGAAGAATTGAAGCTGGAACTCCGAGCGGCTGAAAGTAAACTCGAGGCCATGCGAGTAGCGGCGGAGGAGGCTTCTGCAGGATCCGGAGGTGACATTAAGCTGATACGACATATTGAAACCCTTCAATCGCAGTATGCCTCAGCTAGCGAAAACTGGCAAGGCATTGAAACATCACTCCTGACAAAGGCGGCCAATCTTGAAAAGGAGAGAGACGAGGCGCAACGGCGAGAGTCAGAAATGCGCAAGAAGGCACGCGACGCGGTAAGTTGGAATTTGGACTCACATAGCGAAGAGTGATGTTTCTAACAATCCCTAGACCAGTCGCTGCAAACGTCTTGAAGATGAATTACAGGATGTTAGTCCAGCTCTTGCAGCCGCTCGACAAGAGCTGGAGGCATGCCGTGAGGAACTTGCTACCCTCAGAACCCAACACAAGAGCGCTGAGACAGCACTCGAACAAGCCCGCAGCGACCTCGAGAAGCAGCAACGAGCTGCCAGTAGAGAGGAGTCCGCTGAGGCTGAACGAAGACAATGGGCGGACGATGTTGCGATAAGTACGCCCAAGTCTCAAAGCAGACCTGACTCTCCATTGCTTTCCGTGGCCCGGACGTTCAGCTCGGACCTTGTCAGTCTCCCTGTGCCAGGTAGACAGCCACGTCGGGTACCTACCCCTGGAAGTCAAACTGACAGTGCGGGCGAAGGCTTCTTCTTTGGCCGAAGAATGTCCAGTCAGCCTCCTCGACCAAGTGCCTTGTCTACAACTGGGCCCATGATGCCTCCGCCCCCTCCTTTCTCACCCTTTGAGCCGCCTAGTGAGTCACCACGCGCGGCGTCACCGCCAGCAGATCGCGACGACCTTGAGGACGGCGATCCCTCTTCTCCTCGAAATATGGCGCAGGACATGATTTCAGTGTCAACAGTTGGTGCTGGTCCTTCGGTACAGCTTGTCGAGAGAATGAGCGCGGCGATCCGACGACTGGAGGCTGAGAAGGTGGCTGCCAAGGAAGAGATGGCTCGCGTGTGCAGCCAGCGAGACGAGGCACGATCTGACATTGTAAACCTCATGACAGAGTTGGAAACACAGAAGGGCGCTACGGCACGAGTCACGGAATTAGAAGCAGAGGTGGAGAACATCAACTCCCGATACCAAACTACTTTGGAGATGTTGGGTGAGAAGAGCGAGCTTGTAGAGGAGCTGAAGGCCGATGTCCAGGACGTCAAGGATATGTATCGCGAGTTGGTAGAGCGGACAGTGATGAAATAAGAAAAGGTGGATTCCTCTGTTTCTTTCTTTTTCTTACCCCCTTTCTTTGTCACACAATCTAGACATGTGGTGGTGGTTGTAACGTCTGTCTTGTTCTTCGTTTCCTAGCATTTATTCCTGGCTACCTACTCTGATAACTCAATACCCTCGCGCTCGGCACCTTGCAAGATATATTGGCGCACCTGTCGACAAAATGTTAGACGGACTCTGATATGTTATCGAAAGAAAAAGCCAAGAACACTTTTGACTTTAACATACTTCTTTGTCGGGGGCGAGATCCAGGGCTAGCTCGTCTGCGCTGTTTCTGAGGGTAAAGTCTGCGCCTTCTTTGAGGAGGGCAACCGCAGTGTCTCCTAAAGTTTGATGAGCAGTTGCTTTAGACTATGGGCAACTATGGAAGTTCAGCTTACCGTGACCTTCGGCAATGGCATGGTGAAGAGGAGTATAGCCCTCGTTGTCGGTAGGATTCAGTGGGCTTCTGTTCTTGAGAAGGAGGTTCACCATTGGCACAGAGCCGACAGCGGCCGCGCGATGGACAGGATACTGGCCCCTGCGATCGCGAATCCGAGTAGATGCGCCATTCTCGATAAGAATGCGGGCAATGTCGACGTTCTTCTTGGAGGCGACGAAATGAAGGGCAGTCTGTACGTTTTGACCTGCGTTAGACTTTTGGCATGGTTTAGATTAGAAGTTTGTTCCGGGTGGGAGCTTTACCTGACCAGCGGAATCTTCGAGGTACAGTCAGTTGTGATACCAAATACAAAGCAGAGATTAGAGTCCTACTCTTAAGGTTTACGTCGGCATCTTTAGAAATGATGAGCTTTAGAACAGCTTCACTTTCGGGAACGCTGGCTGAAATCATAAGAGGGGACCATCCACTTTCGTCCTGTGATATGTCAACTCTGCCTTGTGTTAAGTGTGATGGCTGCATCGGAGTTTACAGCTTACCTGAACGTCAGCATCAAAACTGCGTTGGTTGGCTAGTAACTGGACAATCTCCAAGTGGTTGGAAGATGCCGCCCAGTGAATGGGATAACGGCCATCGTCATCCTTGCGTTGCGATAGTTTGGGATCCGACTATCGATGAAATGAATATGTTGTATTGATTCTGGGCACTTGAACGCTGACCTTGAGTAATCCTTCAACTACAGGCACTGCGTTTGTCCATTAGTGACGATCAATCCTAGTCGTGTAATTGAGCAGCGGCTCACCTCGCCCTTCGCGAGCAGCTGTATGAAGTGGAAATTCGTCTTCTCTTTCCATCTTGTTATTTCGAATGGTCAAGTGACAAGAAAATGTATCAAGGATAGATAAAGCTTCGAAAGAAAGCCTGTTCGTAGGGTAGATGTCGTACAATATCGCATGTAGTAGGTATTTTGTAGCTGACCCTACGTAGACCACGGGGCAGGCTCACTCGCTGTAACCTAACGTTAGAGTACAAAGCTGAAGCTGTTAGCCACATGCTGTGGCGTTTATCTTTCTGCGCCACACCTAGCGATCCAGCCTTCACACGCTCCAGTCGCAACTTTTGAGGTCTCTAGACTTCAATAACAACTTTTCCAACGATCATTTACTTTTTTTTCCCAGTCGCAAAAACCACCACACATACGTAATGGAAACGCCAGAAGTACCACAAGATGCGCTTCAGCTTAGCGCCCTCGCTGCCCAAAATGCCACTGTTTCAAGAACACTATACTCACACGCTCCCGAACGAGCAACCACCACAAAACGCCAGAAACTAGACGACGCGTCCGAAGATCCCATCATGAAGCGGCGCTTTCGCAACGAATATGCCGATGTCGAGGCTCTACCTCCCTCAATCACCGCAAAACTCCCGACTAAGCAGCCTGGAAAGAAGTCTAAACCTGGAACGCAGGCTCGACCTGCCATGAAGCTCCTCGAGGGCGCGCCTGGCTCAGGCAAGGCTTCTGCATCCGCGGCCAGGAATGAGAGTACACCACAGAACATGAGCCTCACGACAAGGGGAACTCAGAATATGATGCAACAAAAACCCGAATGGCACGCGCCATGGAAGCTGATGAGAGTCATATCAGGACATTTGGGTTGGGTGCGCAGTCTGGCCGTCGAGCCTGGAAACAAGTGGTTCGCTAGCGGTGCTGGTGACCGAACTATCAAGATCTGGGATTTGGCGACAGGCTCGTTGAAATTGACTCTCACCGGACATATCAGCACAGTACGTGGCCTTGCTGTGTCTCCCCGTCACCCCTATCTCTTCTCTTGCGGTGAAGATAAAATGGTCAAATGTTGGGATCTCGAGACAAACAAGGTTATCCGCCACTACCATGGCCATCTGAGTGGTGTTTACACCCTGGCTTTGCATCCTACACTTGATGTTCTTGTTACTGGCGGTCGAGATGGTGTTGCTCGTGTTTGGGATATGCGGACCAGGAGCAACATTCATGTCCTATCAGGCCATACACAAACCGTCTCTGATCTTGTCTGTCAAGAGGCGGATCCTCAAGTTATTACTGGATCGCTAGACTCAACTGTGCGACTTTGGGATCTCGCGGCTGGAAAGACTATGGGTGTGCTCACCCACCACAAGAAGGGTGTTCGAGCCCTGGCCACACACCCCTCAGAGTTTACATTTGCCAGTGGTAGCACAGGCAGTGTAAAGCAGTGGAAGTGCCCTGAAGGAGCTTTCATGCAAAACTTTGAGGGCCACAATGCCATCATCAACACCATGAGCGTCAATGAACAGAATGTCTTTTTCACAGGAGGTTGGTGGCGTCATCCAGGAATTGTGACTTATGAACTAACATTGAATCTAGGAGATAATGGATCCATGAGCTTCTGGGACTGGAAGACTGGACATCGATTCCAGTCTCTTGATACCACAGCTCAGCCTGGTTCTTTGGATGCTGAGGCAGGCATTATGAGTTCGACGTTCGACCGCTCCGGACTACGTCTAATTTGCGGTGAAGCTGACAAAACAAGTATGTGTCGTATATACCTCGAGGATTCCCTGTTCCCTTGCTAATACATGTGTAGTCAAAATCTGGAAGCAGGATGAGACAGCGACAGAAGAGTCGCATCCTCTCGAATGGAAGCCAACTCTGGCCCGGAGGAAATTTTAAGGCGCATGAAGTGGCATTCCTGAATTTGTGGTATATTGTCCTGAGTCGCCGCTCTATTGGCTCTATATTACAGTTGTTTATACACCGATACCCAACGCTTTCAAGTCCCCGTCGTCACGGAGGGCCATTTTTACTTCATCGTCTGCAATGGAAAGGCGAAGTTTACTCGATCGCTCGGCACGCTGAGCTTCGAGGTTAATTAGACCGGCCGCTACCAGCTCGAGGGCCGCAGTGTGAATGTGTCCAGGCCGAACCATCGGGCGTTGTCCACTCATCATTGTGCCCTTCAAACCGCTGTTGAGGACCGCCGCAACACCAGGAAGCGCCGGCGGAGCCCGTAGACTGGCCCGGTGTATCTCGTCAAGGGTCTCGCCAAATGTTGTCTCGGCTAACCCTGTTCTTCGAATACGCAGCAAGAGAGCTGCCATGACGAGCTTAGACGTTAGTGGGAGGCTGCGAAGGTGTTGTTGGATGGGATTAGTGGTGGCCTCGTTAATGGCCCTTTTAATTGTTGCAATGGTAACGCGGCCTGAACCCTTTGATTGTGTTTGGGGTTCTCGCTTGCTCGGAGTTGTGGGATCACTAGGGGCGTCCGCTTCGGCAAGCTCGACGGCCCGCCGACAAATGTCAAGGGCTCTTCGAGCGTCACCGCTAACTGCGGCTACCTTTCGGCTAGCAAATTGAATAGCATCTGGGTCTACGATGTTTCCAGGGACTCCTTCTAATCGTGATTGAATGATTCTCATAAGCTGCTCGTGGTTGTAACCGGGGAAAGTGATACGTGTAAGACCTACGCATGTTAGTCAGGACTGCATCGCTACGTGCTGGATTTGGAGACATACCTAGACGACTACTGATTTTGTTGCTCAGCGTTCGCTCCGGAAGGTCCATAGTGTTGGCGACTGCCAGAACAATAAGACGACTGTGTCGCAGAGTAGGCCAGTTGAAGAAGTTATACATGACAGCCTGGTTCTTCGTAACCAGCTGGTCAAGCTCATCCATGAGCACTACACAAGGGATACGACGAGGACTAGGGTTACTGAACTCCCTCTCCAAGAGATCAAGAGCTTGAGCTGGGCTGGCTCGTTCCCCTTTAAGAGCCTCCCAGAGAAGAGTATATGATTGGTGAGGATCTGTGATCTTCATACCATTGATCTCGACGAAAATGAAGTCATCGAGCTCATCAGAGCCTACGGACTCCTCTAATCTCGAGACGACCTCGCGGACAGTTGCTGTTTTCCCGGTGCCAGGCGTGCCTGAAATATAAATACAATTCCCAGTGCCATCCGAGATAGCGGCCTCAAGATGAGAGTAGACCAGGGAAAATTCCCCTTCTCGGCACGGAAGACTGGTAGGAACTGAGGATACATGTAGGCGAGATCGTGCTATCTGGAATGGCGAAGATTCCACTTGACTAGGCGATAATTTACGCGTTGCCAGTGGTGTAAACTCAAGTCTCTTGCTTGCGCTCCTATGGTGCACTGTTAGCAATTTGAACCGAGACAGATAGACGACTAACCTTTTGACACGAGATCCCGGTGTCGCCTGACTTCTTCGAGAAGTTGGCGTCGCTGCTGTGGAACCCCGCCCAGTCTTGGTCGGAGTCTGTGGGACCTGGGGAGGGTGATAGGTATCATCGGTAGGAGATGGGCTTCGAGCTTTACGGCGACGTCGTGTAGCTTTTGTACCGGTCCTGATCCTCTCCATCAAAGCAAAGAGGTCATCCTCGCCGCTATATATTTCTTCCCATATAAACTCGTCCGTATAAGTTGCAGTACGTGTATTACAGCCTCGTCGGCAGACAAAGGCCTTACCATAGTCTGGGTGGTTCCGAGGAATTCGACCTTGAGGGTATCTGGAAAGAAAAGTATCATGGGACATGATCTTGGCTTTGCCATTGACGGACGCCAGGGGGTTGATGTCCCAAGATGGGGAGAGGTAGAGTTCATTCTAAAGAGGTGGTTAGATTGAGCCCAGCGGTCTTGCAAAGCTTATGTCTTACTGGATAGAAGTCGGTTCGTTTCTTGTCCGTATTTCGAATCTCCCTTTCGCTTGAGAACCACATGAAGTTGGCTGCCTTCTCACCCTCTCCGTCATCCTCGACAAAATCGCAAATCAGGGCGACCCATGCTTCATTAGATCCATCGGCCTTGAGCATAAGAGCATCTCCGATCCGACATTCGAATTGACCAATTCTGGCTCCGATAATCCTATCACCAACCACTTTTCTTCGTTTTCTGTCACTCTGAGGCTCATCGCTTCGTTCGGTCGTTGGGGTAGAGTTGTAGATCCATTCCCAGGTTGGTTCGTCGCCTGCGAGCTCGTCGTCGGATAAGTCATGGGGCTTTTGAGGTAGTTGGCGTTTCGCCTTCTCTGCTGAAGCGGTGCGTGCCATTACCTAACCGTCGTTGGGATAGATGCTGTCGCAGCGATGCACGCGTCTTGGGAAACGCGACGTAGCTAAGAAAGTAAAGAACAAGAGTGGTTGCTAGGGCGTATGCACGTACCGGGGGTGGTGTAAGTTAATACTAGGTTAGTACCTACGAAACTAACCTAGAGAGTATGCGACCCCTATCTACCAGTAGGTAGGTAGTCATCCCCCTTTTGCAACCCAACTTCCTACACGGTGTCGGGAAAATTGAGCCAGTTTTACTATGCAACGGAAGATTGCTTCTTTCAAAAACAATAAAAAAGTAAATAAAATAAATAAATAAATAAATTCCTGTTTGGAAATTGCTTCCTTATTCTGTGATCAATCGTAGTAACCACCCACTACTGGCTATCGGGTATATCGACCACAGCCGACATCAAAGTGATACCAGAATCATGTCCCTTGCATTTGGAAATGCCTGTCCAGCTTGCCTTGCTACCATCAAGTTTTTGTTGCGGAGTTATGGCAAGCCGCTTTGGCTTAGTATGGAAGCTGCCCTTCATAATGGTAAACTACCGGATTGTTTGTTGAGTTTCACAACGTGCACCAGAAAACGTGACTAACAACAGCAACACTCTTGACAAGTCCAAGGAAATGAGTTTCTGTTTGTTCATACATATATACCCCGAAGTCTCTTACAGCACAGTCTGGTGAATATGAGCGGGTTGTAATGACTGCCATTACAAAACTACTACTTGACTACCCTCTATCTACTACCTATTTCAAGCGAACCAAGTGTTTGTTCAGCTTATACCCGCAAAGATAGTGAGGAAACATGCAGTAACAAGATACGAGGGTGCCTGGTTGGAGGGAGGAACCTAAGGACTCGTAAATCAGAGAGGCAAGTACCCGAAAACAGTGCAAGTGCCACCTATGCAGCTGGCAAACGGAAGGAATTCATCTGCACCTGCCTAGGCTGTGATTAACTGTTATATCACGCTCCTGTCTCTCTCCTTGATACTTTTCCTCTCCACCTTTCCTTCGCAGCTTTTGAAGTTTCCTCTCCTGGTATCTGGAAACATCATCAGTGCTCACAAACCTTTGTGACATTTCTACGCGCGAGTACTATAAGAATAACACTCGTACAGGAGCCTTTCTTCTTTCCAAGGCCCTCAACAAGAACCCCAAAGTTTGCTCGGTGAAGTCCAGCTGACGCGAGTGATTTGATACCAAGATTATCACATCGGTAACAGCCCCTTCATATTCGAATCATCAACAACAGTCTTCATCAAGACGAAGCTTGGCGACAACGATAGTGAGCCTCTTTTGACATATTGATTCTGACATATACGACGCACCCATCATACCTGCTGCAGCATGTATCGAGGAAGAGGAAAGGGAGTTCACCGCGGAAGGGGAAACTTTCCTCTCCTGGCGGGACCCTCCAGAACCGGAAAGTTTGCATCGACCAAGAATGACCAAATGCCTACAAGCAAATCGATGCGACAGGATAGAGACAAGAGGATTCGTCAGGCTGAGGATGCAGAGTATCTTGGTCGTCCGCCGCCCGATAAAGACCTGATCCAGGTGAGATTAGAATACGGACCTCACTTCAAGCAACCAATATTAACATGGTACTTTAGGCGACGCACGTGCTCCCGGGCAAAGAACTGCTACCCAGTGGACTTGAAGACTCGCGGGTACTCGACGACATCCGAAGGCAGTATCGGGTCTATATCACCCGTGATGTATCCAACATACTCGACATTCGTTGCGAATCGATGCCCCGTCTCCAGAAAGCACTTGAAGCAGTCAACTGGGCCATCCGGGATATGCGTTTATCTAATGACAGTCCCGATGTTTATTTCCTTGCTCAAAAGCCCAACGAAGCCCTTATCAACGACATGATACGGGTTGAACTTGGCACTCGCCCTTGCTTTCTCTCACGAAACCCCTCACTATTCAGTGATGCGACTGCAATGGACCACCATTTGCCACAGTTGACGTCGGATATTGCTTCTTCATCGGAAGGCCTCATGGCTCTCAACAAGACCATGGGACTACGTGTCAACTTTGGGCACCTAATCGCAGGCAAGAAAAAGAAGGGCACTAAAGACGAAGCTACTTACGCCGATTTTGTCAATCTCATGCACAACTATTCTCGACGCGGAGGCGCGACCTTTCAGACTAGGTAAGGTAGCAGGAAAACTCAGATATTGACCAGCATACCTAACCTGAACTAGACTTGAAGATGATGGAAAACCAGAGCAGCTTATACGTTTCTTTGTGGAATCTGAAGAGGCGATCTGCAGCGGCGTAAACGAGATGAAGCGAGGCTGCGAGGTGATTGTTCGAGCTAACGGGCTCAACATTAAAACCGAAGGAGACTACACCTCCGGGAAAGGTGTGCAGCTTGCTATGGTCCGAGCTACTAGGCCAGAGCAATGGGCCCGTTTAAACTGGACGGTCGCAGCCCCCGATATGTATGTTACCTGAGAAATGGCTGGAGACGAACTACTGACATCCTTTCTTGCAGGGAGTACGATTGGACCTTCCGGATGGACGCATGGGACCAGGTCGAAGTGCCAGCCGACTTTAAAGACTTGGCAAACAAAGTGGCCATCACACTCAAGCAGAGTGATGACAACTATCTTCCAATCCCAAACGTTGATACCGCTAAACTTGCGAGTTTGAGAGAGCAGATCACCGAGATTTGTACGAGATCCTGGGCAATAGTCCCATTCAAAGAGTCTAGCTATGCGATAAAAGTCGATATCACTAAGGCTTTGAAGGGATATTGTGCAGCTGGTGAGCCTGAAGTCACTTGGGGTATCGAACTGTACGCTCCTCACTGGGAAGAAAGTGTGAATTACGCTAGTGGAGGACGAAAAGATTGGGGGAAGGAACTTGAGAATATTTGGACGGAGGGTAATGATTTCAAGTCGAGGCTCGGATGCTTCATGCGGACCGTATTAGAGGTCCAAGCCCTCCTGAGCAGAGCTGATGCCGGTATCGCCTCGGCATAGCGGGCATTCAAACGCGGTGTGTCGACTGGGATGTTTCTGTGGGCCTGTCTACTTTGTCTTTCTGTCGTATCCAGGAAGATAGTATCATGTACTCATTTTCACCTAGGCCTGTTGTTCATCCTGTCCTTGGCTAGCCATTATCTTTTGTCTCAGGACTGGGTGAAGCTTGCGTTAGCCATGTGTTGACCGAAAAGAAAGAGATGCGTAGCATGGACATACCTTCTTCAATTGTTCGTGCATTCGTCTGCTTTCTTTGAACGATGACCTCGAGATCTTTGAGGTTGTTCCCAAGCTCCTCAACCTTGGATTCGTAAAACTTCTCGGCGGACTTGAGTTTCTATATTGCGGTCAACCAGTGGTCACACACAAAGTCGCGGATTGGGCACCTTTTCAACCAAGAAACCAGTGCCTATATCCACCAGCACAGTTTCGGCATCTGATAGTTCTCCGCGGACATATAGTGAGTTGGTCAGGGGGACGAGTACAGAGTTGGCTCCTGGAATGTGTTAAACGTCGTTCTTGTTGCCGTTATCTAGCGTCGGGCATGAAAATCGGCGGAAGAGGAACATGTCGCACCTTCAGGAGCATCAGACCTGCTCTTCACGCATCGTAGACAATCCTTGAACTTGTTCTGGGCGGCGTGGAGTTGCGCGAACGATGTCGTCAGATGTTCGAGCTCTTCATCGAGCTGCTTCTTTACTTGAGCGAGTTGCTGAGGCTCTAGGGTATCGAGGTTGACTGTATTGCGGACAAGTCAGTGGTTGAATGCGTCATATTTTGGCGGGATGAAAAAGCTTACTCTGTTCTTGTTTTCCGGACATTTTGGAGGTGTTGCCGGTCGATTTGGTGCAGGTCGTTGCTGGAGTCGTAAATTGATTCCTCGTCTGGATGCCCCTCCATAGTCTTGCTCCGTAAATATTATGACGTGGGGTTGTTGAATTCTACTAACGGGGGTGTGGTACACCACTACTAATTTATGATATACTACCTACTAACGTTACCTACATGAGAGTAGATACGCAACTCTAGGGATTTGCACAATTTACAGCTTCGCATTTGTCCACATCAGCTAAATATTGACTTTCAACTGGCCTCGATCTGACAATACTCTTTGCAACAATTTTCATAACACATCCCGCAAGTAGTATACATGTGCTTATAGCTGTAGTGATGGTACAGCAATTTACCCATAACAGCTCATAGCTTGTCCAACAGACTAGAGATGAACTCGGGCAACGCGTCGACCTTGATGTTATCCTTAACCGACAATTGTCGACATTGGACTTCACAAGTACCCTCTTCCTTGAAAGATTTGCCCAGGATCACCAAAACGGGGTATCCCACCATGTCAGCATCTTTCATCTTCCAACCAAATGATCGTTTGCGATCATCGAGGACAACGTCAAAGCCAGACTGTGACCCATTGCTCTTGGAAAGCGTATCGTAGATGTACAAAGGATCATCAGCCAAGCCAGTTGAAGGTATAATCGCAACCTCGAAAGGAGCGATAGCTCGAGGCCAGTTAAGTCCTCGCTCATCTGCAAGAATCTCAGCTACAGCGCCAAAGATTCTGGAAACGCCAACGCCGTGGCAGCCCATTTGAACAGGTACACGGCTCCCGGGGGCCATGCCCTCTTCCGCAGCCGCCTCGGGGAGCCCCGATCGCGGGAGATTAACATAGGCGTCGAGAGGTACGGAATAGCGAGTGCCTAGTTGAAACGTATGACCACATTCCAGTGCCCTGTGGATCTTCAAGATACCTTTATCGCATCGGGGACAACCATCACCATCAGCAATAGGGACCAAGTTCAATCCCGCGCCGGTGTCTGAGCTTATAATCGTAGAAATCCTCACTGTGTGAGACTTGAGGTGTTCGGTTAATAGTGGCAACTCATTTCGGACACTTTCGAAGCTTGAAGCAAGTTTGCCATCGATGACGTTAATCATTTGAACATCGCCACTTTCCAATGCTTCTCCCCATAATGGTAGTGGGTTCTCGATGGTAGTGTCTAGTTCCGGAATAACTGACTTGATAGCATGAAGGCTCGGGCCGCTATCAGGAGAGCCTCTGGACGGCCGAGGATACCAAGCATTAACAAGGATCTTTCGGTCTTTGGAAATGCCTCGCCAAACATGGAATTGAGATGCCGAAACATTCGCTGCACTGTCTGTGGAAGAGGGTATTCGTGCAGTAGCGACCTCATCGTTAGCAGTGTAGTCACAGGAATCACAGCTAACAACGGAATCTTCGCCAACAGCACTAGGGAGGTGATACTCGTGACTGAGATCACCACCCATGTCACCAGAGCTCGCCTCAGCGATGAGGTATGGTAGTTTGAGTTCGGCAAAGAAGGCGCGATAGGCTCCAGAAACTTGGCGGTAGGTCTCGACGGCTTCGCTTGTTGTGAGATCAAAGGTATAGAGATCTTTCATGAGGAATTCCCGAGATCGGAGTAAGCCATGGCGTGGACGACGCTCATCGCGGTATTTTCGAGCTATGGTCAGTCAGCAGGCCGGCATTGGAGCTGATAAGAGGCATGCAGACTTATTTGATATAGTCTGATGGGCAAATCTTTGTATGAGTTGATAATCCCAGCAACAAGTGTCGTGATTTCTTCTTCATGTGTGGGGGACAGAATCAATGGTGTGTCTTTACGGTCTTTGAGTCGAAAGAGCTAGGTAGTCAAGTCAGTCTTGTCTCTTCAGGGATGTCTCCAATCCTTACTTCGGGGACAACAGAGTCAAGACGATTGCTCCTTCGCCAAAGTTCCTCCGATGAGATAGTTGACAGCGATAATCGAGATGCGCCTGTATATGTAGTTATTAGCAGTGCAGGCCAAGCTGAGGACAATGTACGAACCAACTGAGTGCATATGTTTGTCGATTAACTTTTCTATCTTGTCCTGGACTCGAAGGCCTAGAGGAAGAAGTTGGAAGATGCCAGAGTGAGCCTGCCCGATAGACGTATCAGTGTCCGCTTGATATTGATTGATATGGCAGCATGGCAGAAAATACTTGACGGAGAAAACCACCCCGAATGAGCTTTCCGTGACCGACTAGGACTCAATTAGCTCATGCAAGATATAGAAAATGACAAGAAGCCTTCTAACACTCATCGTCATTGGCAGTGAGGCCACCAGTTGGCACCCATGTTGTTGAGAGGGTGGAGCGAGGTAAGACGGCTTGAGCTATGCTTGAGACAGAGAAAGCTCGCAACTGCACACCCAGAGACCTCCTACAGACATTGTTGCTACTTATTCGGGTAAGCCCTGAGAGGGTCATCGTTTTCAAGTTTTGATAGCCAATACTTGACCAGGTTAATCGATCATGATGGGATTCAAGGCCCTGTTTGATAGATTCCCCATGTTCGGAAGGGCTCCCGTTTGACTGACACCAGTGGAGATTAGTCATCACCCAGCTACCAATACTTTGCATTAGCGCCCGTAAACGCGCCAGACGCCCGGAAGGGTGGAGGTGGGGCACCAGGAAAAATGCGCCGTCCAAAGAAAAAAAAAAGTTTCGAGGTCCCTACAGCGTGCATCTACACTTCAGAATTGACAATTTCCATCTGAAGTTTCAATCTATACAAGAAACGTACGTGATGGCGAAGCCTACAAAAAAAGGAAAGGGGCCTCGTAGCTCATCAAGAGGCCCGGACCTCGACAAAAATGCCTTAGAGAACCTGACTTCCACTATCGACAAGAAGCTGGGCAAGCGAAAACAGCCTCCGACCAAGGCTGCTGGCGACCAGTACCAAAAGAGACAACGAAACACCGACGACATAGCCGGCAACAAGAAGAGCGGGAAAATTGACGAAAAGACCCTCTTGGAGGAGATCAAGGCGCTCGGCGGTGATGAGAGCGATTTGGCGCTCATCCAGGGTATCGACTCGGACGATGAGGACGACGCGAAAGGCTCCAAGGATTCCAAAGCTGTCGACAAGGGCTTGAAGGATGAGCTTGCCGCGTTCTCCAAGCAGCTTGGCTTTGCCGAGGTTGAAATGAGCGAGGCAAGCGACCAAGATGATGATGAAGATGAAGAAGAGGACGAGAATGAGGATGAGGAGGACGATTTCGAGGATGTCGATGAAGAGGAAGATGACGAGGACGAGATTGAAGCTCCTAAGGAAACCGCACAGAAGAAGGGCAATATGGTAGGCTCGATCTGCCTCAGGGTGACTTTTCTGACCACTAACAGTAATATAGGCCTTCGAGCCCAGAGCAGACTGGCATTCCGCCGAACTGCGCAAATTGCCTGCCCCGACTACTGATGAGCCTAATCCTTCCAGAGCCGCTCTTGATGCCTTGAAGGAGCACGCGCAGGCACTTCTGGAAGAGGATGCGACTAAGTACAGAACTAGTGTCTTTGCGCAATCTTCCCATAAGTTCTTGTCGACAATTATGTCTAGTGGTACTCTCAGCGATAAGGTTTCCGCCCTTACTCTTGCCGTTCAGGAGTCTCCGGTCCACAACATCCGAGCTTTCGACGCTCTCGTGAGCTTGGCCTCCAAGAAGAGCCGAGGACAGGCACTAGGTGCTATCGGTGCTCTGGTCGATTTGCTTGGTCCTGGTTCATTACTCCCTTCTGATCGTCGCCTTCGAACTTTCCACGATCAACCAGGCCTTATCGGTACTTTGCAGCGAAACCCTGGAAAGCCCTGGGCTCCAGGCAACCCACTACCTGGAAAAATTACATCCGCTCATTTGATTGCATGGGTTTACGAAGATTGGCTGAAGGCGACTTACTTCAAACTTATCCAGGTTCTTGAACAGCTGTGCTCAGACGAGATTGAGTATTCGCGCACTCGGGCACTTGACTTTGTTTATGGACTTCTTAAAGATAAGCCAGAACAAGAATCCAACCTTCTTCGATTGTTGGTCAACAAGCTTGGTGATCGAGACCGTAAGATCTCTTCGCGAGCATCATACCTACTTCTTCAGCTACAGAACTCGCATCCCGGTATGAAACCAATCATCGTCCGTATGATCGAACAGCAGATTCTGCTGCACCCTTCCCAGGACCACCGATCAAAGTACTATGCCATCAACACTCTCAACCAGACGATTCTTAGCAGCAAGGAGCCCGCCGTGGCTGACGCTCTTATGCGAATCTACTTTGACCTCTTCACCATCATTCTCAAGACCGGATCTCTAGGTATCAGCGCACCTACTGACGCAAAATCGGGCAAGGGTGACGAGAAGAAGGATGAGGATATGAGACATCCTAGTAGACGACCCCAAAGGCCGCGAGGGGGAAAGCCCGTAAAGCCTGCTGCTTCAGAGCCAGCAACCGAGGCTGCTGACAAGCTTGTGTCTGCTATTCTGACTGGCGTCAACCGTGCAGCTCCCTTCATGGTGGGCAATGATACTGTGTAAGTGACGACTCTTCCAATATGTCTTCAATATAATACTAACTGCACAATAGCATGGAATCTCATCTTGACACCCTCTTCAAGATTGCTCACTCCGGCAACTTCAACACTGGCATTCAGGCTCTTCTCCTGATTCAGCAAATATCCTCTTCACGAAGTATCGCAAATGACAGGTTTTACAGAACTCTATATGAGTCTCTGCTAGACCCTCGACTGGTCAACTCGTCCAAGCAGGCGCTTTACTTGAATCTCCTTTTGCGCGCGCTGAAGAACGACGTAGACAGCCGTCGGGTCAAGGCATTTGTCAAGCGCATGCTTCAGATCACCGGTCTTCACCAGCCTGCATTCGCATGTGGACTGCTCTACGTTGTTGGTCATTTACGTGAGACTTTCCCTGATATTTCCACACTCATGGATGAGCCGGAGGAGAATGATGAAGCCGTGGACGAAAAGCAGAAATATGATGGACGAAAGCGAGACCCCGAGTACAGCAACGCCAACCGAAGTTGCTTGTGGGAGGTGGTAAGTGGACACATGGAAATCGAGGATAGAGACGGAAGTGCTAATGATCGTCAGATTCCCCTTCAAGGCCACTATCATCCTTCGGTTACAGTTTACGCAGCGGCCATATTGGAGCGAAACAAGAAGTCATTAAAGCCGGATCTGGACAGCCACTCGCTCATTCGATTCTTGGACAAGTTTGTTTACCGAAACGCCAAGTCTACCGACTCATCCAAGGGCGTGTCCATCATGCAGCCTCTCCGAGCTGCCAAGGATGTTGGCGACATCTGGTTGGGCAGCCGCTCAGCTGGAGGAGCTACAACTGCCGTCAACTCTTCTGCTTTCTGGAAGAAGAAGGCAGAGGAAGTTGCTGCTGAGGATGTCTTTTTCCACGAGTACTTCCAGCAGATTGACAAGGAAGGCAAGGAGACCAAGAAGAAGGCCAAGGCCGGCATGGATGTCGGATCTGATGACGAGCAAGAAGACGAGGTTTGGAAGGCACTTGTATCAACCCAACCCGGCGTTGATCCTGATGATGAAGGCTCTGATGTTGGCTTCGACTTGGACGATGAGGATATGGCCTCAGATGATGACGAGTCACCAGCGATGTCCCTAGATGGTGAGCTGGACGAGGATGATGACGACATGAGCGTAGATATTGAAGGATCTGATGAGGAAATGGGTGGCGCCCTGATTAGCGAGGATGAAGAAGGATTCGAAGTCAAGGAGGCAGCGACCGAGAAGCCCAAGTCAAAGCGCAGAAAGCTCAAGGATCTTCCCATGTTCGCCTCAGTGGACGATTATGCGGAGCTCTTGGCTGGAGAGGAGGACATGTAGGGAAGTTGGCCGAAAATGGTATGAAGCAGAGCATTTGTTTTGATAAATATGGCTGTACTAGACACATATTGGTTCAGGAGTCAAAAAGGCAAATTTGCAGATACATCGTTTGGTATAATGTTATGCCACTCGCAAAGACAATTCTCATTACTATTCTAATTAGGTATCAAACCACTCCAGCTCATCTTTGTTGGTAAAGACGGCTCTGTACGTCTTTCCACCACTGGAATCCTCGCGCTCTTCCGTGTGAATGGAATGAAGCTTGGGAGACTCATCGCCGCCGCCAATAAAGACGCGAAAATGAATGTAAGCAGGACCTGAAGGGTCAGGCATGGCAGGGATTCGAAGCTTTCCAAAGAGATGGATTCCATAGGCTGAAGTAGCAACACGGACGGCCTCGAAATCGTCGGCGCTGAAACCGACAAGGTCATGGTCTGAAAGATGTTCCTAAGTATTTCGTCAGTTGTCTGCACTTGGAAAAAGAATAAGAATAAATAGAGCGACTTACAGTCGCAGAGAAGTACTCTGGTTCGTGCTCTAAATTATATTGTTAGCTGCACTTGTATTGCATAACTACGAAGGTAGTCCTAGAGACGCACTGTTGTAGTCGTGTCGGAGATGAACCAACGTCTTCTTCAGCTCCGGTAGGATTTGCTCAAAGGCAATAATGGAATCCTCCTTGGGAGGGTGAGCAGGACCCAGATCGACAGTTTCGGCGGTAGCCTATACAACATGTTAATACGTATTCATTATTCTCTTGCTCGGCTGTCGCTTTGCGTGCCGTACCATTGCGAGTTGTTGGTAATTATAGTTGATTAATGAGTCAAGAGTTGTTGAAGCTACAAGAAGGGCAATCCGGCTCTTTAAATGCCATTCAGCATAATCAACCTGATACAAGAAAACACAAGCACAAAGCACGCATGTCGTCAGCGGCCTCTGATCAACCTGTACAGATCAAGTCTCACAGCCTTGTCGAGCCATTCTGGTTGGATGACGCCCACGTCACAGGTACGGGGGATCCTAGCACTCAACATACTATCCATGGCATCTTCAGCGATTATCAGGGTCGTTCCGTACTTGGCGCATGTATGTACCTTAGTACCTTAGTACCTTAGTACTGTGGTATGTATCAAGTCGAGCCACAGTATGGCTGAGACAGTAGTTAAGACAGTAAAACGGTTTATGGCTGTAGCGCCGTTTAATTACATTAACACCGAGGTCGACTTCCTATCCGAGGCAAAGCGGGATCGCCGATAACCTAGTTGACCTTTAAATCTTATCAAAAGCTGGGGCGTCACAGCAACGACACTTTTTTTTTTTCTTTCTTCCTTTTCCCTCTCCTTTGATCTCCTTTTGGTGTTTTTCTTCGTTTCTACATTTCGATCCTCACCAAAGCGCACTTGATCATGTTCTCCCAACAAGCTGGTCGCGGCGGACGTATTGCAGCTCAATCATTCAAGCGGTTTGCACGGCCTACACAGTCCCGCGGTTATGCGACAGGAGGTATGTAACCCCTCCACCACTGCTCAAAAGCACTTACACGGCGCAAGTAATAACGTGCTGACAAAATGGGGCTACAGCAGCTACAGCAGCAGCAGGCGGTGCTTTCAAGAAAGCAGCTGGCATGTTGCTTGCCGGAGTAGGCGCAAGCACAGCTGGTGGTGTCGGAACGTGGTATACGATGCATTCAAACGGCATGGGTTTTCACTCCGACGAAGAGAGCCTGCGACGCTTTGTCGCTAATCACGAGGAAGCAAGAATGGTGGAGGAGACCATCAACAATCACCCGCTGGTCGCAGAACTTCGAGCGAACCCCGAACTCACCGAATCACGGCCACACATGAAGATGCCCGGATCGTACCGGAGTCGGAGCTTGACTGGCGGAGCGCTCATTGGTGAAGGGAAGATGCCAGTGCCACCTTATGCATGGGTTGCACCTGAGGGCAAACAGCTTGTGTCGGTGGCATACGTTGGAGAGGATCTTTGCGGCCATCCCGGTATTGTGCATGGCGGGTTCCTAGCGACGATGCTGGATGAGGGTCTTGGACGCTGCTCTTTTGGTGCGCTTCCTCATAACATTGCTGTGACGGCAAACCTGAACGTCGATTACCGCAAACCGACCCCAGCGGGAAGCTTCTTGGTTCTGCGGGCAGAGACTTACAAGGTGGAAGGTCGCAAGGCCTGGGTCAGAGGACATATTGAGTTGCTGGCCAATCCCGGAGAGAAGCCAACAATATTGGCCGAGGCGCAAGCGCTCTTCATTTCACCCAAATATGCTGCGGTAAGTGATACATATCTTGTGATGCCATGTCTCGGAACTATGCACTAATCCGTATTCGCAGGTGATGCCCAAAATTGGTTAAGATGTGATTAGAATAGATGACCCCCATGATGACCTTTTTAGAGCGAGCGAGTGACGGATATAAGTAAGCGGTTTAGAGCTGTGGTATTCATTCATATAGAGCGTTTGGTGTTGATAGGCAGAGATAGATGATGTGGCTTCACAAGAACGTTTTGTAATAATAGATAGAGAGGGCATAGTTAGGCCTTTGGGATTTATTTATAAATAGTAGCTACCTAAGCATAAATAAATGTCAACGAGTTTATTTCTCGGATTTCCTTAACAGACGAAGGGAGAAAGAGAAAATGGGGGGAGGGGAATAGAGAAAAGCAGGACAATGACGTCTATCGTCGTCTCTGTCTTCAATCCATATAAGTGGGAGTGCCGGTGATATTGCAAATTCTACAATATGGAGTCTGGGACAGTAGGTGGGAGCAGGTCTCTTTGTCCAGTAAGGCCGACTTCCGGCGCGTGGGACAGAGGCCGTGGAGAAGCCGGGTCCGCGCCGGGAACTAGTAGCCACTCGATGAATCAGCTTGTACAAAAAGAGGTAGTGCCTCTGATGTCGCCATCTCGATCAGGACCATTCATAGGTTGGACGTGCGTAGTAATCATGCCAAGCTCGGGGAGTCTGTCGCAAAGACTCCTACCGACCGATGGCCCGATCACGACATCGTGCGGCGTTGTTACGGGACTGGAAACCACTGCAGGGCAGGGCAGGCCAGGTATGAGTTTTTATCTCTCAAGTCGTGGAGAAGTCGCAGTTGGCCTCAGATTTCTCCAATTGTTTGGTACCTTGGGACAGGTACCGACCTAAGTACTACTCACTGGTACTAACCTGCCTTAGTAGGTTGCCAACATCTCACTCTATTCATCCTCTTCTTATACAAGATTTTCCTCTTCTCTTTCTTCATCTATTTTCTTATACCTTTTCTAACGATACCCTTTCTATATATACAAAATGGCTACGTAGGTTGATCTATCTCTTCAAAATAACCCTCCTGGATCTTGTTGTCCCTACCCCTCTCACTCTTCCAAATCCTTTCCCCTCCAAATCATTTTTACCCCGCCATTGTCTACACATCCCACCTATGTAAACATCACAAATTAACAATGCCTTCCACAGCAACATTACCTGGCACCCTTCCCTATCGCGTAAGGAGCGCAACGAGACCCGCGGTCAGCGCGGTCTCACCATCTGGCTGACCGGCCTCTCTGCCTCTGGCAAGTCCACCGTCGCCACTGCTCTTGAACAGCACCTCCTTCACCTGGGCGTCGCTGCCTACCGCCTCGATGGCGACAACGTCCGCTTTGGCCTCAACAAGGATCTCGGCTTTTCCGAGGCCGATCGAAACGAAAACATCCGCCGTATCTCCGAGGTTGCCAAGCTCTTTGCCGATTCTTCCACCATTGCTATTACCTCCTTCATCTCTCCCTACCGAGCGGATCGCAAGGTCGCCCGTGAGCTACACGAGCAGGCTACCCAGGGTGGCGACGAGCCTATCCCCTTCGTTGAGGTCTACGTCGATGTGCCCCTCGAGGTTGCTGAGCAGCGCGACCCCAAGGGTCTCTACAAAAAGGCTCGCGCCGGTGAAATCAAGGATTTCACTGGCATCTCTGCTCCTTACGAGGAGCCTGAGAAGGCTGAGATCACCATCAAGACTCACGAGAACTCTGTCGAGGAGTGTGTAGCTCAGATCGTCGAGTGGCTCAACGAGAAGGGTTACCTTAACAAGAAATAAAGTTGTAAATGATGATTGTGTTTCGCGTTTCAACAAGATAGATAGGGTATTACTGCCATGTCGACCCCTGACGTCGCCACATAAAGGCATGATCAAAGTGTAGAGTATAGGTGTCTCTTCATGCATGCGAATCGTTCTATCGTTCTGCTTCCCAGCTTGCTTTCCTTCTTATCCTGATTCTAACTGTGACGGTCGCTAAGGAAACTCAATCTCGTAGTATACGTATGCCGTGTATTCGTGGCCCTCGCCGGTCTGGAAACCAGCCGCCGCCATCTCCGAGCTCAGCGCAGCGTCGTCCTTGGTGATCTTTCCGCGCTTGTCCCTTCCAAAAGCGTTGCCACCGAGGAACGAGTAGTTGGAGTCCAGAGCCGTCTTGACCTTGGGAGCTAGCTTGGATGTTGTCTGTGACTTCAATTAGTGATAATTGCGTTAACTAGATCGGATAACTCACCTTGACCAATGCTGTCACGTAATCCAGGGGCAGACCATATCGGAGGACTGCTTCGACGAAAACTCGCAGGGTAATAACATGGATCCAGATCATGACACTCTCACTCCATCCTGTACGCCCCATACGCAATGCCTCTCCACAAACCTTGCGCTCCTCGTTGGTGACTCGATCAAGCTCCTTTTGCTCCTCTTGTCGGCCGCCTTCCACATACTTGAATTGTCGAGGCGTCCACTTTTGCTCTCGACACTTGGCAAGGAACTCGGCGCTGTGTTTCTTAAAGGTCGCGACTGCATAGAGGACAAACTCTTCATCCTTAGCGACCTCGACAGCCGAACGGGGAACGACCATGGGAGCTAGTGTCTCATAGCCCTTGAGGAAGTCCTTCTTCGCATTTCCAGGGACAACGATGAGGTGCGTCTCTATGTATTCGGAATCCTGAACAAGAAGGGCAGGATCAACAATAGGGGTCAGGGATTTCGTGGAGAGGTTACCGCTATATTCGAGTTGTCAACAATCCAAGCCAGAGTAACGCTCCAGGCGAAGCTGGTACTTACGTCTGACGCCGTTGCAGCGCTGCAAGATTTGTCTTGACTGAGTTGTACTGATTGAATTTTGTTTTCACATCGGTGTCAACATTGGCAAGCTCCTAGTGATTTGTGTTAGTCGAAGCGTGGGAGGCGGGCAGTAGAATAGCATGCCTTCTGCAGGGTGCTGATGAGCTCTGCGAGTGACTTGTCGGCTCGGTATCGAATCTTATTCCAGCTGAACGTGCTCACATACTGGTCGGTTGGCTCTGCCGTGAGTTGTTAGCAGCTAGCCCATCTCAGATAATGCGCGCGACTAACTATCATTGACCATTTTATACTGGGCAATGCGGTCCTCGTCGCCCTCAAGCACGTTCTTTAAAGAGTCGGCGACCTTGGAAACAACGGCCTCGCACGAAGCCTCAAGCTTCGTGAGCTCGTCTGCCTGTTGTACGAGGGCGTCGAGGGTGCCGATCTTGAAGTCGGGGATGTTGAAGGGCAAGACGGAGCCATTGTCGTTGGAAATAGTACCGCGCAGAGAGGAGATGGCATCATCGCGGTCGCTCGAGTCGAAGACGCCCTGGGGCAACGATAGGAAAGCGTACTTCGTTGACATGGTTGCGAGTGGGCACAAAGAGGCTAGATAGGATCGGCTATGTCGAGATTGTTGAGGATGTCTATTTGAAATGGACTGCGGAGTAGATCGGGAGTAACGCCAGCAAAGGGACTTGGACAGCACTAACTCGGTGAGAGCTTTGGCTTATGATCCTAACTCGAGTTCACAGACTCATCGACGAGCTGCGCTTGATGATATCCAGGCTGTTCGAAGAAAACAAGATGATGTCGGCCCGTATTGTCTCGTGTAGTGTATAGGTAGGTAGGCAAGTAGGTAGTAGCGTAGCTGAAGATGCTAGCACTACTCCGCTGCCAGAAGGTAGAGCTTATTGCTGCGGACAACGGTTAACCTTGGAACCAATCAAAGTGGCGTATGGCCTGTGGCTAATGCGATATGACGAGTGCTGTGGCTGGTAAGCCTTGGTCGCTGCAGTACTAAATCCACTGCCAAGGTACTATTCAGTGATACTACTATATGTACTATTGTGTTTTAACTTTCAACAGATGCCCAAGCTTTCCAATATCCTCAAAACTATCAACAGTAAAATGACCTCTTCCAGGCAGGTCAAAACTCAATAAAGGCATAACAGTAGAAGTTGCCCTCACAACTGAACTCCAACAAAGATGGACACGTACGTCACGCAGCAGTTATTTGTGATACTAATATGTACGGTACAAGACACCTTTTTAGATCAGTACTTTATTATTTGCCTAGTAACTGGTCCACACCTACCTAGGCAGGCACACAAGCACTCTAACCTAGGTAGGCACCTACATAATGGACTCTTCAAGCATCCGGGAGATACACCAGTTTTACGAGCTTCACCTCTGCTGATAATTTGTCTATAGTACTTGCTTACCTAGTAGGTACTACCTACCCTCTGATAAGTGCTACTTGTGGATTGTGAAGCCCCACCATGTCAAGCTGAGGATTGGGTTGGGCAGCCGGAGGTTCCTTTTAGAAGGAACGGCCTGAGCCTGGATGATCACGGGGGAGGGGCCCCGGCCGTCAGTGGCTGTCATCCACTAAGATCGAGTCACCAATACGGAATACGGAATACGGAATTCGACTTGCCGCAACACCAAAAACTACAAATTACGAGCCATTGGTGCGCGCGTTGTCAACGTCGCAAAGTCTGGTGCAATATCATCCTGCGCTATACGGGTCACTGCTAAGGTAGTCTCGTGGCCCACGTCCAGTACAGCGCGTTATAGTCCAGGTTCATACGAGCGCCATGCCCTTGGAATCCCGTACGCATGTTCCAAAATACCTAACTAGGACTTCTATCCTCTCGAATCAATAAAGGAGCTAACAAATATCTTAAAGCTTCTCATATCGCGCTGGCGACCAATCCTGACAGCAATGCAACAAGAACGTCCCATTTAACGAGTACCAACATCTTGTCTACAGCTCCATCAAGCGCCGCGGCAAAGCTTACCCGCTTACGCTTGGGAGGAGCAAGAGCCTCGTTTGATCTCCAGATGAATTCATGTATTGGGGCTGGAAACGAAGTGGAAAACTTATCTGACTTCCCTGCAAAGGAAGAACCTCCCTTGCCCGGCACCCTGAACCCATATCATGATGGCCGCATACGAACGGCAGTTCCGAGCAAGCTCAAGGGCAGGACAATCGGAAACCAAGGTAACTTCAGTGTCCTGCAAATACAGGTCCAGAAGCCAGAGATGACAGCGCGCGATCTTGCGGCTAAGCGTACAAGTGAAAGAACCGCTGCTGCTGCAAAACTTGCGAGTACTCAAGGATATCGTCACCCAAAGAGACTTCGGCCACAATCTGCAACTGCCTCTCCGGCCTCCGTTCCCGTTCTGGTTTCTTACCCTCAAGCCCTCTCACAGCCTCGTTCTCAACTCTCCCCAGTCGTTGCACCTGCTTCCAGACCAGGTTCTCTGCCTCACAATATTACTCCACCTACATATCAAGATAAACCCTTGAAGGAACAGGCGGTAGCGGCAGCGGACATTGTACTGGATAACAATGCACGGCAGGCGGATGATGCGTTTCCAGAATCAAATGACATGCATAGGATAAGCATAGAACGCCCTCGCGGGTCATTTGTTCCAGACACTGCACTGGAGGGTATTACCAAACAGGCAGATGACCTAGTCACAGGCCGAGATCCTGCTACGCAAGTCATCAGTGTAGAAGTCTTGGACGGATCACCAACGGCAGTAGACGCACAAGAGACCAACACGGAACATACGAGTGAGGTAGCAGAAATTATGGGAGAAGTCAACAAGGAACAAACAGGAGAAACAGTTGCTTTACAAGAGGCCAACGCGGGTCATGCAGCCAAGCCAGGATCTACGTCCAAACCTCTATCACCTGCTGTAGTCAAGTCAGAGCAGGCCCGGATCCTTACACTCTTTCGATATACCCAACCAAGGTTCATTGTAGACCAGCTTGCGGAAGCTGTAGTTCACTTTGGAGCAATGCCTGATATGCCTCCGACCGAAACGAGCTTGTTTACCCAAAGTGCTTCCAACAATGGCCCAGGAGATCTTTTCATTTCTTGGCTTTCCGAAATTTTTCCCGCCGTCCCTCTCGAGTCGCATAAAATGAAGAAACCTCCAACAGGGAGGCCACGAGGCAGGCCAAAGGGGAGCATCGCTAGTCACAACAAGCAGACAACTGCTGTGCAAAATATGAGTACTATTTTCGTTCCTCGACTACTCGAACCGCACAAAACGACGAGCACGCAAATCGAATTAATCAGAGACGGTCCAAACAATACACAACAGGCCATTTCAGGTACCCAAGGGCCAGATGTACCCCTCTCGCCGGTTCCAACCGCTCAAAGTCTAACAGCTACTGTACCGACGTTACAGAGACAGGAAGGCATGCCGCCGCAGCCCATCGCAGACATTTCAAGCCGGACTGTTGCAGTTCCACGAAAGAGGCTAATATTTCCAGCAACTGCACCGCCTGTACAAGGGCCGGCGTCAAAACCAACGCCACGGCGCAAGAAACCTACCGGCAGGCCTCGTGGCCGGCCACCTGGGTCGAAGAACAAGTCAAAGTCAATATTCAATACGCAAAGTAAAAAGGCCAGCCAGCAGGATCCGCGGCCTGACAAGTCAAATTACTCAATACCGCAATCTAAAACATGGGCCAAAGACGCCTACCAGTCAAGAACTATTGACTTAACGTCATCTTTAATCTCTGCGAATTCAGGTTCTGATCCTGTAACACCTCAGCAGTCAAACAGCGGCTCACCGGATACTACCAAGTCAACTAGGGTGTATCCAAGCCAAGCGGCCACAAGCATAGCGCAGGCAGATGCATCCGACTCACTTGGTAGTAATGGAGAGAAAAGAACGGAAGTTGATTCTGAGATCTCTACTATCAGCCAAAGACCTTCATTACGTGCAATCTCCGACCGCGGCAGTGCTCAATTTATTGCCTTCAAGAAAAGAAAGATTTCGCAACAGCCTCCTCCAAGGGAAGGCCTGGCCACCATTTTGCCCCAAGCCTCTGACCCCTTTGGGCCGCCGGCTAACAGTTTTGTTCGTGCACAACAAGTAAAGCGGCGTCGATTATCACAGGAGATAGAGCAAAGGGATCCTGCCAATCGTAGAACCAGTCCAGAACCAGTTGTCGTAAAGCCCACAGTCTTTACTGAATATGCAACTTCTGCGGAATTGTCGTCCGCAGCAAGCAATTCTGGGTTACAGGCGCTATCAGGTGTGTTTGAGGGTAACTCGAGCATTGGATCCCAATCAGCTCGGTCTCATCCGTCACAGTATGTTTCCCGGCATCAAAATCAAAACTGGGATATAGAGCATTTCTACCAGGGGCAATAGCCTCAACTTCAGCCGCGGCCAGGGGCTCTGACGAACCGATTACAGGACATATCAGCTGGGGGAGAAGACGTTTGTGATGTTCGACTTCATGTTTCAGGTCCTATATTTCGTGAAAGTTGCTGCTGGCGAGACTAGTACAGCAAGCCTCCAAACATGTCGTCGGTGGACCTCTATCAACGACGACAACAAGCGAAGGAAGCAGTAAATACCAGCTGATGGTAAACCAGCTGATCAGTCCGCTGTAAGGCACTCACACAAACAAAGGTCTCCAGCACAATACCAAGAAGCCATGTTTGAAAAGGCCTGTCGGCTTGCGACTACGCTAACACAGCATGAGACGTGCAATTAATACAGCGCATCATGTGCAGGGGATGGTGAAAACAGACGGAAGGGGCTACAGGTATACGGGTTAGGATCGTTTGACTGTTCGTGTGGCCGGACCACTTAGTCTGTTGGGTTCAATAAGATATAAGGGTATATGCATTGCGACTCAGAAGAGTGGAATGTTTGTACGGAAGGACGGACGTAACGCGAGTGTTGCACATTTGCTGCTAATATAGATCGAGGTCGCATTTCACGGGGCATACGGGTTATAGTAGGGGAGCTTCTTGCCCAGATGACTATATCAGTTCTCTTTTGGTTTAAAGAAAAAACAGACCTCGCGCCTACTACTGCTAGAGTATATGAAAGCTTCAGCAAACTGGCAGCAACAGTCGAGAGGCAATGAACACACGAGGACAAGATGCTCAAGTCGGCCTCCAAGAGTCTTCCATCAGCCATAAGCCGGTGATTTGTTGAAACAAGGACGTCCCTTTATCTTCCCACTAAAATGACAGCCATCGATCCATGAGTTTTGATATTGAATTGTGCCAAATACCACGAGGTAAAAAGGTAAGTGGTGAAGTAATATGAAAAAAGAAATAGTCGTATAGACAATCGGTATCAATATGTAATAGCCAGCCAGTGCTCCATGCAGTATCATGCTCGGCAACGCAGCAATCCTTTTCCCTGCAGCCGAATAATAATAGAAAATAAAAACATAGAACGCCATGTAAATGCTCAAAAGCCCCTTCTCTGACACATGCATGTACCCAGAAAAAGTAATATAAGTAGTCATGGTATAATTTTCTGAAAGGACGCTCGCCAATAGCAAATATAGAAAACGAAAAATGCCCATTGGGTTTAGTGATACGTACCATTCAGTCCGCATCGTCATCAGTGACACCGACGGGAGGCCGCACGGAATCGGGGATGCTACGGCCGTACCACCATTCGTCCTCTTCGTCAAGCCCGTCCTCTCGGATCAAATCCAGCATGACCTGTTGATTGCGCTTGATGTCCTGCGGGCGCTCGACAATCTGCCGCTGAAGAACGAGAGCCTCAGCTGTTGTGAGCCATATTTGTTGCAGTACAGGAAGGTCGTTAAGGAGAGCTTGAGCCTGTTGTGGGCTCAGAGCAGACATGGGAGCACCAGCAGATAAGCTCGTGTTGAAGACGAGGCTAGCATCCCAGTCCATGTTCCCATCTATAGAACCCGAGCTTCGAACTTTGTTCAATGCGGCTGGCCGAGCTTCACTGGTAGACTTTTTCCGTCCAAAAAGGCCTCGTTTGGGTTTTGATGTCGACATAGCCGACTCAGTAGAAGGTACGTCCTTGGTAAGAGCATTAAACCATGTGTCAACAGCGCCGCGGCGACTGTTGTATCCTTTAATTTCCCAGAGTCTCTCTACTTGTCTGAGTCCACCAATGCATAAGATGGCGACATGCATGTCGTCCGACGGTTTCTCTCGGATGTATCCACGAAGTGATCTCTCAACTCTACCCACATATGTTGGTGGACGTAGTCTTCGGCAAAATGACGATATCACGAGCGGAAATACTTCGTGAACCCGCAATAAGGTCTGGTCGTCATACATGCTCATGATTTCGGCTTCAATAGGGTTGATGGTATAAGGTTCTCGTCTTAGACCTTTTCCGTCGTTCTCGGCCATGCGTTTTAGATAGAGGTTCCGATACGTTTCAAAAAAGTGAAAAATTGTGAATAAAAGAGGAATTAAGCGTCGTCGCATGCGTTCGTTTTGGGGTGCAAAAGCAATTCGCTGGGCTTCGGTCTGGCGAAGAAAAATATCTTTGGTAATCCATTCGCACATCAGGAAAGCGAGCTTCGCAGCGACATGCAATCGATGCCACAGGCCACATAGATGTTGGAAGTTGATCTGGTTGGAATCGGTTACAGGATATAGGCGCGACGCATAAGCAGGGATATGGTGTTCGAGATGGTATCGAGCAATGGTGTTTTCGTTTAATGTGACAAGAGTATGCCATGACTTGGAAGCAAGTCGGAGGTTGAGTACATCGGTTAGTGGTAAGGCAGAGATGACTTGAATCTGTAGCTCGTTGGGTAGGCCAAGAAAAAGTTGATCGAAGCTGGCACTAGTTTTACAAGTCAGCTGGGTGAACGAGTGCAGCCGTCAGCATATTCGATTACCTTTTCCGTGTTGATTCGGTAGAAACACGAGGTGCACTGGTGGACGAGAGGTTCGACTTAGAATGAAGTATCGAAACCTTGGAGCGTAGACCGAAGAAACGAGACTTGTCACGCTTTGTTTCACCCGGCTTGACAGGTTCAGTATCGGCGGTTTTAGATTCTCGTAACGGAAGGATGAACCTCGACGGCGATGGCGTGGGAGCGTCGAGACCATTGTGAGTTGGGGGAGCTTGATGTTGATGTTGTTGCTGATGCGCGTTAAGCTGGTTCAGCTTTTCAAAATAACGCTCTGAAGCGAATTCAGTTATATGTGGCGGGTCCATAGCCATGGTGCGCGGTAGATGGTTCGCCATGGTGATAAGCGTCGAAGGAATGAGTGACGTGGGACGCTAGTAAGTGAGATCGCGGCGCGAGAGCTTCGAGGTCAACGATAGGACGATGGTGCCTTGGTCGGGCGAGCCCAGATGGCTGTGGACGTCCGTCTCTATTGCGCACTGAACGAGAATAAACTGGACATGGCGAGCGGAGGAGCGATTTGATAGACGGAGGATCGGTGATACCGAGAACCAATTCCGGAGATTTGGAGACGCAAAGAAATCGATGTCAGAGTTGAAGACAGGGAAAGTGTGAGCCTGAGTCGGTCGATATCGTGAGGGCGAAGTCGTGGTGTTTCGAGTTGGCTTGGATAGGAAAGGATAGTAAGATGGGGTAGGATGGGATGAGTTCAGGCAAAGTGACGGGAAAGTGGGAAGGATAATGGTACAATGAAAGAGCGAGCGAGCGTAGTGATGACTACCTAGTCGGAAGGAAGGAAAGGGACTTTCAGGTACAAGGGTACCAAGTAGGTATGGGCAAGCAGAGAAAGTACGAATCCGGGGGAAGAGGGAAAGGCACAGAGGGGCATGGGTGTGAGCGTTTCTTGAGTGGCGGGTAGGAATAAAGTAGGGGTGTGCATTTAATTGAACTCCACAGGACGGGACGACAATGAATTTAAGAAGCGAAGACAGAGACAGATGCAGTACAGTACAGTACGATACCGGACTCTTTTGATTGTGGTTATGGCCACTGATCAGTAAACTATGGATATTGGTTTAGGCACAGAATATACGATTGGAATAAAAGTACATAGCCTTGTTCTACATCTGATGATATTGCACCAGCGCGTTGACGAGAACCTCCCAGTTATCTGGATAATTTCCGTTTCTGGAGATGGAGATTGCCTACCTGCCTCGGTATCTAGAGTGGTACCTACCTAGCAGGTAAATAAATAGCCAGTACTTAGGTAGATACCTGCAAAGATCCCCAGGGTTTGGAAGGTTCAGATGAGACGGGTGGCTGATAAGGTAGGTACCTACATTTCTTTGTACAGGACTGACTGGGCTGATAAAATAGGTTAAGATGGATAGAAAGAAGGAAGGAAAGAAAGAAATTTTAGCACCGAGCCTACCAGACCGGACCAGGCCACCATCATGGGGGGACGGACCGACCGGTCGTGGGTGTGCAATGGGCAGACCACCTACTTAGTCTAGGTAGGCTACCTTAGGTTCTTAGGCTACACTACAGCACATCACAGCGACAGTTTTGCAGGTTTAGATACAGAGCACACCTCATGGCCGCCCAATGTGAACGCTCCATTGATTTGCACCAAGCGGCGCTTGGCCGGCCAAACTGTGGAGAGTTTCTGGCAGCTGTGGGGGTGACTTTGGGGCCCCTTTTGCTTTCTCTTTCTCGGGCTCTCTCTCCAGTCTGGAGAAACCGCGTGAGTAAGTACCTACCAAGATGGAACCCTCCCCCAGCGCTTTGAGCTTCTCGTCCTGGAGAGGAAACCTGGGCATCCATGGAGCCAGACACCTCCCAGTCCCGTCAGGGCAGGGCAGGACAGGACCCAGAATGACGATGGAAGCCCTCCACTGCTTTACGCAAATCTCCCCACAATCTTGAACAACAGCAGTTTCCATTAGCATCAGTATTCCTATTTGACCCTGAAATGCCCGCGGTCCTCTAGTACTTTTATTGACCAGCTGACGTTGGTGATGCAGTGCCCTCCACTCCAACGCTCCAGAAAACCGCCGGTGCGTCGCAGTGTACAGTTGCTGCACGGTAAGTCACCACGCGACTGTGCTCACTCTCTACAGTGCCATCTTCCCTCAACGATCGTCAATGAAATTCCCGAGTCGGCCCAATTGGCCGGCCCTATTCTGCCCATCCGTTCCATTGCCATGCGGCGTCTACCGGTGGGCTCGCAGCTAATATCTTAGGTTGCCTGTAATATCCTGTGGCGTGCGCCGCGATGCGATGCGACGCGATGCCGACGCATTGCCATCATGACTGTCCCGTGGATTGTTTCCGAAACTTTTATCAACAACGTTGCAGCGCCTCTGCATTGGCTTTCATGGCAATTGGCACTTTACTAAAGCTAGATCAGCATAAACAAAGATCCCATCTTGTAGGAAACTTTCGCTGCCGCTCACTAACCAAGGCACAGTAAGCTCGGGCGTACTGTAGCCCTGAACGGTAAATACCTCCCTCCCTTCCTAGCTTAACCGACTGGTCGGGGGAAGATGGAGAAAAATTCGGCCCCTGGAGCCTCTTTTTTTTATTCCTTTCTACGGTACATCTCTACGGATGATGGTCCTCTTTTGAGGCTTGGGGCTAGAGCGTTCTTGTTAGTTTATATTAGCTGACTTGGCTCTTCTCCAAGACCCGGGGCCGCCGCCCGTTCATATCTCGGTCTATTCTACCTGGATTGCATTTAGCCGGACAAGATAATGGGTCTATACAAGATTAGGTGGCAGACTTTTTGTACAGAATTGCTCTCCTTGCTCTTCTCAATTTTGCCGTTGTCGTGAAGTGGTCAAACGATAGATGCAACATGGTAATGCCCGAGTCAGGAGCGAAGTGGATGTCATCCGCGTATTCTATAAGTGCCGGCCGAGTCTTTGGCCCAACGCAGATCGTCAGATTCTATAAGCTCATGGAAACTCGAAACAGGTGATTCTATTGCGCTGTAGCAACGACGGCAATGATGGTGAGGCGTCAAAAGCTGGCGCGGATATCGGCAAGCCCTATTCAAGAACTTCGTGATATCTAGGTCGTCATTTGTTGAAGTATGTATATACAATGTCTCTGTTTCGCTGCCCGACGCATGGCACTGCTGAGGATTACTCATTGTTGTTTACGTTGTGGGAGTACGCATGGGACACGGGAGATGCTACACAGTACCCCCAATCCCGAGAGATTGACTCATGTGACCTACCATATATTTTCGCTTTCGTCCAGAACCGTCGTGATGGCTAAACCAGAAATCAATCCTACTCAGACTTACTCACTTTGTCCTCTTGGTAATGTTTTCCAGCTTGAGAACAACATGACACGGAGCTTTGGCCATGTCTCCCCAGGGTCACGTGGATCCGATCCGTGTCTTGTCACAGAAAGAAGCCGAGGACCCTCTCCCCGGCCGAGAGCTAGATCAAGTACAAGGTGTACTAAGGTGAAGTCTGTAGGGAAGTTAGTCCAAGTGGGCGAGAGCTTTTTCCGTGCGAATCGCATGGCTCGAGAGATAGGCTTGAGACGCAGATAACTCCATCAAGCCTGATCTATGTTGTATGCAGTCTTGTTAGTTATCGTGGTCCTTGACAAGTTGGAGTCCCAAGGTGTCACGGCGTCTGCGTGTACGTGTGCCTGTCTTGTATATATCAGGAGGCTCGTAAATGTGACTCTGGTTCGTTTCTTGTTTGGTGATGGGTTATGGCCGTTGATGACGATAGTCTGTGAGTCTCCACGCTGTAAGAACTGAGATTTCTGGACAGGTCTCGAATGTATTCACGTTATTTGCTGAGAGGTCGTTTCGAAACAGGCTAGCCTTGAGCTGAGGACAGTTTCAAATCATGAGAATTTGGTGTTCTTATTTATTGGTCTATGATGTTATGGATATTTCTGATACACTTGCACGACATCAAAAGAATAGAGTTGAAAGTCGATAAGTTGGCGAGTAAGGTAGAGTCAAATAACTGGAGTTGTCTGAATATGGTTGTGGATGCGAGGACCAGCTGAATGGACCCGAGACAGACACCCTTCTTCTTCCAAGCCAGCAAGGGAGGGGGCGTGTTGTTATTAGACGCGGCCTTACTGCGGTGGTTCTGAGCAGAAGACCTGGCCCATCCGTGACAAGCTCAGTATTCAGTGTCTCGTCGAACGCCGATCAAGAGAATTAACTTATCTCTGGTTGGCTGTTGAATTTAGGAAAACAAGACATGCCTGAGAGTCCCGTTCGGGAAGTCGAGTATTAATTACAGCACAGCACAGCACAGCACAGCGATAGAAAGAGCAGTGTCAAATAGTATGGTAGTGTACTCGAAGTATAAACAGCACCTAACGTTAGGTATTGTACATGCAGTATGTAGTTAGAAGCTGCGGCACTTCTTGGAGGAGATAGAAAGGCCGATTGGAGTGTTTCGTTTTGGGAACTTTGCCGCCTTGGCAGTAGAATCTGTAACGTTCCTTTGCTTTGTTTGAAAGATTCGAAGAATCTTCTATTCCAATGACGACGTCTTGCGTTGGTCTGAAGCATATCAAATGCCTGTAGAATAATGAGATCCATAGATACGAGCAGGAGAGTCTGCTGTGTATCGATACTTTGCCGTCATCGCACATCCTTCTTATTCGTCAGAACGGCATTTGCGAAGAGATCAGCAGCACATGTCAAACTCAGAGAGGCTCGAGCTTTAGGGGCCGAACGTTGTAATGTGTATTGAGGACATGGCCAGTTACAGTGATTGCATCAGCTCACTCACTCAATCGGCCGATAAGGGCGACAGCGGAGCGTGAATCCTATAGCTCAATTGAAGCCAAGCTGGTACTGTACAGTGCCTAATAAGTTGAGCACTGCCTCATCAACTCCAGCAGCAGTCAAGAAACTTCTGTCAAACCTCGGTTGATGATTGGATGTTGAACTCTTCTCCCAATAACAATTTCCTCTTTCGTGTAATCCGTAGTGTAAATCTCCCTGTACGTCGTTGGTGTTAGCCATTCCGTCTCATCCCGCATTCAGTCCACTTCTTTCCCCTCTGCTTCTCCTCTTTCTCTTATATGCCAAATGTCATCAACGGTCAAAACAACCATGTCATCTGGTGCTCGACGCAATGTTCTTTTCTCTGGCAATGTCCTGAAACTGGCAACTTTCCCGCCACCATCTGCCGCCGCCGCACTCTTTCCTCGCCTGGCTGACTTGTCGGCGTTCTTACCTACCTTCAGAGCTTTTCCAGTTAAGCCAATCTTTGGAGACAGCTCTTACCTAGATGCCTAAACTTAGGTCCCGTCCCCCACCGGTTGAATGCGGAATGTGCCCGGTTCTCCTTCTCGCGCAGTAATACCTTACCTTACCTAACCTAACCTAAACTTGACTAAACTAAACTAATACTCTGATATTTATCAAAATAACTGTCTCGGCCCGAGAAGGAGCGGGACCCTGAAAACGCAAAAACGCAAGAGCCTGCGAAGAGAAGAAGAAGGAGAAGGAGAAGGAGAAGGAGAAAGAGTAACAAACTGTTTGTCTCGGACAGCACAGCACAGCACAGAGCAGAGAGAGAAGGTGCCAGGGAGACGAAGTCAAAACAAAGCTTTCGGGCTAATATCAAAAGTGCCCAGACTTTGGTCATCACGTCTCCGCCATCTCTAACCCCCATCCCCATACTCATCTCCATACCCATTCATACTGTTACCTCACAGTATATACCCTACCCTATCTACCCTTTATTTACAGCACCTTACCGCTTGGATACGGAGCCACCACTGTAATCCCACTTACGATTATTCTGGAGCTTGTTGTTTTCTGTCCTGCCGTGTGACCCCCAGAAAAAGCACCATCCCAGACACCAGATAACGACGAGTCGCTCTAAAACATGACGACGGCCCCGTCTTCGGGCTCTTCTCGGCCTGCAACTCTATCTGCATCAGAATCAGCAGCGCCAACACAAAACCTATCGTCATCAGCCGGGGAAGTCCCTATCGTTCCTACTGTGGAGGTCCAGCACTTGGCCCGCTTCGAGTTCAGCGATGCTGGCACAAAGGTTCTTATGGTGGAATGGTATCCCGATGCCGTCCAAGGGCCCGCTGCATCTGCCGATTTTTCCGCCGACTCCTCCCGTGAACACGCCGCTCCGGTTACCGATCAGGTCTCCGCAGCGGAGCCGGCTTCGGTTTCTGATCCGGGAGGCAAGATAGGCACTGCCAACAACGCCTCCTGGCAAGTGTCATGGCCCGGGAAGTCCACTAATCTTCCTGCAGCCGATCTCGAGACTGAGTCGGAGACAGGAACTGCTCCTGACTCGTCGACTCGTCAACGTCGTCGCCGTGTCTTCTTTCTGCTCCCAGCCAATGCCACTGTTCCCTCTACCATTACCATCACTCCGCCCGGCGCACCGAGCTTGAACCTCAAGCCACTGCCGGCTATCTTCCCCCCCGGGCTCGCCGCTGATCCAGGTGGCCGAGGGGTATTGCATACATTGTGGGCCAGACAACGGCTGGCAGCAATAGACCGCGAAATAGCAGCTGAGTTACGCAACAATGCTGAGGGTGTAGGTGTCGAGATGGCGCTTGAGGAAAGGAAATGGATCCTTGATACGTTCATCAACCCACCTCAGTTGCCTGTTGATTCACTATCTCGTCCGGCAGCCACGCGTTCGCCCACGGGCCGTTTGGGAGATAAGCTCAAGGGCCTTAAGCTGGCTACGTCGCCTGCTGATTTAACGCCCAGTACGACAGGTACCCACACGTCCCTTTGTCTATATTTACGGCAGTAGTTGAACTAACCTTACACCCGGCAGCTAACACCTTCATGAGTCCCATAAGTCAGTCTCATCCATTTCAATCCAGAGGACGAGATATTGCCGTATCTTCTCATGAGACCATGGCCAGTAGTACATCCGCGGGTCCCATCTCACTTAATGCTGCACTTCATGGCGACGTCACCACAGCTACTTCAGCCCCTGTTAGGCCCATAAGACGAGATGATGACGATGATCTATTTGCTCTACCCATGAGCCCACGTAGCCCGGACATGAAGAAGAGCCCTTTCAGCGCCTTGTAATACCGAGCATTTGTGTCGTTGTTGCATTTAGATCCGGTGGAAATTTTGGAAATTTTGGGCGGCTTTGAAAGTACAAGAGGTCGATACCCGTGTTGTAGAAGCGAACGTTGATTATTAGTGCTTGCCGGTATATATGATGCAGCTATTTTATAATAAGATAGGTTTATCAGCGAAACCACTGCTCAGCGACGAATGGTTCGCAAAGAATAATACATAAGTTAAACACTGACTGGTTCACAGTGCCTATGTTTCTCGATGCGGAAACTCATAGGTGCAACTCAACTTTACCTGAATGCAATGAGGTTTACTTAGCAGACCAAGAACTTCCGATGTTAACCAAGTACATGGTTCATACCAAAATCCAGATTGATTATCTCCATCCTCCCACACGACCCTCATCCCATCTCTGTTTCCTCTCTTGCCTCAGGTAATACTGGACTTTGGCCTCTCGGTACCGGCGGACCCAGTCTGTAACCTCTCTTTCTGTTGCTGCCACACCCTCTCCCTCCCCCTCAAGAAAGCTTTCCTCCATGGCCTCGCATACCAATGCCTGCTCCTGCACGCCTTGTCCTAATTGCTGGTAAAGCGCCGAAGGTGAGAACGGCGCCAGCGCGTGATCCATATTGGATTGCTTTTGCCGCCATTGTCGTTCAAGGGCGTGTGTTGAGAGAAGTTGTGCCTGTGTCGATGCGCGCTGGTGTGATAATCGTGCTTCCATATCTATAAGTTGGTTCGCGAACTCGATGTTTTCGTTGAGCGCGGCGGAAAGAGCCTGATGCGAGGCTTGAAGGGATGGATGAATGGACTCAGGAGAGTGTGTTAGGGCGTTGAGGAGATTTGGGTTCGCGAGCAACTCTGCTAAATCTTGTTTTCTTTCGATGCAGTTAGTGCAACGGCATCTGATTATTCATATCGGTACAGCGTACGACTTGTCCTGCAGAATCTGGGGAAGCCATTGGTCACCTGGGTCGGGTATCGATGTCGGCGCCGGATTCACATTGCTAGATGGAACGCGGCGTTCGGATGGTGGAGGAACGCCGGCTGAGGTCGGAGTCGCAATGCGACTCGCCTCATGGCTGCCAGGTTTGGGAGGTGGGACAGGAGGCGTTGCGTCCTGTAGCTCTGACGCGAAGCTTGCCATTGATATTATCGCGTATCTTCGGTGCATGTAACAGACGCTCTCGGGATACGGCGAGTGTTGAGAGAGGAAAGAGGAAATATCAGATGACGTTTCTGCTTCGGTGAGGTTGGTGGGAGTTTAAGGATGCAAGTCGAAGGTGGGGGAGCTACTTGGATGGCTTTACTTGTCTGCATGGCTCCGGAACGTGGGGGGACCAGTTGGGAAAGCTCATAGTAGGGATACATACTTTAATATTAGCACCACACATCATCGACACTAGATGGTTGTTAAATCACAGTCTTAAGCCCAGGCATCAGACAGACAAATAGGTGAGTAGTTTCCTCATTAAGTCAATGCCATCCGGCTCATATTCTACGGAAACCCCTCACCCCGAATATTTTACAAGCCATGTCCCTCTCCACCCTTCAAAAAGACATTCAGTATACAACGCCCAACGAATAAAATGATCGGTCGTCAATCAACTGACGGACAATCAGTTGCAGAAGAGAAGAATTAACAGCTCTCTTCATGGCTTAACAGACCATAGGTCTCGAGACCAACCCAACTCTCGCACCTTCTTGCTGCTGGTACCAGTTGTTCTTCTCTCGCCAGTAGTGCTGATAGCCAGCGCCTTACTGCACGCCGCGAATACCTCCACCAATTCCTTCATTCGTCTAGCTTCCGCGAATGCTGTGGAGAGATCTGAGTCACTCTCTGCAATAATAGAGGCAAGCTCCATGCATTCCAAGAGATGGTCCCGAGACAAGCCAGTGCCTGCGAAGTGCAGCGTACTGATATATGCCAGAACTGTCTCAGAAAGATACGCCTGACGAAGATCCCGTAGTTCTTCGTCGCCTTCTGCTGTATTATTAGATCTGAGGAGCGCCTTAAAGAAATGAATTGACTTACCCTCGATGCCCGCCAAGAGCCAGTTCTTGAGCAGGGGCTGCATGTTGTCCTTAGTGTTCTTGACCTCCTCTCCTATCGCAGGCCAGAAACCAGCCTTCTTCTTTTGTTCCCTACGTCTCGTTAATATCAACATCACATTTATGTCAAGGTATCGACGTACTCATTTGTGAGCTCGGCTAATGATGCAACTGTCTCGAGGCTATCCAGGGCTTGTACTAGATTCTCCAGTTCGCGGAATTTGCGAGCGTCTGAGAGTGCTTGCTGGGGTGTCACGTCACGAATACCTCTGCGCTCAAGCTGCCTGGCCCAGAGCTCGGGGGTGTCTTCGTACATATCCATCTCATCACCACTGTCTTGTGTGGCTACCTGCCAAACATCCTCATAGGACACCCGCTTCATCAGCTGGCGAGCAGCGTTGAGGTGCATGTTTCCTGCCACGCTGTTAGTGATCATGTCATTAATAAGGGTAGGGAAGGAAACCCACGCAAGAAGAACTTGTAGATTCTAGTTCCCATTGAAAAGACACTTGGCCATGTTTCCTGCACCAGCAGGAGCCATTCTAGTGACCGGATTAGATTTTCGTGTGCTGGATCAATGAACCTCTCGTCGTCGCCAAAGAAATCCGCTCTAACAGGTCGACCCCGTCTTGCCGTAGGCGGACCGGTCGCGATAATACTGAATGATCCCTTGGCTGGGCATCCGTGCTGAGGTGGGCCCAGGTCATCATACATCAACCACGCTTGAGTCTTGACAAATTGAAGCACATCAATGCCAGCCCTCTTGATAAGTTTGAGCCGCGACAGGCGTTCTTGGTTATCGCTTTCAGTGATGAGGTTATAGCTCAGCACCTCGTATGACCGAGGGGGCTCCAGGATTGAGCAGTAAAGGGGTATCAACTCCTGAAGTTGAGCAAGACGCAGGTAATTAGCATAGCCAGCAAGAAGGTTCTGCTGAGCACGTCTCACTCCAGGCTGAGAGGACGCAGGGGCGAGTGAATCGCCATTAGAGTGCAACTTGTCTAGTAGGTTGATGAGAAGGTAAATATGTGCAACAATTCTTAGTCCGTAGTGTTGGGTAGACTGGAAAAACCT
The DNA here is from genome assembly GCA_018886245.1 of Fusarium brachygibbosum. Lineage (NCBI taxonomy): Eukaryota > Fungi > Ascomycota > Sordariomycetes > Hypocreales > Nectriaceae > Fusarium > Fusarium brachygibbosum. Next base: position 1,768,078 of record MU249524.1, read on the forward strand.
CTCCTTGTTCAGCTCGATGTTTTCAGGCTCCCATCTGAACAGCAGTGATTCGCTTTGATTCGCACTTGATGATATGATCACCCCTTGCTCGTAAAGATGCCGACCAATCTCTTTGGAGACCAGCGACGCTTGCAAAGCCTTGTTAGGCTCGTTGGCTTCAGCCCGGATCTGGGGGTTCGATTCCAAGGCCCGAATAAGACGCTTGTCAACTGTCTCTGGCTCGCCATGGAACTGAACGGCGTCGAAGGATGGAAAGGACTGTGTCAGGTTCGAGGCCACATCAGGTGGGCATTGTCCCAGGATATAGTTGTCTAGTTGAGTTCGCAGGAGAGCATTGTAGTTGGCAAAGAGGAAATCGTCCCATGTCAGTGCAATTTTCTCGACGGTGGAAATGTCTCCTGAAAGGACACCGTACACTGCACGTTCGTAATCATCACAACCACCGGATCGAGAGAGGCTGAAACACATTCGCCTCCACAGAGCGAGCGATGCCGGATTCGTGTTGGAAAATGCCTGAGTGTCGTCGGCCGAGATGAGCACAGCAGACGTGGAAATAGCTCGCCACATCTCCGTTCGCTCTTGACACCACTCACGGATAGTCTCCAGGCTAGACCCTCGCCGGAGATGCTCGAAGCAACCGAGCCAGATAGCACGTTCAAAATATTCATCTTGAGGCTCAAGCTTGCGTCCTTGGCGGGTCGCAGCATCGGGGTCCAGCTGCGTCACCAGAGGTGAGCCATCAGAGTTGTGAAACGAGGTCGCAATGGCTGGCGATTGACGATCCAGAAGATGCGGCCAAGCTGTGACACTCTTTCGAAGCTTGATTTGTGAGCGAGTATGAAGCCAACCATGGGCGATAATATCTCCCCGATCGGCGTTCTGCTGAAGCTCACGCGCGAGTTCGTCAATATCCGGGCCAGATGCAGCATTGTTCTGGAGCCATTGTATAACTGCTTGTCGTTCGCGCGCTGAGGAATCGCTAGCAAGGAAATTTCCGAGCAGGTTCTCTGAGTCCTGGAAGCCATGACTGGTGCCAAGAGTTTTCTCGTCGGTTTCAGAGCTCGCATATCTTAGCGGAAGAAGTCGGCGTAGTAGGTCCCATGTCTGTGCTTCCCTCTCGAGGCGTTTGATGAGCTCTGCTGACGCAGGATTGTTATTGGCAGGATCGATCTCATCCGCATCCATATCAACATCTTCTTGTCCATCGCGCACCATGCGTGGTCGTACTTGGGCTAGGCGCCGGAGGGTATTCTCATAGTACTTCCGTGGGAGGTCAAGAATTCGTTCTCGTCGCTCTTCGGTGGAAAGTGGGCGAGAGAGGCAGTCGTCAAGCGCGTTGGCAAACTCTTCGACCTCAGGGCCGGCCTCGTACGACAAGAAGTTCTCAGGTTCTATAGGCGTCATATTGAAAGAATTGTGTTTTTTGTCCCGGGGTATCGAATCGAATATGAGTGCTCGTAGACGTAAGGAAGACGAATGGCAAAAGGTAGGCGCAGTCGACCCTGCTCGGCTGGTTTGGCCGTCGGGTCAAATATGTTGATCGTTCAAGGTCGCGTGCATACCCAATACGGGTGTAAGTAGGGAAATAGCGCGTATATTGCAGTTGCCGAGATCGAAGATATAGCGTTCTCGCGATGGTTGTTGTGGAAGCTCGCGCAACTTGATGCTTCAAGGCAAAACTAAAGAATTGCTAGGTTGTTTTGGTCGTTACTTTCACTGGCGCGGTTGCTCAGAGCTAGCTTTTCGGTAGGTACGTATCTCCCTAGGTTCTAGGCACTGGTACCACTTACCTACGGGCTAGTACGGAGTATAGGTGCGGACCTACCTCCTCAGCTGCAGCCAACTTCCATGGTGCGCTAAAACAGCCGCGATTGGGCGCGCGGGTGTTTTACAGTGTGCTTTATACTATTCGCACTAAGCACTGTTATGCTTCAAGTACGTCTCCACTCAGCAGCAAATTTGATTTCTCTTTCTCTTCTTCTCTATCATAATGTCATCGGCATTCCTATTAGAGTCTCGGAATAAGCACTCAATGCTTGTTCAGGTCCATGAGGCCTCTTGCGTGCTCAAGGATCGCCTAGAAGAAATTCGGCGCTTTTCATTTCAGTTGCCAGCGTTACCCAAACCGGCGGACACACCATAAGACGAGCGTTACAGATCACTTTCCTTCCTCCCGGAGTTGCTTCATCTTGAGCTTCAGCAAATTGGGCTTCGGACAGCTCACAGTAGACGCTTCTTCACCGTAGCGTTCGTAAAAGGCCTCGCAGCATTCGTAGAGCTGCTTGATCGCTGTTTGACACTTGGCCTCGTTGTACCCGTTGCTAGTGAGACAGTCTGACACAAGTGAAGTTAGCTACCTATGTATCCATGCTTTTCTCTGAAATGGAGGTCGTACTCTGAATAGCGCACTACCACAGGGGCAAATTAGTTCAAGCTGCTACGCGATCTCACAATACTGTAACTTACTGCGCGAGGATGGCAAGCCGGCTTGGCCTCGACGTCGTCCTTCGGAGCCTTATTTCAATCATATTAGATATTTCTGACTGAAATCCCAAAGCCACGTTGAGAGATGCTTACCATTGCTGTGTTTGTACTGTGTCAGAGATGATAAATACCATGCAATGACTGGATACTGGCAATCGAATGTTGTTACAGTGGGAAGATATCCAATGGCGGCTTTTCTTGGACTAGATGGGAATATGTAGATAGGTGAGTGTAACAAATGTATATGTGAGAGTGACAAAACTATACAAGTCTACATACTGTCCAGAGAGCGAGCAGCGCATAATGTACCAATGCTGGGGAAGACTGATGTCATGAATGTCCTGATCGTGTCTGTCAATCAATTCCTTCCAAGCACCAATGAGATCCAAGGGAGACAAAATCCTCCATTGTAAATACACGTGCATACCCCTTGCACAAGAAAAGGAAACCGTTAATACAGCATACATGTAAAATTATATTTCGCAGAAAAAAAAAGACATTTCTTCAATTGTTCACGACGAGCTGATGATCAAAGTTATGTTAAGATCTCGCTTCCAGTACAGGGTAGGCTGAGGCCTGATGGTGGGCTTCCACTGCCCCAGCAGTGACAGAGACAGTGGTACAGGCACCAATCAAATTTGCTGCTCCCCACCTCACCTCTAGGGAAGAACCTTTAGGTTCCATTCTACGTAGCCTGGCTCTATGGTTACAGCGCCGGGTCTATGTGAAGAGTGCCCGCTGAAAGAGCTGAGACGAAAGAGTCGCCCAGACTGCATTCACTTTGTCTAGGCGCATCACGCACCTAAGTTAATCGTCTTTTCAGTTCCCACCAGCAACCTCTTTTCTATCTCTTCTCTTACACCCTTTCCCATTCCTGCGCACACACAGTCTATCGTCACTACCCAACAGCGTGTCCAAGTGCAATAGGCTCTCAGCACCTCAAGCACTCAACGTAACGAAATCGTCACCCCCACTTGCCTGACCTCATCTACCACTTTCAACCACCATCGTGCAAAGGTACTGTCCCATTTCCGTGACGTCTTGTCACGCCGTTAATATCCTACGTCTTTCCGAGTCGCCGCTCACATTTTCCCCTATAGAATCAAGCACAATAATAAATCAACAATAATGTCTGACGAGAACGCGAACGGTACCCCCGGCGAGCAGGCTGCTGCGAACTCGGAACACCTCAACATCAAGGTGACGGACAACAACAATGAGGTCTTCTTCAAGATCAAGCGCACCACCAAGCTCGAGAAGCTGATGGGCGCTTTTTGCGAACGCCAGGGCAAGGCTACTAGCTCTGTTCGATTTCTCTTCGACGGCACGCGAGTTCAGCCCACGGATACACCAGATGCGGTTCGTTTTACCTCCGTCAACCACACGCCTGTCTTCTGCAAACTCATGGCGTGGGATCATTTGTATGATCCTGAACGTGCTGACATGTTATCATCTTTAGCTCGAGATGCAAGACGGCGATACCCTTGAAGTGCACCAGGAACAGGTTGGAGGATCTTCACTGTAAAGAGGAGAGGAAATTCTACGAGGGATGCACCACAAGAGGAGTACATCAGAGAGGCGAATTAGCCAAACAACCTGGTCTTGAAACTGGATTCTGATCGTCACTGGTCGAATCTATTGGCTTTGCGTACCTCTGATGATAGCGAGACTGAAGTCAGCAGTCGACAACTTATTTACGACTGGGATAATACAATCTGATAAACTTACGCATCTCTGGTTCTTAGAGTGACTGACGCGGTAGATCTCCATACGCGTGTGTGTTCCTACGGGGTTGCGGTAGCGCAGCACATGTATATGCCATCGCCGAGTACTGACTTGTCCTACGTTAAGGTACTTGGGGTTTATCATGCTCACACGGTGTCACATAAAAAAGCAAAGATCAATAATGTGAATCAGACCGAACCGGTCCACGCGTCTGCTAGTTTTCTGATCTAAAACTCACTCGCGATACGCGCACGAGTTTCCATCCCATCCAATATCACCCGCCAAACTGACTGAGCCAGACAGTTGATATGATAGGGTTTCATCTTGGTCGACACTCCTTTTCACCTGAATTTGCATAGACCATACAAAGTGTAAACAAAAAAATAAAAATAAAAACAAACCGTGTGCTCCTGCAAAACCGAGAAGGGAAAAGCAAAATCCATTAAAAGCACAATACCGAAGAATAATCAATGCTCGGTAAATATCAAAACACGCACGCCAAAAATCACACATCATCATCATTACGCTTTGAGTTCCATTGCTCGGCAGCCAGTGCAGAGCACAATGGTGCCCTCGGGCACATGCTTGGTAAATATTTGGCCGTCGTCGAAACCGCCTTGGCACTCAGCGCATCGGAAGCAATGCTCATGCCATTCTCCGCCCAAGGCTTGAATATACTGTCCAATAACAGCTGTACGGCACTTTCTGCATTTTGGTGCTCGTCGCTCGGTACGCTTCGTCTGGCAATTAATACACCAAGCGTACCCGTCCTTCTCGATGTGTGTCATGCCATGGTCGAACGGGTCACCGCACTCGGCGCAGAAGAAATGGCCGTAGTGCCAGTGAGCACCGAGAGCGACAATGTGCTCACCGAGAATAGGGGTTTGGCAGTGCTTACAGCGAGGGGCGAACAGCTCATGCCAGTCAAGATGACAGAAGAATCGGAGACGCTCATCTCCATCTTCGGCCATGGTCTTGCCCGGTTCCTCGTCGAGAGTCTCACCGGCTGCGCGGCGTCTGATGCGATCAAGTCTCTCTTGACGGAGATGGTCGGGCTCATGGCTAATCTCCATCGCCTGTAGGTTAGTACCACAAGTATAGCAGCTAAAGCACTGTGGATGAAATCTTTCGTTGCCTCCCGCTAGAGCCACGAACCGCCCTTCGATGGGATAACCACATTCGTGGCATATTGTCACAGCTCGCCTATTGCTGCCGGGCGCTGGGGACCAATGCCCACGAGGCTTCTGTGCAGTTCGAGGGCCTGCTGCAGCAGTTCTTGGGTCAGGGAGTGGACGGGAGCGGGAGGTCGGTTCGCTTTCAGGCACGACGATGGCAGGAATGCCTCCGTCGTTGCTGGTTGGCTCATTAACAGCGATGCTCGGGATGTTGATCGAAGGCACGGAGCCTCGAGGGTTGCTCTCTGTCTCATCTACGCAAATAGACGGGATTTGCGCTGCTGTCGACGCCCGCGGCATCGGCGTACTTTCCGCCGCCACAACGATACTAGGTACCGCCATGGGTTTCTCAGGCTGGGCGAACGACGAGGAGGATCTGCTGGGGGCTGCCGGGAGCGACCGGTCTGGGGTGGTATCAGTGGACTCGTCCGGGGCTTGCCAGTTGGCGTCGAAGCTTACAATGGGCCGTCCCGGACTGTCACTGACGGCGGTGGGTTCCGGTAAATTGGGGCTGCGATCTTTCAACCGCATGCTTGTAGCCGCACGGATGTCCTGACTTCGGACTTCCATGCCGTTCTTCCTCTCCACTTTGTCTTCAACAGCGACGGAGCCCTCGCTCGAGCGGTTGCTGGTGTATAGTGGGTTGCGCGACCGCGTTGGAGGGTTGCGGTATATTTCAACCCGCTCCAGAGGTTTGGGTTTCTCGATGTCTTCCTGAGGTGCTTCGAAACGGACGCGGTTTGTCGATGTCTGAACTCGGTTGCTGAGCTTTTCTGGGGACGCACGACCGGAGAAACTCATGTCTTTGGACGTCCTCGATTCAGGCTCTTCCCAGATCTGGTCTTCAGAAAAGGGTCGGCCGACCTCTCCGCTGATGTTCCTCTTCAGACTGTGACGACGCTGCTCAGGTGTTCTACGGCCAATGTTACCGTATGTTTTACCTTTGCTAGTCGACCGTTCGATTGGTTGTCTCTGTTCCAGATCGCAACGGCTATCACGCACGTTGCCCCCAGCCTCGCCTTCGCCTTCTGAAAAATTGCTCTCGGATGGACCAATACTGGCAGTACGAGCGTGAGCGTAGCTATTCTTTCTGAGGTGTGGCTTATAGCGATAGGGCCCATCGGGACGGGGAGACGGTGAACCATGTTGATGTTGCCAGACAAGTTCAGCAGCTTCATCGAGAGCAGCGTTGTATAGACGTGTATCATCATCTAGCGTCTCTTGAACAGGCGATTTTGAACCCTTTCTTATGTCCATCTCCTCCATAGCGTCACGCAACGAACTTGCCTCCTCCTTCTCCATCCATCTTTGACCTCGCTCCATGTAAGTGGCTGAAGGAACGACATCAGATGGCTTCAAAGGGTTTGCTGGCGATGTCGAATAATAATCGGGGCTCTTCCTGCTGATTGTAGATAACCGAGAGGCGAGACTACCACCAGCGATGCTGGGGCTCATTGAGTCCTTGCGATCAAGTGTATGCGGCGTGCTATCTGGGGGAGAAGCGAAATCAGGTGTGAACCGGCCCGTGCTATGGCGATGTAAACTTGAACGGCTGGGTACTGGACGTGCACCAGCCGGTTGAGGTCGTGCACCTCCAGGTCTAGCCACTCGATTTGATCGTAAACCCGCGAGGTAGGTGGCTATCCAGCAAAGGTCATATTAGCCAAGAATGATTGCTTTTGTTCTCAATTTTCAACACCATACCAAACTGATCATCCGTCATGTAGGAAGGCGACGGAGGAGTCACCTTACGCTGCTTGGGCTCGTTCGCCCTCGCCGTAGTTGGCATCTTTGCCGTGCCGCAGGGGAGAATGAGGGTAGCAAATTAATGAATACTGAAGAAGAATATCCTGTCCGGCAGAGAGAAAAGGTCAAAAAGGAGGTTAAGTGGTAGACAACGAGGTACTCGACAAGGTATAGGGAACGATAGCAGATAGATAAGTAGTAGATACGAGCGTGATACTACTTTTGACGGACGGTCGCAAATCGAGCTGGCTGGGGTTGACCAGGCAACGAAACTTCGATGGTGGTTGGGTTGCGTCAGAGCATCACCAGCAGCAACAAAAGCCTTTTGTTTAAGAATATGAGACTAGGTAAGTATGAAGACTGATGATCTCATTGACCCAATACTTTCTCTTTCAGGTGGGTTTGTTGCAGTTGGTTGCAAGAGGTCATTGAATTGGTAGTCGTTATTTATTGTACAGAATCTTCCACCGCCATCTGCTAGGTTCCCATGCACTATGATGGATAACTAGTACCTAGGTAGTAGTTATCGAGCGGGGGGAGCTTCAATGTGTATTACTCTCATTTGCTCAAACACCGTCTTAGTAATGAAAGCGAAGGTATTTGCGCTACAGTCAGCCTCTCACCCGCTATAGTCGGTGTGTCACTTATTAAATTCCAAGCATATGTAGATATTGAACAGGGAGAGAGCTCTCTGTTTCTCACACTCTCATTCCTTGATACCCTTTTCAGCTTCTGGCGCCGCTTTTTCAGTTGAAGGCGGTGGAGATTGTGCAAAGCCAAGATTCTTGAAATCGTCCCTGGCCATCAGGTTTCTAAAATACCCGTTGTTATTAGCCCGCTTTGCTCCGTCCGACACCGAGAGATTTGCGTCATGAGCCTTTTTGAGAATTGGAGTAGAATCTCACCTGTCCATTCTGCATGAAAGATATGCCTTTGCCAGGTCGCGACATTCTTCGTCATTCATGCCTCGCACCTTTTTCATACATGAAAGGTATTTTGTCATGACAGTTTTGCACTCGCCTGTAGTTGGTCAACTGTCGAGTGCACCGCATGTTATTTCTTTTGGGTTACTCACCATCATGATCGAGAGGAAAGCTTCCACGCTGCGGTCTGATCACAAGAACATACTTTCAGTTGGATTCTGTCAACGACGGCATGCAATGACTCACGGTGTAGGCTTGGTGGTTGGCAGAGGGCCGGGGCTACCGAAAGTACTCATGGTCCCGTATCGCAGGCCTCTTGACTTGTTCTCACAGCATATACCAGCTTCATTTCATGTCCTTCAACACAGTAGAAAAGTCAGGCGACTTGTGGCGAACCCCGATAGAACAGCCTCTGATGGATAACAGCATGTTTTAAGGTGTGGCTAGTGACGTGGCACGGCCATTCCCCGAATGCACTAAAGGTCGCCTGGGACCTGGCATTGCAAGGCCTAAAACAACGCTTGGGGGAGTTGGGGGGAAGGGTGGCATTATGCAAATACACGTGAACCTCCTAAAAACCAATCGGTTCTGCAGCACCGACTGTCTGTTAGTTAGTGTCTCCCCTGCCCGCCCGCCCGCTCGCGCAAAAGCAAAGCAAAGCCACCTCAGACCAACCTGAGCCTGAGCCTGAGCCTGAACCAGTCCCAGTCCCAGACCGAACCGCATGAACTCTCGGAATTGACGTCGGATTTTTGAATTTTAGCGACGACGCGCGCATTATTCAAGACTTCCTCCGTCTTCTTGTCCTTGTCCTGGGTTTCGTGACGGACTCCTGAACAGATATTGACTCTCGACCGTCTGTTCGGTTCTGTTGTTTTTGGCATCTCCCTATCTCGCTCGCTTCGACCGCCTGTCACAAATTCGGCCTCCCAACCACCATGGCTGCTCTCGGCGAGGATCTGCTCACCACGGTCAACAAGCTGCAGGATTTGGTGTTCAACACCATCGGCAGTGACTCTCTGGATCTCCCACAGATTGTATGCCTTGTTTTTTGCTAGATCAATTGATCGCTCTGGCCTTGACTGACCGCATATTTAGGTTGTTGTCGGTTCCCAGTCCGCGGGCAAATCTTCCGTCCTCGAAAACATCGTCGGTCGAGACTTTTTACCGCGCGGAGCCGGTATCTGCACTCGTCGTCCTCTGATTCTCCAGCTCATCAACGTTACCGACGACGAAAATGCCCCCGACCCTTCAGCCGATCCTTATCGATCCCCTGGCGCTGCTCGCCGTTCCGAGTGGGCAGAGTTCCACCATATCCCCAACCGGAGGTTCAACGACTTTGGCGACGTCAAGCGTGAGATTGAGAATGAGACATCCCGGGTTGCCGGTAACAACAAGGGTATTAACCGACAGCCCATCAACCTCAAGATCTATTCTCCCCACGTCCTCAACTTGACCCTAGTGGATCTACCTGGTCTAACTAAGGTGAGCATCCTTGTGTTGGCGATCTTGATGGCCTCCTGCCTTGCCTCTAATAATCCATACTGATCGTGATATACCTCAGGTCCCTATTGGCGATCAACCCACCGATATTGAGAAGCAGACCCGAAACCTTATCTCCGAATACATCGCCAAGCCTAACAGTATCATCCTTGCGGTCTCTCCCGCCAACGTCGATATCGTCAACTCCGAAGCCCTCAAGCTCGCCCGTCATGTCGACCCTCTTGGCCGAAGAACCATTGGAGTTTTGACCAAGGTTGATCTTATGGATCACGGCACCAATGCTCTGGATATTCTCTCTGGTCGGGTTTACCCTCTGAAGCTTGGTTTCATCGGCGTGGTCAACCGATCGCAGCAGGATATTCAAGGAAACAAGCCTATGGAGGATGCTCTTCAGGCCGAGACTGATTTCTTCAAGCACCACCCTGCCTATCGCAACATTTCCACCAGATGCGGCACTCACTACTTGGCCAAGACCCTTAACACCACTCTCATGGGCCACATCCGTGAGCGTTTGCCTGACATCAAGGCTCGGCTCAACACCCTCATGGGCCAGACGCAGCAGGAGTTGGCCAGCTACGGCGACATGCATTTCAGCGGAAAGGAGCACCGTGGCTCTCTCATCCTTCAGCAAATGACACGCTTCGCAAACTCCTTCATTTCTTCTATCGACGGTACCTCAACTGAGATTTCCACCAAAGAGCTCTGTGGTGGTGCTCGTATCTACTATATCTTCAACTCCGTCTTTGGTAGCTCTCTCGACACGATCGACCCTACCTCCAACCTGTCCGCCCTCGACATCCGGACGGCGATACGAAACTCGACTGGTCCTCGACCAAGTCTTTTTGTCCCTGAGATGGCTTTCGACCTTCTGGTTAAGCCTCAGATCAAGCTTCTCGAAATTCCTAGCCAACGTTGTGTTGAGCTTGTGTATGAGGAGCTGATCAAGATTTGCCATACCTGTGGCTCAACTGAACTTTCACGATATCCTCGGCTCCAGGCTAAGCTTATCGAGACAGTGTCAGATTTGCTCCGCGAACGACTTGGCCCTGCTTCATCATATGTCGAATCACTCATCTCTATTCAGCGCGCCTACATCAATACTAACCACCCTAACTTCCTTGGCGCTGCCGCCGCCATGAGCAACGTAGTTAGTGCTAAGCAGGAACGAGAACGGAAAAGGCTGATCCAGGAAGAGCGTGAGCGTCGGGAAAAGAGGCGCCTGCAGGAGCTCGAGGTCGAGGGTGATGGCCCAGAGGGCGAGGACGGTGTCAATGGACCCCCGGAGAAGCCTGAGAAGACCAAGTCGGGAAGAACCAAGGCCACAAAGCAGCCTCACCGCAGCATATCTCCTGCTGCCTCAATTCGCGAGAACGGAACCTCAAGCCTTGCTGCCCATATGAACGCAACACACCTCAATGGTATTCGATCGGCCTCACCTGCTCGGCTTAACCAACAGGGACTCGGCGGTGCTCGAGATTCTTTCCTCAACTACTTCTTCGGCAAGGATGGCCAGACCATTGGTGCTCCCCTCCCTAGCCCTAGCGCGATCCCCAACGGACGACACATCAGCCAGAACTCGGAAACCAGTTTCCCCATTGTACGCCGCGAGAGGGATTTCAATCGGCCATCTACAGCGACGACAATGGCCCCTGAGGATGACTTGTACGATAGGACAGGGAAGAACTACGGCCTGGCCTCCCAAATGGTAAGTTCCGAGGATCTACAGGTGCCCGGTCTCCTTTTTTCACACCAAACTAACCCCTCCCATCAGGGTGAATCCGCGGAACCGGCCATGACAGAGCGCGAGGCTATGGAGACAGAGCTTATCCGAGCTCTTATCTCTTCTTATTTCAACATTGTTCGCGAGTCCATTGCCGACCAGGTCCCCAAGGCTGTCATGCACCTTCTCGTCAACCACTGCAAGGATGTCGTTCAGAACCGTCTTGTCAGCGAACTCTATAAGGAATCTCTTTTTGAGGAGCTACTCTACGAGGATGATGGCGTCAAGAAGGAGCGCGAGAAGTGCGAGCGTCTGCTCCAGACCTACCGAGAGGCTGCCAAGATCATTGGCGAGGTGCTGTAAAGCTAGCGCTGATTTTCTCTTGGTCTATGGTACAGGTCACATCATTTTGTGACCGCGTCGAGTTGGACCCGACAATAATGAAGAAAAAGAAGACCAATCAACAACAGTCACTCATACATGGATGGATGAATGAATGAATGGATGGATAGACTCAACGGCGAACATAACTTGGAGAGACCGGACAATGTCGATCGTTTTTGGCCAGGGGGCTCAGGCTCTTGAATCAATTTTGACTGCTCGGTAAACAGGCAGAAGAGGGGGGAGAGAGAAGAAAGATTAAGAGAGAAGAAAGAAAAGAGTGTTGTAATTTTGTTCTTCTCATTTTTATCGGTTTTCTCTCATCTTGTACATCACCAACAGCCATTTGGAATTGCGGCCACACTCAGTTTTGTTTCTGATGATGGCTGGCTCTCACGAGAAGAAGGAATACAAGAGGAGGGCTTGTACGTATGTATTGATGGATGTATGTAAAAAAAAAGCAAACCAAACTCGGCTCGTCGTCTAGCAGAATACACAATGTACTACTTCATAACACTTATGAACACACTAAGTGCATGTATTAGTCTAGTATAGCAGACATATCTAGGTCTCTACGGCTCCTTTGCACCGGATCTTACTAGTATATATCAAAACGTTCTTCTATACTCTGTCTTCCTTCCCGTAACGCGGTAAAGTAGTAACTTTGAGTGAGAATATCATCACTGATTTCCACGATAGGCAGGTTCTCTGGCAATAGATGAAGAGTATCGTGGATCATAATCATCGTATGCGGGCCTCGGTGCTGATGGGAGGATGGGGGCGCTTCCTTGAGAATCAACCCTATAACCCGAAGGGCCCTCCACATATCGCTGTGTGGGATAAACGCTTTGCTCCCTCCGAGGCGGCTGAGTCTCATAGGCATAATAAGGTCTGTCATCCGGTCGGACAGGGCGCCTAACAAAGTAGTCGCCGTTTGGGTGACGAACCTCGACAAGCTCATACGCATCTGCAGGGTGCTCCGTAAGAGGACGGGTGTTCGGACGGTCATGATAAGCCCGATGAGGGGCAGTAGGTGATTCTGGCTTGTAGTGATATACTGGTTGTGTGTGGCGTAATCGGAGACTGCTTTCTTGATAGCGGAAGTGATCACCGTACCATAATGACGAAGGGTGGTCGTAGTCACCGAACCTTCGTTCGCCAGGAAAACCATATCTAGATTCTCGAGGAAGAGTGTTTCGAGCTCTGCGGCCTCGACCAATCTCGCGCCCAGACTCATCCACATATACAACTTCCTCCTCTTCTTCTAATTGATGCTTTTGGACAATTGGAGGCTCTCGAACTTCGACGTAACTGGGAGCTGCATTCGCGGTTACACTGGCTGAAGGCTGGTTTTCATGTGGTCGGTTTCCTACTGAGGCGCTTCTGTCGCGATGTCCGACTGGCTCTGTGCCCGAATACCGTTGCTCTCGCGCATCTCGGTGATCGGAAGACTGTTCGTCACGCCAATGTAGAGGCTTTGCATAACGAAAAGGACGATGAGCCACGGGCTCGCGTTCAGTCTGGCCTCTGGTATCACACTTTCCTCTTTCCTTGGCTGACTCGCGAAGTTTTTCAAACTCTGACAATGAGTAGTCACCTAAGTCACCTATTCTCGAAACATCAATTTCTGCGGGGCCAGGCTGGGCTGCCGAAGCTTGGCGCGTCTTACGGCCGTAAACTTCGCTGGCTGGGCGAAGAGGTGCTATATCTTGCTCAGACTCATCTTGCAATCTAGCCGGCAAAGACGCAATAATTGGTGACATTGCTGACTGGGGATGTGTTAAGGAGAGAAGATGGCCAGGCGGTTGTGTGTTATTATCCATCTGGGTAATAGTGTTCCGTGAACGCTCCTCCTTGGATAGATCGTTTGTTACAAAAGTCGCAGCTTGGGCCGGAAGTTGTTTGGATTCTTGGGCAGAAAGGGCGTCGTTGGACCTTGTTTGCGGAGGCCTTGAACTAAATTTGTCCACGAAAGCCTGTTCAAATGCCCAGGGGACAGCCTCTTTTACTAAAGAGTACGTAGCCGTGTCCTCACGCAGTATGCCCGATAATCCAGCCAAGCGCTCTTCTTCAGGCAGTTTAATCATGTCCGTTAGCCAGTTCATTGGTGCCAGCCCTTGCCTTCTGGGCAGTTCCTCGTGCACTGCCTTGAAATGGCCGGCCAGTTTGGGCAGATGCAAGACCTCGCTATCGCAGGCTCTACATGCGACTCCATTGAGCGATCGAAACGTGCGCAACTTTTTACTTTTCGCTATGGCATCGATGAACATACCCAATGACAATGGCTCATGATGCGTATCCTTGAAGGTTTTGGCAACATGGTGAATCACTGCAAGGGCCCTGACCGGGGGAGGTATCTTTCTGTTGTAGCCGACCTTTGACCATGCAGATAGAGTAGATCTGGGAATGGTATCAGGTTGGGTGTGTTGGGGCATGTCGGGTGATGTGGCACCGCTGATGTTGTTCTGACCAGGATATGGCTCGTAGTTAAAATGACTGGTGGCTGGAGGAGCAGGCGTTGCGTAGTCGTTCGAAGGGTTATGGGAGCCGTGGGGCATTCCCAAAGGGAACCGCGGAGAATAGGAGCCATACATGGCAGCGTCATGATAAGGCCGAGCCGAGTATGGCCCGCCGTACGCATGAGCTCCGGCTTGACCGTACGGAGTCATAGGGGGCATCGCCATATGAGGTTCAGGGTGATAATATGGTACAGGCGGTACTTCTGCACCGTAGACAGGAGGTAGATATCCTGTTGGCGGACCCGGTTGGAAGCCAGGGTAGGCTTGTTGAAGCTGAACGTCTTGAGATTGTTGTGCGTTGGACGAACCTTTCTCGTAGTAGACCTTCTCTTTTGTTCGAGGGTCAGGACAAAAGGGTGGCACCTCTGGCCATTCTGCTCTCCAATGCACCACAATATTACCCAAACTAAGAGCAATTGTGTGCTTAGCTGCATAGTGTTGAAGTACGCCCTCGAACCCAAAGAACTTGAGGATTCCACTCCCACCGAGGCAGCCATTGCAAAGAAACAACTCCTTACGCAGTGGCTCGGTGAGAGGCTTGACCTTGACATCAAAAACCCACTTCATGTTTTCCAGAGTCAACTTTTGAGTCCAGGGCCCCTCTGAAGGCTCGACGATTGGTTTTTTTCCTGCAGCGACTAATGCAGCAGTGTCCTTGGCAACTTCGGCGTAAAACCGTTTACGAACATAGAGCAGTACATCTGCAGCAAATTGAGAGCAGGTCTTCCTCTTGATCTTAGTACCATTGTTCCAACTCTCGATGATTTCGTCTGCATATTCTGATATGCGAGCTCGAACAGGACCTTGGGTTTCATCCCATTCCTCGTCAGTAACCTCCCTTGGTTCCCTAGCAGGTTTCTTCTCGATTTCCTTCTTACCGAGCTTCTCACGAAGGACCTGAGTGTTGGCGATAGTTTGTTTCACTCGCTGCTCAGCTTCCTCCCTCTGGGCAAGAAGGCGGGGTTTTAATAGTTCCCAAGCGTCGTCGTCGAGTGGTGTGATGAGCTGGAGAGCTGCTTGAAAGGATGGAATGTGGGCTAGGACATCTGCAGTTAGCGGAGGGTCAAGAAGCATGGCCCGGCGTTCGATGTCAGCTCGCCTTTGAGCTTTGAGCCGAGCAGCTTCTTCTTTTGTCCTCTTTTGCTGCGTTGGAGTATACGGTAGTTGAACGTTTGCTTCCAGGGGCAACGAAGACCCATGTTGCCCGGCCTTAATGGATGTTTGCGGCTGTTGCTCATCGGTCTGCTGAGTGACACTTGACAACGGCTTATTAGGAAGAGGAACGGCAGGAAAAGACGCAGCAGTAGCTGGTATCTCAGCCTTGGTTGCGACGTTTGCCACTCGCAGATGAGCAATTCCACCTGCGCCAGCCCACTTCTCCCAGCGAGAGGCATCCACCAAAACTTGCTTCCCGCGAATCTCTAAACCCTTAATCCACTCTTCGGCGGCAGCAGAGCCCAACGCCTTGACACTTGCAAACTCTGCCTTGACTTGTTCAACGTGCTCTGTCCAGAATAATTTAGTCACCTGAGTATCAGGAGGGAGTGCTCCCATCTGCATGGCACGGGGAGGTATGACATGCATATCTGCGTCCACAAGAATAGGAGGAAGAGCAGGGAGAAGAAAAGAAGGGAAAGTCGGAGATAGTAAGAGATCGATTTCCTGCAACGCATGTCAGACAAACATCTGGAAGAAGAGAATCAAAACACCTACCCTAACACCATTCTTCTTCAGACAGTTGCCGCAGGTGAAGACACAAAAAGGGAAAATGGGGCAAACGTCAGTTGGACCAGGGCCACTACGCCATGCTTCGGTGTTTGAAGACTGTTGGTTCTTCTGACTCTTGCTACCGCACAGTTGGCAAGATGTTGAGCAAACAAGACGCCACATTTGAAGTTCAGATTTCCCTTTCAGAGGAGCAGGCATGCGAGGCCAGAAAAGCCTTCTTGAAGCTTGCCATATGGCATCCGGCTTCAAGGGCGGAAGGGAACATGACACATCACTGTGTCGCTGGACAGCACCAGCGACAGAAGGACTAAGAAAAACATGAAAGAGTTTGTTGACAGTCAACAAACGACCCAGGTCCCTGGGCGGTACAATAGTGAAGATATGTTGCCATATCTCTCCTGGAAGCTGCTTGGCTCGATCCACCACCAGCTCGTGGGACTTTTTGGAAATGGCAGGATCAGCTCCAGCTTCCTCAAGCCTCACCTTCTTTGGTTGCTGGGCATCCGTAGAATCCGGTGACTGGCGCCGTTTCTTTGAAGGTTGGGAGATGTTGTCGAGTAAAGCCGCTGCAGGATCATAGCTAGATGCTTCTGAGGGCTCATAATCGGGCTCATCAACCATCTGCACGTCGTCCTGTTGTGAATTACTGGTTGTCGATGCTGCTTGAGTCGGAGTTAAGCCAGGGGGTGGTCCTGTCCCTTGATCTTGGGTGGAAGACATCCTTCATCAAATGCGCTACAGAGAAGCAACAGAATGTATGATAAGAGAGGGCTTGAAGACGCAAGAAAAAAGTGGCTTGATAAGCATCAAGCCTAGGATAGGATATAGGGAGTAAACACTTGTCTGCGCGTAGGGAGTACGGAGCAACGTGGAAATCCTGCGTTGCAGTGTAATAAAGAGCAGCAAAGAATCAAGTGCCCACGTATCTCTTCCTTTTAAATATACAAACCGGAGCTTGTTCGTATATCCGGCAGCGCGAAAGGTATTCGCGATGCGATCTGGCTTTAGAGAACAGGTGAATGAAGAAGGTAACTTATCCGAAGGCAACCTAGGTAGTAGGCAACAGTAAATGGGATGAATGAATGAATGAATGAATACCTGGGGTCGTTACAGTATCTAAAAAAAGTTGGGACCTACCTAGGTAAAGTTGGTAGGCTATCGATAACGCTTTCGGAACGGACCCACCTTTCATCGGCACCACCCCGGGCTCCGGATCTTAACATTCGTTAGGTGAGAAAGCAAGTATCACTTCATGTAAATAACAAACCACAGAAAGGGTTCGTTGTCTCCAATATCATGAAAGTAAGTAGAGTTGCTTGATCCTGCGTTTAGCGTTTGCCCCACACATCATATTGTACTGTAAGGCGCTGGCACCTTCTATCTTACAAGGTTGGTCCCTCTCTTGATCATCATTGCATGTTGGCATCTATTCCATTTGCTCCTCCTCCTCGCCCCATTCCTTGTCCTTGTGAAGTGCTCCCACTGCGCCCACCCACTGACGAAGTCTGTCCGGGCGACGATTGATCTCCTCCGGAGCCATATATTTGGAAACTTTGGTCTGCCCCCCAGTTGGCCATTTGCGTATAATTCTCGAAGGCATTCTATCATAAAGTTAGAATCTGTTTCTAGTATTACAGCGAATACAACCTACCCAGTCAAAGTTAGCGGCCATATCCATCCCAGCATTGTTGCTAGCTCCCAGGTTGCCGAACATAGAGGAGAATGGAGAAGCCGGACCAGCTCCTGCAAAGCCATCTGTCTGAAAATCGATGCCTTCAGGGCCAGGCATGCCGAAGTCCATACCCATGAATGCCGATGGATTCGGTGTCGAGAAGGGGTTGGCTGTCGCGTTGAACTCTGGAAGGCTGTTGGGCGAAACAAAGCCGGGAGCCATAGGCGGCGATATGTCAGTTCCAAGACCGGGAATTAATCCAGGCATTGGCGATGGCACGCCTGGCATATCTGTGTTGTTCGAAGCAGGATCTTTGATCTTTTCCAACATGATATCAATGACTTTGGCTGCCTTGAACGCTTCCATAGACGTGTCGGCGAGCGTATTCCAAATCTTTCTTGCGGTTTCCAGACTACCAATCATCTTTGATCGCTGATCGTCGTTCCACATTGAAGCGCCCTCGTCCTCTTGAGGAACTGAAGACTGTGCGGCGATATTGTCGAAGTGTAGATCAAGAATGACTAACATGGCAGGTAGTGTAAAGTCCTTGGTGGCAATGGATTTCACAAACCAGCCCACTGACCGCAGCCTTCCATTAGATTGCGACTCCCGGTGCAGAACCGCCAGATGATCAAGCGCTGTCAATGACGCCTCGATTGCAGCTCTTCGAGAGTGGGCGTACCTCGCGCTCTGCCTTGCCCTGGGAAGATACTTCCGGTGCAGTAAACAGAGAATCTTTTGGTAGAGAATATCGACATTGAACCTAGCGATGATTAATGTCACTGGGTCATGGGACCCTTCTAGTGCTGTCAACTTCAAGTGTGGAGGCAACTCTTGCATGATTTGACGCAATTTGGCATCAAACCGGATAATCTCATCGTAAGGCACATGTTTGCCTACTTGACCCGTAGCTTGGAGGATATTCCCAAGCTCGTTACACAGCCTCGACTTGGCAATCATGTATGCAATTGGAGTGGCTACCGTAGACGGCCGAGAAGGCGGCAGTTCTTTGATGTCAGGATGGAATTCATCGTCAAAGATGTTGTTGGGTAGTTGGGTATCACAATCGTTCTCATAAATCATGCTGGGTAAAGACACTTGGTGGGAGAAGATGACGTCCGACATTCTCACAAGAGCCCATGTTCGCCGTCTCATTTCCTAAAATGGTCAGTAAATAAATTATCCTATCATATCTGCGTACCTAAGTAGGTAAACTTACAGCTTGAAATGGTGTAATTGTAGGGAACCACTTGGCGTCTCGGTGATAACCCATTCGAAAGGCGATTCGAACGATCAAGGAGACAATCAACCACAGGCCCAAGTCGGCATCCCATCTGGACGAATATTCTCCGAACACATAGAGAATCATGGTCTCAACTGTATATTCGTTGGGTTTTGTGTAATCTGACTTGACGAGGCATTGTACTGTCCGCAACCGATACTCATTTGCCAATTCCAGAGTTCGGCCTCGCCACTCGGGGGGTTCATCACCTACCTTGTGATAACTCAACATTGCCAGGCAAAGAACTGAGTAAAGCATACCAAGCCACATGATAGGCGTCTTGTTAGGATCTTGCCAGTGATCCTTTAACTGTTGTTGGAAGGTTGGCCCATGAATAATGTTAACGGCATTGTCCATAGAATTAAAGTATCGACTGCAGAGCGTCAAAACAGCCGATTTGGGTGGGAGCTCTGCTCGTATTTCAATTTCAGACGCAGGTGTGGCCCCTAGTAGCAGCGTAGGCCCTTCCCGTGCAGCCTGGGGCTTCGATGACTTGACTCGCTCGTAACTCGATTCCAGCTCCTTTTTGTGAGAAGTGAAGTAATTTTTTACCTCGGAGATGTCCGCAAGGATGGTGTGCCAATGCTCTTGGCCAATGTATAATGACTTCCCTTTGTCTGTGTCGACCTTGAGGAAACCCAAAGAAGTGGCCAGCCCCTCCTCCTCATCACTGTTCTCCTCCTCATCATATGCCATTGCATTTTCGTCCCCTCTCTCGACTTTGGCGGAAGATCCACTGTCCGTGGTGGATTGTGTTGCCGCTCCAGCGGCTGCGGCGGACGCAGCATCTACGTTAGCACCTCCGTGCATAAGGGATAAGACTAGGCCTTCTAAACGGTCAATACGATTCTGCATGTCATCAGGACTTGAGTCTCCTTGACTTTGATTCTTCTTGCGAGTGACTGGTGTAGCGTAAGAGCATGAGCTCGTGCCCATGCCCTCACGCTTCGTACAGTTGCTGCAAGGATGACTTCTGTCACATTTTCTACGATGTGTCAGTGATAGGAATCTCTTGGGAGGCTTGTTAAGCTCACAATCTGCCAGCACTGTTAGTATAGAATACCAGCATGAGTAGGTATCATAGGATAGAAGTGAACGTACTTGCGTGTCCTGCAAGGATAACAGCTGAGAGGGACACGATTCCTCTTCCTCACAACGCGAAACTGCTCCTCGGGAGAGCGGGCTCCTTGCGATGAGTTGGTCGAAGGGGGTGTTGGGGTCATTCTGAACAAGGGGAAACGAGGCGATGCTTCTCGACAGATGAGGCGGGGGATCTGGTTTCCGGTTTGAGAAACCAGAGTTGAGACAAGACTTGTTCAGGCCGAGAGGAACACCAGCATCAATATATCAAGGCTCAAGCGGTTGACGACACCAGAGAGACTGGGCTAGTATGAATGGCTGAATAACAGAACACTGCCGCAACTACGGCAACCCGGCCAAGGGAAGACTACCGTCGTCTGACCAGACCGGACCGGGACTTGCGGTTCCAAGAGACAGTCAAACACCGAGATGGGCCAATGTCGACGGCCGAACAGGCAGCGCAGCCCAATGCAACGGGAACAGTTTCGCCCCAATTAAGCTCCTATGGTAGGAACCTGGAGGTGGCGTTGATCAAGTCAAGTCCGACACGTCCGCACCGCCTTAAAACTACAGAGTAGGGTAAAGAGTAGGTACACGCAGGGCGAAATAGCACGGTATGGAACAGCCTTTTCCCCGGTGCAGTACAGTACAAAACAGTGACAGCTCAGACCGGATGGCGGTAATCCGTGTAGAACTCGGGGGCCAAGGGAACTCCAAAGTTGCGGTGCGGTCAGCTCTTTTTTTTTTTTCTCGACGCTGAGCGAGACTAGAATCGCTATATGCGACAGCGACAGCGAGCAGCGAAAAGAACGCGGCTCTATTGGGAGGATTAGAGCGAGAGGCGAAAAAAAGAGAGAGAAGCAAGAAGCTACAGCAAGGCAGCAGGTAGGTAGTAAGTATACAGAGTATAGAATGGCGGGATGTTTCGGGGTTGGGGGGGGCCCAGTAATGGAGGTAAGCTCAGTCAGCAGAAATAGGTAGAGGCAGATGACGAGGGACGGCGTATCCAACCACAGGGATCGGAGAAGCCAAAATGTTAACAATCAAGGTACAGTGAAGTAATGAGGGAAGGCTCGGGGCCTCCGAGTGCCTTAATTCTATTATAGAGAGAAAAAGGGAAGATCTCTGAGGTAAAGGTGGAAGGAAACGAAGCTAGTACTGAACGAACCCAAGTCCAAATTTGTGGTCTGAATCCAATTCATGTCAGCATCAGCCTTATTAGACCGTAGACGGGACCTACCTAGGCAGTACTAATGCACCTATCTAAGCTCGGGTAGTATGGAGGTACCTATTATAACTAGGCACCGCAGTAGAGTCAAGGTACGCGTGTTCGTTCACCAACAAGCATCGGAATTCGAGAGATATAATGGTGGGGCTGCGGTATGAAGAGACAAGAATATTGGTTTTTTTTTTTTGAATAGGTCCAAGAGTCAAAAAATTCGTCTCTATCTGTATTGCAGTAGTTAACTTGTTATTCAAAAAGCTTCAACTTTGTTGGAATAGGCATAAGTGACTGATGGCGTCAGACATTTGCAGTCTTGTCATTCGACGGGCGTAAAATCCCAAGTTTCTCAATCAAAAGAACCACAACCCACCGCAAAAGCCGAAAACTCCCAAGTTAATCAATCTTTGATGCCTAGCCTATGACTCATTCTGGTTCTCGCTCGTCGTATGGATATTTCGGACTTCGGAGCTGGAGCTTGATTATCACCGATATTTGTCATATTCAGGCACTCCACCCTTTTTTCCTTTATGAATTGGGCCGCTCTACTTTAGGATAGCTGTCTGTCCAATAGTCTTCTCTGTGTATTCTCCCAGTTGTCGATCATTAGATGACCAGAATCCAGACCATGGCTGCATGGATTCCATAAGAATACTAGAGGTGCATGAGTGCTAACTTTACATGCAAGACTACAGTACATCAGCAACCACTGGCGTGATTAAGAAGGGTGCGATCGATATGCGGTAGATTGATCGTGTTGCTCTCTCTGCACTTTTTACTCATCTTGTCCTCCAATATCTTGATACCCATTCCTCTCAACTCGCTATTCGCTGACGTATATTGTGGACGAGGTTCGAGAGCCAATACTCGCATGGGGGGTATCTTCAAACCTCATCACCTCTGTTTGTATAACCATAATCCTCTTAAGCAATTCTCGCCCATCAGCTTCCAGTCCTCCCCAGGACTTCAAATCTTGTCGTGGTTATATGCTCACAAGCTGTCCTCCGGTCCGTCGCCCTCCGGATTGGATGCTTGAAGTTGCGCTGCTGAACATCGTTACCTGAAGGGCCAGGTTATACTAATGGCTAGGCAGTACAGCATTCAGCAACGACCGCAGGGCCTCATTCACGCATGCAAACAAAACGTGCATCATTCTCATCGCAATGCATATATTTCGCTTCAAGGCGCTGCAGGAGCGCTCACGCTGTACTTGGTAAGGAACTCGGCATCGTTGCTCATCTCCTCCTTGACCTGTTGATTTATCAGCATGAGTAAAGAATCCTACATCAAACCAAACTTACAATGTCCAAGCCGCCAACAAGCTCGCCGTCAATCCAAAGTTGGGGGTATGTTGGCCAATCCGCGAACTCCTTGAGTCCCTGTCGGACCTCGTCGTCGGCAAGAATGTTGAAGAATCCATACTTGACTGAGTTGTCTCGTAACAAACCAACCAGCTGCCTGGAGAAGCCGCACTGAGGTGAGCTGGGCGTGCCCTTCATGAAGAGCATGACAGGTGCAGCCTTGACAAGGTCTCCAAGACGCTTGAAAAGCTCCTCTTTCTTCTTCTCAGGGTCCTGCTCCTCCTCCTCGACGACAGCATCGTTCGCACCAACACCGTTGGGGCCGCTGGCTGCGGCGTTTTCACCCGACTGCTTCGCCTGTGTTTCGATCGCCGTGCGCACCTTGACAGCACTACTGCCGCTGACTGTCTCAACAACCTGACCATTCCTCAAAAGAACAAGGAAGGGGACAGCTGTAACATCGTAGGTCTCGCTGAGGTCGCTCAACTCCTCTGCATTGATAGACACCCACTTGGTGGTAGGAGGCTCAGTGACTGGGTATTCGGAGGCGAGGGTCGACAGGACGGTAGCCATTTGCGCGCATGGTGCGGCCCACGGGGCGTGAAACGATACGATGACGAGGGTTGTGGGGGGGACAGAGCCAAGCAGCTGCTCCCACTCGGGGATGCTGGTGATTTCTGTAATGGTCGACATTTCTGGTGGTTAATGAATGGGAATGTCAGGGTTTCGATCTGATAAGGGGGAGGAAGAAGAAATAGAAGCAGAAACGGTAGTTCTGAGGTTGGAACAGTCTAAGGTTGGTAGAAATTGGCGTAGATCCGCGTGCGACTGGGGGGCAAAGTCTGTCTCTCTTTCAAAATTTGGCGGGGTACTATATGATATTGGTAGAAGAGGGACTGGAGGGGCAAAATGGTGCAAAAGGAAAATTGGCCTATGTTGCGTCATTTCGTTTGGCTTCCATTCAATTTTCCATCATTCGCTGTCGGTCGGCTCGGGGTACACGGCGACGGCAGTACTCCGCTGCCGGAGGCTGGATAGATGCATCTTACTCAATAATTGAATTTGCAAAAGTCATGCTGACATCCAAACTTCATTGGAAGTTCACATCGCTATAACCAAACTGGAAAGTCTATCTGCCCAGGTACCTACTGTACTAACCTACAGCATCCGACATGTGGAGGGGAGGGGAAGGGAACACGCAGTGCAGTACAGATACCTACCAGATAGAGTACAGCTCATACCTACAGCATGAACAGCACAGCTCAACCCCGCTCAATCCCACCGTAAACTAGCTAGACCCTAGACCGCCCCAAAGTTGGGCATCTCCAAGCTTCCTAAGTACGTACGAAAGCTACCTGCATCATCAGCCACACACACTCCAAGAAACCCACCGTCTTCTGATTTGCTTTCAGCTTCTATCCTCGACTTTTCCTTTTCCTGGACCCTGACGAGACGAGACCAGACAAGACTGCCGCACAGCAATCCCCCAAATTACCTACTAACTTAGGTGACGCCGGACGGTACCAGGCATTTAGGCCTAAACCCATCTCCGGCTACGCCTCCGGAACTTATATCCTGTGGAGCTGCCACCGCACCGCAACAACAGCAACGGTGTCAACGTCACCCCCCAACCCCCGTCATCAAACCTGACCTTCGTCAGCTTCGCCTTTCCTTCTCCTTCTTTTCACTTTCCTATCTTGACTTTGAATTGTCATCTCTCAAAGCTCCCTCAAGATGGCGTCCCTCAATCTCTCCATAAACGGCCCATCCATCAAGAGCAGCTACAATGGCGTCGTTAACGGTCCTCCGCCATCCTCCGACTCTCCGACCTATGCTCATTGGGCACTTTTCTCGGTCCAGGCCCCTCTTATGAGTGCCTTCCAAGACAGCGGTGCCAAAGAGAGCATTCTGAAGGTTCAAAGCACGGGCGGTATGAGAGACATGACGATATCTCTTGGAACGACCACATGCTAACGAGTACAACAGATGGCGAGCTTGCAGACCTGATCGAGGATTTCAGCGAAGGTCGCATCCAATTCGCTTACGCCAAAGTCAAAGACCCCAACAGTGGTCTCCCCAAGAGTATACTGATCGCATGGTGCGGAGAGGGCGTCCCCGAACGAACCAAGGGCTACTTCACCAGCCACCTCGCCGCAGTTTCAAAGGTCCTCCACGGATATCATGTTCAGATTACCGCTCGCTCCGAAAGAGATCTTGAGGTTGACTCCATCATGCAAAAGGTGGCCGATGCTTCAGGCGCCAAGTACTCGGCTGGTAACTCTGACGGTCCTCGTTCCAGCGCTCCTCCTCCCGTCAAGACAAAGCCTGTCTTCACCCCCACCACGTCCAGCCGAGCCAACCCCATTGTCGCTGCTCGATCCAAGAGGGATGAGAACGTGGACGAAGATGGCTGGGGCGCTGATGCTCCTCCTGTCACAAGGACTCAGATTG
Source organism: Fusarium brachygibbosum (assembly GCA_018886245.1). NCBI lineage: Eukaryota > Fungi > Ascomycota > Sordariomycetes > Hypocreales > Nectriaceae > Fusarium > Fusarium brachygibbosum. The sequence continues at coordinate 1,792,990 of MU249524.1, forward strand.
AAAAAGTCGAGTCCGCTTACAAGCCCACAAAGGTCAATATTGCCGATCTCAGCAAGCAACCAACCGCAACTACCAGCGGAAGCGCCCCCGCCAAGCGAGATGATACACCCGGCGATGTGGTTAAGGGCGGCTACCAACCCGTTGGAAAGGTCGATATTGCTGCTCTTCGCGCTCAGGCTCAAAAGGAACAAGATGACAGGCCAACTCCTGTGAAGGGTTCTTACGAGCCTGTTGGAAAGGTCGACATTGCTGCGATCCGGGCACAGGCAAAGAAGCCTGCCGCTTCCGAAGAACCCCAGGAGGACGAGTCACGACCCATCTCCCAGCGCATGGCTGCTTTCTCTCAGCCGTCCCAATCTGAGCGTATGACATCGCTCCCCAAACCCAAGGTCGCCAATAAATTTGGAGGTGCAGCAACCTTTTCAGGTACCAAGGCTCCCACACCTGGCGGCCTGGGCTTTGGGGCTCCTGCTCCTGAGAAGTCTGCCCCTGTTGGTGCCGCAAGCCGTACGTTCGCGGACCAAGGTGGAAAGACTCCAGCCCAGCTCTGGGCCGAGAGAAAGGCCAGGGAGAGGGGAGAATCTGTTGGTAGCAATAGCGCTCCGGCTCCGGCTGGTAGTGCTTCTCCAGTCCAGCCCCAGAAGAGTGGAAACGAGTGGAAGAGCGGGTACTCTGGTAAGAGCTGGGCTCCTGTTCAGACTGGAGAGTATGGTAGGGGCGTTCCTGGACAGGTAAGCCAAGATAATACAGGCGAACAGGCCGAGGACACACCAGCATCGCCATCGGGGGTGTCTGCTCTGCGAGACCGGTTCAAGGACACCATCCCTATCAGTGCTGGAGCTCCTCCCCCTCCTGCAGCCCGTCCTGCACAGGATGACGATTCACCACCGCCACCAGTTCCTGGTGACTCTCGGCCTTCTGGGGGCTTTGCTCTCCCTGGTCTGCCTAACCGCCCTATGCCCAAAGACGAGCAGTCAGATGACGAGCGGGAGGACCCCTCAGCCTACGAGACAGTCGCAGAACGAGGAGGATCTCCTTCGCCCCCTCGCGTTGCTGTCCCTGTTAGCCGTGGACCCGAGCCTGACGTTGGAACTCCTCCTGAGCAGCGTGCTCCTCCTCCAATCCCCCCTAGCCAAATCGATGTGCCTAAGGAGTCAGAACTTGCTGATGACAAGGAAGTCTCCACCACCGCCCGCTTCGCTGGTGGTGCGGCTGCGGGTGTTGCTGTAGGAGCTGTTGCTGGCGTTGGAGCCGCTGCTGCCGCTGGTGCTTTCGATCGTGAGCCTAGCCCCGAGCCTCAGCCTGAGCCTGAGCCTGAGCCTGAGCCTGAGCGCGCTCCTTCGCCTGCTCCTCAACCCGCTGCTCAGCCAGCTCAGGAGGCTGAGGGCGGCTACCGGGCGGTGATTCAGTACGACTACGAGAAGGCCGAGGACAACGAGATCGAATTGGTAGAGGGCGACATTGTCACCAACATTGAGATGGTGGATGAGGATTGGTGGATGGGTACCAACTCCCGGGGCGAAAGCGGCCTCTTCCCCAGCAACTACGTTGAGCTTATCGGAGACGACGAGCCCGAGCAACCGGCTGCCGCTGCGGCGCCACCTCCTCCCCCTGTCCCTGCGGCCGAGCCCGAGCCCGAGCCCGAGCCTCAGGCTCCCGCCGCCGCTCAGGCTGATGCCGGTCACACGGCCGTTGCTCTTTACGATTACGAGGCTGCGGAAGATAACGGTAAGGTTGAATGTTGAACATTGGCAATGAAATGTTGCTAACTACGGTCTGTAGAACTAAGCTTCCCCGAAGACGCCACAATTACCAACTTGGAGTTTCCTGACGAGGATTGGTGGTTTGGTCAATACAATGGCCAGGCTGGTCTGTTCCCAGCCAACTACGTCCAGCTTAACCAGTAAACCTGGGGTATTTCTTTTTTATACAGCAGTTGAGCGCATTGATTGGGTTTAACCTGCAAAACTTGACAGTAGATACGACTTGACGCAATCAGCTCGCGTACAGATTCAAACAGATGATTCATTGTTCTATATCCATGTAAATTGGATTTTCTCAACAATACCTCGATTGCGCTTACATTTGACTTGATGCTACGTTCGCATGCATCAGTGAATCACATATTACCAATTTTGTAGAACATCGACCATTCGCCCCTTACCGTCGTCGGCTCTCCCATCCTCCGTCCATTTTCCTGACAAAACATAGTAAGGTATCCAATAAGCAGAGCATTTATGACGGCATTTTCAAATTCAGTAAATGAGGGTCGTTTGTTTTTTATTCATACTAGGTCTTAACTCTGTTGGAGCAGAACCCGTCAAGCGTAACGTGAAAATCGTAGAGGGTGGTTAGTGCTGGCCGCTTAGAAGAGACAATCGCAACACTCCATGCTACAACATCATTAGTAACTTATGGCACTTCGAGGTGGGCAGCGCGGGACGCTGAATCGGTGCTAGCCAACAGCACTGATGACGCCAATGGCTATTGTCGATAACTTACCAGCATTCACATCCTTCTTCAGCAACGCAGCAGCAGCACAGAGCAGCCAAACAACCTGCCAGGCAACCGCCGCCGCCGCCCTTTCCACCACTTTGTTGAGGAGGTGCTTGTTGGTATTGCATAGGGGGTTGGCCTTGAGGCGGGCCGTAATATTGACCTTGCGGGGGGGCGTATTGTCCTTGAGGAGGTCCGTACTGGCCTTGGGGAGGTCCGTATTGTCCTTGGGGAGGTCCGTATTGTCCTTGGGGAGGGCCGTATGACTGTAGAATAGAACGGTTAGCAACTGTGACTGCGTTTGAGCGATTGCGCCTGGATAGCATACAGGTTGGGGCTGTTGGGGGTAGCCACCACCGCCGCCACCGTAGTAATCTTGAGCAGACATGATGGTCAAGAGGTAGAGCTGTTGTTGATGCGATTGGGATGCGCTGAATGGAGTGTGCGATGTTTCTATAGGGAACAAGGAAGGATAACAGCCCGTCCTGGAAAAAAAGGTGGGAGGAGGTGTTGGTTGGGAAGAAGCGTGTTGAGCCCGCGAAATACTAGGTGCTATGGGCATGTAACTTACTAACTAGTAGGTAATATCTACTACTGTAAAAGAATGAGGTCACGGGCGATGGAGCTTTACCAATCCGGCAATGGCCACCACCTAAGTAAGTCAGTCGACTACCTCTGTAGAGTGCGACAGCAATAACAGCCACGAAAGACTGAGTCACCCAATCAAAGGGTTTCCAAGGATGTTGCAAAAAGCTGCTAACCTAGTACTGCGAGCGCCTCCAGTACTTGCGCTAAGAGCCCGGGTTTTTCTACGGGGAGTCCGTTCTTGATGGTCGGTAAGACGGCAACTGAATGCGAGACACAGAAATGTTCACAGTAGTACCTTTATCCTCAGTAGTTCACAGTACATTGGCAGGAACATATCTGCACCAGATGGATAATGCACTCGGCTACTGATAATCGACCAATTGGTGACATTTTTAATCAGGAAGAGATGCTTAACCGTCTTCATTACCAGCCACAACCGTAGTAGTATATGAACTAATGATTCTTCATTCAATATCTTGACAACTGTGTTGTAACTACAAGTCATGACGAAGCGCCAAGTTCTCTCGCCTTGACATACGCGTAAACATGCACTCGGATCATCCGTGCCGTTCTTACCGACAGAAGAGCCACTTTATCCTCTCCAAGCCTCTCTGGGTCTATCCGAGCCTGTTGAGCCACTCTCCTGCCACATCAACTTTCAAGGATCCTCATTGACTGACCTCGGGGTTGCAAAAGAGAAGATTGTTGATACCATGGGTGAAAGCTTTTCGAGTCAGTTATACCAGCTGAGTCCAGCTGAAACCAGCTCCTGTGCTGTTTGCCTTTACACCCTAAGCTTAACCCTCACGTTTTCTGCCACCCTCATAATTGGATTACTTCAACAAAGGTTTAGCTGACATACCTTAGTAGCCCGTAGACAGGCTCAAACGTATCAAAAGTCACGTGTATCTCTGAGAGACAATAGCCCCAAGTCTTCCTGCCTACCTGCTAAATCAACAGCGATTTCATATTTGGTAGATAGTTCCGAAGCTTGAGACTGTCAGTTCAAGGATGCAACAATGAGGAAAAACAACACACGATTTCTTCAACTGTTCAATACCTTGGTCGTTTTTGTTTTCAACATATCTGCTACTGACATCCAGGTCCCGTTTCCACTCTTAGCCTTTTCGCAAATAGATACCGATACAATGTCTCCGTCAAGATGAGCACAGAACAGAATAGGCAACTTTGCTTCCCAACCTTTTGGTCAGCTAACGGAATTCTGGACAATATCCTAATTATGTTAATGGTACGGACGGGGGTAGGTCCGAAAGGTGTCCCGTTGCATTCGCACCCACTACCCACCGTATATTCTCTATGCACTTCGCTTGAACCAGGGCTGGCAACCAGTCTGAGCAGGCTGTTGTCAAGGAACGTAGCTAGGATAGGAAGAATATGTACGGTAAGGCTGCTATGGAGACTGAGCAGCCTCGGTGGCCTTAACGAGCTCAGCAAGCGAATATGTTGATCTGCTTCGGCACATTTAAGTCAGTACTTTCAGCGATCTCAGAAATGTTTTCAATAGCTCCAGCAGCTCCAACAGTATGGCCCGCTAACCAGTCTCATATAAACAACAGCCTCAGCTAGATCATTCAGCGCGAGAACAAGAGGAACGCAGAACCAAGCAGCTAGCTGAGTTGGTCTGATCGTCGACTTTTGTCGTAGCGGATAAGGGGTTTCTGATTGATTCTCCCTATGTCTGCATTGCTTTAACACACACAATCAGATGCCAAGCTGGCATAGGTATATATACTATAACACGAAATCGACATCAGCGACTGATCCAGTGTAGCAACTGCTAGTGTGACTCAATATCGAGAGATAACGTAGGGTGACTGAGTAAACCAAATATTCTTTTTATTCCAGGTTGCAACCGCAACCAAGTGTAATCCCCTTGAACAGAATCTGATAGAGATTGCATCCACTACTTCAAATCATTAGAGCATGGGACTGCCTGCAAATCTCATTCCTCTTGTCCCGCAACCCCTGGTCTTGAAACTACCAAATATGCACAACGCGAGATGCTGGTCTTCGAGTCTATCTGCTTTATTGCTCCTCCTCACCCTGGGGCTCCTCAGCCTCATCCTCCTCGTCATCATCGAAGCTGCCGGCGGGCACCTCGTACAATCGAAGAATAGACTTGTTGGGGTCCTTGACAAGAACGAACTTGGCGTCCTGGCTGGGGCTGCTGAGAATCATGTCGGCGATAGTTCGAACGATACCCCAACCGTTGTTGAGGGACAGGTTCATCTGGTTGGCGAAGTCGCGAGGCTTCCAGCCGATAACACCCAAGACGACATGCTTGTCGTTAGAACGGGGAGTTACACGGGAAACGAAACTGTGAAAATCGGTTAGCTAGAACAAGTATGTATTGCCTGCAAAGAGACTCACCCAAGCTTCATGACGTCAGCGCTGGCGAGGATGCTCTGCACTGTCCATCGGGCGAGCTTGCAGCTGTTGTTCTTCATCTCAGTAGCGACAACGGCACCACGCTGAGTAACGAGCTTGCTTCGCCAGTCAAGAGCGCCACCGCTTCCCTGAGCCTTGCTGTCGAACTCGTTGAGGGCATGGATGCTGATGTGCTGGTCTTCGCCGCTGATAGCGTTCCTCTGGACGGCATCAACTTCTGTGCGAACGATGAGGTGAACAGGCTCCTCCTCGTTAGTCGAAAGGTCGAAACGTCGGTACTTGTAGGCCTTGCTGGCAGGGGGATCTGTGTCCTCGGATGAGTTGTAGAAGGGGTTGCCGTGGGCCATGTTGACCTTTGAGGATTCGTTCTCAACAACGACCTGGTTGGTGAAGTTGTGGTTGATGTATGTAGCCTCCTCAGCGAGGGCATTAGGCTGGTTGATGGTGTCCTTGCTGCCATCAGCAGCATCGAGAGGAGCGTCGGCGGCGTTCTCGTTGACTGTCACCATGTCAAGAGCGGCATTATCACGCTTGTCAAGGAAGATCTTGTTGCCCTGTCGAGAAATGACAATATCCCAGGGATAGACGGATCGAGGGGAGCACATGAGCATAGAGAGAATGCTGTCGGTAGCGAAGATGGTGGCCTCGTCCTTCTCGGCAAGTTCTTGGATGACGGGATCGGATGAGGTGGTAACATTGTAGGCAGCGCGGTCGATGGGGGTGAGCTTCTTCTCGGCACCCTTGACGGGTTGCTTGTCGTAAGAGCGGTCGTAGTGGTATAGGAAGCCGTAATTGTCGATGTCCTCACCCTCGTCGGTGTCGAGGTTCAGCTTAGCCAGACGGTTAAAGTCGATCTCCTCGAGCAACTTCCACTCGGCCTTGACGTTGATGCTGGCATCACGGTTGCGAGCAGGCTTGTCATAGTCCTTCCAGCCGAAGCGACGACCGCCACGACCAGCGTTGGATCGACCGCCTCGGTCGTAGCCCTGTCGACCACTAGCACCGGCGCCGCCCCTCTGGAGGGTGGTTCGTCCACCTCGGGCACTAGCCTGGCCTCCACGCTGGCCACGGCCACGAGTGAAGACGGCGCCGCGACCGTATCTTGACTTTGTCGAATCTCGTACGTTGCTAACGACGGAGAAGGTGGACTCGTCCTCGGCGGGAGGTGCGTTGAATGTGATTGCGTGGCTGGAGCCGTAGACTTGTTGGTCTGCGTGGGAAATTCGAGTAAGCCAAGCGTCCACCAAGGAGAAGGCAAAAGGGCTTCCCTTCTTAGGAAGAGAAGAAGAACATGATATAGCGAAGCTTACCTCGGAAGTTTCTGTTGTACTGTGCTCGTCCACCACGCTCTCTGTCCTTGCCCTCAGCGGTCCAGTCGGCCATGCGTCCCAGCTTGTCTCCCTTGGAGAAGGGCGCATAGGGCACGCCGTTGAGGGTAGTCTCTGAAGTGACTGAGGGACCCCAGCCGTCGCCGGCAGGGCAGCTCTCGCAGATCTTAACGTAGTCGAGGGAATCTGTCATTTTGAATGATCTATATGATTCCTATTTGCGCGTTCGATTGCGCTTGAGTAGAAATCAGAAGTATTCGGCGTCGGGATCGGAAGCGGGGGATGCGTCAATCAACCTCTCGCTTCACAGGCGATGCTAGAATTTGGACATATACGATGAATTTGTGGTGGGGGTGGAGTGGGGCGTGAAAAAAAACCAAGCCCCGCGTCGGTATATTGTGCGCTTTCAGCCACTCAGCCACAGATTAGAATCGATAGAATGGTGGCCTAGGGTAAGACTGCAAACAAATCCATTATGAACTTACATGTGAGTACCTACACTTTGATTGTTTCTAACATGAGTAACTCTCTACACATATAAGGTGTCAAACTGCAAGTGCAAGGGGGGGGATATGGGAAAATTAAATGATATTTCGTACATATGCCCCAGTGTAATAACAGCGGATCGTCCTAAATATACTACCAGGTATCATTCAATAAAGCAGAAAACAATACAACCCATGACATTCAACACACATGCGACTTCGTTCACTCGTATACCATACCATCTTTGCCGCTGAACACATTATCAATAGCATCGCGCACTTCAAACTCCTCCATCACGGCACCGAAGCTTTGGCATGTCAGTAGAGGCAACAGAATAATGACAGTATTGCTTACCCATAGCATCTCACTTTCCTAACGAGGTCTTCGCTCAACTTTCGAAAGTCTGCGGCCTCAAGCTCGTTTGCCCTTGGGTGCGACATGAGAATACCCCATGACATGATTGGGGTCACCTCGCCGTCGAGGTCGATGCTCTTACTGAGATCTAAGAGGGTGGCCAAATCTGCCTTGGGGACCTCCCATGTCTTCTGGCTGGGCTCGCCATCCAGAGGGATATGTGTTTTACCAAAGGGTAAACCCGGCCGCGATTCAGGAGATGGATCAGGTGGGCAGGATGCCATGAGCGCGTGCCCACAAGGCTCGCCCTCGGGTTCAGAGGCTCTCTCGACCATGAACTGGATATGTGTCATGCAAGGCCGCTCAAGACTATACGCAGTCAAAGTCTGTTAGCCAGCTTGATCGATAAAGTGCCTTGCCAAAGCTCACCCATGGCGCAAGCCATTCGCGATGTATCGCACAGAAGGATTACTGGGGATTTTTCGAGTAGGAGTTATCGTACGTTAAAACGAAGTCAATGCCTGCCTGCTCCAGTTCGGGATTTCCACGGTAAAGGGGCTGAGGCACGCCATGCTGCTGCTGACTGGGCATGAAGCCTTGGTTCACAGCCGGAGGTAGGTGCATAGGTGAGCCAACCGACGGAGCGGTGGATTGCGAGGTTAGAGGAGAAGATCCCGTATTGGTAGAGTCAAGGCCTCGACTGGTCGCGCTCCCCGCCACATGTGGGCTGCTATGTTGAAGCCCAGCTTGTGCCAAGGTGTCCCGCAAGCGTTTGTTCTCATCAGCCAGCCTCTCCCTGTCTAGGGAAACGTTACTGAAAACCTCTTTGAGACGGAGGACCTCATCTTCCAGGGCCTTGATGTAGAGCTCCTTTCTCTCTCGATGGGTTCTGGCAATCAAGATGTCATGTCAGAAGTAAGGTCTGGCTACAATTTAGACAACGTACCGCTGGGCCTGACGATTCAATTCCTGACGACGAGTCAAAGCAGGCTTGCTATTCGGTTTGGGCCCTCGCTTCTTGGGAGGGTTTCCATCTGATACTGTGGTTTAGCGTTGTGGACAGGAATGTTGAACTCTAGGTCTGAATCCATACCACGTGTTGTTCTCTTGTCAGCCAGGCTCTTGTAGAGTTCGGGGTCGAGGGCGGCTGCATTATCGTCCTCTGAGCTTGCGATGACTCGGTCCGGTGATAGCGATGACGAGAAGGAGCGCTCAGTTGCGCCCGCAAGGTGAGTATTCAAGGCAGACATGACTGAGTGAGGGATTGACTGATCTCCACCTATATCAGTGTTGCGATACCTGGATATCACAAAAATATATACCTAGGCACGTATAAAGTTCCTCGATGGATGAAAGCATAAAGAGGTAGGAAGGTGGTATGAAAAAGTAAAGTCACGAAGCTTAACGTGCCGCTACTAAAAACGGGACATGCTGAAGCTGCGAGTGTCGTCACTTTGTAATTCAAGAGAATTTGTGCAGGGACCGACGATCAGGGCGTGCCAAATTAGCGCAGCGCAGTGCACAGCCGCTGGTGTAGGTATGGATGGATGGTTTGCTGGAGGCAATGATTTGAGATAATTGAAGAAACGAGTTGGAGGCTGGTTGGTTTCGTAAGACGGGAATGACTGAAGGGCGCGATTCTAGAACCGGGGCAACTCAACTCCCGTCGTCAGTGGATTAGTCAGGACTTGGGACGACCGAGTAGAGTGAGCCGTCACGGCCAAATCATATCGCTCGATCTATCTGGGTAGTATACCCGACTACAACGGAAACGCAGTAAGGTAAGCTGGAGCTGCAGTGGTTTGGAATGGCCAGCTGTTGGGTTACTGTCATTGAACGCTCGAGTGATTACGGTCCAAAGCACACCTACTCTCTCATGTAAACTTGTTGATTAGTCAGTATGCACCTAGGTTTTCATCTAATGGCTTCACATTCGGAATTAAAGAAGAAAAGAAAAGAAAAGAAGGAAAAAAAAAAAAAAAACCATAATGCTCTCAAATGAGGCAATCGGAAGAGAGTCAACATGTAGTTTCTCATGGTTTAGATCACCGCACCTGTTGAATTCAGATTCTTTTCCTACTACCTAATTCTCATGTCCGAACCGAGAAATGAAAATCAACTTTGATGATTTGATAGTGAACGGCCCCACATTCTCCGCCCAGATCCTCCTGGTCGAACCCCGATGCGGTCGTCCGGGCCTTAAGATCCGCTATCACTCATTCGAACGCCGCCTTTTGAATCAGTTGCTCCCATGACTGTCATTTACACATCGAACTGAAGACAGAGGCAAAACCAACCCATCGTTACAGATTTGTCTCTCTGTTTTGTCTTGTCTTGGCAGTTGGCTCACTCCCCGCCCAAAATCTTTGCAATATTACTTGCAAGTAGCCGAGTGTGAATGTTGTTGTTACATTACAAGATGGGGGATTTCCCGGCTAATTATGGAGACACTCAGCCGTGTTTGAGCGTTGCTACAGTATGCTAACGAGAAGGCTTGAGATGATGACCGACCATAACAAGTTGAAATTGAAACAGTCTTGATGATGGATATGACTTGGGTTGCCTCCAGACTCTCATCTTCAAGGGATAAAGAATGAAACGCCCAGCATATTTTAATAAACCAATGACAACCGAGGCCCGCAGGATTCCGTCATCCATTTACTTCAAATGTAAGAGCAATGGCAACGGCGGCACTGACGTGAATGGCCGTCATGGCCAGGAGCGTTTTCTGCTAAACACAATGTACTGAAGCCGTTGCTAACCCATCAACATGCCAACATGAGCCTACTTTAGAGTCATATTGATTGAGGCCGCAGCTGATCGGTTTCAGCGAGGGCGATCGCACAACCCCACCAGAATACAAAGAAGTTGCAATCCAATGTTTGTGTAGGACAGCTGAGCAGCGTAAGCCTGGACTTCCGAGATATCTGTGGTCGGTCTATAGGCCTCATTTTCGAAGTAGGCATCTCTAAATGGCACCGTCTTTTGTGTCTTGGTATCTTGGTTCCCGAGAATATGCCGCGGGCGTCCAAGTAGTTGGACATGTAAGATATGGACACTAAGTCAAAATATGTGCTTTATTATTACAGTGCATGTGAAAATGTATATTCTTATACACTATGGCAACATCAAGCTAAATTCCATACATAGAATAAGCCTCCATCCCCCGGAACGGCTGCAGATAGTATCGCTGGCCAAAATGAAAAGAAAAGAAGAAGGAAAGACAAAAAAAAAAAAAAAAAAAAAAAAAAAAAAAAAAAAAAAAAAAAAAAAAAAAAAAAAAAAAAAAAAAAAAAAAAAAAAAATTAGATCTTGGCATTTGGTTTGAATGCAAGAAACGTATTTCTGCCACCCTCGAAAGTGGAAAACATTTACCAGTCATGGTGTCGGGTGAAGCAGTATTGATCATGATACGCCACCCCCTGGTCAGACGGCCAAGCTGGACACTTGAACAAACAATCGATCAACTTATCAGAAGAATAAGCGAGCCTCCAGGATGGTACTCTACTAATAACATATCCTGAGAAAGGGAGGAGAACAATAATACCAACTAACACAAAGATCAGGTCACTACTGCGTAAATCATGTTGTTGGTCCCACACACCGCGCAGTATGAAATGTGGTCGTTGCCCCGGAGCTCAAGACGAGATCAAAACAGAATAGAAAGAGACGGCAGGGAGTAGATATGCATAATAGTCAGTTAATGTGATCTATCTATACGATATCATTATGCTGCTCCCATTAGACGCAGACAGCAGCCTAGGCGGGAGCGGAAAACACAAGACCTAAGCTGAGAATACAGAAAATAAATAACCCAAGAGCGGCATAAAGTGACCAAATTCTTTTATCTACCACCCGACAGTACCTCTCAAGCAGTATTATGTTTTCTATGAATCCCCAGGACAACCCCTGGATGGAAGGGTACTTGTGACCAAGCGATAGAGTCGACACTGACGACCCTCCAAGCATAAGTCATTGTAACACTACCAAGGTAAGGCATGGATAACCTGGCAACCATGCAAATAGAAACCACACAGAGGATGTATACCTATTACCAAGATACAGCCCGGTACAGGTACGAGCATATAATGATTTTGAGAATCGCCACTGTCTCTGACGGTGAGTAGGTAGGCAAGAATGATAATGATGATATTTTAATGCTTCCATGGAGTGAAAACAAAGCCATAGATCCAGAATCACAGACCGACAAGTGGAGGCTTGGCAAACAACGACAAAACAGCAGGAAAAAACCATACATCTATACCGTAGGTACCTTTAAACAAATGCTTTGCCTCTCCAACTACGAGCTGTCAATGCTTCATCGAACCCGGCCCGTTTCCGCGACGCCCGCTATGCTGTAGCTTCCATGTTCCTTCCAATGGCAATCTGATCCCCGAGGCACAGGGTGCAAGTTGCATTAATAACAACCTCGTCTCTCTCTCTCTCTACACCTGCCTCTCCGTCTGCGCCTCCTCCAGGTCGGGTGAGACAGTTGCACCTCGCACGTCAACCGACATCGATTGGTTGATGGAATTTTGGGATGCGACCACAGTAGGCTGGGATCATCAGTTCTACAGTCCATACACTCTCTAGTCTAGGTACCTAGGTAGTGTTTGTGCTGCTACCCCCCAGAGAGGCACCTGATGAAGGAGAGTTTTCCCTTTCTCTTCAACTTTCTACTTTCGACGATACACACTGTCAAGGGGCATTCGGTTTCCTTCTTGGCAAATGATAATTTGGGGATAGAATCTCGATCTAGGTAGGAGGTAGGTAGGCAGGTAGGTACTGTACACACGGACAATTAAGCATGGAACCCAGTCTATGGCACGTGGGGACGGGATCAATGCCTTTTCTCAGCCGTCCATGAATCTCACCCAAGCCAGTCTTTTTCTAACATGACATGCACGTTGGATGAGAAAGTAAAAGTGATAGTATGAGTGTAAAGGGGGGCCATTCAGGCACTAACTAGAGTGAGATGGGAATCCATGAAAAACAAGCCTATAGAAGAGCCCATTCTTCACAAAGACTGATAACAGCTCGGAAGCCAAACCAAACAATGGATCCTTCACTCATTCATCATCCTGGCTTCCATCCATTGCTACCTGCCCACTAACCTAACGTTAGTGTTTACCCCTAAAGTATGCACTGTAGATTCTTGTAGCAGATCAGATATACTTTTGAGGACACGAGGATTTCGGAGTAGAAATGTCTCTTCTTTCCCAGAGACAATAAAATAAAGAGTCAGCTTCCCGTCTAATGACTCATGTTTTATCAATAAAAACATGTCTCCAAGGGTATAATACCAGGTCGTTTCTTCTTTCAGAAGAGCAGTGCGCATTCTTTTTCTCCACCCCCTCGGGCAAGCACGCTACTCTAGGTACTTAGGTATACAGAGAGGGGCTTCTAGTGACGTGAGCATGGTTCCATCCCATGGATCTTTGGCTGAAACATGGGACAATAGAAAACCACTCGCGTCGTGCATAATTCGAGTTTTGGCGAACATAGCGAACGATAGTGGACCGATGCAGTGTGGGAAGGAAAGTACCTAGAAAGAAGAGGAAGAAGAAAACATTCCTCGGCCGGTAGCAAAGGGGTCCAGAAACAATACCTAAAGGTTTGTCAAGGCGCATTGAATACCTAAAGGGCATGGATCCATGGAAAGCGGGCACCACTTGTGCCCGCGCTCTAACTCAGGTGGCTGCCCGCCCGCACGTAGCTTCCGTAGGTACATCGGGAGACCCTCTAAGCTCTCCATAGGGAGGTACAGAGCGCCGTAAGAACCTATGGAAGAAAAAAAAAGATGTCCATCCGTCCATTGGATCCATACCCGCAATGCTGCAGCTTAGCAGGGCTAGGAGGTTGATTCCCGGTGATGGTGGGCGGTGATTGGTCTAGCAGCGCCTTCCCCCGCTTATTGTATCATGAGAGGAACGCGCCTTCACGATGGCCCAAAGAGCCGTGGCTCACCTGGGCCAAACTTTGTCTTTCTTCCCCTTCGAGGCTTAACGGCGTTTCTTGCACCCTGTTGTACCAATTTCAAGGCAAACTTTCAAGAACAAGAGCAAGAACAAGATCCACCAACCGTCCTGCCAATTCGACTCGATATCCTTTGCCTGACATCGTCTCGTCTCGTCTCGCCTCGCCTCGACCAAGTAGGTACCTACGGTCACGGCCAAGGCACGGTCCGGTACCATCACGGTTGATCGGTTCACGGCTGCACCTCAAGTCTCGCCCGTTCGCTCGCTCGTACAAGTCATCTTTGTTTTGGGCTTCAGGCTTTTAGGGCCGTCTGATCTCGACTCCACGGCCTATACCAACGACTTCGCACAGCGTCAGCCTGAGATTCTTCCTCGCTGCCGAACCCTCAGTCATGTCTTCGAGTCTCGCGGGTCTGTAGTTCTGGCGCCCTTGCCAGACCCCGAGTCTCCCCACTTGTGCTTCTGCTGGAGTCCCTAGCTACCCTCCCGCCGGGCACCGGCCTATTATACTACGATTCGTCGATATTTACGAAACATCGACTTACTTCACCCGCCTCTGGTCTGAGTGATTTTTGTCTTCGAAATACTCATGGACTCTCCGTCCGGCGCCACATTGGCGCCCCCAGCAGTTGCCTCTTTGAGGGCGCAGCAAACAACTGCCATGGAGAGGTCTCTGAGCCAGGACATTCGGGAAGAGCGTGAGGAGCTTCGCGAAGCCGCTGAACAGACTCTCAATACAATCGTCGACCTCAATTTCGATGGAACTATTAAATGGGTCAGCCCCTCCTGGACTGACGTCGTGGGCACCCAGTTTGAGACTGTCAATGGCGTACATATCTCAGATTTGATAGTCAGCGATAACAAGAACGTTTTTACCGAAGTTGTCGAATCTATGAAGAAGGATGATTCTCGAAGTCATCGAGTACGATTTACAGTCCAACTTGGGCCCCTTTCGAAGCTATTACCTATTGACGAACTTGAACACGATCCCGAAAACCAGCCATCTCATGTCATGGACCTCGAAGCTCAGGGAATTATGGTCTATGATAGTGTTTCGGGTGGTGAGAGCCATGTAAGATTTCCGAGCATTACCTGTATTTACAGTGCTGATCTTCTTTGCAGACAATGTGGATGATCCGTCCCTGGATTGCTCCACGAGAGATCAAGATCGACCTGCCCAACGTTATTGTCGATTCGCTAGGCTCCGGCGCTGAAGTTTTGGCGAGCTATCTGACCCAACTCGCCGAGAGCGGGCTCGACGACCCTGAACAACTAGAACCTCCACCACCTGTCCTCTGCCGGATTTGCGAGCGCCAAATTCCCCGCTGGTGGTTTGAGAAGCACACTGATCTATGTCTTCAAGAACATCGGGCTGAGATGGACGTCCAGATGGCCCAGGAAAACCTGACGGAACATCGGCATTCAATCGTTAAGGTCCTCGATGCCTTGGAGGCCCGCAAGAGCCGGTCTCTAGCTGGCGACCAAACTCCTGTACCTGTTGCTGAGTATAAGGGCTTGCCAATTGGACCGCCGCCGTCAACCCAGTCATCCCCCGGTAGCTCATTGCCCCGATCGAGGGAACGTTCTGGAGGACTGGGGCACACTAGGGCACGCTCGTTCGCTATTCGTCGACCACAAGCTCGAATCGTGGAGTTGCTGATGGATCTTTGCGACACTGCAATCGAAGTCAGTACTCCTGCTATAAAGGAGTCTACAACACAACAAAACAATGGTGAATTCAGAACGCAATCGCCGCAGTCTGAATCGCGCATATCACAGGTTCTACAATGGCAGTCGCCAAGTACAAACACCCTGGAGCAAGAACAAGGCTTGGCTCTGCTGTGTGCTGATACGGAAAAAGTTGCCAGAACCAAGGTCGATGCCGTTTTTCGGCACAGGAAGATTATTGAGTATGCCGAACGTATCCGTATTGAGCTCGCATGTCTTGTTCAAGACTGCATTGACGAGGCATTGAGGAAGGCAGCTCGCATAGCGAATGGCGAGCTGACCGACTCGACTGAAGAAGGAAGGCTGAACTCCGATTATGAGCAGTGCGATTCATGCGATGAGGCTGTTGGAGCAGATGAAGATATTCCTGCAGAACCGTTGGCACCCGAGCCTCAGCAGGCTGAGCAACGAGACAGCGAAAGCTTGGCGGAGCCTCTCAATAGCCCATCCGTGTTGGCCACAGCTCTTCGCCAAATGAATTTGTCCGAGAACCGAGACCGATCTCGGCCAACCTCCTTCGTGGCTTCTACTAGATCTAGCAGCCCGAAGGAGTGCCCTACACCTCGATCGCACTTTGGTGGACAGAGCAATCTGGGTTTCCAGGCTCGTGATACCCGTAGAGACTCCATCTACATGGAAGGGGATTTCCTGGACAGCGAAGGCAGCTTCAGGTCGTCTTCAGTCGCATCCCGCAATGCCCCCAGGACGGAGTCGCCTATCTCAGAATTTGGCGACCTTCGGCGTGCTGCTAGTACAAGGAGACGTCACCGAAGAAGTTTGATCCTGCCCGGTGCTTCATCCCCTCATCGCCAGGAGTCGCCTTCCCGGCCAGGGCAACCAGCTTCCCCCTTGCGAATCAAGGCTAGAGGGTTTCCGGTGTCACAGGAGGGTGTGGTGTCTCCAGAAGCGTCGCCTATGCTTCCTGGTAGTGATTTTAGCTCGCCTGCTGCCCACAGCCATAGACACCATCGTAGACAGTCGTCGGCAGCCATATCTGACTTTGTCATGAAGCCACCGCCATCCCCTCGTCTGGGCGCCAACCAAGCTCCTCCGCAACCCCGACCAACTCAGCCGTCGATCAAAGATTTTGAGATCATCAAGCCTATCAGTAAGGGTGCTTTCGGCAGTGTCTATCTGTCAAAGAAAAAGTCCACGGGAGAGTACTTCGCAATCAAAGTCCTCAAGAAAGCTGACATGGTGGCCAAGAACCAAGTTGGCAACGTCAAGGCGGAGCGCGCCATCATGATGTGGCAAGGAGAAAGTGATTTTGTCGCCAAGCTTTACTGGACATTCTCAAGTAAAGACTATCTCTACCTTGTGATGGAGTACCTGAATGGCGGCGACTGCGCTTCTCTCATCAAGGTTCTTGGAGGACTTCCTGAGGAATGGGTGAAGAAATATCTTGGCGAAGTTGTCTTGGGTGTCGAACATCTACATAGTCGCGGCATTATCCATCGTGATTTGAAACCAGACAACCTTCTTATTGATCAGAAGGGCCATCTGAAACTTACAGATTTTGGTCTCTCGCGACTGGGCTTAGTTGGCCGCCAGAAGCGCGCGTTGAATAGCGAGATTTTGGACGGAACACCGGATCTGCTCAAGCAAGGTCCTTTTGCTCGATCTGCATCTATTGCATCTTCGAGGTCAGCTTCTCTTGATTTGTATGGCCACACTCAGTCTCCCAGCCAAACACCTCAAATGACCCCAGAGGTTGGCAGTCTAGCCCAGCCGTCTTATTTCAGCCTTGGCCAGGAGCCTCGCCGGATATCAGGCACTCACCGAAGTGATAGCGGCGGTAGCGAGACGCTCGCCCGCATGGTCACCAACTTTTCCTTGAATGACGTTGAGACAGCGTCTCAAGCTAATAGTATCAAGTCGCCTCTGGACGAGGAAGTCATTGCACAGGGCTCGCCCGATTTACCCATGAGTGTTAGCTCGAGGATGAGTATGGACAGCCATGCCAGAAGCTCTCTACCACTTTCCAATATGATGCCTCCACCAATGGCACTGTTCAACCCTGAGGATACCAACCGACGTTTTGTAGGTACGCCTGACTATCTGGCCCCTGAAACCATCAAGGGAGATAAGCAAGACGAGACAAGCGACTGGTGGTCCGTTGGTTGCATCCTCTTCGAATTTCTTTACGGAATCCCCCCCTTCCACGCTGGTGAGGCTGAGCATGTTTTCGAAAATATTCTCGCACGGAAGATCCAATGGCCAGATGAGAATGAATGCGAACCGATATCAGAGGAGGCCAAAGATTTGATCAATAAGCTGCTGTGCATGGAACCTCACCAGCGACTAGGCTCCAACCGGGAAGACAAGTTCTCATCTGGAGGCGAAGAGATTCGCAACCACCCTTGGTTTCAGGATGTCAACTGGGACACACTTTTGGAAGACGAGGCTCAATTTGTGCCACAACCCGAAAACCCTGAAGACACAGAATATTTTGATGCCAGAGGAGCAGTTCTGCAGTCGTTTGCCGAGGAGATGGAAGACCAGGCATCTCCCCAGTCTTCCGCAGCGGGTTCTGAATATGCCGAGCGGCCACACGATGCTCTTTCTCGGGTTCGATCGCAGGTCAATTCTATCAACCGGAAACTCATGCCGCTACACATTCCACCGCATGTCCGAGATCTGAAATCAAGACGTCTGAGCGAGCCCGTCGCGATGGATGATTTTGGCTCCTTTTCGTTCAAGAATCTCCCCGTGCTAGAGAAGGCAAACAAGGACGTGATCCAAAAGTTAAGAGCTGAGGCGTTGGCTGCGCAGAGCAAAGGAACTTCCGTCAGCCCTGGAGCAGCGAGTAACGTGTCACCAGGGCCATCTCTCGAAGGCAGCCCTGTCCTGTCTAACCCTGTTTCTCGAACCATTTCCAATGCTAAAGCGACGAACCGAGCACAATCACCCTCTGGTTTTGGTCATGCAAGCGCATCCCCTAGCCGGGCCTCTCAGCCTTCATCACCACTACTCGTGTCATTTGTTGCGGGGCAAGGAGCCGATGGTCGACGGAAAGCATCAAGTAACTCTTCCAGCCTGTCGCATCAATCAACCGCTGCAACTCTGCAGCCAAGTTCAGCATTCGAGATACCCAAAGTGCCGCCGAGTCTGCAGAAAGCCGCCACCACAGTCGCAGCATCGTCTCCTGTGCAGACTCGCAGCGCAGCGCCGCCCCCTTTGTCCTTGTCGCCCCAAAAGACTATATCAACCCCAAAACAGTCGAGCAATTCATCTGCAGGACGTTCGAGATCACTCACTGTGGGCTCACAGTCTCAAGACGGCAGCCCTGTTGCTTCTGACATAATGCATCATCATCGGAACAGAAGAAGTCAAGTCTTTGATATGTCTCCATCCTCGTCAGATAACGAAGGCGAGAAGCATAACGCCCTTCTCCGAGTGCAGAGGCGCAGGCAGAGCTCAAGACGACTTTCGCAGATTGCCTTTGACGAAGGGCCTACTTTCCGGCCATTGGACGTGCTGATTTGCGAGGATCATCCAGTATCTCGTATGGTTATGGAAAAACTGCTCGAGAAGCTGAGATGTCGCACTATTTCTGTACCGAACGGATCCGAGGCTGTTCGGTATTCCATGAGTGAAATCAAGTTTGATGTCATTTTTCTCGAATATCAACTTCCCCAAATCAACGGGGCTGATGTAGCACGAATGATCCGCGAGACCAAGAATGCGAATTCCCACACGCCCATCGTGGCTATCACGGCTTACCTGAAGGAGCTTCAAGCGCCACATTACTTCGACTCGCTGATCGAGAAGCCAATCAGTTCCTCGAAGCTCACTGAGGTACTACAAGGCTTGTGTCGATGGCGACCTGAATCACCAGGACATTCATCGGGCATGCCACGGCCGGTTCCGATGGGAATTCGCAAGGCTAATTCTCGCCTTGAAGATAGTCCTACATCGGGCTCGTCCGTCTTCGCTGGTCGCTTAGGGACTGCGATGATGTCCAGTCGTGAAGATTCAATTACGTCGTCTTTATTTGGTGATTCGGAGTCAGTGACGACCGACGAGCTACCAGTCGTTGTAAGCCGTAAGGGCACAAACGAATGGGACGAAGGGGGTTTGAACATTACGGAAAATATCGATGCACATGAGCCTACAAAAAAGGCGATTCCTCACCTTGTGGCTCAGCAATCCGCTCCTGCCCAGATGGAACACCGCTCTCGGGGCAATGATAAGGTGAAAGGAAAGCGAGAAGGCTCTGAACAAAGAACTTTGGAAGGCACTGAATCAGCTGATGACGAGGACGAAGAGCTGGGAGGCGGCAGAGAGAAGCATCATGGTCGCAATAACCAACAAATGCTGAGCAAAGTCGGTCTACCCAGCTCTAAGCTTGGCATCGAGATGATGCGAGCAAACAGCCACGACAGCTTGACGGTGGGCTCGGAGAGCACGCCTGAAGCTGTGACGCAAGTTGTGACCACACCGTCGAAGGAGATGGAAGCGGGAATCCTCGACAGTGAAATGGTCATCGAGGCTACAGCGCGTACACCTCCCGATTCAGAATTGAAAGTTGAGGAAATTACACCCAAAACCGACAAGGATGGAACTGGCAGCGTAGATGCAACGCCCCGGCCCTCGACCGTTGCGAGAGATGGTGATCGCGGTGAAGATGAGGAAGCAACACCAAAACCGATTGGGAAATAACATTACCCCGTAGTTGGGCGAACCTAGAAACCTATCGGGTTACTCTATGTGAGAAGCTGTTCGGAAGCATGCTCTTTTTTATTACTTTTTTTTCCTCTCGATTTTTCTTTGTATCTACGAAATGCAGCGTGGCGTTTGAGCGGAGACAGCTGAGTCAAGTTGCACTGAGGATGAAGGCGTCACACACGAGCAGCATTGAGCGCAGATGTGCTTATGCGTAAAGGGAGATGCCACCCGGCGAACAGACTGAACGTGGGATGCTTCCAGTTTTCCACTATAAAGGAAACTGGAGCTTCTTCCCCTTCGCCTTTGTTGTCATAACATTTCTCGGGGCCCTAAGGCATACAAACACGAGAAGTGGGTTGTGGAATTGGAGAAGGGAAAATGAAAAAACAAGCTATCAAGATGCAGACATGTCGTCGACTCTGCGGCTGCCAAAGAGGAAGAAGAGGCGGAAACTGCGAGTGCTCAGATGTCTTCAAGGGTCTTGGAGCAATGCGACCAACTTCTTGACCCATCTTTGTGGACTTGAGCGATTATGTCCATCACGCGCAGTAATTTCGTCGCACTCAGTCAGCTTTGTAACTTAACATGATAGTAGTATCTATGCATATAAAGAACCTCGTAAACAAGGACTGTCATCGATAACAACGAAAATCTTTGTGCATGGACAGGCTTGCTTTTTCGGTAGAGAGGTGCCGTTCAATGCCAGACCAACAACGACAGTCCAAAGATGGGAGGGGCTGGGTTCTGTCAAGGGTCTGTAGTAGTTACGGGTGAGGTTCTGGTTGAGGCGACTTGAAGAGCAAATCAGAAATGATTTGACCCCAGCTGCAAAAATGCAAGAAGCATAGAATGTGGAGGAGATTGGGGGTGTTATCCACCAACTTAGTTAGTATGCATATTTATTATGGTTATTCATGGGATGGGGAGGGCCGGAGAAGCTGAAGAGGGGTGTGAGTTTGGTGATATTCATGAAACGGACCGAGACTCGTGATGTTACGTAGTAGTGATTTACAAGAATATTACTGCGCACTGAGCAAGCACACGATCGACTGCTGGATGCGGACGAGAAAGCATTCGGCACCAGACTGCCTCAGATGCGGATGGCTTTCTGCATGCATGGCAAACTAGATTGACATGAGCTGAGGGAGGAATTGAGTCTAACAGCGCAACCGCAAGACTGTGTCCATAGTAGTCTGTCTGTACGTAAATATCGCAAGGTTCGGTTGGTAGGTATAGAGAACACAAGCGGGGTTGGACACGGGCTAGACCTGGCCTTGTAGCGCTTTGCCGGTGTAGAAAAAAGAACATTACCCGAGGCAGGCAGGCAGGTAGGTAGGTCAGTGAGAAGCGATCATCGCATATTCATAGGAGGGGGGTCAAGATAGCGTGTGTTGGTTGACACGATAAAAACAGTAAAACACGACTAGATTAAGCTTTTCTTTAACTTTGACTTTAAAAAAGAAAATTTACGTTTCAAGAGCAGGATCAAGACCAAGACTTTAGCATGTGAACCGAGCTGAGTGCAGGGTCTTTTGGTTTCGTGAATGGGTGGGAGCGAACAGTCGATGAATGAATGAATTGAATGAATTGAATGAATTCTCTTCTCTGTCAGTTGCATCACACGACTTCTTTCCGCATTGGGCGGATGTCGTCGAGAAGCGCTCCACGATGACGAGCCCCACCCTCCATCTCCTGCAGCGAATTTTTCAGGATTCTGCCCCGTTTAGGCTTAGAGCGCCAGTGCCGAGCCACGCACCTGCGGCTCCCGACAGCGCCGAGCCGGGACATTGGAAATAGCAGAAACGTAAGAGCTTGGCATCCATCACCGGGAAGGAAACAACGACAACACAGCATAGGTAGATAGGTACCTAGGTAAAAGAAAGCCGAAGAACCGTGAAAATCAGACAATCTCTCGGTGTCTCGAACAGGATACCGAAGGAAAAAGGAATGGAGGGGAGGGGAGGAAATAGAATGGTTTTATGATATTAAACCACAACAAGCAGGAAACGGGCCGCATTGTGGTGTGCGGTGCGTGTTGCATGGAAACAAAATCTCAATGGCCGAATTATCTCTCAACAAGGGGACCCAGATCCATTTTAGTTGATGGTCGAGTCCCTTGAAGTGCCATGATGCGAATTTTCTGAGCAGAGATCGGCCTTCTTCCTGCCAACGGCGTCGGCCGAAACAAGGTCAGGCGGGTCTCGAAGATGCCGTTTTAGCCGGGTCGTTCCTACTCTATTGTAGACAGACAGACGGACAGAGAGAGTCGAGGTCTTTTTGCTCGCGTGTGCGACTGCCCTCGCGATGGAGAAAACGAATGGACGAACCCAAAGTTTTTCCATCTCCGAATTGGAGCCTGTTCTACTGAGTCCAGCCTCTTGCGGATGTACCTTGAAGCAGCGGTGCAGCACAAAGACGTTAGTCATTGCTTTACACTTTGTCGTTCTCGAGGATCTAATTCATGTTTCATAAATTTTCATAACTGGTTGCGGTCAAGCATGGGATCTAGGTCTTTCTGCCTCATTCGTCCCAGACGTGCCACGATTAGAAGGTACAGTACAGAATTCTCTCTATATGGTAGGCCGATACCTACTACCTACCTACCAAGGTAGCACAGTACCTAACTGCATACTGCCGTCAAGATCTGGCCTGGATCTCTCGGCGATTGATGGCCATGGGTGATGTACAGTACGTACCCAAGTCAACCCAGACATGGGGTCCCGTCCCCATCATGAGATGAGTCTCTGACCCAAGCGGCGGATCAAATCATGCATGTCCCATAATGACCATCCAATGCCATGCCACCCACCCCTGACGTTTCTTACATAGTTCTAGAGCTAAACCCATAACTTAGCCCGCTTTATTTTTCTCTCATTGGAAGCTCGAGCTTCTGGTCCCTGATGCAGAGAACACAACGGCAATAGCAAAGATGAGGCGGCGGCGACATGCTCTTTCGGTCAAGCAACAGATCGCGCACGGGAGCTATACACGCGCACACCCTCCTAATCGACCCCAGAGATCGACTTTTGTCCACACGTTCTCCCACGAGGTTAAATCGCGACTTCTTACTGGCTAACTTTCTCTCACGATGCTCGTCACTGTCGTTTTGGATATCCGAGTTCTGGTCGCTATACATATCGGTTCTCATGTAGTTCAAATACTGCCCTTCCTCGCCTTCTTGAACCGTTGGAATTGAATTCCTATCTTTCCTCACCCAGGGCCAAAACAATACATCTATCTCATCTCCCTGTCTTGGATTCCTCGATTTGCTTTCTGCCCCATCAAAATTGGGCCCCTCGGCTCTTCTTTGCCTCCAGTATAAAACTTTTTTTTCTCTGGTGGTTTGTGCTTTTCCACTATTGCGCCTGGTCTGGAATACACCTACTTCCTCAGCCTATAACTGTCTTCCTACAACAACAAAAACCCAGGCGTATTTCATTCAACTCCTGCACCTTGACCAAGCATCATCAACAATACGATTTCTTAGCCAAAGGCTCACCACGCCTTTCGTCACAATGGTTCATCATAGACATCACGAGTCTACGGTGCCGGGCGAGATCCCTGTTCCGCACGGTCCTGCGGACAGCGACTCTGAGCACATCTCAAACGAGCCCATCGCTTATGCTACTGCTGATGAGCGCCGCATCTTCAGCCATGTAACACGTCCAGATGACTCCTACACTGAGGATGGCGTCTATTGGGCCGACCTGCCTTTATCACAACGCTATCGCTTCGTCTCAAAAGTCGACAACGATGCTGCTAAGGAAGAGGCTCGGACTGCCTGGTCAATGTTCAAGGACGACCCTTTGTCGCCTTTGTCGTGGTATTTTCGCCATGCTGTCATTCCTGGTGCTGGTCTTGGTCTTGAGGGCTATGTCCTCTTCTCCATTGGTAACCTCGAACCTCTTTTCAAAGCTGTCTGGCCTGATTGTTGGGGCAAGGAGTCGACTACCTGCTCCCACAACTGGATTGCTGCTGTGACATACCTTGAGATTATCGGTATCATGGTTGGTCAGGCTGTCGTTGGTGTAAGTTTATCCCCTCCGTCTGCGTCTCAACTTCAAATACTGCGTTCTACGGATTGATTCTGACTGTCCGCAGGTTATGGGTGACTGGGTTGGTCGACGATGGGGTCTTATTCAAGATGCTGCCATCATGTTTGTCGGTCTCCTTATGCTCACTGCTTCTTGGGGGCTTACTCTCCAGGGCTGGGTTATCTGCTACGCCTGGTCTCTCTTCTTCTACGGTTTTGGTGTTGGTGGAGAGTACCCCATCACGGCTACTTCGTCTCTCGAGGGTGTTTCCTCCGGTGGCAGAATTTCTACTCGTGAGGATCGTCTGCACCGTGGTCGCCGTGTCACCACGGCGTTCCTGATGCAGGGTTGGGGTCAGTTCGTCAACCAGGTCATTCTCATTGCTCTCCTCGCTATCTTCAACAACGGAAAAAGCTCGCCTCCCTACAGCGCTTCTGCCGCACAGTACACTTTCCGCCTATCCTTTGCCTTTCCCGCCATTGGTACGCTCTGGCTCCTCTACTATCGTACCTACCGCATGCGCAGCGCGGGTAAGCAGCTTGCCGAGGCCAAGAAGCGCTCAAACGTCACTGGTTACGATCTGAACGCCCTTCGACACTGCTTCACCAACTTTGGAGGCCGCCTTTTGGCTACTTCTGGTACCTGGTTCTGCAACGATGTCTTCTTTTACGGCAACAAGCTCTTCCAAGGCCAGTTCATCAAGGTCATCTCTCCTGATAGTAACTCCATCTTCACCACCTGGACCTGGAACCTTGTCAACATCACTGTTTCTCTGGCTGGTTACTACCTCGCTTCTCTCCTTATCGACAACAAGATGTACGGCCGCAAGATGATGCAACAGGTTGGCTTCTTCATGTGCTTCCTGATGTTCGTCATCCCTGCATTCAAGTACGACTACTACACCAGCCCCGCCGGAATTCACTCCTTCCAGGCCATGTACTTCATCTCATCTTTCTTCAACCAGTTTGGTCCCAACTCGGTTACTTTCCTCGTCGCTGGTGAAGTTTTCCCTACACCTATTCGCGCTACAGCTCATGGTTTCTCTGCCTGCATCGGCAAGTCTGGTGCCCTCCTTGCCTCCGTTCTCTACAACTACATCGACGACCAGACCAAGTTCTACGTTGTCCCTTGGTTCGGTCTCGCTGGCATGCTTCTCACTTGGGTTTTCCTCCCTGACACCACTGGTCTTGACCTCAAGGAGCAGGAGCGTCGCTGGTACTATATTCGTGACGGCAAGGAGAGCGAATACCATGGCGTCGCTGTCAACCCTATCCATCTGTCTCTTTGGGAGCGTCTTCGAGGCCTTGGAAAGAACTACGACCCCGAGGCTGACTGGCGGGCCAAGGTTCAGGACATGCGCACTGAGTGGGAGCTCGTCCAAGCCAATCGCGGCCCCAAGGAGACCGAGGGTGCCATGCCCGAAGACGGCGAGTTCTCTCCTGAAATCCACGAGTTCTTCAAGCGCTCTAGCCCCAAGCACATCGGTCGCCGAGATGAATCTCTCATGGTGGACTCAGTTAACGAGAAAACGACCGCGCCCTCTGATGATTCCATTTCGAAATAATCGCGTCCTTTTTGCCGATAGCATTTGCAACGAATCACTATCGCATATGTCATCTTACTAGAGCGAGCGGCTAATAGCATGGGTTTGGCGTTAATGGTATTCAATGCATTGTTAATTTTTATGAAAAAATCAAAAGTTTGATCTGTATCGCTTGGATACAAAACTCATGGGCAGGTTGTCTATTTTGGCTGCGTAGTCATTTCTGCAACAAACAGTGTCCATACCTAGCAAATCTCTGCCCTAGTTTAATGTCACTAATAATCTTATCAAAAACTTGCCCAGGCTTCCTTGGTTTCATCGCAGTAATATTGTGTAATTGATAGTCGCTCAGCCTCGAAAGTGCTTGTTGCGATATCCACATGCCTAATCCAAAGGTGTGATCATAATACAAAAAAAGACAAAACCGCGGCGACTGCCGCCAAAAACTCTGGTGGTATCTAGAATCGAAGTCTGGTTCCCCTGTGCGCCAGGCACATGATCTTTATGTGATGCTAAATTCGACAAAAGGAACAAGAAAGTTGAGAAAAAAGAAAAGAAAAAAAAGAATAAGTGGTATAAAGGCCGAGTCCTCCTATTCCCTCAAGATTATCAAAACCGTCTCATTCGTGCAACTACTTTCATTGGACATCAGCGGTCCCGTTACATTAAACGACCCGTGTAACAGGTCGTTGTCATTGTGGTGACCCTTGCAAACGGGTTTGTTGACTTGACGTACTTGCAGACGGCACAATGACACCCAGGACACAGTCATCAAGATGCTCGTAGAAATCTTGGGCAGTACTAAACCCGTTTTTGCATATGGAGCACCTTGCTTTTGTGCCTACCGGATCATCGCCTCCAGGCAATCGGTGGCCACTACTATGCCCTGTCTGATCAACTTGATGAGCAGCAGTCAAGTGTCGCTTGAAGACATCCGCACGCGTAAACACCTTCTCAAAAGGACTTCCTACTCCAGGGCAGAATGGGCACACCATCGATCCACGATAATGAGTAAGGGCGTGGCGGTTCTTGTCGTACTTGCGTGCAAACCCTTTCGTGTGGTATTCGCACGTTACAATCGGACACTTTTCGGGTCTCTCCTCTTGGTGTGTGAGCATATGAGAGGCCAAGTCACGAAATTCGCGACCGCAATCCGGATGGGGACACCTCGTTCGGTTTTCGGCGGGTCGTCGAGATGGACTGGCTCGTTCGATCGGTATTGACTGTTCAATAGAACTGGAGGAAAGAAGTGACCCCAGTACTGCGGTCGGCGGTTGAGCTTCAGGAATCATGGGAGCTTGGTGCGATATCGAGTCTCTGTAGTTGGCTGGTGTAGGAAATTCGTCCATATCATCTTCGCCACTGGAAATGTGCTCGTCAGGTACGTCAACCGATTGGCGTACTTCTCGCATCCAATCTTTCAAAACACTCATGGATGGCCAATCGCCACTGGCCTTGCCTACTCGATGCGGCCGGAAATGCGCTCGACGAAGATGCGCGGCGGCGTTGTAGTATGCCCCGTAGCGCTTCTGTGCCAGACATGCTTTGCACCTCGACAATGGTATAACGGGCTGTGGTGAAGAAGGTATATGGGCTTTCGGCTCTTTGCAGACCCATCGTTTCACTGTGGCTGAATGCTTGGCATCTATATGGCGCCGCAGCTCATGATCACCTCGAAACCCGTCCGGATGCTCGTTGCATTTATCGCAGTACACACGTCGTAGGGAAGTTCGGCGGGAGGACGACTTTAGTCTCGACGGTGAAATCGGCTCGCCTCCCGAAGGTCGTCTCGACTCTGGGTGAGGCGACATGTCATCGCTTATTGTGTGTCTGCGAGCACGTCCTGCTATCTCGCCCGGCAGTGTAAAGTGACCGGGTAGAGAAAAGTCTGAGCGTATTCCAGGGGGCAAATATTGCGACGATGAGCCTGCCAAGCCCATCGACAACGGAGGCTTCGAAAAGGATTGTCTGGGTATACTTTCTGACTGCGCAGAAGTCAAGGCCCCCAAGCTTCTCAATCCAAGAGAATGCCGACCAGGCATAACAAAACCGTTAAATCCATAGTTGGGCGTTTCGCCTGCACCAAGATTCATCAGAAAGTCAATGCTCGAGAAAAGGTGCCTCGGTGGCCAGTAGTCGCGCCGGACGATTCGAGCGATGCTGCGG
Source organism: Fusarium brachygibbosum (assembly GCA_018886245.1). Lineage (NCBI taxonomy): Eukaryota > Fungi > Ascomycota > Sordariomycetes > Hypocreales > Nectriaceae > Fusarium > Fusarium brachygibbosum. The sequence continues at coordinate 1,820,768 of MU249524.1, forward strand.
ACAATTGGGTCATCGGATTCCGAGCTGTTCACCAAAGGATCGTTCGAAGTAGCGAATAGAGAAACTAGCGCCTGATACACGCTTCGGATAACTTGGTCAGGCCTTTCCGTCGGCGTTGCACCTGCTTGCGACGGATCGTTTCCCTGGAAGGACCAAGCAAGGTCAACCAAAATAGTATCCACAGCACTAAAGATGCAAAGAGAGATGAAAACTCCTAGCCATTGCCTGGCGCCCATGCTTGGCAAGTTTGAGGCTGCAAAATCCAAAGAGACTAGATACCGTCGTGTGCATTCTCTTAAGAGCACATTTCGTTCAGTCGAAGGACGACTATCGATAGGGGTCCGTGGAGGAAAGCTGGTCTCGATTCGTAGTAGGGGTTTCGGTTGGGACGCGTCGTAGAATACAATCTCTCGTAATAGTTGTTTTGCACGGAAAAGAGCGGGATGCACCGTCTGCTCTTCTTCTCGCGACATAGAAAGTTGGCCACTGAGACTCAACAACTCAAGAAGGTCGAAGGCAACACCTCGAAAACTCGAGCTAGAAGCGATGAGATGAAGAACGGGTGGCGGAGCTCCTTGATCGTGGTAACCTGGCCCTGGTGGTTGGTTAATACCTTCACCAAGACCAGGCTCTCCGTCCTGCCACCAGAACGTATCCTGGAAATCAACTCTCCAGGTAGGCCTTGTGCCAGCTGACATAGCAGGGTTTTGTGCCAGTATTTTATCATTAATGCTTCCCCTGCGAGGATTGGAGGGTGTTAACGGTGTTTGAGGTTGTGACCAAGCAAATGACCCTACGAAGAAATTAGCCAAAGCAACGAGTCCGGTGAAAATAGCACGTACCTTGGAGCAAAACATCGACAAGGGAAGTGACAGATCCACGATAGCATCCAAGGATGCTCCAATGCATCTCCGATTCGGACGAAGACATTCCCGAGCAGCGGGAACACGGGTTGTTTGCGTCACACTAGGATGGTAAGCACCTGGTTTTGTCTGGCAAACGGCCAGAAGAGAGCTACTTACTGGTCTGTTGGAGGCTCGACACCGGAGACAAGGGTCATTATTGCGGATGAGCTTCAGTTCGCCTATAGACTTTAGACGATCATGTCCCACACGAGCTCTTTTTAGAGGAGGCAACTGGGGGTCAGATGCTGTTTCCTCGCTGCCTCTTGGCAGGACAGGTTTGGGTTCCGAAAAGGAAAAGCTCGAGCCGTGATCCCTTCTCGTTGTCGCTGTGGAGGCGGTTGATGGTGTCGGAAAGGGGAGAGGAGGCAGGTTAGCCGTCACAAGTGTGGCAGGCGGATGAATTGGTGGTAATCGATCCCGAGGTAAGGGGTTGCCGCCTTTCCCTGGGAGTTCGGAAGTGTTTGAAGACTCCTCGGCTTGCATAAATAGTTCCGAACCACTCGTACCTGTTGTTAAGTGTAACCGAAGGTGGTTGTCTCGTTCCAACTGGGTCGAGAATCCATAAATATAGTGAGCACATTGTTCATACAAACACTTAAAAAAGGCCCTCGCGGGGCTTTGCATTGAAGTAGAATCTGTTGGGGGTAAAGAGCGAGTTACTCGGTCATGATGTGCGAGATGATGATCGAGCCATGATGGATATCCTGGTGGTGGCGGGAATGTAGATGAGCTTTTTAGAGTTCGGGCAACGTCCATATCTGTTTCGTCAGCTTTGCTTTCTTCTTATCGCAGACTCAAGTTGCAGGATAGATCATGCACGGCTGGGGTAATGACTTACTCTGTTGCCTACACGCGGACTCGAGGCATTCGCAACGATATTGAAGAGCCCGGGCTTCTTCAGCTTCGGAGAGAGAGGGAACATGTGAAGAAATGCCTACAACACAACGCGGTCAGAATAAATCTCAAAAACATTGGCCAAAAGTGCCAGAAACAAGTGGTGTTGACAGCGCACCAGTCCAGGAGGGAGGCAGGACCAGACGTACCGTAACGTTCGACAAGATTCTCGAGGGTGCGGAGTTTGTGCCGCAGCATATCGACCTCGAGAGCGGCATTAAGAGTGACATGTCGGCCTTGCTGGTTTGGTGATGGTGCAATTGGCTCCGACCCAGTGCCAACATCAAAGTGAGGTCGCTGACGTTGGCCGGCAAGATCAAGATGGGACTCCGGGTCGGATAGGCCCCGTGGAGTGTAGTCATCCCGGCTCATATCTAGACCAGATCATCTCATCTCGTCCAGAGTCAACTTTTCAATGAATTCCTGTTGTATCGGCCTGAGATGTTGAGCATGACTGGTCGCTATCTCAAGAAGTTCGCTGGCCGGTTACTGCTCACATATGCCAGTAGCCATTTGTCGGTGGTACACAACAGAAGGTGGGCAACCGTCGCCCGATGCAGGAAGGAGGTGGACGAGGAGAGATGAAAAGAAGAATCAACAGGACGAGAGATGAGGCCCCCCCGGACAAGCAATATCAAAAATCGATCCGGAGGCTCTCGTGGAGATGTTAGAAATCAAGACGAATGAACGAGCCAAGATTTATCAGAGGGCACGAGCGCACGACATTACATTGTGCTGGGCCCTCACCCCCCATGGCCCCGGCCATGTGAGGCACAGCGAGGGAATGAGGGCAAAGAGTGAGCAAGGTGGGGCAAGAGCTCCCCCGTCGCGGCAGATTTGGAGATAGTGCCGACAACGATGCAGTGCGGCCTCTGGGCCTGGATCCGGCTGGAGCCCACAATAGACCAGGTATGAACTGCGGGTTGCAAGGGCGCCTGGGTACGGTACAGTGCAGTACAGCATCTTGGATAGGCTGCTGGGACTTCATTTGGAGGTGCTTGTCTGTCCCAGGACGACTTAAGATGTAGAGTGAGATACGGCCGTGTTACTTGACTAAAATTGGCACAGTAGCTCACAGGCCCTGAGCATCGATGCAACACAGTACGTATACAAGCGTGTCAGTATCATTCAAAGTATTCCTAGGACATAAATTCAATGACAGACAGCGGGGAATCACCCACCAACCGGGTCCTGGCAAGAGCCACGAGCCCAGGCATGAGGGCGATTCCAACACAACCCTGCGCGAGCTGTTCGTCCCGTTCGCCCTGCTGGTCCAGCTCGCCCCCTCGTCTGCAGACTATGCTCCATCACAGACAGCGACCCTGTCATGGTAGCCTTGTCGAAATATTAGCACCGTCTCGGCCGTAACCTTGTCATGGAAGGTGGTCAAGCTATGGCAACCATGCAAGAGCGTTTGCTGATGAGAAGGTCAAGAGCTGAGCATGGTCTAGCTAGCTCTGGCTCTGGCACCGCCATATCGTCCGCTATATTGCTCTATGCCATTCATTGTTTATTACGAATAGAGTAGAGAGGCTGCAGGAACTGAGACTAACTAGGTGTAGCTCAAGCCGTTGCTGTGGCTGTGTACGTGCAGTGCAGTGCAGCAAATGCTCTTGTCATGGCAGGCGAGGTGTATACATAGGTACATACATACACACACACACACACTCAAGCACATACACAACACACGTTGGTCCCTAGCGCTGGTACTGTCTTTGTTTGATATTGCTTCTTTTCATATTCGAGTCGTAGCGCCATGTCTTGTCGCAACGTGGACAGCTTCAGTACGCGCTTATCAGCCCTCCATCTCGTCTCGTCTCTCATTGAAAACACCTAGTGGGGCCCATGTCGTCTGTCATTCTGGCGGTAAGAACCAGAGAACTTTTGGCGAGGTAGGAGGGCCAATTTGCCAGACAAAAGAGAACTCTTGTCTTCTTCACTCTGCTCTAGGCTTGGCTTGGCCGGGTTTGAGATTGTCCAAGGGAGAAAGATTGCCAGGATGATGTGGCAAATACGTCTAAAAAGTTCCGGCCGAAACCTTCGGGATTGGTTAGTCTACCTAATCTGGGCTCAGCAAACACGTCTAATAAAGGCAACCAAGGTCAGAAATGAGATGAGCGAGGAACAAGAGGAACATAACGCGAAGGGTTGTTGACGAAAAGACAACGGTCCAGCAGCAATGACTGCTTCTGATGGTGTCACCCAGTTCGCCCCTGCGATCAACGCTACTGCAACTCTGGAGCTTGTGCTGTAGGTAGGTATGAATTGTGCTAGACTGCGATGCGCTGTGATGTGCTATGCTGCAACTCCGTAGCGTGTTTGTCCATCGTATATGTCTCCAAAGATACGGTATTTCCTTGCATATGAGTGATCGACTACGACGTTGCGAGATCAACGGAAATTTGTGTGTCCTTGGGGAGGATTGATTGACTATTTCTTTGCCGAGATGACAAAGTTGAAGCTGAGAGGCGAGGGCTGAGGCGGCATGCCACATCCTGGGAAGACATATCCGTAGGCTCCAGCACATAGCCGGGTCAATTTACCCAGTTCCATGGCAATGAGCTGGGCCAATGTGCTGCAGAGAGTACAGTACATCATTAGGTGAGTGAGTGATGGAGATAATACTGGATGCCACTAACCTAGGAAGACCTGGGTAGCTAAGACATCCTGGCCCTGGCCCAAGCTCTTTTGGAGGTTGTCATAAATCAATCGGAACGGGAGGGGCCTGGCTTGGCCATCCCATTCTTCCAGTGTAGTGAGTCAACATTCATCCCCTCAAGTATCTGGTCTTACTATTATTTCTTAGCATCCCTCGCCAAGTCCAGGTGAGAGTAGACAGAGAGGTGCATCGCAGTGCAGTACAGTACAGTACAGCGAACTGATGAAAAGGATAAAGGGAATTATTTGTCTGACTCCGTCTCTAGCACCAGTTTCTGATTCTAGCAACGACAGAAGGAACGGGATTATGCACGTGAAGTGAGCGATATGATGGAAGTGGAAATTGTGGATGTCAAAAGTCGATGTCGATGTCGAGTTAATGTGGATGTTCTAATTCCAGTCTTGGATGGCAAGAAATGGGCCATGCTCCTTCCCGACTGGAACTCAAAGTTTTGAAACTGGCAGGAGCAGCCAATGGAACGAAAAGCTTGTTGAACCCTGCACTGAGATGCCCACATCAACGGTTCTTAGGCAGTTGCAAGGATGTTAGTGTTTAGCGGCCACGCGTGCATCGCAAGTGCAAGTGCAATCGAACGTGAGTGGAAAGTACACGACAGGGAAAGGGACCAGCCAAGAAGATGAAGAACCCAAGTGAGAGTGGAGGGGGGAAAAAGCAAGCCACAGCCCAGCCCAGGGCAACGTCCAAGCGCCCCCGCTTCTTCAACCGTCCGTCGCAAAGCCACGAGTTTTGGAAATAACCCCGGCTGACCCTTCATCTCGTTGATGTTCGAGGCTAGATACTTAACAAGAGAAGCCCATGTTGAATTTGTGCGACATATACCTACAAACCGCTGCGGAGTACCTCGCTACCAACTGAACCAACCTACCTACTACCCTAGTACCTAGGTACTAATTGATTGGATCAATTACCTACAACTGCTGGACAATGGACTGACTGCACTGCACTAATTACAGTCCCTTATCTTATTATCGGACCTGTTCCCTGTCTCCCAGCTGGCCTGGCCCAGAAGTCCAGAACAAACATGGATCATGATCAAGCTCTTCAAGCTCATTCCCGGCCCTCTTCGGAGCAAATGAAAAGCTCAACGTAGTTCTGAGTTAGTCTCGATGACCTCAGATGAACAACAAACCTGTAATCTACGTATGCTAAGTAATCCGAAAACCAGCCCCTACTGTATACTACTTAAGTAGGTATAGTAATATGTAGGAGAGCAAGTTTGGGTACCAAGGTATGAATAATTACTTATGTAGCAGCGTGGGAAAGAGGCGACAAGTAGACATCCCGTCATCAACATAATCTAGTAGGTACCTCCATACAGTAGGTACCTTCTCTGTACACCTAGCATGCATGCATGCATGCACGCTTTCTAGGTAGGTACTCAACGGCCCCAGCCTGCCCCAGGCTTGATGTGACACTACGTCGTACCTTACCTACTTACCTGGCTTGCTACACATCATATAGGTACCTTTATCTCTCACCTCTCCTGGGCCAGCCACGTCTGCCTCTCCCACAAGCCACACCATACAAGTATATACCTTGCTACTATACCTGACCAAGGCAAGGCAATGCACCGCAGACAGCCGCCTGTTGTCTCTAGCCATCTTAGGATAACGCCCCGGTTGGTTGAGCGGGTGTGATGGACGCAAGATGCTGCTTCTGGTGATGCACCTGTCCCTCGTGCTTTGGCCGGTAAGGGTGCCGCCGCAAACTGTGGTAGGACAATTCCAATCATGCTCTCGCCAGTGGGTTCAAGACACACACGTACAGTAAGTGAACTAGCACGGTCCGAAATGTCTCGGTAATGAGAAGAAGCAAGGTGGAATCATGCCGTAGATACTACAACTCATGATCAACAACGAGAAAGTAAGGAGGGAAAAGGACACAACTATTTGAGTTGTTGAAGAAACGCCAACTTGTGCGTGAAGGTTTGTGTCTATATTAAAAGGATGCAGTTACAATAATGGCGTAATTATACTAGTCATGTAGACAAGACAGCTATTTCCTGACCTCCTTCCCGCTTGTTTCGTCGTCGTAGCTAGCTGTAGCTCATGTTGAATGGCTTTATTCCTATATGCCATTCCATATCCCGCTGTTGAGCTTTCTTTTCTATTGTCGTGAACCGATAAACACGTAGCAAAAAAAGATGAGAGAAGAAATTGAAAGAAGGGATTGATGTGATCAGCACCACAATAGGCATCAGAATTCGGGAGATGCCAAGGGCATAACGGCTAGACAATAAGGAGAGGAGATGGGAAATGGGGGCTTGGAACGGGAACGACAAGGCCGCTTGCTGAGGATAGACGCCAAAACTGGACCCAAAGGAAGGAAAAAGGAAAAATTCGCCTTCCCTGTGACCGTTTTCCGTTGTATCCGTTCCCATTTCCACCCATTTACTCGGCTCCCCGCCTGTATTAGCCGCTAAAGGAATTGTCGTCGCTCGCTGATCAAGGGCGAGCATCTGTCACTGGCTTCGATTGTCGCCATGCCATGTCGCGTCGTGCCTACAGGTCCTGTGGGATTCATCTACTCGTTGCGCCACCACGTCTTCTCCCTCAGTGGCATATCTTGGCCTGCAGCTTTTCGGCTACCATCTTCCTCAGCCTTGTAAGCCCAGTACTCACTCAGACGCAGCTCAGCATACTGGGCATAGTCAAAGTCAATCTTTGAGATGACGGCTTGAATTTGTGACCAGATACCCCAGTAGAAGCCTGGCACTCCTCGGTAGGCGTCGACCTCAATCATAAGCTTGCGCACTTCCTCTTCCTTGTCGACACTCTCGCCTGTTAACGCAAAATAGGCCTTAATGTACTCTTTCACAAAGGCAAGTCGCTGGTCCTGTCTGGGAACGGCTGAGTAGTCGCAGTCGTATCCTGCCCACTCGGCAAAGTGGTTCGCCACATCAAATGCAGCAGGCGAAGGAGTAGCATACTCATAGTCAATGAAGTCGACTGTAGGTGCCGCATCGTCATCTTGGTGGATGATAACGTTGGCGCATAGCAGATCGCAATGTGCAAATACAAGCTACCAAATCTGTCAGCTATTTGATGCTACACAAGATGTGGAGCTCATCAACATACCCCGTTCTTGCCAAGGCCAGGCCGTTGACTCAACTTCTGCACCATCTCCTTCAATTCAGCTTGTAGCAGGGCTTGTCTGTCCCGTTGAGCATCCGTATCAGTGGGCAGGGCAAAGATCCATTTCTGCATGGTCGTCCACACGTTGGGCGGCGGCTTGCCAGGAGCAGTACTATCAATTTGTTCTTGACGGGACCTGTCGCTGTCTCCATTCACACAGCCATTGGCATGGCCGTTAATCTGGCCGTTGGTAGAACCATTGGTTTTTGCATTACCGTTTACATGCTTGTCGTCCCGGGCGTGGTTGGGGTCTGGTAAGCAAGGGACAGTCGCATGCCAGTGTGCGAGACGTCGAGCAATCGCAGATAGGATAAGAGGTTCACTGAGATCCTGGGCGCGGGCAGGCTTACCCAGGATATAACGGTACATCATGCCATTTTTGAAACGAGCAAGCAACTGAGTAGCAAGGCCATGCCTCATGAGCAGCTCATGATTCTCGGCCTCACGTTCACGGTCAATGAGAACGGCAGTTCCATGACCATATGCACGCAGCAGAATGGCATCTCGGTCAACATCGAGCTTTGACATGCCAGGACGGCGGTTGACAGCTTTTAAAAGAGTGTTGGTGATACCATCAGTGAAGCGCACGAAGTCGACGTTTGAGTCTTCGCTAGCCCAATCTGGCATGAGAGTTAAGATGAGTTTTAGGGCTGAGTCGTGTGATTCATTGTTGTCGTAGGCCAAGTCCAAGAAAGGGACATGGCCAAAATCGAGGTTGGTTGGTGAGGATGTCATAGTCACGCGAGCGCAGTATGTTGTGCGAAGAATAGGGTGGTGAGAAACTGTGAGAGTGGTAGGAGGTACGGTACCTTGGGTATAGGCACTGAGGGCAGGAGGGGGCAAAATAAGTGATGAAAGAGGGGATAAATGCAGAGGCGAGAGGTTAAGGCACGACCTGTGGTGGGGTCCTGGACCAGCGGGTCTGAAAAGGAAGGAGAGAATAGGTAGACAGGCGGATGAGGAGAGTCAGTCTTGTTTGTTTGGTGCAGGAGCTGCTTCGGTTGATGATCAAGCGAGGCCAGGTCTCAAGGCTGACGGTAGTTTTCAAGGATAGTCGTAGAGAGGGAAATCGGAGGGAAGAAAAAAAAAGTTGCTTGATTTCTTCTAGGGGGTTCAGGGGCGGAATGGAAATCCGGGGACGTCCAAGATAAGGCGGCGCCGGCGACGGTGGTAGTTGGACAGTCAGGTCGTACCGCAAGGCGGTGGAGAAAGGGGTATCGGAGGCTCAAGGAGGGGTTTCCGGCCGGGAGGGAAACGGAGATGTCGGCGACGACGGCGAGACAGAAAGAGATACACTTATGTTAGAGTGTACCTGTTGCTGTAACGAATTATGGCAACGACAGCGAAAGGTAACGGAGTGCTAAGAAATAAAGCACACGACCTGTTGCCATTCCAGTTAAACGTAGGTAATTGGATAGCAAGGGATGGTGAGCACCGTGCCTCGTGTAGGAGTGTAGTGTGGTGGCAGTAATAATTGAATAGGTAATTAGTGTAGAGCTAAGGCAGACGGGACGAAGCGGTGTTGATTTTGTGGGCAAGTAGAAATGGAGGAACGAGTTGCTGCGAGTGGGACGGCCTAGACCATTGGTTCCATGCAAAGACTCTCTCTCAGTGCCGTTATCCGCCAGAGTTTTCAGACAGATAATACGAGGTCTCTATTGTCGCGTGTGACGCGCAAGGTGATTCAGCTACCTAGGTAGGTAGTAGTCGGAGAAGTTGAGAATACTGGATGGGTAAGGTGATGATGGATCAGCACGTGCATCTTTTATTCTGGCCGAGGGGAAAATGAAGAACAAAAGTGTCAAAACAAATAGTAGAAAAGTCAACAACAGCTACCTACTGCAGCCAGAGGAGTGCAATGGCACGTTTCCAGTAGATTGATTGCCTGTCAAAGAGTTCCTGCACCCAAAATCACATGTTCAATGATTTGCGTTTATGGTTTTGGTTTGATTCGCCCCCTAGGGTACGGTACTCACCTATCCACTAAAGTGAGGTGGTGTTTGTGGCTCGGTGGAGAAAACAGCTTACAACAAACAGCTGGTCGGTGAAAACGGAAAGCAGAAGGGAGAAGACAACACAACATGAAATGGGAAATGAGAAGTAAATTTATGTTTGAAACCCCGTCTGCTGCGTTGGACCTCTTTTTGGCTGTGGTCCAACGACGACGGCTTTTCGCCACTTGTATGCGAGTTGCGTTTTCCTTTTATCATTCATCGCATGGGTAGGTAGGTAGACATAAATAATTTAGGTCTAATACGGTGAATGAAAACACAATGCATCCACTTAAAGCTCACGTCTGACAATGCCACACTGCTGTGAGGATCCTGTTCTCCTTTTATTGTCCGCTTTTATACGGAGTACCTCTTCTGCACACCGACTTGATGAGATTAACAGGCTAATGCTTTACGCTACCACGGATACGAATACCGTATCTACTAAGGCATCGAAGTATTTGTGCATAACACCTCTTGGTGAGAGAAGTAATTAATTGGTCAACTCAACTATAGTTGACATCCAAACACCGACCTACCTCTTCTTTATCAACTGGCCGCTTTCATCAACATCTGTCATTGAACAAACCACCGTCACATATATGCTGCACATGACCAGAGGCGTTGTAGGTAAGCGCCTTCGGGCTGCTTCAGGCTCGGCCCGTGCGCACAGGTTACAGTACCTTCCTTGCCCCGGAACCCCTCCATCATTGAAATGTGGCGCTCTTGAGGCTCGTTTCCCCCACAACCACATGAGGCTCTGACTATTGGATATCCCACTCCATCGCGACCAACCTCATCTGACGTTTCGGTCCAGAGGCAAACGGCACACAGCACCTAAGCATTGTCCACATGTGATAATCGACAGCTGGAGCCGCACCGTCCACATATCCTGCCACGCCATACCATGTAACAGGCGCTATCATGGCTGTGCCCAGTGTCACCAGCGACAATTTCCTCGCCGTCGCCCTCGTAGTCAACCGTTCGCGTGATGGCCCAGCTTTCGTGTTCCATTACCCTGCACAAGTTGAGCCTCATTCGAAGTCGAGCTCAGTTACTGGAAATGACCTCGAGGACATCCTCCTCGAGCGCCTATCGCAGCAGAGCTTCTCAGACGTCGCCGATGACGCGCCCGTTTCTAAGCAGGGGCGCAATCCAGATGAGCACTCCTTTACCGAATCAGGCTCCCAGATCGTACCGTGGGAGCGTGTGGCGGGCTTCCCTGCCCGCGATCTTGCCGGTATTCTGACACCCGCTCGCCCATATCACAAACGACTCTTCCAACTATCCTTAGATCCACTGTATTGTGTATCGTATCCCATTCATGTTCCTGAGAACGGCAGGTGGAAGAAACCTAAGAAGGCATCCCGTGCCGAGAAGCGCTCTGCCTACAATGATGAACAGCTAGCCCCACATGAAACTGGTCCTGCGACTGCAGGAAAGGCAACTGAACAGCCCGCCGAAGAGAAGGAGGGTAAGAAGGATGAGGGCAAAGACAAGGACGACGAGAAGCGCAGCTCCATGACCATGTTCAACCTTGTCTTTATCCTCAATCCCAGCAGCAACGAGGTTAAGGATGTTATCGAGTCTTTATACGATCACATCATAAAGAAAGTCAGCAAGGCTCTCAAGTACAGCCAACAGCACAGCGAGTTTGTATGGAAAGAGTCGAAACGAATACTTGTTGCAAAAGACAAGGCGCGAGAGGAGCGTACGTTACCATGAGGCTCCTACGATTAATGAAAATTGACAACAAGACCAGGCAAACGGATGAGTGTCCTTTGGAAGGAAATATTACAGAGCTCGTCGCTGGCCGCTGCCATGCACGATATATACGAGGCAGTCTCACAGAACAAGATCGCAGCTCTGCATCTTGATACTGCAGCTGGCGCCCTGACACCCTCCGTTCAGATTCCCGTGCCCTTCTATATAGATGATCTCCCGCAAGGCGAAGAGGGTACTCAGCGTGGCCTCTGGCTAACAACGGCCAACACTTTCATCAGCCAGGATGCCCTCGAGGAGCCTGGTTTCCTCGACCGTAACTTTGCTCTGTTGCTGACAGACGACGAGAAGAAGATCATTTCTGAGCTTCAAGCTGATCCAGATCCCACTACAGCCTCTATGGTGGAGTTTGTGCGGCTGTCGAAACCAACACAATCGTAAGTTGCCCACCATTGAACTGGATCTTGTGCCACCCTGACAGACTTCTAGGTTCTATCAGGTCGGTCAGAGCAACATCCTGACTCTGGGCCAAGTTCGAAAATACGCCCAGCACTTTATCTTTTGGCGTCGTGCGATCGCCATTCCTCCTCTTCACGCCAAGGACCAGTACATCCTATCTCCCAACAGCGATCTCTCTCGCCTTCCCCTTGACACTCTCGAATGGCAGCGAGCATTCCCCCTGGCTCCGCCACTCCCCAACTTCCTAGCCGAGCTCTCTCAGGCACCCCGGCCATACAAGCAGTTCTCACCCAGCAAAGCACACCGTCCCACCTATCTCCTTATGCTTGCCTGGCTCATGCGCCGCGGCTGGGTCACTCAACTATGTACGTTTGCCTATGTTGTTGTATGGCCTGAGATCCTGTATGAGGTCGAGTATGAGATGGAAGCTGAGGAGCTCCGAGCTGCCGCGGATTCAAACAAAGACAAGGATACCAAAGAAGACGACTCCTCCACGGCCACTTCAGTCCCCCGCACATCCGAATCTTCCGAAGGCCACTCCGGTACCGATGGCTCCCACATTCCCACTGTTGCTGAGCAGGCTGCTGAAAAGGCTCGCCTCGAGCGCATCGCTTCTAAAGCCCAGCGTGATGCCGCCGAAAAGGCTACTGCGCACGCCCGAAAGCCTGTGCCAGTGGCGACTGCGCATCCCTCCGTCAATGACCATCCACATCTTCAAGGGCTGATACCACATATCATCCTCGACGCCAAAAAGGCCACTGGAAAAGAGTCTCGCTACCTGTCGACTATCGCGCGTCGTTTTAACGACGAAAAGTTGGCAAACAGCTGGCAAGTCATGTGCAAGTATTTCGACGGACGCTGTGCGCTTGAACGCATCGCCTTGCAGGAGGACATGAAGCGAAAACTGGTATGGAATACATTAACAGCCATGAGTGAGTATCTCCTCTGCACTCGTCATTGGTGACCAGACTTTTCTTTTATATCTAGAGCGTATTATAGCACTTGCAGTCTTATGTGCGGCCGGATGAAACGTTTGTAATGATAGAAATCTCGCTGGTGGTATCTAGGCAGTAAATAGCAACGAAGTAACAGGTGCAAGACCATGGCGAACACATCAAGCCAGGCACTCTGCCACACAAATAAAAAATCTACTTCCCATCCACCTGGTGAACGAAACTTGGAAACGCCGCAATGTGCGTATTAAATCGCAAGTAGAAGTAATAACAGGAGTGGAGAGAAGTGAAGTTTCCCAAAACAAAGGCAATCGGTGTTTGGACCTTGCATCCATCCATCATCCGTTTCGGACTTGATGCACTAAATGCCCCAAGGTATCGCAACATGAAGAATAGTAACGCCACAAACCGACCTGACCCGAGAAAAAGCAAACCAGGAAGTAAAGTCTCCTCAGCACAATGTGGAACGAACTTCGGACATGCCCCTGTAAACCTATATGATGTATCCCATGCTTGCGCACACTGAGGGTGCACCCTCGAAACAAAAAACAATAAACAATAAACGAAAACACACCCGGGTAATGCCAAACTCCGAAATATTCACACCTCCAAAAAGCCCGATAGGAAGCCCAGGCAGAAAAGGAGAGCGATATGCAATAATAAAAATGACAGCACCAATTACAGTGCGACACCGACAAGCTAGGGTTACCCATTGAGTGAAATCCTGGTATGTATCTAAGGAGACATGCTCCAGAAGACAGAAGAAGATGGGCTAGACAGGACCGCACTCTACTGCGTAAGATCCATGTCGTATTCATCTTCCTCCTTGAAATTGACGGAAGCATGGCCACTGTTGTCATCAGGGTCATGCCAGAATTGGTTTGTGTCATTCAAGTCGAGGTTGTCATCTGGGCTGATGGCAACAGGATCGAGGCTGCCACCTCCACCGGACAGGGATTCGCCGCGATAATCAGTATGGTGAGGCACTCGCAGACCAGATCCAGCTGTGCGCGAGTATGAGAAAGTGCCATTCTCGCTCTTGGTGAAAGCGTCCATGAGCTCCGTCTGCATGCGTCGCTCATCCTCTGTCATCTCAAAGGGGAAATGCCCACCAAGTTCAGCGATGGTGTTCATCATCTCCTCTTGCTGTTGAAGCTTGAGATGGAGCATCCACATGAGGTCCCGGGTCCAGCTGACAGCACCATTCAGGATATCGCCCTTGTTGGGTCCCTTGTCCTTGTCTTCGATGGGAAGACCTGTTGTGATGTTGCCCGCAGTGGTTCCAGTGGCTCTTCGAGCGCCTGGTCCAGCGAGCCCCGAGGTCGCCTGAGGGCTAGAGATTCCTGTCAATGAAGGTGACAAAGGCGTGCCGTTCTGGATCAGTTTTCGGATCTTTTCATCTTCAAGACGATGTGTGGGGACAAGCCTGCTAAGATCCTGGATCCTCTCGTTAATGTTGTCTCGTCGGCGACGCTCGACAAGATTATGAGACTCCCGACGGCGTTTCCTCTTCATTTCCTGAGAAGAAACAGCGTTTGAAGCAACACCGAGCTTAGCAGGCATCGAGGTACCGCCTTTCATCATGACCTCACTGATCTGGTTCATGCCTGGCTGCATGGGGGAGGAGAAGCCCGAGTTGTAAGAAGCAGGGATACTTCCAGCAGGGGTATTGAGCCACTGGCCATTGGCTGATTTCATGGCTTGACCGCCGAAACCGGGGGACTCTTGCGATCCGATTGTCATCCCATGGAGGGTAGCGGTCTTCGGTGTCATTGGAGACATGGGACTACGACTGTTGCTGGAAGGTTTTCGCTGCATCTGCTGGGACATTCGAGCTCTGGCCTTGGCGTTGAGGTAGTTAGGGTCGCTGCTGTCAGCATTCATGGCACCAGCTAGAGGAGACTCGGAATACGACAACGGCGAATGTAGAGAGGTTCCAAGGGAGTGGCCTTGCATTTGTCGGTACTGAGTGTTGAAGCCAGTGTTAAAGGGGCTCTGGATGGGGTCTCCGTCGGGGGTACTTGAGTAGCCGTTCATATGGGACTGGTCGATTTGCAAGCCTGAATTACGGTGGGAGAAGGCATTTTGAGAAAAACCACCCATGCTTAATCCTGAGAAGTCCTGGCCGCCTGTCATACCAGACTGGGTAACGGGAGGCCCGTTGAGTCCATCGAGAAGCTCGTCATCGTCAAACATGGCGGAGCTATTTGTGAATCCATTGGTGCCGTTCCCAGAGTTGTTGTTGAAGTTGTTGTTGAAGGAGGGTGAGTAGCCACCGGACATGGCAAGATCATTGGGGTCGATGCTTGCCCCGCTGTGGCCGTTGCTGAACTGATTAAAACCGTGTTGGGCCATTGTGACGAGGATGGCGAAGGTGAGTTTGTCGTGTCGAGAATGTAGAGTCGGATGTTGGTGCCCTAGCTAGAGGGGGGATGTGGGCGAAATATTGTGGGCGTCCACCAGTTCGGTTAAGGGCGATGGTACGCTCAGAATACGAAATATCAAGCTAGAACCGGCCTGTTGAGGGTTCGAGTCAGTATCTTGTCAGAACAGCGCGGAACACAAAGCGGGGGAGAAGTGAGGGAGGAGACCGGCTCGGTGATGGGGAGCGGCATCCATATATGGATGGAGTGCCCACCGCCGCGGAGGTTACATTGATGAAGAAGAGTGGCGGGCGGAGAGCCGGGGGTTTGAGGCTTGCAGACCTGACTCACCAGATAGGCAGAGAGTGTTGGCTGCGGGGAGCAAACAGAGCAGGAGAAGATGGAACGAGCACTATTCGCAGTCCATAAACGGATCGCCAGTGCTGAGTAAGTAAGTAAAAGCTCAAAAGCGACGACTGAACGGCCTTGTCGGATATGTGGAAGCCAAAAGAAGATTAAAGTGTAGGAGAAATAGATGGCAGTCGTAAGTCGGAGGGAGAAGTTCGGGTCGGAGAGGGTTGAAATGGCGGGCACCGAGTGCGCACCGCAGGGCCTCCAGGTAGATACCTACTGTAGGTACCTTCAAGGGGTTAAGCGTTGAGGGCGTTTCCTGGGCGTGTAGGTACTCCACAAGTCAAAAGGGCAGAATGCGGTGTTGGGCGCTTGTGCTGGAGTACTTGGTAACGCACGGGCGAAAAGGTCCAGTTATCTTCAGGCGCGTACTAGCCCCAGTCCAGTACTATGAGCAGTTGTCTGGAGATGCAGTCCTTTACAATGAGTAGTGCGGGGGTCACAGCGGTCGGAGTAGCGGTTGAGGGGTTCTGGTTATCGTTCTTTGTTCTTGTCTGAGTTGTAGCTTGAAACGTATGCTCGGTCGAGGTAGGCGGTGAAAAGTATATTTTCAAGGTTGTAGTGGCTGTTCTTGGAATGGTGAAATGACCAGTCAGCAACATAGTTCTCAAATACGGTTGTCTGAGTCGTGGTTTGAGGGGATGATGATGATGGTGCTTTTGGTTTTGGGGCATGGGAGTGTGAAAGGCGATACGTGTGGGTGCTACCCGAATAAGAAAGAGGGGGGGCGCCGCTAGGCTAAGGCAAGGCCACTGGATGTCACTTGTACCCTCGCACCTAACTTGAAGGTCGGTCAGGGAAAGGTTCCCAACGTAACGAAGCGCGCCTCAATATTTGGAGGCTTTGTGAAGCTCATTATAAAGGGAGAAGGGGCGAACCGCAAGGGTCGCTCGCAATGACAATGACGACAGAGATGAGAAGAGAAGGAAATGTGAACAGAACAGTACGGCAAACAATTTGCGGAACAAAGAAGCAGTCAAACAAGGGAGGGGGCTAGACAATAACGGGAGGCTATGATGCGTCGTACTGCCATAAAAGGTCCAACGGTTGGTCGGAATTTCTCTAGGCAAAGACAACTGGACCCAGAGGCCGATATGGTATGCAATGCAGGTCGATAAAAAGACCAAAGAAGGGAGGGAAGTCTGGAAGGGGGTTGTTGGTTTATTTTTACTCACCAGAAATACTAAAAGCACTATGATGCGCAGAAGGCATGGAAACAGTCCCTTTGGCACTTATATTGATGTGGTATTATAGCCGAGATGGATAAGGCTGTTGTTGGTTTGACAAGAGTGTCTTGCAAGAATACCTTAGTAGGTAGGCAGGCAAGAGGATGATGGGTGATATGACGATTCAAGTCGAGCAGAACGAACACGGCTGGATAAAGTACCCGAATTGTATTGGGAGAGAGTATGGGACGTGAGCAGTACCTAGGTAGGTAGGTAGTCTGACCAGGCCTTGTGTTGCTAGAGCTGAGCTGAGCTGTACTGCGGTGCGTTGCTGTTATGGATGGTTGAGGAGGGTGAGTCCTAATCAGGAAATAGGATAATGGTGGGGCACCAAAATGCAGGGCTCAGGTCCGTAAGGTACGGCGATGTGGTTCCTCGGGATGATGTGATTGAGGTCCCAAAAGAGAAGAAAGAGGCCAGGTCTGTTGCGCCAACAATGGGTTACTTGCAAGTGTTGAATGCCAAAGAAAAAGCCTAAGCAATGTTGTTTCTTGTCGGCGGGGTGCGTCTCAATTTATCAAAACGATCTGATGTCTAGGGCTTGCTTGTTGTAGACCTCCACTGTGACAGGTATGGCGTAAGACTGGCGGCAGGATCGGATAGTCTGGAATGACGAGATAAGTCAAGCAAGATGGGCGTCCTCGATTTGTCGGGCCAAGGCAGGCGGTCTGGGGTTTTATTGTATTTCTGGCGCCGCGCAAGTGAACTGGAGGGGCCTAGAGCTCAAGAACAGGTGATATATGGCCTAGAGCAGAGAGGAGAGGGTGGTGGAAGTAATTTAGACCACTTGGTGGTGACGATAAGTCGGTCAAGGGTCCAACACAATAAACGCTCGGCCGTGGCTGAAGGGGGTCGATTAGATCCGATACGAACAAGGCCCGTACACCAATATAAGGGTCTCCCGTCTTTCTCAGTGACTACTCTCACGAACGCGGTAGGTATGAATGACGATCAAATGGTAGGGGGAGGAGTTTCGATTCGTACGTAGGTAGGTAGATTGCTAACGTCTCTTCTTGTTCTGTTCTTAGCCTTGCTCTTGATATTGTGATAACCTTCCTCGTCCTGTTCTTCGTCCCCTTTGGCTGTGCTTACTCCTTCAAGATTCCGCTTCGATTCGATACAGTTCCAGTTGGTGATGACTGTACAGGCCAGGCCAAAAATAAGGTCCTTTCTATCACGGCTGCAAGATGAGATCTTCGATCATTTGCCGCATGCTAACGGGCACAAGGATCCTCCAATTTATACTTCCAAAAGGGAACTAAAAATACTAGCCATGGCTACCAAGTCAGATGTACAATTTCCATCGTCTCTGACCCGCCTGACACCAAGTATTTCAGACGAAACGTGGAGACGGCGGTCACTGGTCACCTTGAAGTTGTATGGAAACTGGGCTTAGACTTGGACATGAATCGAGAAAGTTGGCGGTAATGGTGGCTGCCATGGTCTTTTGCTATCTCCGTTCTGTTTTGCAGTGCGTACAGTAGCCTCGATAACTGATAGTCAAGGGAGGAGGGTGTGGGTGTTGCTATGTGGGTGGGCGCCAGGCTGAACGTGACTTGAGATTTAAGACACCCAAGCCCAAGTCTCTGTTTGGACTCGAAGGACTCATCGGGAATTGCTACATGTAATCGACTATCCCGTCCTAGCTTCCTCTTCTTGCCCTCGGTCATGCGCTGAAAGCTTTCCCATCCTTCCTGGTCTTCTGTCCACGCGCCCCAGCTACAGACCACCACCTTTTGTTACAGAACATCTCGACATTGCTGTTTCTCGTAAACAGATATATACGGAGTTTTTCGGAGTCCAGTAAGAATCAACCTTCGTCAGCCTGACGACACTCTGAGTCTGATGCCAGTGTGCCAGAACAGAGTGAGGCTGGGCTCCATTGTGGCATTTGCCTTGTCATATTTAGACGGTGAGGATGCGGCATAATAATGCTAGATTGCACTGTGCCTTGCTTCTCATCTCAAACATTGATGGAGGGTGTCTGTCAGACTTTCCTCACGGTTTCCCGACTTAGTTCCCTACGGATCGTGTCCGGCCCTCTACGGTCCGCTCCTCGAGTGGTAAACATTAGGTAGGTAGGTAGGTAGGTAGGTAGGTAGTATGGAACCCGCTCAAGGCCTCTCCCGTCTGGACCCTGTCCTTGGAGAAGGGACATGTCGGACACGGCGCCTTTGTGACAACACAAGTGATGCAAAGATGTCCATATCGTAAGGTTGTATAATATGTGATATGGCTGGCTACCTTGGCACTCGAGTAGTAGTGAGCGATCAGCCTAAAGGTCCTGAAACCTCCATGTCCCGTCTCAGGGTCTGGTCCTGCAGGGCTCCGAACTCAGCTCCGAAACAGCCCTGAGCTATCTATTTACTAAGGTATGTCCTATGCTAGGCACTGTATGTGTGTATATGCTATGCTTCTCTGTCATGCATGATCCCTCCCGTCCCCGCCGAGGCTTCCATCAATCAAGGACGGGCCGTGCTGGGAAAGATCCATGGGAGCCACAGACCACATGTGGCACCAGACCTACCCAAAGCTAGTGTCCCCTCTAACTCAGCCAATCATACAATTTCCTCATCTGCCCAACTTCTAAGAGGACGACATACCAGGTAAAGCTCGGAATGGATGTGATCCAATCCAAGTAAGGAACCACACACCCAACCCCAGCCCATCAACTTCCTGGCTTAGTGCCGCCCTCCACTATCAACGACGACCAACTTCACTCCTCTCCAACGCCCCAACTGCACCCGTTTTGTTCTCTTTCTCGCGCGAAACACTCCGCTTGTTTCGTCGCACATTTGTCGTTGCTCTTATCGGCCTGTTTTCTGGCTGCCTTGCTCAACCCTCTTACCGCTACTACTTCCGACCATTTTCCAGCGGTACGCGCGGTTATCTAGGTGCAACTGCTACTGAGCCTGCACCCCCTTAGGTTGGCTCCAAGCCCCCAACGACTCGTAGCCCTCCGTTTCGACATCGCCGCCTTGCGCAAACCCGTGTCGTCAGCACCCAGTTCAAATTCTGTAAGTAACAGGTAGCGGCAGGCAACCACTTTTGCCCACCCCGTTTACTTTGGCTTTGCCTCTATATTATCGGACCTGTCGACTGACCGCAATAATTACCATGCCAGACCTTCCAAGGAAGTGGATGCTACTCTTCCAAGTTATACACTTAGGTTGACACGAAACCACTGTTGTCGGCTGCTCTACGACCCTCCCACCCCTATCGTTACTACGAGCTCGAGCCCGAATCTGGATTTCAGCCCGAACTTGACCCTGCGCCGCACGATCGACGTATCCGCTCCGTCCCTGTCCTGTCGTTGTCGAACCCGTCCCTCACGTTCCCGCCCCTCTGGATCTACCGCTATGGCTTCTTCTTCCTTCCGAGACTCTATAAACTCCCTTGGCTGGAGTCGTCGCGATGAGCCGGTCAACACTTCGCAGCAAAGCGGCCTGCTCTCTTCCATACAGAGTTTGAACCCCTTCCAAGGGGGTAGTGGTTATGTTCGCCTTCCCACCACCGAGAGTGCCGGCGCGCCTCTGCCTGCGCCCAACCGACGTGAAGAGGAGGAGGGCTGGTTTGTTCGTAAGTCAACCTTGAAATGTTATCTCATTTTCACCTATGGCATTTCAGTACCCCTGCAGCGGGACAGGTGCATTGCATCTGAGCCATGTCCTGAATATGCATGTGATACAAAGTGACATGCCTCGTGGTTAGGAGACACTAACCCGACTGGCAGTTAGCCGATGGGATCGATTGTTGATTTTTGGAGCTTGCAACCTCGCTGCTGTGGCATGTTTCGTCATCTGCTTCACTTTATTCCCTGTCCTCTCACTGAGACCACGCAAATTTGTCATCCTGTAAGTTGAGAGCTTCCGTACCGTCCCTTGTTCTCCTTACCGATCGCTGTCACGCGGCCCTACTCCTGCGAGGCCGTTTTGATTGTGTGACTAGTTTCACCCATGCTGCGGTGTCGTAGATCCGACATGGTGAATTTCAAAATCGCATAGAAGCTGACGTTGGGCTACGCAGATGGTCTGTGGGATCTCTAATGTTTCTGGCGTCGTTTGCCGCTGTTATGGGCCCTATGAACTACATCTACCATCTTCTTTCGACCCCTCGACTACCGTTCACCGCGGCCTATTTCGGATCCATCACGTTGACACTTGTGTTTGCCTTGAAAGTGAGTTGAAAATTGTCTCGTAGCTCAACGCATACTGACAGACCGATAGCTTCACAGCACTCTTCTCACCTTGTTCTCCGCCCTTATCCAGCTTGCCTGCTTGATCTGGTACTTGATCAGTTACTTCCCTATGGGATCTACTGGTCTACGTTTTGCCACATCATTCGGAGCGAGACAGGCGACAGCCTGGATGACTGGATAGATATTAGCTTTGTCTTTGGAGAGCGAGTGCCCTTGAGGTTTATATTCTCTTTGGATTCCCTTGCTCTTATAGCGCTGTCCTTTTCGCTGTATGTCCGTTGCGCATCTCCAGTAATATTAGTAATGAATGGCACAAAAGTAGATTGTTTTTGCAAGCAAACTTGCCATTTTTGAATATTGGAAAGTATCTATACTGTGCACTATCAAGCACTCCTGTCGCTCAACCTCAAGTTATTTGAGAAATCTCATTTCTTGACTCTTCGAGCAGCATCCTAAGTTCTATCTCATATGCATGAAGCCGTAGAAATTCTTGTCGCGATCCCTTAAACAGACTACTGCCAAGACAAGCAGCTTGAATAGCAGCCGCATTCTCACTAAATTCTGATACATGATCTATCTCCAGCCTATTATCCAGCCGTTTCATACATGGTAGTAGGTATTGATAGCTGATACTGGGCACGATAAGATAAGAACTGCAGATTCCGTTACCCCAAAACGGCAGGCCACCAGGTGCCGTGCCCAATAAGCGACTAGCAGCTGAGCAGTCTCGAAACACCTGGGTAGGGTATCATAAGTGTCTCTAAGTAAGGTGATTATGTATCTAGGTAGTGTTTTGCAATCAAAGGTTCACGATGATGGCTGAGTTGTAAGGGTCCTTTAAGTTGCAACCCGGATCTTCCACTTCCATTGACTGCACTGCAATAGGTCTATTTCGGTTTGTTTACGACATGGAGCAGGAGCCTTACTGGGTGAATCAATGCAGTAAGTTTAAACTAATAATATTTAGGTCTGGTTATGAAATAAAGTGCCTACAGGAACAGAACCACCGCAGATTTACGTTGGGGCGAAAAATCCCACAATGGACTTGACGTATTGCAGGTGTCGCCATGGGGAACACCAAGACTATTATTTGAACTGAGAAACATCCGTTATGATGCTTTCCATTGGCTAGCAATAGGTAGGGTACGTATCGTTGTGACGGTGATGGGGTTTTGTAAACTTTTGCTCCATAATCGTCTGGTATCAGTTGGATGTGGGTTGCTGTGCCCTCTTTTGGGGCACGTACAATTGATCGTTACCATCAATCAGTTTTGTCTAGGAAGCCTGCCCCCAAGTTTGTTGGAACTGAAATTGCTGATTCGCTTGACTCTTTGTTTGGCGCGTTTACGGAGTAATGTGCATGTTTTAACTCCCACATTGGAGATACGTCGATACAGTAGGTGTGGATGTTATAGTAATCGTTATTACTGGTAATCGATACTTGTTGTTGTAAAAGCCAGAGCACGGTTTCCGAGACACCCAAGAGCCCACTCGTGGTTGAATATCTGGCCACAAGTCAAATAATCAAAACTGAAAGAAACTGAGAATCCAAGCTTAAACATCGGTTGACTGAATATCGGTGCCATGGCATGCATTACACTTCGCATATTGTACTATGCCGGAAACCCTATTTACTGGTTTCCGGGTCTTCTACATGGATCAGGCTTTGTCGGAGATATGATGGAATCTTGTTGTCCTGGAATTCGTGCCTGAACTGTCTGGTTGTCGTGCACAAGATGCGTAATAATTTGACTGTGCTGTGTATCCATGCCACCTCAACATGGATAGAGTTCGCTGAGCAATGGATGCCTGCGTGACTGTAGTCAGGTTGTCAATTAGGAAGCAGCCGAAGCAAGCAAGGTGAAGAGCAGTGATCCAAAACCACCTTCACAAGGTCGTTGTAACACCCACTATTAGGTAGATAGTTACTGGAGAAAAGCCGATTTATATTCGCGCATCTCCACCCTATCACGATCGTTCGGGTTCGGTTGACTGATGACCTCTGCCAGGCACCCTCCAGGGTCTTTGAATTCGTTCATGATGGCTCCTGGTATAGTAGTGAGTAAGTGCATGTGGGGCTTGAGTAAGAGTTGGGTACATTAGTACTTATCAACTGCGAATTGCCCTGAATCGACCTCAAGACCCAACCCTAGTGCCTACCTCTACTTTGTAAATTCATTAGTATCTAGCGTTAGTAGGACTCTGCCACTTGCAACCCAGGGCTTTCCGGCCTTCGAGTCAGGGGCAGGGTAGCGCTCCGTCTTATGGGATTCCAATGGGATTGTACTTGATCTTATTGTGCGTAACTCGACAGAAGGCCCCCGCAGCTGACCGGCTTGTACTGTACCATGAACTGCAGTGATTGAGTACTACCTACGTTAGTACCTAGGTTACAGTTCAGTATTGGTCTATACTCTGCAGTGCGTCAATCATCATCTGCATCCAATGAACGGACCAGGGCTTCGTAATTTTGTCTAAGTTGTTTAGGATTCGGCAAGCAAATAAACTTCTGGAAGCGTCAGAAAAAGCTGATCAGAAAGCATAGAGAGGAAACAAAAAAGGCAAAGGGTAAAAAAAACTAAATAAAAAAAAAAAACTAAAAAAAACTCCATGATTGTGTGTAGTAGAAGGGAAGAAAAAAATGCACTAGTAAGTTAGAATGGGAAGGAAGGCCCCCGTCTATCCATCCATCCATCATCTGGTTCTACCTGGGCAGTCACCAAGGATCACTCGGCGTATCGGCCGGTACCTTCTCGATCAGTTAGCCGCAGTACATTTGCGTGGTACCTTCCGCCTGCGGATCAGAACCAGAACCCACGGTAACTTAACTTAGAGCCTACCCGTGCTGCAAGTGAGAGGGGGGGAAAGCATGGGGAAAAAATTTATTATTCACACAACGCAAAAAATAACCTCCGGCGTACATTTTCTCTTTCTCTGCCTGGTCTCCGTGCACCCTCTTCCTGTAAACCACACTTCGCTTACCAGCCGAATTCCAAGCCAAAGGAATTGCTACTGCAGAGATTCCTTTACCTTGTTCCACGGTTTACATACATCTAAGCTTACCTGGTTCATCTCTCCCCTCCTCTTTTCTCTTGGTCATTTCAGTCCATCCATCATAACCACCCCGCCTGGTCTGCCAGGTATTTTTGGGTTCTCTTCTGGCACCCTCGTGACGGACGAGACATCGCAACGTAACGAGCAGATACTCCCAGCTTCGATTTTGGGCTGAATAGTCCTTGACAACTGGTGCCTTGGTATCGACTTGTTCCCATCAGGCCTATTCTCTCAAGTTTTGTACTTGACAAAAAACACAACAAGGCTATAATAGCGAAGCCTAAGAGCTCTCTTATTCTTCCTCCTTCGCTGAAACGCCTGCTTCTTCAGACCTCCAGTTTCGGCCAAGCAAACACCGTCTGACATCACAGAATTGTTCGCTTCTCCTACCCGGAAGTTCTCAATCAGCACGCACTCATCCTTCGCGCACAATCCGATCCAGCCGTTGCTCCGTTAGGTCTGAAGCCCTCGATTCAACCGGCCCTTTACTACCAACTTTGAAAACTCTTTCCTCGACTCGCATCCTCGATATTTAACTTTTTTCAAAGATTCACAACGACCGACGCCCTCATCAGTTGGGGGTCTACGAATAGCGAGCGACTGTATTGCACAACGGTGCTTTGCGCCTCTCCCAGCGTCTGAAGGGGGTTGAGACATTCTGGGGTTTTTTTTATCTCTAGAAATATTTCCTTCTACATCCTGGTGATCCCAGGTGAATTAAGCACCTTGGGTCTACTCTTCCCGTCTCATTCACGACAGTAAGTCTTTGAAACACGGCTCGCCTTGAGATGAGTCCATCAGCTATCGTTGAGATCAACGACATGGCCGCCCAATCAACTTTTTCCTACGCACAGGCTGCGAAGGGCAAGGGCACTGTCCCTGCCTCAAATAGCGCTGCTTCCACTGACGCAGTTGCTCCCGCCCAAGATAACCAGGCTCCTGCGGCTGACGCTGACACTGCTGCTCCTGCGGAGGACGCAAAGACGGAAGCTCCTGTCACTGAGCAGGCTAACTCCGAAGCTCCTGAGAACGTCGAGCTCCCTGCGGCAGCGGCAGCGGCAGCGGCAGAGAAGCAGGATACCGAGAGCGTTCCTGGGTCCGAGAGCGATGCCCGCTCCGAGTCGACACAAAGCAGACAAGCCGAGTCGAGGCGTGAGGATGATGCTGGAAGGTTGGATCGCCCCTGGCGACGCAATGAGAAGACACCAAGATCATCAAGCAATGCTACAAGGTCTGTCGACGAGCAGGACTCCCGAAAGGCTAGGCGAGGTAAGAAGGGCAAGGCCTCCGAGAAGCAAGCTGGCGAACAAGCGACAGACAAGGAACAGGAGACGGCAGCCGAGCCACCAAAGGTTGAACTTTCCGAAGCACCCATTCCCAGCGTCAACATTTGGCACAAGCGAAAGGAGGCCCGTCAGGCAAAGTCAACTAAGTCTGTCCCCACACCTGCGGAGGCTACAGTAAACGGCACTTCAAGTCACAAGGACGAGAAGAAGACCGAAGTGTCTCCTGTACCCCACACAAATGGTATCAAGTCTCATCAAAGACAGGCCAGCACTATTCGAGCAGAGCGAAATGGTCCTCGGGGCTCGCGAATGAGCGAAAAGGATGGCAAGAGCGAGGTTCCTCCATCTGTTGATGACTCTGCGGCATGGCCTACTCCCGAGACTGCTATTTCTGCCATTAAGGAGGACAGCAAGAAGAAGACCGCCGACAAGACACCTGAGAGATCAGACCGCTCCGATAAGGACAGTCAAGAGGACGGTAGCTCGTCGAAACCTCGCCAGAAGTGGGTTAACATCAACTACGTCCCCACAGTCAACTTTGAGACCCAGCTTCCTCAAATGCGTGGCTCCAAGCCTCGTGGTGGTGCTCGTGGTAGCCGTGATACCACCAACCGAGCCGCAACCAGTGGCGCCACGGAGAAGTTGGCATCTACCTCCCCTGCGAACAAGACCAGCGATAACAAGCCCCGGGATACCTCCAACAATGCCGCATCACAGTCTGGGGCTAAGCGTGGATCTGTCGACATTGCAAATGGTCAGAAGAAGGCTTCAACAAACGCAGGCTCTGATAAGACCAAGGATCCTTCTGCTCAATCTTCGGTAAGTAACATGAATCGAAGACGTGCATGTCCACCTTCGAGAAACAAAACTGCCTAGCTTTATCCTTCATTTGCAATATACTAATAATTTTCTTGTACAGGATGCTCCTCAAGCTTCCCGCGATCGTCCTGAAGGCCGCGGCGAGAGAGGTCGAGGCGGCTACCGTGGACGCGGTCATCATGGCCATTCCCAGTCCCAGCATGCTATTTCTGGAACTGGGTACCATGGTCAAGGTTCCAGTTCTTCTCGAACCCAAGGCTACAGTCCCCCTATGCGACAAGGTGGGCATGGTAGTGTCTTTACGCCTTCCTCTCAGCGAGGCCGTGGCCGCAATGGCACTAACGGCTACCATCGTATGTCTGCACCCAACGGTGGTAACCGCATGCCTGTCGCCCAGCCCCAGTTCGCTCCCTACGATTACTCGATGGCGGTGCCTATGGATACAGCGCCCCTACAAAACCATCAGTTCAACGCGCTTCTTTTGCCCATGCTGAAGAGCCAAGTCGAGTACTACTTCTCTATCGAGAATCTTTGCAAAGATACATATCTCCGGGCGCATATGGATTCCCAAGGCTTTGTCCCTCTGCACTTCATTACTTCTTTCAGGCGCTTGCGAGATTTGACCGAAGATATCAACCTCATCCGGTATGTTTGCGAGGAGTCGACCGAGATTGACTACGGCGTTGCGGACGACGGCGTCGAACTTCTTCGTCGTCGAGACGGCTGGCAAAACTTTGTTATGCCAATCGAAGGCCGAGATGACATGGCTCGCAGGGAAGGTCCTTCCCAAGTTACTTTCAAGAACAGACACTACAACTATGCCAATGGCCAGTTCAATGGTGCTGCTCATATGCCATATGGTGCACCCATCTATCATCACGACCCTTCTCTCCAGCACTTCGCGCCACGTGACGTCAATGGAGTTGCCCCGACTGGCACCAGCCAACTCTCGGCTACAGTCCCCGATTTCTCACCTTCCGGAACAGTTCCTCTCGTTGGCCCTGACGGCGAAACCCAGGTTACCAGCGTTGAAGCTCTCACCAACGGCCATGCTGAGGATGCCGTCCCACTTGCCAACGGAGCGCATGCTGAGGCATCTCAAGCCACTGAGACTTAGACTGCTCTGCTAAATGGGGACGTTGTTTGCGGTGGGGGTACCAGGCCTGTGTTTCCCTGTGGCCTGGTAAGCGGCATTTCTGAGAGAGTTTGTTGCCACGCCCTTGGTCTGGGTCGATACGAATTCACGCGTCCCAGATTTTATAAATGTTTTTATGATTTCGAGTTGCTGGTCAAAATTTGTTTTTGTTTCCAACCCATCATTAGTCGCGACGTGTGCCGATCGCGGTCTTTTTTTTTTTTTTTTTTGGTTCATGAGCCTCGAGCGAACCGATTGTGTGTATTACTTCACGGGGTGTTATGCCGGGTGTGACTCTCGACTGTATTGAAACGTGCAGCGACTTGCTTAAAGGGTCTCGATGTGCCTTATGATCTACCAAGCTATCAAGCCATGGTCATAGAGGCACCAAAGTGCCCTGATGGCTATACTTCTCAAGCTTTTCAATGCAGGGCACAGAAAGTTAAGGGTCGAGGATACGATGCAGGTATTTGATACCCTGTTGAGCGATGCAAAAGTGAACTGCTAGCATGACTAAGGAGGATCTCTGTGGACGACACATGGTTGTCTCAAAAGCCTGGTTTATTGGTTTTTACAAGGCGTGCTCCAGGGAAGGTATTTTGTTGATTGCGAGGGCGTCGGCGACATATTGGAAGAGACATGCCACAGAATGTCTACACCACCACATTCGACCAACCCTAGACGGATGTTGGACGGTTGTAATAATACCTGGGAAAGGTCAATCGACAAGTGTTGCAATCGATGGTTGAATCAGGGTGTGTTGGGGGGGCAGGGCAGCATTGAAGCTTGCGGAATAAAAAGATGTGGAAGAAAAGCACATGCGCATGATATACACGGACGTATTCGGTTTTTTTTTTTTTGTTTTTTTTTTCCTCCACTGCATTTGAAGGGGTTCCAGGATGGTGTTGCTACAATTTCGGTGTTAATCTTTTTTTTTTTTTTTGGTCCTTTCTTTTGCTTTACAGAGGGTCTGATGCTAGAGGACACCTTCCAAACTTTGCTCAAAAAAAAAAAGGAGTTTTGTTATCATTTTCAGAAACTGTACAATAGTATGTCACGAAAAGAAAAAATGTTGAGATATCAGCTGTTTTCTCATTTTCGACTCTGCTTTATCATATTGCACAAGGAGAAAAGGCTAGGGATTGGTTTATCTCGTGTTTCCCATGCGTACTCGGGACTAAGAGGTGCTACGGGCGATGTA
Organism: Fusarium brachygibbosum; assembly: GCA_018886245.1. NCBI lineage: Eukaryota > Fungi > Ascomycota > Sordariomycetes > Hypocreales > Nectriaceae > Fusarium > Fusarium brachygibbosum. The sequence continues at coordinate 1,849,199 of MU249524.1, forward strand.
GTTCTTAACAGCCGATGACGTTTTGCTGGCTGCTAAGTTTGATTGTAAGAGACGTGAGCTCTGATAACTCTTTCTCATTTATCCAACTGTCATGATGATCGTCCATCATGTTGGCGGGGTTAAATTGAGGGGTCTTTCGCACTTGGCCGTAGGGTAGCTGAGTTATTGGTGATTATCAATCTTTTTCTTCCACAACCGAAGTTAAATGACCTGAACCTGTAACTTTTAAGAGCCAATTTATATAGTGAAGCGTTTCGACTGTTGCCCCAATTTGCAGTGTTTCCGTGGCGCTCCTTAATAAAGTGTTAGGCAGCTACATAACGAAAAGACAGAAGAAATAAATTTAAGTGTAAAGTATACATATACTTTAGAAAGAGGAGACTTGTGGCCGGGTTGGCTAGACAGAATCAGAAACAGTTATAAACAAGTAGATTAGAACTTCAAATCAGACTATAATTTATATTGTAATTCCGAGCCTGAGTCTGGAAGTATGCAGATTACAAATCAATCTATATAGAAGATCTGATTCATATCCTAGTACATACGACCAAAGGTAGTGGAAAATACGGGATCCCGTCCGCTCTCCCATAGTCAAGCCACTAACCGGCGGATTAGTAGTTGGGTCGGTGACGACCAGCGAATCCCCGCTGTTGTATGTTATTTTTTATCCCCCATATCCAAAACTTCTTCCTATCAGTTGTTTGTCCATTCTTGACGGGCTTTGATGTTTGTCGGGCTGGTGCTAGACCTACACGTCGTCAATATGCAGTACGCCAGTAACCAAGTGAGATCTCAATTATTACTGCTACCGATACCAGAATGACAACAATATTAGAAAAACGCCAGCTTGAAACTGTTGGGCCCGGTGCTTATTTCGTGAATGCATTATATATTTTGGTGGTTGGTGATGAACCGATGATGAGTGAGCCTTAGCTGAACCTACAGTGCCTGAATGAAGGATTCGACCTTGTTGAACGAACAAAGTCACCTAACCCGAGATTTAACTTTGGTAGTTATAGAACAACAATAGCTAAGTAAGTACTAAGGTAGGTGTCCCTGAGGCGAAAGTCCTCCATTTTAATACAATGTTGGCATCCATGCTATATTGTGAAAATGATGCCAAGTAAGTGCAAACGACATCCAAATGTCTGCCAGTCTTTACTATTGTATTGTCATAGTTTGGGGTTCTTTTCATCATGGCTTGCTCTATGCTGGGAACTGGGATTACATGCCGGCCTTCACCGAGAGAGCACGAAGCAGCGCTTTTCCCACCGGGCTCTTCACCAAAACCAGGGATTGACTTGGCAAAATGCATTTTTGGTGGAGAAGACTGGTCTTTGCCTTGAACGATTGATACACCCTCCCCAGGGTATTTTCGTGTCTACGGAGGTTCTGCCCCGGTGAGTCACGGCGAGCCTTTGCTTCAATGAAGCATCGCGATGGTGAATCGTGAGATATGTCGTCTCGTGCCATGGATGTGAGGCCATCGTGAAGTACTCAACCAACCTCACGTTTACAGTTCCAAGACCTTGCCAAAGCAAGTTGGAGAAGCTGTGCTGCATGATGCAATTTGGCTTGATGGCTGAAACTCAAGGGGGTGCAAAGACGGAAGTAGTCTCAGTTTGGCAAGAGGTGAGAGAAAGAAAAGGAAAGAAGTGAAGCTATCGCCAGAATCCAAGGTACACACCGATAAGTCGCCAACTGGGCATCAACCAAAGACAAAGGATGGGCAGACGGTGCCTTGCAGGAATGTTAAAGCCGGAGCAGGGGACCCCAGAAATTGCCTAAAGAAGAAATACCAGAACAAGACCTGCAGAAAGTCTGTGCTCTCGATGAATGTAGTATTACGTCAAGCGCCGATGGGAAAAACAAACAATAAAGATGGCAGGCAGACAGACACAGCCTTAAGGAGATAGTTAAAGTGAACGTTAGTGGATGCCCCTTACCGTCTGTCCAATACAGTGCCGAAAGGCAGTAACGTTAGTAGCCTTGTTATTGCGGGATGAGTTTGCGGGGAAGCTTGAGAGCTGAGAGGCGAACAATACAAGAAGAGATTTAGAGGCCAGAGTCAAAGAGAAGCACGGATATGTTTCTTTTGATATGAAATTAAAACCCCCCGAACAGACATGGCTATGGTATGTACGATCACAAAAATAAGTGCAGAAAGGATCGGCATCTATTGTGTTATGTTGTGTTGGCTCGGCACTATCAGATTGATCCGCTTCCTGTGTAAGTGAGCAGCGGCTGCAGAATCTTCATCCTCACCCTCCCACAGAAGGGCCAAGAGCGTCTCCTGCAGAGGAATCTTCCATACGAATTCTACTCTTAATCTCGATATAAAACGCCTGATTCGTCATTGATAGTGGTGCCATGTCATATCCGCGTGGGTCTGGCCTTGACACTGACTAGCTGATCTACATACAGGGATTAAACTCGATTGCTTCCTCAGCCCGGAGTTCACAGACAGATTATCGGCCTCCCCAGCTCATGATATTCAATAAAACTACATCTGCTCTAGACTTTGTCACCCTGGGGATGATTCTGGTTATCTCATAAACTTACCCCGTCCTCCCAAGTGCAGAACTCGTCGAGTTGGCGACCGTTGCTCACCTTGATATATACTCTTTTGTGGACCCGGGGAGAGTGAAAAAGCTTAGGAGGCGAGTATCCATGGGATATTGAGCTTGGACAGACCAACACTTGTCCGTGGGGGAAGAAACCGAAAAGCAGCTGAATCTGGTATCCAAAACACATTCCGGAGCTTACCTCCGGCGGATCTGGGGAAAAGGGGCCCAGTGCTCACGGTAGGTATACCCTCACCTGGAGAACTTGACGTCAACTTAACACAATCGAGGTCACTATGGTGGAGATACCTCACCTCGAACATACAAAATGGCAAAGTGAACGTTTTCATCATGATGGAAGACAGAAGGAAGAGAAAACATGCATCAATACAAATACAAGACGGGACCTCGCTATACATTATCCTTACTGCAGACATATCCCCTTCAACTGCACTACTCACCTCCTTTCACGTCTCATCGCCCTCCCAGCCCTCCAAGAGCACAAAAAGTCACGCAAAAATGGCCGCTCAGTGGATGGAAAGGGCCATGTCCTATCCGACACTCAAGCCTGATATCGGCTCCCACTCCCAAAGACGCGAGGCTCCCTACATCAATGACCAAGGCTATGTCGACTTTTCCCCTGAGGATAAGGAGAACCCACGGAACTGGTCTAGAAAACGAAGATGGGGCATCACATGTATCGCTGTCTTCCTTGCCATGAATGGAAACTTTGCATCAAGTATTTTCTCGGGCAGCGTCGATTCTGTTGTGGAAGAGTTTGGGGTCTCAACTGTTGCTGCGAGCTTGACGACTTCCATGTTCCTCCTCGGTTTCTGTGCCGGGCCCTTTGTCTTTGCACCTCTCTCTGAGTTTTATGGTCGTCGATGGATCTTCTACATAACTTTCATCGCTTACATGGCCTTCAACTTTGTCTGCGCTTTCCCCACAAACTTCGGATCGCTCCTCGTTGGAAGGTTTTTGGCCGGAGTCTTCATCTCTGCCCCACTAAGCACCACCCCCGGAGTTCTGGTCGATCTCTGGGACCCCATCGAGCGAGGAACTGCTACCGGAATATTCAGTCTTGCTTCTTGGGTGGGACCCTCTTTGGGTCCCGTTGTTTCGGGCTTCGTCCAGCTGAAGAAGGACTGGCGATGGGGCATGTACTCTGTCCTTTGGCTGGGAGGCGCGACGGTTTTCCTAATGTTTCTGATTCCCGAGACGCACACGCCTACTATTCTGGCCCAGAAGTCCAAGCGGGCTCGACGGTCGGGTATCAAAGGATACGATCATGTCGTCACGGAGGGAGAAGAGGATGCGCCTGGCCTTGCCCACGTCTACAAGCTGGCTCTTACACGACCCTGGATTCTCATGTTTGACTTGATTTCCCTCCTCTGCTCTATCTACACATGTATCGTCTTCACTCTCCAGTTCATGCTCTTTAGCATCTACCCTATTGTTTTTAGAGACATGAGAGGATGGAACGCTGGCGTTTCGCAGCTGCCTTTACTTGGTCAGGTTGTGGGAGCTGTACTTGGAACCATTGTCATCTTTGTCGACAGTGAAAGACGACGAAGCAAAGATGCGGCAGGAAAGGTTCTATTGCCTGAAGATCGACTTCTCATGGCCATGTTTGGGGGTGTTGCCTTCCCTATCACCATGTTCTGGCTTGCATGGTCAGCGAACTACAAGTAAGTCTTTTTTCATTATCTGGGCTGCCTTGAACATCCAGCAAGAAGCAGTGACTGACGATGAGAAGTGCCGTTCCCTGGATTGTCCCAACTCTTGCGGGAACATTCCTCTCTGCCGCCCTGATGCTTGTTTATGTCGCCATCATCAACTACCTTACCGACACATACGCCTCATACGCGGCGTCTGTCATCGCCGCCAACACCGTTGCTCGGTCTGCTGGTAGCGCTGCTGCTCCCCTATTTACGACCCAGATGTTCACCGCTCTTGGCGTCGGCGGCGGAGGTTCCCTCATCGGAGGGGTCGCGACTTTGCTGGCTTTTATCCCCTTTGTATTCTTTTGGTACGGCGCTCGCATCCGAAAGAAGAGCAAGTACGCCCTTGTCGAGCCTGACCAGATGGACAAGATGGACGAGGAGGCTGATCCTACCGACTACGGTGTCGAAACCGAAGAAACTCAGCACGCGGGTGACATGGATCAATCCCAGAGCAGGCGCTCCGACGATGCATGATTTACGACCAAAAGCCACCAGCAATTGTGCCGTTAGCTTTGTGCGTGTTACGGTAATTACGAGGTAGAAATTTTGTAATGGATACGATTTAATGTTGAAAGGAGTTATGGGTTTGTTCATGTAGCATTTATAAAGCATCTATGTCTGGGGCTTTTAGACTCTGGAGTGGTATTGGTATTGGTATGGAATTGATTTTGTATCTTGAGCAGACAATCCAATTGCATGTTACTGTCAATTTCAAGTCTCATCTCGTTCAAGCAGTAGGGCCGTCTCGAGGATCAGTGTGTAATGGTGCAACGGATTGCGTATGTTATAGTTACTTTCACTTATTCGGTAGCAGGGCATGACTCAAAAACACAAACTGATCATTGGGTAACTACCGAGATCACAGTAACCACAAGGCTGAATAGGTATTCGGTAGCCACCACGCGATCGCCTTGTGAACCGCCCACCGCCTCGCTTTAGTCTTGTAATAGGCACGTCACTACAATCACGAAGCCTGAACCAGGTCCAAAGGCAACATAGATAAGTATGTGCCTTGTGATGAAACCAAGATAACAATATAGGTAATGATGAATGTGATACACTCCCAGGCATCACTTTCTTTTCGTTCCATTTAGATGAAATAGTGTGGCTAATATGGTAAAAACGTGGCTAAGTCGATCATGAACTATCATCAGCAGGCACCGTTTCTTGCGTCACATGTTGTGGATGTCATATCATATCGAAGCTCAAGTCTAGAGTAAATGGGTGGTGCAAAGGAAAATATACGATTGGACGGACTAACTTCCCGCCCGGTTTGTCCTGTCTCGTTTGTTTCTTTGCTACTAGGTAGTCCGAGTTTCACAAAGGTGACAAGTGTTTCTAGAAGAGAACAACTGACAACTCATCGAAAGTGGCAAACTCGGTTCCAGAACCATGACAAGCACATTATCGAGGATCGTGGATACGCAGATATCCTCCTTTGTGCGAGGCTGCGCAAACATGGCCTATCACTTTGAGTAAAACGCCCTGTGAGCCTCGTTTCAAGATGATCTTTACTATCAACTACCGTAAGAGAGCGGGGAAGGGACTGTATTCATCGTGTTCGGTGTTGCCGGTCGTCGAGACGAGGATTGAAGTGGAATAAATAAATGCACGATAGCTGTGGCGCAGTTGCTGATAAAGAGAAACGATGAAAGGTCTCCATAATAAAGAAACGAAACTGGGCTGTGCTGTGCTGTGCTGTGCTAAATGCCCAGCTGGGTGTTGGATGCCGCGCCCAGCACGCCCAAGAGCTTCTAGTGGGCCTCCATTGCAAGGCCGTGACCCCTGTCGAATAGCGTCAGCGCTGTGCGTCCAACTTCTCGCGAACCCCTCTTCATTACGTCGTTGGTTTCGCCCCGCTTATACGTAACTACCTCGACTTCGGGTACGTGAGGACGGGATGGAAAGAGAAGAGAGGTCAGTAGAAGAAATGGCGACTGTTAACAAAAAAGCCTGATCATCATAGCATCCAATGTAAAACATAACTTAAACCTAACCAAGTCTGAGCTACTGTGACGCAGCCTAACCGGAATCGCTTCCAAGGCTCTTAAAGCTGTGTCAAAGGTCAGCAGGGAAGCCGCTGTTTCTGTTGCTGCCCTCCATATCCCATTGATGCCCATCCATCCACCAAACTAGGAGGTAAAGCAGGTGCGGTCTCGTCCACTAGCACCCGACTCCTACTCTTACCGTCTCAAGCCCACTTTCTGCTCTTGTTCCCGTTCCATCCATCCAGTCCTAGATACTTTCCGCCCCCTTGTAAGTTGCGATACCCAAGGACCCTGTTTTGCTTGGACCGGCTTGCTCTTGGCTGTGGCTGGGTTTCTTCTGCAAGCTGATTTTCTTGATCTGCTCCTCCCGCCACATCCATCCTCTTTCCTTTTCTTCCTTGCATTGCTAGAATCATACAACCCTACATCAACAACGTCCAATATTCTTCATCACCACTGTCAACTATACAACAAAAATTGATCATTGCATTATCATCAGAACATAGCGACAAAAAACAAAATAAAAAGGAACTACAGACATCGTTCTCATGGCCAACTACGACCCGTACGATCGGGATTACTCTCGCCGCTATGTGCGAGAGGAACGTCGAGAAGATCCCCGTTACCTTGATCCTCGAGACTCTTTCAGCTCAAAGACTCACCGCGAGATTGTCCCTCGTGGACGCGAAGATAGTGACCTGTCAATAGAAGAGGTCCGCCGTGAATTTCCCCCACCCGGCACCCGCGATATCCGTCGTGCTCGATCCGCTGGACCAAACTACTACGAAGAAGAATACGAATATCGCCGTGGATACGATCCTCGTGATCGTGACTATGACCGCCGTTCTCATCGAGGAGGGCACTCCAGCCCCTACTACGAAGATGAGGATCGCAAGCCCAAGTCTAAGGGAATGACCAAGAACGAAAAGATCATCGCAGCCGTCGCCGGTGCTGCCCTTCTTGCTGGTGGTAAGGAGCTGTATGATCGCCGTGAAGCCAAAGAGGAGCGTACTGAAGTCCAACGCAATCCCCTCTCGACCGCCGCCCTGGCAGGAGTTGGCGCTTTGGCCGCTTATCAGGGCGCCCAGTTCTACAACAAGCAGCAGGCCAAGAAGGATCAAAAGACTAACATGATCCTTCAACGGGGTCGTGATGGTTACTACAGTGATTATTACTCCGACGAAGACGAAAGCCCCAAAGAGAAGAAAGGCCACAAGAACTTCCTTGAGAGTGCCATTGCAGCTACTGGTCTTGGCGCTGCCGTGAAGAGTCTTACCGGCGGTGGCTCAGATGACAACAGGAGCCGCCGCGGAGGTAGTCCCTCCAGTGAACGGTCTCGCTCTCATGCTGGTGGTAGCGGCGGCGCCAACAAGATCCAGAAGGCTGCCATGGCCTCTCTTCTTGCTGGTGCTACAGAAGCCTTCCGTGTCGCCAAGGAGCCTGGTGGTTGGAAGGGTGAGAAGACTAAGCGCATCCTTACCGCTGCTGCTGGCGCTGCTGCTGTCGATACAGCGACTGACGATAAAGGAGGAAAGCGAGGCTTAGCTGAAGCTGTTATCGGCGGATTGGTCGGAAACCGCTTGATCAATGGTTCAAGGAACGATATCGAAGAGGACCGCAAGACTGGTCGTAGCCGCTCCCGCTCGCGCGCCCGATCCAGGTCCCAGGGAGGCGGATCTGGCGGGGCCAGTGGTCTTGCTGCTCTTGCAACCGCTGGTCTAGGTGCCCTCGGCGCAAAGAAGGTTCTAGATCGCTCGAGATCACGATCCAGGAGTCGTAGCGGAAGGGGAAGGGGCAGGAGCGCCTCATACAGTCCCTCTCCAGACCGTCGTCGACAGCGCAGCCGAAGCCGCAGCGTTGTTGACAAAGCTCGCAATGGCTTGGCCAAACTTGGTCTTGGGGCCAGCGCCGGCGCAGCTGCCACTGATGACTACCAACGTCGCCGTGATCAGGATGATTTTAGCGACCGTGGTGGCAGTCGCTCCCGTCGGTACTCGGATGATATGTACGACGATAGACGGTATGGCAACAACCGAGACTATTACGATGACGACCGGTCCTATCGAGAGAAGCCAAGAGAAAGGCGACGAGGAGGACGCTCTGATTACTCCTCATCATCATCAGACATCGGAGATTCTGACGAAGACGAGAAGCGAGCAAAGAGAATGAGAGGTAAGCAAATCATTACTACGGGTTTAGCGGCCGTGGCCACTATCCATGCAGCGCACGAGGTCTATTCTAGTATGGAGAAGAGGAATGCCAGACATAAGGCCGTCAAAGAGGGACGGCTGAGCGAGGTCGATGCCAAGAAGCTCAAGACTAAAGCTATCATGCAAGACGCCGCATCAGTGGGCATTGCTGCTATGGGTATCAAGGGAGCTATATCTGAGATGAAGGAAGCCAAGGACTTGACAAAAGAGTGCAAGGAATTCAACCAAGAGAAGGCTCGCCGTCATGAGAGACGAATGCAACGACGCGTGAGACAACAGTCGATGGGCGATGGCAGGAGAAGAGCCGACAGTTGGGCTCCTTCGTCTCGGAGAGTTGACGGGTACGACTCGGACATCGAGTATGAATACTCTGACTCCCGAGACTATGAAGGCAAACCATACAGAGGCAATACTTTCCCTGCAGAGCCGTATGGGACGGACGCATACAGGAGAAATCCTAATGGGTTGCCATCTCCCTACTGAGCATCGGTCAAACCTTGCCCTGCATCTTTTTCCTCACGACAACTGCAACGCATGAATTCATGACTTATGACGAGACGACTCTTTGGCTCATTATAACCCTTGAGCCCAACAAACAGAATTGTTATTGGACAAAATGGCAATGAGACACGAAACAGAGAATATGGAAAGAGAAGGAGACGGTGTGAATGTGACCTACGGCGCTGTGTGGTGTGGCGGTTGTTTACTGCTGAAATTCCCCTGATGCATCAGATAGATGAAGCACACTTGCTTTCTCCCCGCAGTCATGCCCACATTTGTTTCACACGTGTATTCAAGACAAAGACTAACGACGATGATTGCATTAGACCATCGCCGATATTGAGCCAGTGGCTCGATTTATGCGGAATCAAGCGAAAGCTCATGCCCACCCATGGGGTGGGCAGCCTATCCTGAAGACGCAGAAGCAGGCCCAGAGCCATATCCCGGCAGACCGGCACGACTATGCATACCTGTCCAACGATGAGATGCATGGTCATGTTCCACTGCAGACGTGATTGGAGCTGGGTCTAGAAGGACCTTAGAACTAGGGAAATTGTGGGAGGGCGACACTGGTCCAACGAGATGAGACGAGAGGGGCAACAAGAAACGGAAAGGAAGTGACTGGGGACGGAAACTCACTTTATGCACGATGATGACGGGTGGGAACGCGGCTATCCGGCCTCGGGAAGAACGGCTTTTTTTTTTAATTGTTGCAGATCGATTCTCAGCGATTGGATAAAGTGCGACGAGATCGGGAATGCATGGGAAAAAGAGCTGAGACATGTGCCCCTCGACGGGATGTGGGCCTACGAAACGATATGACATGATGGATATGGATGGGATCTTCTTCTTCTTTTTTCCCTTCGGTTGTGGATTTTTGATATGTTACTGGATATAAGATGAGGTGCTGGGAGGTTAGATCTCACACAGGTCCTAGGACAACTTGACGAATCATGATCTATAATGAACGAACCTGGCTTCAAAAAAAAAAAAAAAAAAAAAAAAAAAAAAAAAAAAAAAAAAAAAAAAAAAAAATAAAAAAAAAAAAAAAAAAAAAAAAAGAAAAAAAAAAAAAAAAAAAAAAAAAAAAAAAAAAAAAAAAAAAAAAAAAAAAAAAAAAAAAAAAAAAAAAAAAAAAAAAAAAAAAAAAAAAAAAAAAAAAAAAAAAAAAAAAAAAAAAAAAAAAAAAAAAAAAAAAAAAAAAAAGAAAGTTTCCTACCCTTTAGGTAAAAACACAGGTATTGCATGTCGTCTGACCGACATAGATGACAACGCAGCACGATATGATTCGAGTTTCAAACAGTGAGACACCAAATAAGCTCACCCTTTCTCTGCCGAAAGCTCTAAAATACGAAGATCCTTGTCCTGTTCCTGTCGCTCGTTGTACGATGTCAGATACATACATACCCTGGTCATTCTCCCCCACGAAATATCCTGACTTGGTTGCTTGACCTTGGTTTTAGTTCCAGAGCTAAAGTTTTGCCAAGACGTCATCATACTATGACGTCAAGCCATGGATCCACTCGAATTGCCAACTCATCCAACAGTCAGTCGACTGCTTTAATCACGAGGGATTTTGTTATGCAGCCTGCTTCAACCCAGGAGCCTGGAGAGATGCCGGTTTTGTTCAGCAGTGAATCCTTCATCCTTGGGCTACAACACCGAATATTGCAGACAAATTTGGTCAGCAGCTATTATGACAGGTTTAAATACGCACGATCCAAGTCGGATGGTACTATTATTATATTGAGATGTAGCGGCCCGAGAGTAGTGTTTAAATATCGGTACCAGGAGTTGCAAGCCTGTAATATGCTTATGCTTATCTTCATGCGCCGAGCCCTCCACCCGACTGTTGTTTCCAGCTTTGCGCCATGGATAAGAGGTTGGAGAGATTGGCTGCCTGCTTGTCGTCAGCGGGGAAGACGTAGTCAATGTACTCCTCCCACGAGTCGTCGTCGAGCTTTCTCCGTCTCTTAGTCTTGCGCGGCATCTGTTTCTGGACTGCCTCCAAGTCCTCCGCAGACCCGTGCGTGCGCTCGAATGACAACCAGGCGTTGAGAAGTGATACGCATTCTTCCTTGAGATCCCGGTCTCGCATGCTCTTGTGCGCTCGTTTGAATACCTCACGTGCTCTTGCCTTGGCCTCTTCGCTGACGGGCTGTTCCTCGTCCCCTTCTTCCTCGTCTTCTTCGGGAATGTTGATCTCGAAATGCGCGTAGCTGATCCAGACCTTGACGTGGTCCGTCTTCTCGAGAAGACGCTCATAAAGAGCTCGTGTGCGTTCGTACTCGCCCTCCTCCTCCTCAAAGTCGATGTATGCTTTCCACAGTAGTTCCGGCATATCGAGCTGCTGTTGCTGAACGGCAAGTTCAAAGATGGCGCGTGTGCGGTCCAGGTCGTCCAACCCACGCTCCAGCTCCGCGAATTTGATCCATGTCTGGCAGTTGGCTGGGTTGAATTCGATGTGCTTCTCGTAAAGGGTACGACATCGCACGAACTCAAACAACTTGCGCTCTAAATCAACGTAGCCGTTGAAGATCTTATCTTTTGGACACATGCCTATGGCGCGGCCGAGAAGTTTTCGTGCCGCAGTAAGCTCACCTTGCCGGATCTCGAATTGCGCCGCCATGAGCCAGATTTTAGCAAATGTAAACCGCTTGTGTGGAATCAGACCCAGGCATGTGTTGTAGATCTGCCGTGTCCGTTCAACATCCTGCCCTTCCATCTCTTCCCATATAGCGTAAAAAATCCATAGGTAGATGTATCGTCTCCAATGTCGCTTCTCCTGTGTCGGTGGAACCTGAGCCACTGCTCTCTCGTATATGTCTCGGATTCGGTCAGGGTCTTGGGAAGTTTCCTCGAGTTTGGCGTAGTCGAACCAAGCGTCGTAGTTCTTGGGGTTTTCCTTGACGAGTTCTTCGTAATATACCCTTCTCTTGGATAATACAACATCCTCCACTCCATCTCTGTCGCCAAATTGCTTTTCGAAGGTTGTGTATGCCTTGTGAAGAATCATTGACTTAGATCGTGGCAAACGATCCAGAGCGTACTTGTATATCGCCCGGGCACGCTCATACTCTTTCAGCTTGGCCTCGAAGCGAGCATAGGCAATGAATAATTTCTCATCGACGAAGTCATCACCCAGCACCTCAACTGCGTCTCCAAATACTTCCCGCACCTGATCGCTTGTTCCGTATTCCTCCTCGAACTTGGCCCATTTGATCCAGTTCCGGGGTTCGGGATGATGCGAGGTAAATCTTTGAAAGACTGCTCGTGCGCGTTCGAATTCGCCGTATCGCTTCTCCAATTTGATGTAAGAACTCCACGCAGCCTCATCGGGATGCCATTCCATCCATCGTTCAAAGACTTGGCGAGTTCCTGGGATGTTGCCCAACATCTCCTCCATGTACACATATTTGTACCAGAGCTTGTCAACTCGTGGCAATCTGGAGACGGCTCTGTCAAGCAAGTTTCGCGCGTGATTGATATTCCTCGATTTCATCTCCGACTCGATATAGCGAATCCATAGTTGAACGTTGTTGGGGTGGGCATCGAGAGCGCGCTCAAAAATGGACTCGGCGCGCTTGAACTCCTTCTGCTCGAGCTCCCACTGCGCGTATCGCATCCAGTTGTTGAGGTTGAGTCGGTTGCGTCGAACATAATCCTCGAATTCCTTCCTCTTTCTTCCCTGAAACTCGTGAAGCTCTTCCAGATCAGCGAAGCGTTGGGTAGGTGCTTGAACTCCAACTTCTTGCCGGTCGACAGCTTCTCTGAGAAGTTGCTCGGCACTGATTTGAATGGGCGCAGCGGCCTTGTTTTTGACCCTTGGGGGTCCCCTGGATGACTCCATCTTGTGCTATGCGCCTTCGCCAATTAATCTTTTTGATGAAATCAATGTCGTCGATGCGAAGCAAAGGTGGGTGAAAAAGAAGGATGAATAGCCAGTATGGATTAAATTCCAGGTCAACAGAGACGCGACAAGCAAGGCTCAAAAATTCAGGTGTGGTTAGCCAATGAGAGATGGCGGATTCTGGATGTAGCCACTCCGATGTGGAGCGAAGGGGGACTAGGAAGGAGGAAGAAACAGCCGCTGTACCTAGGTGTGAGCGTCAAGTCATAGCATACTAAGTAAGGTATATATATATATATATATATATATATATATATATACTCTCATAATTACTATATAGGTTAGATTTCAGGCTGCTACTATGTAACTTCTACAGTAATGACCTACATAGAGTTTTAAATTGCCGGGACAATTTAACAATATGGGTAAAAGTCTAGAGTTTAAGAAGACTTGAACATCTATAAGTGAATAGGGAGAAACATGTATAGAGAAGAGGGAGAGGGGTAAAGAAAGGAAAAGAAGAAGAAGAAAAGAAGAAAAGGTCATTATTCACAGTTATAGCTTTCTCATTCTGCAGTCTAGCCAAGCTACTAAGGGGGGTCCGGAAATACATGAGACAGAGAAAAGTAGTACACCACTGAGTTTTGGTGTAAGTCTGTCTCGTGTTTTTCCGGACCCCGATGCCAAGGCAAATATTTAGCTTAGCTTGGGTTACTGCTTCATGACTACTTACTTTCGCGACAATCACTCTTACTCATTCACCTCATCGTTTTGCAACACGCCGCCATCATGTCGACCGACGCAGATGATCTGCTCAACGATTTTGGAAGTTCAGGAGACGAAGCTGAAGAGGAGAAGAATGATGGTCTCGTCAATGACCAAGAGGCGAATGGCGATCGCGATCGCGATGCCATGGAACTAGATGGAGATGCCGAAGCAAAGGACGATGATGATTCCGATGCCGAACTGAACGACAGAGACGATTCCGAGGCGACAAAGGTCAAGGTCGAGAAGATGCAGCTCGGGGGAGTCAAAGACGTTCGAAGTGTGGCCAGTCTGATGCAGACGCTCGAACCAGTTCTTGAGGTTAGTACCAGTATCCCCTTATCTTTTTTTTACGGTCGCATCTTGATGGACGATTCGTTTACATCAGTTGTTTTGACGGAACAGTCCTGACGTATTGCCTCGAACGTTACAGAAAATCGCACATTTTCGATCGCAAGCCGCGACGCAAAACACCAACCTGGGAAATATCGAAGACCACCCCGAATACCATCTCCTGACACAGTCGAACAGCCTGTCAACCCAGATCGATGGAGAGGTTGCTCTCGTCCATAAATTCATACGTGATCACTACTCGACACGATTCCCCGAACTTGAGCGACTGGTCACGACACCACTTGAATATGCCAAAGTCGTCGCCATCATAGGAAACGGCCCATTGGACTCGGAGAGCATCAAAGCTCTGCAGACTTCAACCGACAATCCTCTAGGGATAACTCTCAAGTCTGTCCTCGACGGACCCTCGCTCATGATTGTGACGGTCGAGGCCACGACGTCCAAGGGTCATGAAATGACTTCAGAGGAGCTTCAGCGCGTTTACCAAGCATGTGAGATGATCATATCTCTCAACAAAGCCAAGCAAACGTTAGCAGAATACGTTCAGTCGCGCATGAATATATTTGCGCCCAACTTGACCGCTCTTATCGGTTCCCTTACAGCTGCCCAGCTCCTCAACGCAGCAGGCGGACTCACGGGTCTCTCGAAGACGCCTGCCTGCAATATTGCTAACTGGGGCTCCAAGAAGAAGCACTCAGGACTGGCTACAAATATCGGCGTTCGGCAGCAGGGTTACCTTTACAATTCAGAAATGATCCGGGCCATTCCAAGTGACCTGAGGAAGCAGGCCCTGAGAATCGTTTCAGCTAAGCTAGTCTTGGCTGCCCGGGTCGATCGTATACATTCCAGCCCGGACGGGTCTACGGGAGAGGAGCTTAAATCAGCATGTCTCGAGCGCCTCGAAAAGTTGACAGAACCACCGCCCAACAAGGGCCAGCGTGCGCTTCCAGTCCCAGACGATAAGCCATCCCGCAAGCGAGGTGGACGACGTGCCCGCAAGGCCAAGGAGGCACTCGCTATGACCGACCTTCGGAAACAACAGAACCGCATGGCTTTTGGCAAGGAGGAGAAGGAGGTTGGTTATGGTACTGGTGAGGCGACCGTTGGTATGGGTATGATCGGACAGTCCAACGACGGTCGTATCCGCGGTACCCAAGTCGATCAGCGTACTCGCGCAAAGCTCGGTGCCAAAAGTAAGGGCTGGGGCGGAAATAGCACCGTTGGTGGTGCTGCTTCGTCTGTAGGTGGTTTTGGCCAAGCATCGAACATTGATCTACGGGGTCGTGGCCTGCGAGCATCTGGCGTCGGTAGCACAGTTGGATCAGCAACCGGTACCTCGTCATCTCTGGCGTTTACCGCCGTGCAGGGTCTCGAACTCGTTGATCCTAAGATGCAGGCAGAGCTCAGCAAGAAGCGCAAGGCCGAGGAGGACAGATGGTTCAAGGGCGGCACCTTCACTCAGGTTGGGGGATCATCAAGCGGGAATGGTTTTAAGGTACCAGAGCTTCCCGCATCCAAGCGAGTCGATACAGGATCGACCAAACCAGGTTCTTCAGCGTCGAAATGATCAAAGGAGAATATCATGGATCATCCAGAGACGGTGCAGTGCAGTACAGTACAGTATAGCATAGTACGGTACGGTACGATACGGTACGATACGGCATCGCACAGCATGTGACAGTATTGTACTGTGGAAACATGGAGGGTCTGGATCGTCATGGGAAAGTGCCTGAATAGCATGGGGAATATCACATTTGCATCATCGCGATCAGCGCCGATGATGTACGTATCGCATCAGCTTATAATTCGTGGAGCTGGTGCTGCATCTTACTTGCACGTATCACACAATACGACGCTATCCATAGCTAAGGTTACACGAAACAACAGCAACAACAAAACAAAAAAAAAAAAAAAAAAAAAAAAAAAAAAAAAAAAAAAAAAAAAAAAAAAAAAAAAAAAAAAAAAAAAAAAAAAAAAAAAAAAAAAAAAAAAAAAAAACTAATTTTCCATCCACAAAAAAAAAAAAAACAAAAAAAAAAAAAAAAAAAAAAAAAAAAAAAAAAAAAAAAAAAAAAAAAAAAAAAAAAAAAACTAATTTTCCAATGCAGGTGTCCGGCGAACAAGGCGTTTTAGGGAGAGGAACTGCGAATACCAACGGGGAAAGATGGAAAAGTAGATTAGTTGTATTTCAGTAGCTCAAATTCGATAGTAGCTCTGAAATGCATTACTGATTAATATTGAGAACTGGACTCAAAATGGTGAAAGAACGAACGAAAGGGGAAAAAACAGGCTTCATGAAAGCTTCGCACACCAATCATAGTTGCCGGGTTGACACCTGCCCCTGTTAAGTAAGTGGACAGCTGATGTAGTATTAGAGAGAGCGGTTGGGTTAGTCCAAAACCGGGGTGATTAAGAGAGAACATAAATCACCAATCTCGATCGATCGACAGTATCATCGAGTTTACTACCAACGTGACCTGTCAAACGAAAACATGGTTGCAGCATATTGGTCCCTTTTTGTTTTTCAAAGGATTCTATGCCACATCACGAGAGGCCCTTTGTGTTTCCTTCCAGTCAGGCTAGGGACACATTCCTAGGTTCCGAGACGTTAAGGTATTCGTGTTACGGGTTGGGTTCTACCGTAATGTAAGCATATGGTTAGTCGGCTGCCTTGGCAGATTCGCTGTGTCGCAGTTACAGGGTAACAGTGGTATGTATTATGGACAACTCCATCCTGTTGTATAGTGAACACATACCTGCCTGATTGTCGCCCAGCTGTACGGGAACCCTGCTGTTGTTCCCGACAAGGGTAGGCCCTTTACACCGCCAGAAACACTTGTTTCAGGGTATCGAGATGTGAGAATGCCGTCTTGTAACCGGGTACAACTTGTGAGCCTGCTGTATCTGAATATACATGCTACGATGCACTGCCACCTACTGGAACAAGCAAAGTCGACAAGATCGATCGAATGACTATCCCGATCAACTCACCCCTTGGTACAGATTAACCCTGATTTCTCTTGCCTGCTGACAACGCGAAAGAGGTCGCTATCTGACCACTAGGGCCCCTACTATAGCAAGATTATCAACTTCTCGAGAGAGGCAGATATGGCAGAGAAGAAAGCAGATAGACTCGTGCTTCACGAACAGTCTACTGAAGCAGACTAGCACCGCGAAGTTATAGATTAGGTTTAGTTAAGAAGAGGATAGCCGTCCGCAGACTGTTGCATTATGAACAGGAGTTTCCCACTGGCAGAAGAAGATATCATGGCGTAGTGATATGAATCCCGCATATCCAATACCGAGCAAGGGCTGTTGTGTGGCCGCAAGCTAGCCCATTGTAGTAAGCAAGGAACCAAACAAAGTAGTACAACAGGTAGAAATAATAGGCAGCAAGTCAGCTGGAACAGTCTTTAACACAGAACTGCAAAGATGATAAAAAAACGACTGTCTTCCTCGCAATGCCTCCATTGATTGGTAGCGGGTGAGATTGGGAGCGTAATGATTCATAGTACAATAGGAACATCGCTTGTCAAACGAATGGAGTATTGCGGAGAAATATTGAGAACCACGACGTAGCGAGTGAAGGAAGACAGCGGATCCGTAGGGCAGCGAGATTCCACAATGCCCATGCCTGGGCAGTTTCTGGGCAGAATCAGAAAGAACGACGCGCGGCGAAGCGGATCGAAGATAGAAGTTATCACACTCAGAAAGGCGGTGATAACCTGCCCTGGTACGCACTTGCATGACCCCAGAGAGAATGTGAGAACATCAAAGAACAACAGGACCCCCGAGCCGAGCACTATCGGCAATGCTCGAAGAATTGACGAAATTGCCAGCAACCAAGCAGACCCTTGGTAATACCCGGACCTGCTCCCACTGGCTGCTGGCTCGCCGCCTGGCTCCGGTCGACTGGTTTGGCGTACGGCTGGTTGCCGCTTGTGCCTGACAATCTATCCTCAAAGAACCAAGAACACTCTCAAGCTAGTGCTGTTATTGGTCCAACTCATGCTGGACGTCCCGAGCAGAAGGGCCTAAACAAGCGAGAGAGAACAAAGCATCACATCATGGTTCAGCGGCGTCATAGGCGAGGTCCCCTAAATCCCCTTCTCTCCACCAGACCAGTCATCCTGTCCTAGGGCCAACCTGGATTTGGGGCCCCTGCTTGCCATGTGTGATTCGATGGACACAGTAGACTAGCGTAGGCATGCTGAGTGGTAAGAGAGTGATCGCCGGGGTCCTTCGAATTTAGACGAGCCCCTTGTTCTCTCCGGGCCCTCTTCTCCGGCGCCTGTCTTCACGCCTCCCCCCTGTCGTACCCGCAAAGCCCCAATACCCTTGAAAATTTGTCTCAAAGCCCCTCGGTCTCTGAGGCGGCGGGACCCTCAGGAGCCACGCGGACGGGACCGATGAGGCTGGCCTGCCAGGGCATCCGGCACCAAGAGTGCTCCACACAGAGCAGCACCAAAAAGCCCAAAAGGATCCGATTCCTCTCCTGTCCCAAGATCCCAACTGAGCGTCGTTGACTCGATCCCCTTCGATGCTTCGATCGCGCTCAGTGAGAGTCGATGCGCTGCCACTGCCGCCATTCACCCATGCCCCCCGCTGACCAGGGAAACAGAACCCTGGCTAATATTCATTCAAGGAACTTACTTGGCTGATACACTCTTGACTTTCGGTCATCTGCGCACAGTACTGTCCAATCCCTCCCTCCCCTGCATTGACTGAACGGAGCCTGCACACGTCTGTTTGGTTTTCTGGAAGCCCTTCGATCTCTATCAACTTGGCCACAGTACGGGCCCAACGATTAGATCTTAAAATCTTCCTGTGGCCGTGCAGCAGGACCGCCTGGAAGAATTCCCCCATTTTGGAATGAAACGGCGCGTCCAAGGTAACACCCAACGCTTAACTGAGCCAGCGGCTGTTTTGATTCCCCCACCCGTGAACCTGAAGCTATTCATCTCAGTGCCTGATTTGGCTGCTTAGACATCAAATTCCCTTACATGGCAAGAGATCACGGATCACATCCAGTGTCTATGCTTCTCAGTACTGTATCAAGATATCTTGATTTGACCCAGGCAATTGCGTCATCAGAAGTACAGCCTGCCACTCTAGAAACAATGCCTAAGCTTCGCTGAGCCTCGTCAAGCCTGAAGTCCTCGTTGCAGACAGGCAGGGTTCTTGGTCCGGCACGAGGTACCGGATCGCATTGGACAGTGACCCTGCTACCAGAGTTGTGAAATTGATTCATCGCTGTGATAGCCAGTGCTCTTCTGATCCTCTCCAAGCCTAGGTTGTCAACCGAGACAATTTTGCGTCTGAGCACAGACAGCAGCCTTGAGCCGTGTTGAGATTTGGTGACGTCAACGGTCAACGACGTCAGCGCCATATGCATGCAAACCATTCTACACAGGGAAAAAAAAAAAAAGTCGTCTCAGGATGATATCTCATGGTGGAGGGACCCTGATCGTTCCAAGTTCAGGGTTCCAAGAACTCCATAGATCTTGGCTGGCAATCCGGAGCAAAACCGCCGGAGGGATGTCAAAGAATTCTCGTAGATCGAGGTCGTATTGATGAGTTTGGACAAACACTAGGATTGTATTGGACAAAGATCTGTGAACATCGTCCTCCTTCGTAAACAACCCTGGCAAAGGTAGATGCAAAGTGGAAGTCAATTCTGGGTCGTAAGAGGGGTGCATCGAAGCAAGGCCAAGTGTGCCAGGGTCGATCAGTCTGAATGGACCACTCAAGTTAAACGGACGATATGCGAAAGCTCCTCATTCATCAGGTTATCAGCAAGTGTCGTTTAGTACGATTGGATGATACTGGCGCCTCCAACATGGCCATCCTACCAAGATGGGGGGAAACCACCTGAGCTGAAAGAAAAGTCAAGTCAAGTCTTCAACAGGATTCGACGAGTCAAATTGAGACACCCTCTGGAGTCGGGGGTAGGCTCCCCGCCCAAGCAAACAACAAAACCGCAAGCACTGTAACAGAGCCCTGTAGAAAATCAAAACGGTGCATAAAATAGAGTTCCCATGTGGATTGACGGAGGGCATCCGCAAGCTCGTGGTTGGCTAACGACCAATCTCAAAACGGTTTGCAATGTCCAAAGACGCAACTCTGATGATGTTTCAAAGCAGTATGAATATCGTCAGTTCACAAGCAAGGTGTCTATAACATTGCCGACTGTAGAGCCTTTTCTTTCTTTTTCGTCCTGCAACAAAGGATGGTTTCGCTTTGCAGAAAGAGTTGTCATGCGCGCTGCCAACTGATCATGATTGATGAATAGACCATACTGCGGCTGGTGCTGGCCATAAACAGCACAAATGTTGGCATTGACCCTGTCTCCGTAGAGAAGCCACACCTCAACTCCCTTGATCGCCATTTTATCGATCTTTTCCGATTATTGGTTGACAGAGTTTTCTCCCCCCGGTCTTGATGGGACCCTTGGGGCGACCCTGGGAGCGTTAGCGTCAAGGGGATGACTGTCCGTTCCCCGCCCCTCCACATCCGCCCGCTTGCGATGCAGTCGAAAACAAGCTAGCATTTTAGGGGTGCTTGCTTATGTTGGTGGGAAACCCACTGATGCTCTGCTTCATTCACAGCCCGCAACCAGCGACAGCCCTTGGGGTGAAGGGGCTCGGTGGATTACAGTACCATGGGGCACGTTCCCCAGAGCTAGTGTGGCAGTGTGGCTAGTAACCTAGGCACATAATTAATTTTGCTGTGAGCATGAAGCTTTATTGACGTTGTTGGGGAGGGGTTGCACTTTAACCTCAATAACTGGCCTTGTCACCATGACGGCGCTCTTTGCTCAATATGTACCTTGCAAGTCAGCCCCTCTCGCATGTTACATAGGTAGCAGAAGCGCAACAGTGACGGTGTTGGTGATTGGGAGTAAACGAGCTTGAGCCAAGAGCGGGGGAGACGTTAGTTGCGAGGACAAGCAGAAGCTTCCATCATTACCACCTTTTCGAAGACGCTTGAAGAAAAGCCAGGCGATTCCCGTGCTCCAAGATGCCCCGTGGTAAGCGTGGTTCCCTTGTTTGTTGATCATCCTCTGGCGTTGAACTCGAGCATGGAGAAACCCTGGGGACACAATAAGGGATTTGCAGGGTCCGGCCAATGCTGGTACAGACATTATCCTGGAAACAATGTGATTGAGCCCTTGATGAGTGATGAAATATACCTTTTTTTCTGTCGTACTGTACTCACTTTCCTGTCTTTGGTATAGCCGTTGTGGCTTTAACCTTTAGCAAAGATACATTGAGGGGTAGTATGTGCCTGAGCCTACAGTTGCCGATACCAAAAGATTAGACGGTCTTGTTGTAGCAAAACTTTGACAGTCTGGATCTCTAACTAACGTCTTTCTGTTGTAGAATTGACGTCACCATGGTGCGATATAAATTTACACTGTAAGTCTGTCTGTACAGTGTTTCGGGGTCCCAGCCACTAGCTCGACTGATCCGGCTATCCGTCATGGTGACGCCTCATAACTTGGGATCGAGATTACAGTTTGGAAATCAGGGTCCAGAGGTCCGGAGCGCCATTCCGCGGGATAGGTGCAGTAGCATGAAGCACCTCATCAGCTGGGCAGCCAGGCAACATGGCTAGGTAGGGAAGGTAGTTCGTAATTATAACTGCTGTAATGATAACGCGTTGCACCGTGGCAGCCTCAATGCGGCCGAAAGAGCGTCTCTCGTCCGAGTCCAAAAGCTCTTTGGATGCGATCCTGATGTGAGTGAGTCTCAAGACTGGGAAACTTAGTTTATTGCAGTGGAGACGTATGTTATAGTACAGCATGTAGAGACGCAATGTGTGGTGGTGGTAGCATTGGGAGGGTGCGATGCCCCATACAGTAAGAACGTTCAATACGGGCGGGCTGAAGTAAAACGGAGTAAAACAAAGCAGAGCAAAGGTAATGTAATGTTCAAGAATAGCTACTGTACTGTATCCGTAGCCCGGACGTTAGCGAGTGATCGGCATCACAGGCCCGAAGATTGAGGTGAAGAAAGCAACCAGCAGGTCCATCCAATTTCTCTCAGCGAGTGCCATTTAGGGAAAAGCGTTTTCAGCATTAGCGGTGGCTTGCGCTAAGGATAGGTCAAAATCAAGCCCTCGAGCTTATGCCCCAGTGGCTCCTTCTGGAGGTACTGACTGTCCTTGGCGGTTACTCCATCAATCCTCAACCCTGGCGGAAGCTCCAAAAGAGAGGTATGTAGATAGAAAGTGAGGGCCATCCCTGTCGGTTACAGCTGGAAGAAAGCCCTCGTCCCTGGCAAAGTGACTCCACAGTCCACACCATGCCATGTCAACGTTCACTAAGCTTCTGCTTTCTCGCTGGGATATGAGAGTTGCAAAAAGAAAAGGAAAGAAAAAGAAGAAAGAGACAGAGAAATAATTAGAAGAAAAACCTAATTCAGAGTATTTGAACATGTGCCTCTTAACCTTTCTTAGTATCTGTATTCTGTAATAAAAGGTTTAACTTTTCAGTTTCTCATCAGTATTTTACTCAATGTAGACTACAGAGGTGATTTTTCTCTCCTTCTTTCCTTCTCTTTTCTCTATTTTTCTTTCCCGCCTGCTGCATAATCGCCTCAAAGGCCCTGGTGGATGTTAGGTACCGCTGCCTACAGAAAGTACTACCTGCGACCTCCACCCACTCCAGGCTGTCGTAGGTAGCAGCTCCGACCAAAACCGTCTCAGCGGTCGCTCGCACCGGGCTACCTGCCTGTCTGTCGAGCCCTTGTTTGCCTTGGGGCAGTGGGTAGTGGGCACTGGACATGGACAAATGGTGAGGGGGAGCGGGAGCTTGCTGATGACTCTCAGGGCAGGTGCCTCTTTGGAGAGTTTCCTATGTCAAGCCGGGCAGGGTTTTTGTTGGAAGACAGGATGCACTAACCGCACCCCTCCTCTGTGTATCGCAACAAGAGCAAGAGCAAACAGAAGAGGATGGAGACGAGACATTGGGAAAGAGGAGGGGGAAAAAAAGGGTTAAAGACACACCACTACCTGCCGTTAGCGGCGACGGACCCCATCCATCCACGTCCGTGGCTCGTCCAAGCTTAGTTACGTCCATTCATCGTAACTCTCAACTCAGACTCGACTTTTTTCTCGATCTCATCGATCGATGGGGTTGCGCAAAAAATCCCATGCTTGATTCCCACCCCAATTCTATCCCTTCCTTTCCCTTCTTTTTTTGCTTTGCTATGCTCTGCAGTGCTGTAACCTGTACGCCCCCCCTCCCCCCCTACAGGTGTGCGTTTCGTTCCCCTTGATTCCAACGGGGTTACTTATAAACTTAAGCTCCAACCATCCATCATTTCCAGCCTCGCTTCGTTTGATGTTCCTCGACTTCTCACTCACTCTTCATACATTTACTATTCCCTTACGGAACTGCTTTTGCAGAGTTGATCATCATATCATTGGATACTCGATTCAATCAACACAACCTATTCTTATACCACTTTTGTCTCCGACTGCCCTTTCTGTCTTTGTCGGTTGGTTGTTGCTCCCTGGCTTTGGCTTGTATCTTTGGATTCCTCGGCAACCTACGTTATCCAAACAACAACAACAACACTTCCTAGCACTAAGACTACCGGAACTTGCCTACCTTTCTACCTCCTGCTGCAGTATATGAACTCGACATTAGACGCTTTTCCACCTTCGCAACCTTTTGGCAACAGCCGCAAATTTGTCACCGCCAAAACCAGCACGTCTCTCCCTTAGCAAACTTTGCTGAACATCCCTGTCGCCTTTCAGGTACACACGCAACAGCCCACGAGAAATCCATCAGTCTCGTGTTCCTAAAAGCGGAGGCACTTCTGAGCTATCAATCAATCCCTTCCTTCAGTCTCCCGAGTCTAGACAAGCTCCGCGACTAGCCATCCCGCTATTTCGTCCCGCTTCACTCCACTACGTCTGCGCTGCCACCGCATCCGGGCACATAGTATCCGCCAGTCCCCCTGGCCATATCAGCGGTCGCACCAAATCTCCAACTTCTACATCCAGCAGATTCTTAGCAAATTCGACAATGACGATGCACGCAATCAACGCCGCTGGTCGACGGGTCTCGCTTCTAAACGACGAAAGCGCCTCGCAACAACCCCAACTGCAACAACAAAGAGTTCCTCTCACTTTCCACTCAAGCTATGGTTCCAATCAGTCCTACCCCACCTCCACCAGCAGCTCTTCTTCGCCTAACACCCCAGAGCTTTTGCGCTCCGACTCCTACGACTCTCAAATGAGCAATGATCCTGTCTCCCCAATGACTCCTAACGTGGATTACTACCCTCGACAACAAGTTATTTACACTATCCCCCAAGACTACAACATGGACGCCAAGCATGCCGTTTACGCCGACAGCGCCCGTTCGACCTCATACGACGCTGAGATGGTCAGCCAGCCCCGATCCTCGCCTATGCCCGAGCGTCCCGGAAAGCGCTATCCCTGCCGGTATCGCGACACTCACGGCTGCGAAAAGACGTTTACGACTTCGGGCCATGCCTCGCGTCACTCCAAGATCCACACTGCAGAGAAGGCTGTTCAATGCACCTTTGCGGGATGCCAGAAGAAGTTCACCCGAGCCGATAACATGAAGCAGCACCTCGAAACACATTTCAAGGACAAGAGCCGTTCTTCCGGTAGCCAGCGCAGCCATAGAGCATCTTTAGCTGATGCCCGTCGCAATTCTGCCTCAGGTCGTCCTTCTGCGAGCCGCGCATCCTCGATTAGAAGCCGACGCGACGCTGATCCCTATCCCCTCCCTACACCCCCGTTGGCCTCGCCCAGTGTTAGCAGTGGACCCTGGGATATGGGTGGTCGCAACCTCCCTATCCTTAACCGCCCTGTCGCTGGTAGGACCCCCAGCGGTCTAGATGCCCTTGCGATGGCTGTTGCATGCCAGGAGGGCTCAGGCGTTTGATCGTCAGACTTTTCATCCCTGACACTCAAATTTCAAGGCATAATTCTATTGATAATCTTAATCCTCCGACAAAACTCATATTTCTCACACAAAGTCCATTGCCCATCGACTTCATCTTCTGGCGCAAATTCTTTTTCGCTTTCATGACTCGTCTCTCAAAAAACATGAGGATGCATTCCCTACCAAATGGATTGTTTCAATCGCGGCGTTGTGTGAATACACGAGGTACAACCCGGGTCATATGGCGTTCTCTTCAACGGTTTCTCATTTTTTTTTTTTTTTTTTTTTTTTTTTTTTTTTTTTTTTTTTTTTTTTTTTTTTTTTTTTTTTTTTTTTTTTTTTTTTTTTTTTTTTTTTTTTTTTTTTTTTTTTTTTTTTTTTTTTTTTTTTTTTTTTTTTTTTTTTTTTTTTTTTTTTTTTTTTTTTTTTTTTTTTTTTTTTTTTTTTTTTTTTTTTTTTTTTTTTTTTTTTTTTTTTTTTTTTTTTTTTTTTTTTTTTTTTTTTTTTTTGGATTGAAAAAGGCTTCTTTTTTCCCTCAAGGGAAGGACAGTGTCGCATGTACACGAATGGCTTCACGAATGGTTCTCCCATACAGTACACATGGTTAGATAAACGATGGGATACGCCCCTTGGAGCTGCAAATCCGAGGGCTGAAAACGCATGGCGTTGGTGGGGTTTTACGATTTGATGTTTCCAACTTTTTGTTCAGATATAAGATGGGGGAGGATGGGTTGGTGTCTATTCGAGAATTGTCTCCAAGGCTTCTTTGTAAGTCGGAGCATAAAGAGAATTCGGCGGGACAGCGACTTAGTACACACTTATCGCTGTTCCTATTGCCGCTGTTACAAGATGGCAACACTTTATTCATGTATAAGCTACTTGGTTAGTTGGAGATGCATCATCATTGGTGCTTACAGAGTTAGATGAGGCACTTGAATTGTGCACAATTGATACCATTTTGATTTACACTCAAACGCTTCTCCCTCAGTGATTTGTAAATCACGCCAGGTTCCCCGTCAAGTCGGCAGTGACTCGTCTACTATTAATTTCGATTACGGCAATAACCAAAGTTTCATTACAGCGCAAGCTTTATCTGATATATATGGACCATATTCAGTTTCGTTTTGTGTAAATATCACCATTCTCATACCAGGTCAATGTAAACATTCACTCTTGTATATATACTCGATCTGTTTGTCACTAATCACTGCGTCTCATGTTGAGCCCGGTTCTGTCAAACCTTGATAACTTGCTGTTGTGACAAGGCCAACTAAATGTCTACATCATAGCAATGATGTATCTCAAAGTCAACAGCTTCATACACTTGCCCAGCGTCTCCCTCTGATTTCCCTCAAAGTTTCGAGAGTCCTGCCGTTTTCAGAACGCAACTTGGAGACTTGCGTTATTAACCACCAATAGTGTTTCAATGTTTGGTGTATATACTCTTTGTTCATCTAGTCATCTCATATCGTTACTGCCGCAATCATCATTATCATGGTGCCGCATCATCTGCTCGTCAAACGATATCATCATTCCCAGAGGTCTTCCTTTTCGGCGCACAACCTGGCCATCTCCAACTGTTCATCTGTCTGACAAACCAGCACTCGTTGCGAAGCATCGCGCTCACCGAGTTCCTGAACAACGTCCTTGATAGGCTCCTGATTTCTGGCATCATTGAGGGCAAACCCTAAACAGGCCACTCGATTGATAACAGCAGAGCGGAGCTTAGCACTGTGTTCACCAATACCACCAGCAAAGACCAGAGCATCGACGCGGCCCTCAAGGGACACAAAGTATGAGCCGATAAAGGAGGCAATACGGTCAACAAAGATGTCAAAGGCCAGGCGGTGGTTCGGCTCATCCGAGTCGGCAACGACGCCAAAATCTGTCGTGCCTGTCATGGACTTCCAACCACTCTCCTTGTTGAGGATCTCCTCAGCTC
This sequence comes from Fusarium brachygibbosum, assembly GCA_018886245.1. NCBI lineage: Eukaryota > Fungi > Ascomycota > Sordariomycetes > Hypocreales > Nectriaceae > Fusarium > Fusarium brachygibbosum. The sequence goes on from MU249524.1 coordinate 1,876,024, forward strand.
GTGAGATGTGAAGGTGCTTAGTGGATGCAGGAGAAAGCTTCCCCACATCGGAGGCATAGTGAAAGACGAGACTGTAGGGGTGGCTGGGGTCAGCATGCAAGAACCTTAAATTGGAAGGGAGACCCTTATTGAAAATTCCACCCTCCCTTTGTTTTTGGATCTCATCTCATGTATGATCTGATGAGAGTGGTATTCCGCTACATCCGGTGGGGCCTGATTTTGGGCACTGGGTTCTGTATACGGGTATCTGAGGCACTGGGCGTCTTACCTAGGATCAACACTGCCACTTCGGGTAGCACCAGGAAGGCCCGCCAAAGGCGTCAGCCCCATACTCGTATCCCAGCTCTTGCCGCCCTTAATGGCGCACGCACTGGCACCGCTACCAAGGTGCAGAGCGATCATGTTCAAGCTGCTTACATCTCTTTGAAGATAGTGGGCGACGGATCGGGTAATGAAGGCGTAACTGATGCCGTGAAACCCATACTTGCGCAGGCGATTGCTCTTTGCAATCTTGAGGTCGATAGGATATGTGTAGATGTGTGGAGGTAGAGTTGTGTGGAATTGTGAGTCGAAGCAGGCGACGTTGACCGTGTTGGGCAGCGCGCTGATGCATGTATCGACGATACTCAAGGCAACACCATTGTGAAGTGGTGCCAAGTCGCTGAGTTCTTCAAGATGATGATAAGTATCTTGAGTGATGACTTGAGATCGGTCGTAGTCGCCGCCATGAACAATACGGTGGCTAGCGATAGCGATGTCTTCCTTTGAAGTAATCTCTTTCAGCTCATCATCATCGATAAAGGTCTTGAGAAGGAGATCAAAAGCGTCCCCCTGGCTCTTAACACTTTCAGCAACCTCCTTGGCCTTGGTCACTTTTTCGCCGCCGCGTGAATATGTAAGAGTTGCTGGCGGTGCAGTTAAGCCGCCAATTGATGCTTCGGCGATTTGGCGAGGGTCTGCATTCTTGTCTGCAGTGTAGACTGATATCTTGACCGAACTGGAGCCGGCGTTAATTGCAAGAATGACCTTCATGGCCGACGTAGTGGCGTTGAAAGAGACTGATGGGTTGGTATTGGGTGTTCGTGGCAGTTGTGTCAACTCAGGGAAGGGACCTTGGGTTGAATTTTATGACGCTGCATTCATGGCAGGTTGTGCATCTTAATGACGACACAAGCTCCATGGTCTGATCCAGGCACCGCGGGGTGTTGAGAGTTGGTGTGGAGTCCCGAGTATTCCCCGTAATCTGCCCATAGACAGCAACGTTGTAGCTTCCATGTCTCATGCCTCTTTTGATACTCCAACCAATCCCATACGGGTGGCTGCCAATGATCACTCAGTCGGTCGACATTCTTTGACTTGACAGATGAAGATGTGAGCTGTCAGTGTCAACCCTTGCAGCAGCTGTCACTCCACCAATCTTTGACCACGGAGTGCACCGCAGCATGAACATGTGGCCCGGCTCGGTGGTGCAACTGGCTACTGGCTACTGGCTATATATGCCATCTGACTCAAATTTGGCTCTTCAAGGCGTAGCCTCGGCCGTGTCCGAGGGTTCTGGCACCGAATCAAGCGCATGGTGCGGCCAGCCAGATGCCGGTAAATCGGGAGAATGTCCCGGCAGAATCTGCGGCGAGGGTAATTCGAAATGGTTCGGCGGGAATGGGATGCCATTGAATTCACGGTCCGAACTGTGGCAATAAAGCCACGTTTCGATAAACCGACGATACTCTGACGACTGTTAGCTGATAATCACAGGACGCAAGGCCATTCATTGCTCTAGCGAATTTTGTTTACCTTGGCGCTCAGTAAACTGGACCGCCAGATACCGTATGTCGAGAGTCGGCTGCTGCACTGATCTTGGCTCTGAAGAATCACTTGTTCTGGTCCGAGATCGCATACGATGTGGCAACGAGAAGCGTCGGTGTGAATGATGGTCATCGCCCGAGTTGGGTCGTCGACCAGATGCATTGAGTCGAAGCTGCTTTGCACGATCGTCCCTTCCGCGAAGCTCACCGTCAAAACAGTGGATATCGTATTCTCGATATTGACCATCCGTCTTATTCGCGAATACACTGAGCGAGTGAAAAGTAGTATATCGATCCCTCCACAACTTAAGCCTCTGGATTGCACCTATGCCCTTCACCTTGCCAAAGCCGTCTGTACGTCCATGAACATTGGTCCAGACAACGTCGACATCGTAGAAATCGATCAGGTCCTTCCTGCGCAGATCCCCTTGGAATTGGATAGAGCTTTCGACAGTCGTAAACTCATATCTGATCGTGACGTATTGGTCATGTATGCAAACTCCTTCATCAGTGGTATATCGAACTCGATGGGGTTCCTGAAATGTCAGGTATCGTTCCATGTCAGAGGCGTCGTAGTATGGGCGATGGCGCGAGTGCAGCGTATGTGGATGTATATCAGAGGGGGAATCTGAGGGCACTGAGCGTAATTTGAGTTAGCTGACATTCATCCAAAACAGTTCCCTTCGGCATCGACGCACAATAGTGTTCGAGCAGTTCGTTCTGATAGCTGCCCTGCCAGAGGACACGGCGCTGCTCGGAACCCACCACTTCCCAAGGCCCGAGGTAAACAACCCGTTCGTCGGGAGTATCTTGAAAGAGTATTCTGCAATACTGGCATCAGCAACATGAGTCATCAATTGGACCAACAGCGTTCGCACATTGTTGCTTGGAACCCTGGAGGTCCAAGATCAAGCACCGAGGTTCCAGTTCCCGAGCCCTCGGTGGTCGGGGCAGAAATAGTTGATATGCCGGAGGTCGGAGTCCAGGTTGAATCAACTGGACTGACGTATGTTCGTCCGTAGGTAGGTGGGCGACCAAGGGACGACGAAGTAAAAGATGAGCCCGAAGACGACATGCTGTCGCTGGTAGCAGTCGAGGGCGATCTGACTGACCGAGCTGTGGGGACATGTCATGACACGGTCACAACGGCACAGGACGAGTAGTTTCTGCCGATGCCGTCTTGAAAATCCCAATTACCAGCCCTAATTATCACGCCTTGGCTTGAACTTGTAGCAACGGCCAAACTGGTTGTGTTAAAGCTTGTGCCAATAAAGGAACGAGGATCGGCAAGCTCTTGGCTGTTGAAGCTTTGATATTGCCAATGCCTGAGCCGGCGCAAAAGGCAAAATCTCAACAACAGGGCGGCGATATAACGTGGAGGCACCGCACACACGCAGTCAGGACAGACTCAAGCACTAGGTAGGTTGGGAAAGAGTGGCTCTGGGAGTCGCTTGTGCATTCGCCCACCCCCTCTGAGATGGCAGCAAAGAAGAAGAAGAAAAAAAACCTAGGATTCAACTTCCTGGGCCATTAACCTTGGGCGAGTACAGATGAAGCTCACGCACATACAGAGACTGCGGAATGAGCTGAGCATCAAAGCAGTCGTGATAATAGTAGCCACACGCCAGACGAGGACAAGACAGCCAGAATTAAAAACCAAGAGTCCAAAGTTCCGGGAGTGTTCCAAGAAGTCCAGCCAACCAAGCCAAATTGTCTCTCGTTTGCTCATGGATAGGTAGCTATAGCTGTAAGCCAGCATCATCCATCGCAAATTGATGGGAAGATGGATTCCGTAGAACGCGGTCGATTTCCACAATCAACGAGGGGCACGTCGGCCGGGCTGCCTTGGCCTTCCCCGAATCCTAACATTGAGACCCGCGTCAGTGGATGATGCACTTACCTTTAATAGGTAGCCACACATAGAGAGGAACGCTGCACGCCGCCTGTTGTAAAGCTGCTGCGGAAGGGCCAGTTATTAGTCTACCAGAGAAACGCAAGACGTTGTGCAATCGACAGCCAAGGGCCGACGCCACATGGGCAGCAGCCTGTCTTTGATTGGTGGCCCACTAACAGCGGGAGCATCAAGCACGGGGGCCAAGGCGACGTTCTAATGGGCTCGGCTGGGCTGCCATGAACGGCCAAGAAAGCTGAGGTCTCGTGGGGCTCTTTTCTTCATTTTTTTTTGCTTTTGCTGATTGCAGCTAGATCAAACCCTGGTTGCCGCCTGTCTATCAGTTCCGAGCATCTGGGCCATTATTCTTAGAGCCAGGCATGTTTGTGACCAGGAAACGCCATGAACAAGTCTAGCTCGTCTCAAAAACAACTCGACGTCTTTGAGAACTGGCCATGACCAAAAAGCAAGATCAGAAAGACATCCATGTCCTTTCCGGGCAGAGCCGCGAAGCTAACGCGTTTAGCTGCTGTGCTAGGAGATACAGTACCCCCACCTTCAAGGCACAAGCTTCTATGAGTAAGTTACTTAGATAGGTACTGAGTTTTGGACCAACGACAGTGTCAAGTTAACTAAAGCTCGAAGAAGTATATCTGTTCAATGCCAAGTTGAATCTTCAATGTGATATGTATGTCGGTAGATATTATGTAGCAATATCGGGTTAACTACTATGGATCACAGAGGTACGCATCGAGACGTCTAAATCGCTCTGTCGTACCTACTAGGTAAGTACCTACTAAGTAGTACTAGTAGACAGTGTAGTGCTCTTGTCCTGCCATGGGATGTACTTTCCTTCATCGTTAACTCCCAAAGCTTGTGTAAACCGCGTTCCTGCCAGCCAACCAAACTTCAACACCACGTGCCCCTTCCTACTAGCTGTCTTCCGCTCATACAGTACCTACCTACCAAACTAAGCATGGGCTGTCAAGTTACTCGACTACCTGTTTGTAAGCCACAATGGCTCCAGACTCAGGAGATCAGGCCTTGATATGTCTGTTGAAGATGTCTCCTTTAGTCCTTCACAACCAAGTTGGGTAATTATTAAGTCTGTACCCACACAGGCTAATGGATCTGGCTGACAACTGATGCAGGGACCCCTACGCAACCACTGAAGCGTCGTCTTTGCCTTTTGTTCATTCTTTCTCGATCACTGTTCTTCCTACCTGGCCTGACAGTCCGTCAGTAAATCAAGGATAATAGTTTTCTGTCACATCTAGTGGCCCCATCAAAACCGCCTGCTCGGAGACGTACGTGCATTCAAATCCCATCCTATTCAGTCCGCGTATGTCGGCTCCCAAGCTCCGGTCGCCCTCCCGCATATTGATACAAGGGTAGGTAATCATTGAAGGACTCTGCCAAGTGAAGCCAAGTGCGCCTTAGGCTAGTCAAGGGCCCTTTCAGCTCTAAAGGAAACCATTTTCGCGGCGTGCACTTGGCGCACAGCACAGTCTTTGCTCAACTGTCATACAGTTTTGCGATGGCATCCCACACCATCCATATTCTGTATGCGTAGCCTGCTCCAACTTATCAACGACATAGCTTCTCTGTTCTACTTTATTCTACTTATGCTCCATAGGACTATGGTCATGAGAATCGTATCTATCTTTATCTTATTCTTGGGCATTGCCTATCCGCGATTCCAGCACCTATCCTAATCTGAGCTTCTTTGAACCTCCTGGCTCTGATCGGTCCCAGGCCCACTGGAACTTTTGCGACGCGCTGTTCACCCCCCGCCGCGAATCATGCCTCTTCTATCAAGATATTCATTGCGTCAGAACCGCGGCTTCCTGGGCTCTGATAGTTCTGCGATACCATCGCAAGATGCTCAAGTAAGTCGATGCGCTCCGTATCAATTCTCTATCTTTCTATCGAACCAAGCAGTCCTTCCTCCGACTCTACAAAGCTAATCACAACTCCTAGGATCGCCAACAACTACGTTACGAACTCGATTTGAATTCATGGAATTTTCGTATCTGGGGTGTTTGCGCCTCGGGCTTTCTGACAGACTCGTAAGCCCTCCTCACAACTGATAATAGATATGCAACAACACCCTCACGTCGTACAGCCGTTGGCAACTACCTAACTAACTCTTGAAACCTAGATATAACCTCTTCTCAACCAATGTAATCCTAGCTTCGATCGCATTTGTTTATTGGCCCAATGGCCCAGAGTGGTCGGGCCTACTTATCAACTTCTTTACACTCTTCGGGTCTGTTGTAGGCCAAGTCTTGTTCGGTTACCTCGCGGATCGCTATGGTCGGACTCGCCTCTACGGCGTTGAGCTTGTCCTGGTCATCGTTTCAACGATTGGTGTCGCCACTAGTAGTCGTGGTTACAATGATCTTTCTTTTCTCGCCCTATTCACCTGGTGGCGTTTTGTCATGGGCATAGGTTCGTAAGCCCAGTCTACTCTAGCCTCAACCATAACCCAGCCCTCAAGTGTCCCACTGACATGACTGTTCTAGGAATCGGAGCTGAATATCCCCTTAGTGCGGTCATCACTTCAGAATGGTCCAGTACACAGTCTCGAGCGACTATGCTGTCTTCGGTTTTCATGATGCAACCCATTGGCCAGGCGCTGGCCCAGTTGGTCGGTCTCTTCGTGCTCCTTGGCTTTCAGCGAAGTCATGATCTACAGGGAATGCGATGTGGTCTTGACAAACTGCATGAGGAAGAATGCAAGAAGGCCTTGGACGGCGTTTGGCGCATCGTGATCGGTTCGGGTGCCGTGCCTGCGCTTCTCGCCATCATCTTTCGCTTCTTCCTCTTCGACTGCGGCATCTACAGCCTGGAGGTTCGAAACAAACCAGGAATGGCTCTCGTGAATACTCAAAGGATCTACGGTGCTCCTCAGGGGGGCGGTGTGGAAGCCTTTCCCAGTGGTGGTGCAGCTGGTCGCTCTATGAGTGGTTCCGGCAATGGGTCGAATTCGTTCCCGATGGGCCAGTTCAATCAGAATCAAGCACCGGCAATATATCAGATCAACTCCCCTGGTGGAAACAATGTTGCACCTTCATATCGGACAAATGGCCTTGGAGATGGTACGCATCTCGGCAATCCTTCACAGCAGGCGATGCCTGTCCAGTTTTCGAAAGAGGACCTACATAACTACTTTATCCGCGATGGAAATTGGGCATATCTCTTGGGCACAGCAGCGACGTGGTTCTTCTTGGACGTTTCATTCTATGGGATGAGCCTTGATAATAGAGGGACGTTATCGACTATGTGGGCTACGACTACACCGACCACAATTGATGACTCCCTTGAATGCTGGACATCGTCACTCCGTGGGGGCAATTCGACCGTGCCAAATTGGGCCACCGATGGACTTCCAGTTTGGTCGACCGACGCAACGCACCCCTGCAACACTATTTACGACGTGTTGATAGAGCAAACAAAGCAATATCTCTTGACTGTCTCACTCGCATCGATAGCGGGCAGTGCTTGCTTCGTTGTCTTTGCCAACCGCATCCCTCGGCGTCAATGGCTCACGGCGTCCTTCCTTGTGTTAGCCGGTTTCTTCGTAATCACTGGGTGTGTCTACTATGGAGTCCATCAAAAGCAAGGTGCTCCAGCTACAGTGGTATTTGTGGCCATTTGCCACTTCATGTTCAACTTTGGTAAGTTGACCGATCCCTTTACTTACCTTTCCATAAAGCGCTGACAAGGGTTTACTGTTAGGCGCCAACACTTTGACATTTATAATACCCGCTGAGATTTTCCCAACCTGCTATCGTTGTCTGTGCCACGGTATCTCAGCCGCTGCGGGAAAACTTGGAAGTCTTGTTGCAGTTCTTGTGGTGTACGGCATCAACCAGTCATATCAGGCTGAAAACAGACAGGGCCTCATATTCCTACTCTTTGGTTCAGTTGCGGCTGTGGGAGCTATTTTCTCTTGGGCATACTTGCCTGATTCGCAACGCCGAGTCGAATATGACGGGAAGACCTACCTTGAGTCTAAAACTCTTGAGGAGCTTGGTGAAGGCAGAATTAAAGCTCGACTCGGTGGGGAGTTTGTCACGATTGAAGAGAAGTGGGATGCTATAAAGAGAAGGAAAAGAGGCTCAATGAGAAGTGATCCATCTGTGCCGGATGGTACTACATAGCCCGGGGCAATGTTGTATATATAACCACTTCTACTTATTGAAACCCCGCGAAAATCGTTGTATCTTTGCTACCTAAGAAACGTGATACCCTTGGTTTTGAACGGTTTTTGTCCCATTAGCAGCATGGTCTCGAGCGAGGCTGGTACAGAGCAAGACCTGAGGAACTGTATCTGGGTAGCTTATTATATGAATATGTATCCCGTTTTGACATCCATAACTCTCTTCTTATTGCATTGCGTCGTACCCCATCAACATATTGACTGTCTCGTGATATAGAGCATGGTTACTGGTGGTAGCTCCCACACTCCTATCTTTCTCAATGGCGTCCAACCACCTCGCCCAGCGCGATCCAGATGGCGGAAGACACCATCCGTGCGTAGAGGCGAGAACTCTTGAGAGACGAACAGCAAACGGCGCCAGGTGTATGTCGACCAGTGAGAGGTTCTGGCCGAGAAAGAAAGGCCCCTGAGGTTTGGACAAGTCAGTAGGTTGACCAGAAATCGATACCGAGGAAATATTAAGCAGACAATCAACAAAATGAGCTGTCGTTTACCTCTTCATCAGCAGCTCTAACAAGAGTGTCTATACTGCCTTGTAAACGATCCGCGGCTTCATGCTCAAAGCTCGGGTCTCGATTCTGGACTAGTTTGTAGAAATTTGGGACAATGTGACGATTTATCTACCTCGGTCAATTTCTCTGTCAGACTTGAAATAGGTATCTCTTACATGACCTATCCACAAGCGACATTTGGCTTTTGATCTAGGATCCGAAGGAAGAAGCGGCGGTCCCTGTCCCAGATCCTCGAGCTACACACGGTCTGTCAGTTTCAAAGTTTGGGGCTTCAGTGTCGGTGCTCAAAACTCACATATTCCAGTATCACTGTGCTCTCTGAGCATTTCCAATCGTCATGTTTAATCATAGGTACACAGCCGTGAGAATTGGCCAACAGAGGTTCTTCTGGATTACGAAAAGGGTCGGTTTCGCAATATTGGTAGGACATGCCTTTTGCTTCCAGAGCGATCCAGGCGCGTTGTGAGAAAGGACTAGAACATCAGTAACTGTCGCGGTTCAAAGAATTACAAGGATGCCGTACCAAGAACATGCAGCATAGAACTTGAAATTGCTGTCCTTTGCGTGCTTTCTGGTCGTAGCGAGCGCAGCTCCTGTAGCCTTCATGCCGGACTTCTATACGAGCCCAAGGGTTAGCGATATTCTCCAATTTGGTGTTCAAACTGAGTATACGAACTCCCTTGGCCTTCTCCTTGACCTTGCTAGCGTCACGGTGCTTCGCCAAATACCGTTGTACGCTACTCTTTTTGATCTCGTCGCTCCTCTCCAGCGTATGCTTATGTGGTCCAGCCACGCCGTCGCCCTTCCCATTACCTCCATTTCCATTAACTCTTTGAATCGTCCACAGGCGCTGTCCCGCCAGATCAATACCAGGAAAGCTGTTGTCGCCGGGGTTATGCTCTGTGATCTTGATCTTTACATCGCACAGATCACGCTGACGAGCGGTACGCTTACGCTTCTTCTTGTTGGGGTCATCGGACTTTGGTGTTCCTGGGGGACGGCCTTTCATACGGCAGTCCCAGTAGTGCGAGATGAAGGGTTTGTGTTTGTAACGCTGTGTTGAGCGGTGAGAATAGACGTTGTCTATATGAGGGAAATATGTTTCAAATCTGAGAGCATTAGAAGAGCCTTTCGGCAGTAAAGAGAGACGACTTTACTCTTCATGCGTAAGGACGATGGCCTGGTCGACATTGAATAACTTATCCCTCCATTCCTCAAGATTTGGAGGATCAATCACAATCTTGGTGCTTAACTGGCCATTTGATCTCTCAACTTGCTTTTCGTCCCTTCTGTGTTGCGCACTGAAAGTTCCTGCGATTTGTTGTACTTCCACCACCGATGCTGGTGCTGGTGCTGGTGCTGGTGCTGGTGCTGGTACTGTTGTCGGCGCAAGTATACCAAACTGACCTGGCGTCGTAGGTGTAGCGTTAGCGATGCCACTCTGTAAGGCTTGCAGACGATATGCTTCTTCAATTCCGTGTGTAACGTAGCCTTCCATATTGAGCTCAAGTGCAACGCGGTACTGTTGTGAAATGCCCGGTGCCGAAAACGCCGCCGCCAGCCCGGCCCCGGAGACGGAGACGGAGACAGAGCCCTGAGGCGGGGTGTGCGGGGCTCCAGCAGCCATCTACCGGGAGCGCTTGCGGTACTGTACTGTCGCGGCTCGGCCGGTCTTAGACAGATCCACTATAAAACTGAATGGATCTTCTATAAAGCGTCTCCACAACCAGAGCTTCTCTTGTCACCCTTTCCGACGTTTACGTTGCTGCTTTAAGACGTCACCTTGGTCGTTATCCAAACCTTAGCAAGGAGGGGTAGTTGTATTTGAGCCGCACCTGCAGGCTGTAGCACCCCATCACTACTAATCGCACGGGCCATATTATACTCTTAGCCAATAGTCCCCGTTCGGAAAGTAGTAGGTACCACAGTTATGAGAAAAAGGAACCTATGAGTCCACTTAATTGATTAGTACGTAAACCATCTAAAAAGAACTTCACTGGAAAATTCCTTCAAAACTAGCAAAAAAGAGAAAGCCTCGCAAACGCTCGCAATCGAAATATAGGAACAGCCCGATGCGGGGGTCGAACCCGCAACCTTGAGATCGCGTACTCGTAAGAGTCTCACGCTCTACCGATTGAGCTAACCGGGCGTGGCTCTTAATTGATTGATATCAAGCTCAGCAGAATCGTCTTTTGCCCCTGCATGTCTTCACAGTGGCCTCGAAGATCGACGGCGCACCATCTAACCCTCATTCTGCAGCTACTGCAAATATGAACAGTGGCGTTGTATTGTCATTAGCCCCAAGGCATGTCCTTCATCTGACTCTCCAGCTCGTATTGTACAGCATAGTCGACATATTCGTCCCGTATAAACGCCTCCAATGTAAATTTCTGGCCCGTAGTAGCTGTCCGCATCCATCTCTTTCATACTTAACAACCATTATTGGCCCTTCCAAGCCTGTGTTTCACCACTTAGTTTCGAAATATTCGCCTCCATATGAGTTCCTTGTTGCTCCACTTCAACTGTCCCTCGACTCCCACGTTCCCAGATCCATCGCATCCATGGATCCCATATTCATCAATGCTCTTAAAACACCTTCACCCACTTGGGGAACGCCTGTCTGCCCGTGGATATCCGCCCACCCATCTGGCATACTGAACCCTCCGTTTTGATCCAGGCCTGTTGGGATAGCGAAACCAGATGTATCAGCAAAAAAGCCTTGTGTGCTTCCATCGAGTACACCAGGGTTCATCAAGGTCTGGTTCGGCGACATAGGGCTTGCGTTGAATGAATTGGCCCCTGATCTATTCATCTGTCCAGGTGCCAGATGATTCCGCTGATCGGATCCTGTGCTTGAGTTTGGTGTCGGTCGGTTCGATTGTATCGCGTCTGGAGACCCCGAAGCATCCTGGCTATCTCCTGTCATATCCCCAAAGCCTGATACGGTCCGAGTCCCAGATCCAGTCTTCTCAAAAGTTGCTCCCGAGCTAGGTGTAAGAATTGCTGGTATTTGTTGCTCTGTTGACATCCACGCCTGCGTTCCAAAGTTTCCTTCGCCTGCGGCAGGCATACTTGACATATCGTTGTTGGGCTCGACTATATCAGGTGGTCCTGATTGACCCATATCGTTCTCGGGGGGGTTCATGTAATTGCATTCGTTGCGATACGCTGTTATTCCCTGAAACCCTTCAGGATTATCACATTTAGCGCCTCTGGGCGCTCCTGTTGTGCCAGGCTGGATTACATTAGCATTAAAGCATTAACCATCCGGTTCGTGTTCACGTACGCTGTCGTTGTTGCGTGGGAAAGCCGTCTTGAGCTTGGGAATTCTCAGTGCAAGAGCTTCCAGGTCAACATCTAGCTGGACAAGGAACGACTCTGTCAGCGGATTTCGCCGCTTCAGCGCATTCATTGCCGAGAGTAGGAAGCGTAGTGAGTCGGCTGTTTGGCTATCATCTGGGCGGCTCTTTAGGTATTGCACAAATACTCGCGCAGATACATATAGACAGAAGGATATAAACGGGTTGACCTGACAGTATGTTAACCTCCACATCGATAAAAAGAGCCCACTTTATCCTTACTGTGGAAAGATCCATATGAGAAATCATGCGCATAATGCTGGCAATCTCATTGGCAGCTGTGATGCATCGTACTTTGCTCTCAGCGCTGACCGACGCTGGCAGTTTGTTTTTTTCTGCCTTGAAGATGGCTGCTTGGTGTAAGCAGATGGTTGACGTGTGTATGCTCATGTTTGTGAAAACAATATTAGGATTAGATAGACCAGTAGGAAGCTTGAGTTGTGGTGGAAGGCAGAGGGATGTGTTGAGCAGGATATTGTCCATTTGTCGGTGTCGCTTCCAAAACGGACCATTGAGGTCATGATCCAGATCGTCGGCATCAGGGCGGTGCAGATGTACCAAGTTTCTGCCAAACAGACATGCCATGAGTACGATGCCGCCAAACGAAGAAAGCTTACCCGCACCCATCGGACTGGTGCACTCGGATAGTGACTGCGTTTGTTCAGGCCTGCTCATGTTGTATGCATCTTCGGAGGCTGGCAAGTTGGTCATGATGTCGCGCTCATCAATCGTCATGGGCCACCCGGTGCCAATGCTGGCGTAACGATCTTGACAGAAGGCCATCCAAAATGTTCGGCGGCGTTCCTCTCGCTCCGTCCAGTCTTTGGGGGGTGCGAGACACTGCTTTACATCGAGACCCGTCCCGTCTAGTCTGTGGAGTCCAGTCCTGCGATGGTCAGTATTAGAAGACCATGGATGTGTAAGAAGTACGCACATTTGAGCAAGACGGATAGCAGAGCCCGTGTTGATCCAAGCTCGAGGAAAGTACATCATTTTCATCTCATATGAGGCCAAGAGAGTGTGTGTTTGGCAGTGAGCAATAGAGATCATGTGCTCTCCATAGCCTTTGATGTAATCCGCTTCGACGTACTTACGCGCTCTTCGGTAGAAGAGGTCTTTTAGGTCCGTATACTTGTCTGTGATCGTACATGCAAGAGTCCACATGGCATATCGCAGACAAACAGGCGGCCGCTGATTCGGGGCGCTGTGGAAACGATATTAGCCACTTCAAAACTTCAACGGTGAAGGGACCAACATACAGGTTCATAGCGGCAAGGTAACGATACTTGTGGATCATCGGAATAGACGGGTGTACCTTTTCAAAGTAGATCTGGTGAAGCTCGTCGATTGTATCTTGTGGTGGCAGAGGCTCCTCGAGGCCTAGACCAATCATTTCCCAGGTAAAGGTTCCCCCAACATTATTCATGCCCATATCCATACTGGCATTGAAGTTGAAATCTTCTATGACACCTTGCTGTGGTGACTTATTAGTAAAATTCCACTGTTGGTCCATATTGTGGTCTCCCGTTAAATGTATCGGCGCATTCGAAAGGTTAAGGTTTGCGGGAGATGCCGTTTGAGGTGGACCAGACATGGCGACATTAACGGACTTGGGGACATTTTGAGGAGGTTCCTGAGTTTTTAATAGCGTTTCGACTTGTTCTGTGCGCAGCATGTCAATGAGCGAAGTAGCTGATAGCAGTTCGGGGACAAGACTCACTCAGTCGCTCCTCGAGTGCCTTCACGTAGCCACGCTTGGGGCCGCTCTTTCTTCGTTGTTCATCGTAGGCGCAAGTATGACCGAGACGAGAACAAGTACTACAACTGGGTCGCACACCATCACACTTGAGCTTGCGCTTTCGACATATCATGCAGGCCAATCGCTTTGGCTTGGGAACACTCGCATTGTCAGGGACGTCCTGCTGGGGTGCGACATCGTCTCCATCGACATCGTCGCTTCGGGGACGTTTATGACCGCTAGTGGCAGGTCCGTTTTCTGGTGAATTCGACATGAATGATTATGGGTGGCTTGTACGATGGTGTCAGAATCGATGTCGGGTTTGGGGGAGTGGTATCGCGAGATAGTTGTAAGACGGCGGCGGGGGTTAAGAATGCTCAGCGGAATTTCACAATCGTAAGGGTCCGCATCTGCCGGAACAAGATGCGGGTGCTCGAAAGGGTCGATAAGGACGTATAATTTGTCGTGGAGACGGGATATGAACGAGGACCAGAAGCTATTGAATCAGGGTTAAGCCGGGACAAGCACGGCGATACGGAACACAAGCATGAAGAAGAGATGAGATTCAAGCTCGCCCGTGAGGTGTTGGGGAGTTAAAGACGGAGACAGGTGGGACCCTCAAGCTTAACTCATCTTAGGGAGGCGCCTGGCTCGGCGGATATTCATATGTGATGGTATGGCATGGTATGGCAGCGGGCAGGTGCAGGTGCCGGTGCAGTTGCAGGTGGGGAATTGTCAACCTAGGTAGGTAGGTAGCCAAAATCCCACCGAGCCTGCTGCACTGTCCCTGTGTTCCTACCTTCCAGAGCCTCCAAGCGTCCCTCTTACGGTAGTCTGCGGATCCACGGTTGTACTTGCCGCGATACACCTGGCTGCCTGGCGTCTCCTGGGCCTATAGCCCGCCAGATTGAGGGACGTTTGTAGCGGGTTCGAGCAGCCCTACAGCCAGTTACAGTGCAGTACCCGCAAGGATAGGGGTCCACGGGTCCCTGTGGAGTATCAAGTATCAATGGTGGGATAGGATGGACGAAATAGTGAAGACATCTTGGTACATATTACCCTGGACCTGACCTGGATTCTCCGCAAATCTTCGGTAGTTATCGTATTTGTGACCGGATCGCATATATAATCTGAGCCTTTTACTTTCAACATCCTGTTAGTATCAATATTGACTAGTTATTAGGCAAACAGATACAACAATCAGGATTCTGTTCCCTTGAACCATTAATTTCCTACCTTGTCTCATCTCATGTGGCACAGCCACGCGCTTCATTCGCTTCGTTCTGTGGTACTAGTGGCAGCCACCATCAAATGTTGAGCGGCCGACTCTCAATTGAACAGATGAATATTATCATCGCCCTTATTTAGCTACTGTCTTGAACGCATTGAGGCTCGAGTATATGAATATAAATAAAGCTGAAGTTTCTAATGGCCGTACTCGTATAAAACCTCGGTGGGAATTGAGACATCCATCGCTATTTAAAAGCCCCATTTTGTGCGTGTCTAGGTTAGATTGATACTAAGCCATCAACACAGCAGGTATCAACGTTCAAGCAGTGCAGCAATAGACCAAAGTCGACCTGGGTTGCTATTCACCGCCATATGTCTGGGTCGATAGATGCTATTGAACATACGCCTGTGATTTATTGCATTAGGTATCCTTGTCAAACCATCACCTGCAAGATTGTAACAGCTGATTCTAAAAGTCTGAATTCCAGTTAACAAATATATTTCTACGTCAATAGTGACCATCAAGATAGGGGACAGAAATAATATTTTGCGTTGCAGTATTCGACATACCTCGGTTGACATCATGTCACATCCTGACACTCTTTCCCTCTGTAAATGTTGCACTGCCTCGTTAAATAGCAACAATTGAGCATTCTCTATCGTAAAATTATGTCATACAAATGCAAGAATAAGCCGCCAAATCCTTCGATATCGAGACAAGACCGCTGCGTACGTTCACAGGGGTTTTGAGCAGACTGCTCGCTTTCGCTGCTCACCTCGCGTACCTCGCTCGTCCCAACTGATGCTGTGCTCCAAGCCGGCAACTAGATCGGTGTCGTTTACTCCGTCTGACACACAGTATCAAATGTTTATCTACACCTTCCGTTATTCAGCTGAGCTAGCTCACCACGGGTTCGTGCAGCCATATAGATAGTTCTGCCCAAGTTAACTGGTCCAAGGTGGAAGAGAATGGCTTGCGATGAACCACACAGGTATTCCAACCCAAGCAGGAGGTCGCCCGCCTTATTTTCTATCAACATCAACTCCCACGATCCTCAAGATCCCTAGATCGCTGTACGCAAGGCAATACCGCGTTGGAGCCCAAGCAACCACGGGACAAGCACCAGCCGTCTTGAATGTGTGTACGTGCTCTCCTGTTTCGACATGTGATATCTCCAACCCGGACCCTAGACACAGCGACGTTAGAAAGACTACCTGGAGCCGGGAGATAAAAAGTCTTACCCTCATCACTGCCACCCACGACAAAACTGCCGTCAAATGTAAAGCCTATTCACCAAAATGATCAGCAATCGTATAACGTACAAACACAATTAACTTACTGAGACTCTTGACAGGGCCGACCATCCTAGTAATTGTCCTCTGGCATATCCAGTCCGTGGTATCCCACAATGCAATGATCGAGTCTGAACCACCCGTCGCCAGATATCGTCCTGTAGGCTGCAGATCCGCGGTCAGGCACGACGAGGTATGCCCGTTAAGCTCATACTCGCTCGTTTCATCACCGTGCTTGCTTTGCAGCACAGGCTCAAAACCCGGATACGACAAGACCCGGATGCGGCCCTCTGCCGTGGTCACGAATATTTTCTCGCCGCTCCAACAGAATGCGATCTGATTGGTCTGCACCGACTGATGATGAGTGCTGATGGGCGTGGATTGAGTTGGGGACAGAACGTAGATGGTGTCTGCCTTGTTCCCGACAAGAAGCGAGTTACCATCCGGTGCCCACACAAGAGTGAAGGCGTCTCCAAGACCTTTGACCTCGTTGAAGCAGGCTTTCGTCCGCACGTCCCAGAATTTGACCACGCCATCACTGCTTACGCTGCAGAGCTCTGCATCCTTCGTTGGGTTGAAAGCTACCTTCTCGATAGATGCTGAGTGACCCTTGAGCTCTGTGGAGAACTTCACATGAGGTTTCTCGGGGTTCCCTATTTCGCTTCGCCTCAGCACGGGGACTAATCAAATCGGCGGCTCGATCAACTCACACACTCGTAGAGTCTTCTCTGATGAGCCAGTTGCTACCAGGGTTCCGAGAGGATTCCACGCAATACAGCGTAGGCTTAGAAACTCATTTCAGTAACTCCCAATACAACGCAGCTTCGTTCCAGATTGTGAGTGCATACCTGTGAGGATTTGAACCCCGCGAATTATTGGCATCGTTGTAGGGTTGACTTCTCAAGTTCCCGAAGTAGCTAGAGAACTTGTCCTTGGACAAACTCTGCCTTGCTCGGAGAACTGGCGCCATGTTGTTTGAGTGAGGGGCTGTTTCAACCAGAACCGTTATGTATAAGTTGATCGCCTTGTAAGCCCTTATGTTCAGTTGGCGGTCAGCGCATTACTACCATGAAGGTAAGGTTGATAAGTAAGTGGTGTGCTGGACAATGTTCTCGATCCGCGTGATCCCTGTAGAAGCGCGAGATATAGTCACGATGAAATTGGGTTTGTTTCTGAAGCTATGAGTAGGTGGAAGTTGACTGGCGATGAAGTGCCTGGAGTATTGTACAGGCCAAGCCACAAATCAAAGGAACCTAACACCTAACTGAGAGGTACCTACTAACGGGTCACACATGCCACACCGCGCGCTTCGCTTTTGGGCGTGTCTTTCAGTGGGCCTGACGCGACAATAAGAACTTTAGTGCGTGAAAAACCAACCGTGGGTGTTAACCCGTTTCCAATGGCAACCATTTATGCATTAATCATCATCTGCGTTAGAACAACCATAATAGATATCTACCTGATAGTCAAAACCGGGAACGGGAACAGTCGATCCACTGCTGCCACCCCTTCAATAATCATATGAATGACTCAAGTTGTTCATGAAATGTTAACTTCATTCCTGCCCCCCGGGCTCTTCCGTAACCCGGTCATGGTATATGTACAATTTTTCTATCACAGGCCCTTTTGGCGGTAGCAGCCGAGATACAAAAGACCCTTGTTGAGGTCTCTTTACTCAAATCATCGAGACCCTTGTCAGGCGGCCAGATGTCAAGCTCAGCTTGCATCAACAAACAACCCCATGGCCGATGTCGTACATCTTTCCATTACTCCCCGTCCAGTGCCCCATGAATAGGCCGTCTGTACAGACAACTCCAACCAGCCGAAACCAAGCCCTTAAATTCCTTCGCCAGTGACTCCATGCGCCATGTATGAAGACGAAAAGCATGCTTCGGAAAATGTGCAATAACCAGACAATCGCAAACAAAAAAATTGCAGATGCTGTCCCATGTCAGACAGAGATAATATGAATTCAGACCAGTGGGGCAAGTGCTCTTCATAGCATTCTCGCCCGAGTATCAACAGATGTGTGGTATCGTGATGGCCCGAAAGGGTGACCAAAGAGCGTCGGTGATCTATTAAAGTCATGAAGCGGCGGTACATTTTATTCCAACCGTGTGTCGAGTATCCTGTTTTTCAGGGTATCGAATAAGAGATGCAATGGATGCTGCGAGTTGTCGGAGGCATCTACGATATTTGGTCAAGAGCCAGATCAATATCGGTAATACCGAAGAGAACAGCGTTCTTCTTGGCCCATTGTCGAGCGAGGATTGAAGCTAAATTAAACATCAGTAAAAAGTTGATGTGAAAGGTCAGAACAAACATACCCTTCAAGAACTTCTTGCTAGCATACTTCTTGAAAAAGGCCTCATGCACAACGGGGCGAGCAAGGTAGTCAACCATGAGGTGGACTACAGGCTCGATCTCATCTTCAGTGTAACCGGCATAGTAAGATAGTGTGGCATCCTGCAGATGGGTTAGCGTGTGTTGCATCATATTGAAAATTTGTTTACATACCCATTCACCGCGGTCGAGCATCAGTCGCGCCAAGTACATGGCACCAGCCGCAACGTGACTCGGTCGGTAGGCCATAAATCGGTGGTCCAAGAGGCTGATCTCCATCAAGTACTTTCCGACGGTACGAGACTGGATATCATAGTTGTCGGCCTTAGAGACTCGGCGGAGGAAGTTCATGGGGTTGGGGTAGCTGAGATCGTAGTTGAGTGTGCTGAGGACAAATCGCTCAGCGCTGAGAATCTCAGCCTCACTGAAACCATCATCGGCAATGCGCTTGAAGTTCTCGACGTGAGGAGAGAGCACCTCTTCGTACTTGGACGCGATGAACATGGCAGTGATACCCACAAGCTGGAGACGGTCAAGCTGAACCACCTTCTCCGATAGGAATCGATCGATAACGTTGACAGCAAGGAAGAGGGTTTCGGGAAGTAGGTGGAAACGCGTGTGGACTTCGATCAGCCAGTCGACCAAAATACCACGCGTCTTCCACTCGAGGTCGTCTTGGTGGGACATATATTGAGGGTTGGGAATAGACTTGCACTCAAGGTCGCGGAGGTATTCGAAGATTTCGTTGGCGTATTCAGCAACCATAAGGGGATCCTCAAGATCCTCAGTGTCAAGGTCCTTGACACCAACAGGGTAACTGAAAGGCGCGTCCTGGGCTTCGGTCTTCTCAACGGTGACTTCAGGCTTTTCAACCTCAGCCTCGTCGGGTGTCTCTGACCGCTCATTCTCCTCAGTCAAATGCGGCTTCTTGGATGGGTGCTCATTTTCGTTGATGGGGACCTTTGGCTTGGTGTCCGTCAGGACCTTTCGCTTGTTGATGGTACCAGATCCGGACTGGGCAGGCTTGGAGTTGGCAGGCTTAGATCCGTGAGCAGGTCTTGTTGTGGGTCGCGCGGTCTTTTTCTCAATGCCGGTGGGCTGAGCAGCCTTGGAGACCAATCCCTTAGCCTTCTTTCCAGCAACACCATCAGCCTTTCCGACATTGCTGACATCGCCCAATGCAGCGCGTTTCCGCGTGTTGGCGGCAGTAGTACCGTTAACTGTGGACTTCTTCGTTTGCAGGGCAGCCTTGGCAGGCATTGATAGCTCGTCAACCTTGAGAGCGGCGGCCTGAGCTCTTGCTCTTGTAAGACGCGTCGTGCCGCTATTCTCGTCGTTCTCGTTGCCGGCAGGGCGCGTACGAGTGGCCCGGGCCTGCTGATCACATTAGAATCGCTGATTGACAGAGAAACACAAGCTTCTCGATCGCGTTTGAGAAACTTACTGTAGGCATCTTGCTATCTAATGGTTACTGACGGATGGAATATCTAGAATGGGATAGTGCTGGAATAGGCGAGTTAGTTGACGCGTCGAATAGGAAATAAAGAGAAAGAAAAAATTATTGGCTGCAATGTTGAATCCAAGTAGGCAGATGGCGGCGGTGTTGGTGAGACAGTGGAACACAAAGAGAAATTCGGCTGCGAACCTTTGATCGAAGCTTGGTGAAGACACCGTGAAAGGAATGTTGTTGTGAGTCGAGATGTATGGGAATCGTCTGATGCTGTATGTTAGTAAAGGGTGACCCAGCCCGGAATAGACGATTGTGGAAGGAAGTAAACAAGGTGTGATGTGAAAGGACAAGAGTAATGGGGGAGCATGGGGCGGAGACGATGTTTATGTTGAAGAACAGTTGTAGTTGTGAGGACGATGGAAGTGTTTTGACGAGCGGGTAAGGAAGATGGGTTGTGGAGGTCCACTAAGTGGGTACGTACCCCTACGCGGCTAGACAGGTCGCGTTGCTCTAGGTACGTCAGGTTTCCAAGCGTGATGTCCCACTTGAAGACAAAGGATTGGACGTCGATAGGAGCAGGGGGATGCGAAAAGCTCGGCTTTTTTCGACTCGACGTATAGAAACGCGCCTTGAATCTAGGACCTAAACTGCAGCGTGCAGCAGCAGAGGGCAATGCACAAGATTGAATAGGGCTGGGATGATATAGCAGAGGATGGATCCTGATAGCGGAGGAAGGCGCGGGAGGAGACTGTACAAGGATGAAGAGATGAATGGTAGGCCTGTCCTGGGGGACGATGAACGATCCAGTCTGAACGTGTACAGAGACGCAAGAGAAAAGAGAGTCAAGGTCAAGTTAGGTCAGGTCGATGGACGGTGGTGGACGGGTCTTGACATTTAGTATGGAGGGGCGGGTAGGATGAGATCAGTCCCAAACGCGCCTGCATCCAGGTCAAGTCGCGACAGCCGTGGAGCGTTGGCAATCTTGGAATAAGCTACGTACTACTTCCGGTTGAAACCAGTGTTTTTATGGGACTGCCCCTAGCAACCGCCCATCAACGGGGCCGCTATTGGTCCAACCTCGTCGCGCACGCTCTGTTGGTGGGACGGGACTCAAAAGAGCCCTGTGGCAGATACGTGACGGCGTCTGTCAGTAATGTGGCGGTGCGTACCCGCTGCCGGGGTCGTCTGTGGCTCAATCTCCTCCCGCCGGCACAAAGTTGTTCATTATCCGAAGAAATTTCAACGTCTCCAATACGGCTCTCTAACGACACCAACGGGCACAATTGGTGAGCGTCAGTGTGTTTGCGACAGTCCCGGATATTTCAATTCACATCTCAGTGTTAATCTGAGAAAATTCGGGTACCCCGTGGTTGACCTTGATCATCAATCCCGCGGGTTCGTTCTCCGACAAGCTTCTTTACCAAAAGTAGCTCGCCATCCCCTCGAACCGATATCGAAATTAGCCACACACCACGGATATCGGCCTCGATGAAGATCTACTGCTAGTACTGTCCAATTTCATATTGATCGAGACCAAAAATGCTCCAAACTGGTCTCAACTTCGCGGCAGCGAGGCAAAGCCTCCTTCGCCTTGCGCTGAACCGATCCTTGCCTCGAACGTATGCGACTATCAGGCGTTCCAACGAAACTACAGCCAGCCCGAAAGAACTCGCCGACAATCCCGAGGCCCAAGCTGCTATTCTACGAGTCTACAAGCCCCGATCGCCCGGTGTAAGACATCTTAAGCGACCAATCAACGATCATCTTTGGAAAGGACGACCTTTCCTCCCATTGACATTCCCCAAGAAAGGTCAAGCCAAGGGTGGTCGCAATGTATCTGGAAGAATCACTGTACGACACCGTGGTGGTGGTGCGAAGAGGAGGATAAGAACTGTCGATTTCATCCGCAATCGACCGGGTCCTCATCTAGTGGAGCGCATCGAGTATGATCCTGGACGAAGTGCACACATTGCTCTCGTCACTGAGAAGGCTACCGGACGTCACACCTATATTCTTGCCGCTGATGGACTAAGGTCTGGGGATATCGTCCACAGCTACCGGGCGGGTATCCCTCAAGATCTTCTTGACAGTATGGGTGGTATCATCGATCCAGGTATTTTGGCTGCCAAGACCGCCTTCCGTGGCAACTGTTTGCCCATGCACATGATTCCTGTTGGTACCACAGTATTTGCTGTTGGATCGGCCGCTAGACGAGGTGCAGTCTTTTGCCGCAGTGCCGGAACTTCAGCCGTAGTGGTCAACAAGAACGAAGAGACAAAGGATGACGGTACCAGAGTCATGACCGGCAAATATGTCGAGGTACGACTTCAGAGTGGTGAAGTCCGACGAGTCAGCAAGGATGCTTGTGCTACCATTGGTGTTGCGAGTAACATCCATCACCACTACCGCCAGTTGGGTAAGGCTGGACGAAGCCGATGGCTCAACATTCGGCCCACAGTTCGTGGTGTTGCTATGAACAAGGGTAAGAGATACGCACACGTCTCGAGCGAATATGTATTAATATGATGTACAGTTGACCATCCCCACGGTGGTGGTAGAGGTAAATCCAAGGGTAACCGTCACCCTGTGTCTCCCTGGGGTGTTCCTGTAAGCCAACCAACCTGTCATCAGTTATACAGAGTAACTAACACACTGTTCAGACCAAGAGTGGCTATAAGACCCGACGCAAGCACAACAGAAACAAGTGGGTGGTTGTGCCTCGACCTCGAAACAACGGAAAGCGCCGAGACAAGGCCAACTAAGAGTGTTTACGGAGCTGCGTGATGAGTTGACGGACGGGATGAAAAGCACATGCCAAGTCAAGAAAGAGTTGGGCTCCAGTGCATTGTATATTATGACGCTGCATTGTACCATATGTGACATTATAGATGAGGACGCGATGGGCGTCTTAATCCAAGAACGACAGGGAAACGACCTCTGTATCCTGGCCTGGTGTTGATGGATTTCATGTTGTAGACGTGAGGGAGTCAAATGTAACCGTCGCCTGTCAAGTATCTTTATCCTTGAGGAACCACTCAGGGGCTAGCAAACCCTGATTGGCTCTTTTTAGGCGTCCCCGATACAGTCGGTATTACTCCGTGTTGTAGCCAGGGTCCCGAAAGCTTGATGCTGCTTAAGACTAGGTAACTTGCGAGAACACGGATGTCCCCCTTACAGGGCATAGGGGTTTCGGGTTTCACCTGTGAGAGCATTGTATCGACCACACAGGCCAAAAAACAAAAACAAAAAAACTGTTAAGGATTCTTTATTCTCAGCAGAGAGTCGTCAAAGATCGAACCAGGTCAAAGCTTTCATTATCCAATGCTTTTAAAATGTCTTGGTGATAAAAAGGATGAACGTGAAGACGATGTTTTCTTTATGCTCTGATTACCGAGGTAATCGCACGGTCTTGGTTTGTGAATAGTATGTCTTAAATTGGATCCTATATTTTGACTCTATTCAGGTACGGAACAGCCAATCAACAATTGATAGAAATGGCTGCGTGGTCAAGCCCACAATATCTTCTTTGCACAGCCTCACAGAGCCACGCAATGTGTGACAGGTCTTCACAATCGAGGTGCTGGGAAACGCATCGCGCAGCGAGATGAACTCGAAGCTCCAGCGTAGGTGTAGCATTGACTATAGCATTAGAAACGAGAAATGAAAGGATACCTTGTTTTTTTTTATTCTCACCAAAGGTTATCGGGCATTGACGTAGGCGAGTGGACAACAAATTTAAGGTTAATTCTCACTCGAACCTTATGATTGGCCAGGAAGCCTCGGAGTTTCTGGACGGGAACAAATTACCGCAGATCATGGCAGACCAGGCTTGGCCACGGGGGATCATCCCTTTCAAGGAAGAAATTTGGTTTAATGAGACACTTACTGTTACGTACAACGCGCTACAGAGTAGAGAGTAGGTACCTAGGTATAGATTGGTTGGTTAACAAAGAGACCGGGCATTTGCCATAAACCGTCCATGTCTAGTCAGAGTTAATGGGATTCAAAGGAGCTACATGGTCAAAGAAGGCTCAAAACAAGGCAGTTTTGAGACTCCGAGTGTGTGTAGTGACCAGAATTGCAGATAACTAGACAGGACTAAATAAAGTTATTTATTTGAAATGGGTTTTCCTGACAAAATCATCCATTACTGGAGATAGATATAATGCCCAGAGTACCTAGGCTTATGTATTCATAGCTAACTACTGCGTGACACATGGCTATAGCACTCAATGCTCTATATTCATGCTATATAACTGGCAAACAAACACCGAATTTATGTACAGTGCGTGCTAGAATATAACATCCTCGACTCTTCGTGATCCGCCAGTCACAAATTCATAGCCTCGAATATGGATTATGAGCGGGTTCCACGCGAGCATTTCCCCAATGAGGCTCCGTCCACGCCACTGACGCTACAGAGACTGGGTTCGTCATAGCCACAGCATCGCCCAGTACTAACTACTAATACTTCAGGTGGTATCGCTACTTCAGAGGGGCGAGCACTAGACGCGCGCATGCTCAAACACACTCATAAGAGAGAAGCAGCGACGATCAATTAACGAGAAAGATCAAATGGAGGGAGGCTTTGAGACTGACCCTTAGGTTAATAGCCTACAGTACGTGAAGCTGACATTGCCCCATGAAAAGTTCCCTTAGTCAAGCATAATTCGGTCTTCTATTTCGAGATCTGACCCCTGCCCGCCTCCAGCTAGGTTGTACCTGTACCTGTACCTGCACCTGCACCTGAGGTGCACTCCATGGGCTAGTAGGTAGGTCCCGCCGCAGTGCCAGCAGTGCCGCGGGCTGCTGCTGTCCACGTAACCCCCAATTACCGAAGAGACTTCCATCCAATCCCCTGCAAGATTCCCCTCAGCCCCGTTTCTTACATCAGTTTCTAAAAACCAAACTTCTGGCAAAGGTAAAACCACGCGCGTCCAGATCAAGCATAAAAAATAAGCATCGTCGTTGGTTACCGTTTGTGATTGATTTCAGGAAATCAATCAACGGGGGCCTTTCGTATATATGAAAAAGGCGAGCGAGAACTGAAGGAGACATCGACCGTATCAAACATCACCGCCATCTTCCTCCATACCCCCATAGTCTATGCTCATCATCGCCGTATCCATACACTCAAAGATCCTAGACTCATTGTCGCATACCAGAGGGCACAAAACTGTTACCGCTACTGTACTACATACCACTTGGCCTGGCTTGGCTAGCTGCTTTCTTTTGGTCTCTTCCGCATACACACCTCAACACTCTCTGCACACCCCAAGCCTTTCCCCCAGACGCAGCGAACCTCCCGTCTCGAGTGTTCGCGGAAAACGGAACACAGGGGCTTTTTCCTAAACCCAGTGTGTGACGACAAGCCCCAAAGTTCAAATAAACATCCTCCCCCCGATTCGGCGCTCGATCTTCTTCTCCCCTCTTTCTCGGCTAGACTATGCATTCCTATTACAAGATGGGCGACTCAGGTTTAGGAACGATATCTAATGGTTTGCGAGGCCGTCGCTTCCCTATCCGACTTATCTTGTCCTACCTTTCCGACTGGATCATTTGCTTTATCTTTGTTGGTATTGGAGGTTGGCTCGACAAAGTTGCGCCTGCCAAGCGACCATTTTCACTTGTTGATCCCAACATCTCGTATGTCTACCACGGATACCTACCTACGACCCATAGTTATGACGATAGTCATGGATACAGCTGCTGCTCTTTACTCATCGTACTCTTTGAAGCTGACCATCATGATAGATATCCTTTCGCCGAACATGAACTCGTTCCCGCCTACCTCCTCTTCATCCTCGCCATTGGCGTCCCTTTCGTCATCGTCGCCGTCGTCTCTTTGATTTTCGTTCCCGGCCCGACCGTCCCCAAAGGCACACCAAAGACTCTCATCTGGCAGCGCAAACTGTGGGAGCTTCATGTTGGTGTTCTCGGACTCGTCCTCTCCCTTACGCTGTCATGGTTCTTTACCAGCTCGATGAAGAACTTGTTCGGCAAGCCTCGACCCGATCTCCTCGCCCGCTGCGAACCCGATATTGCCAATGTCGCCGATTACCTTGTCGGTGGTTTTGAATGGCGCAACATGACTGGCCAGCTCGTTTCCGCCGCCATCTGTAAACAAAAAGACAAGTACAAGATCGATGATGGTTTCCGTTCCTACCCCAGTGGTCACTCTTCCTCAGCCGCTGGCGGCCTCATCTACGCCTCACTCTTCATGGCTAGCAAGTTTGCCGTTACTATCCCCTTTGTCATGCCCTCGGCTGCATCTGTTGCGGGAGCTGCCAGCCATGCTGCTTTCCCTTCTCGTATCAACACTGGCCCCGTTGTTGATCCCTACGAACCTTCACGTGCCCGCGGTCTCGACGGGTCCTTCTCTTCTACGCCCATAAAGGGAGCTGCGGGACAAGAAAACGCCAAGGTACAGTCTCTACGTCGCCAAGCTGCTGCGCCCCCGATTTATCTCCTCGCTCTTGGCCTTGTGCCTTTTGGTCTGTCCATCTTCATTGCTGGTTCGCGCTGGCACGACCGTCGCCACCACGGTTTCGATATTTTGTTCGGTTACTTGATGGGTCTCATTGCCGCCATCTTCGCCTTCCGTTACTACCATTTGCCGATCCGTGCTGGCGCAGGCTGGGCATGGGGCCCTCGAAGTGATGAGCGTGCTTTCTGGGCTGGTGTTGGACGACATGGTTATGCTGGTACAGACGAAGAGCTTGGCTCATATGCGCCGACACGACGAGACACAGCTGTGTCCGGAGACACGTCATACCCGCCTATGACATCTGCTCTGGCCCAGCGAAATGTTCGCTCGTCTTCTAACCAAGAAGAGCCTCGCCCGAGCCAGAACTTCCAGGACGTGGAACTGCAGCGCATGGACGACTCCGATCGTCTAGAGAACAGGTTTCCCGATAACCGGTTCGCTGAGAGCCGGTATGGTGACACACATTATGCTGAGAACCGAGTCTAAGAACCACGGAGCAGCTCAGCATAAAGGTGGCGACTCTCGAAGAAAACTGATACCATGTCATTATATATGTGTGTGTTTTTTCAACTACTGTGTGTATGATATATCCAGGTTCAGGGGCAAAAAGCAGACCCGTGGAATCTTGGTCAGGGTTGGATTTCCTTGTTTGTAACAGGAGACGAAAGGCTTGCGAGTAGATAGATCACTTGGTATTTGGCACGACGTGATACGAACAATGAAACGACCGGTTTACACTATTTTCAACCTGAAATTAATGCGACTGCGCACTATGCAACGACCATTCGACTCAGGCAAGCTGAGTCCCCAACTCGTAAAAAACACATTTACCAATCTGACAAACTCACTTGGAGATTTGATGGTAGAAAACAGACGCTTATTGAACAACTATAATTCAAGAAAATACCATTTCACCCATTTGTAATGTATACCAGCCCTGCCAGCCTTACCCTACACGACTTGCCACCAAACGCCAATCCAGAACCAAACCGACAGCCACGAAAGCAACAGAATAGTCCCTCCTTGAGAAATGACGAATGTTCATCCAGCAGCAGATCATGTCCCGTCAATTAAACCGATAAGACATCGAGGTAGCAAGGATGGTCTTCTGGGGGTGTCCGTATATGCCCTTTGCGCCAGCTCATGCGGCCTGTTTATGTGGCCTTGGGTTTTGTTGCCAGTGTACCCTGACATGCGCTCTAATCTTCTGTCATGGATTGACCAGTTTCCTAAAGGCCCTCAACAACAGCCATGCGGCCATCTATTCCCTCGAACTCGAGTTCCTCGTCGTCCTCTTCTTCTTCATCCTCCATCTCATCGCGGAAACCAGTGTCGATTTCAAGCTTGCGAAGCCGACGACGCATCTCATCGCGCTTAGAACTCTGCCAGCGAATCAAAGCCGCAGAGGCGTGAACCTTGAAGCCGTAGACGCGGGGCACGTAGCGGTCCACGCTCTTGGTGGGGATGAGGGCAGGATACACCTGAAAGAGGATGTTGTGGAACGAGGTGCCAAAGTAAGCGCCGTCGATAGCGGCATGGCGCGACGACTTGGGGTTGTAGATGTCCTCGCATCTGGCGCAGTAGAGCTTGACTGGCTTCAGGTTGGGCACATCAGAGAGACCCATGGGAAGGAGGGGGTGGGAGTGACACATGACACGAGGGCATTTTCCAAACTCGGCTTTCTTGTACTTGTCAAGCTGTGGTGTTGTTAGCGAGTGAGTGATGAGAAGAGGGATTGTGGTGAATGCACGCACCATTTTTGATAGACCTCTAGTCGTAACAATATAACGAGCATGCACAAGGCCGTAGAGGTGCCTCGCAGACTTCTCGATAGCCTCGCGCATCTCATCATCGCACTCAAGATCAAAGACATCGGTGACAAGATCTAGCGCATATTGGTAGTACTGAACCTCAGTGTTCAGACCTGTCAAATTGAACCTGTCTGTGAGGTAGTCCTCATCGATTTCACAAAAGTACTCGTTGCCCCTTGATGAGATAAACTATGAAAGAAGATGCTTGATTAGCATGTGAAATTTCGATTGCAAAAAGAAGAGGACCCCTGCGGCCCCGCGCTTTCGCAACCCATCCGAATATCACAACACGGTGGTAGCGGGCAGTGATCGAAACCCAGGGCTCGTGGACAGATGCTCGATACACTCACCCAATCTCTCCAGTAGCTCGTGTAGTCGCTGTCCGACTCGCTCACATAGTCATCCATCATGCTGGGCGCGGAGAAGAAAGAAGAAAGCTATAGACAAGGGCAGCTCAGAGACGAGCTACCATGTCCTAGCTTAAGCTGAAGTCGCTGGGTTGTTGATGCGCAAGACTCGGTCGGAGTCTTGATATTATCGAGGTGAGTTGTGCGTGAGCGGATGTTGAAGTATTATCGTGGATATCGTCTCGTATGTATCGTTTCGTTTCGTGTCGTAGGTATCGTTTTCGTTAAACCCTGACCCAGTCGGTAGTCTTGCGTGGTCTGGGCTTGAGATTACTGGAGGTCGGTAGGCTTGGGGCTGGACTTGATGGTGGGGTTGCAAAAGCCGTATGCGTCCGTATATGCTTCTCCTCCTGCATTTGCAATGGGATGGCCAACAAGTGCCCAGGTAACGTGACTTGGTGGAGTACGTATCGAGGCCCCGTCTAGGTAGGTACCTATCACCTAGGCAGTACTAATAACTACTACCTCAACACCATGACAAGCATCACCACTTACCTAGTACTCAGAGGAAAGATTGCTGATGAATTTCTTTATGGTAATCATGAAAAATAAAAGAAAGAATTTGTTGATCAACCAGTGTATCGTCTATTATCTATCCGCTTGTGAAAGGGCATTCACCTTCGAAACCTTCCCATGAATGTAATTGTACTCTAAATACGACATGTTTTCCTAAATTCATTGGCAAGAAGATATTCACAAGATCCCATTCACCTCTTTGCTGTCTCTATCTCTGCAATATCCCTTCAGATGATTTTAGGCCGTATCCTTCTTCAGAATAACACAACAAAGCCGATCCCAGTAATCGTACTGACCAATTCCCAGAATTAACTCCCCTGGCTGCTAAAACAAAGTCCCCATGTACACAAAAGATCCCGTTATCATCTAAGTGGCGCTAATCGTCGAAGCGATACTACCTCCATCGCTTCCAGAACGTCTATCTGACTCAGATGTTCCGTCCTCGTCGCCACTTGCCAATCCGCTTCCCCCGTTCGTTACCTGCGACGATGGAATTTGAAGTCGACTCCCTATGCCATCTTGTCCTGAATCTTGTCTGAGTGCTACCTCCACCATTCTCATGGTCTCTTGTAACGTTTCACCTGTTTCGTCCATGGCTGCCAAGAAACGCGCAAGTTCTTTGCATAGTTCCCAATCGCCCTCTCGCATTGCACGAGACAATAATCGCACAGATTGTTCGGTCGATGAACCTAGTTCGTCCAGAGTATGCAATATAATAAGGTACCCCCCGGCGGTCTTCAGTGACCCCCTCTGCAGAGACTCTTCAAACAGTTCTTGGGCCTGTGGGAGATAGGCGAACAAAGTCTTCCATTGCCGAACCTCGGTCTTGCGCGTGCACTGTAGTACGATATCAAGATACTCCTTGAATGAGGATAAGAGGGACAGTACGCGAGGTAGTACGGCATCAACAGGCTTTGGGGACGTGTCAACCTCTTCGTCCAACACACGATGCAATAATATTTCGAGCCCGTGCGCAAAATACTCAAGTTCTTTATACTGGTGAGCCAGGTTCGATGCCTCAACCGATCTGCTTTGCATTAGGTAGAATCGCAATAGATCTGGAAGTATCAGATGTGTCTGTCCATAGTCAGCTACTGAGTCGGCAACATGCTCTTGGAAACTTACTCTGATTGCGAAATGAAAATATGAAAAGTTCACATCGCGACGTTGGACAAGATCTGACTCGACTCCCAATATGATTCCCTTTTCCAACAGAATGGAAAGGGGGTAGAAGTCCACGGGGATAGACACTGGGGATGGCGACTCTTTACCGCTTTCTCCGCTTGCATCGAGCACCTCACTGATGTCCGGCCAAGCCTTGAGCTCCATTCCGTCAAACACCCACAGAGAATCTTTCAAGGCTGGCGGTCCGTTCCGCAGTGGGTTATCCTCTAATTGTCTATTCGCGTTTCGCAACGGTTGATCCCTGACGCTTGCGTGATACTCCACGTTTTGTGCAATGACACGCATATCGTACTTGAGTTGACCCTCGTCGTTTAGCGATGGCCGTAGTAGGACAAGCTTTCCATCGACAAGAAAGATTACCGAAGCAACAGCGACATCCTGGGACGGATCACCGTCTGTTAACTGCGTATCGGGTAATATCCAACTCAAACCTCGAACTCGGGCCGGAGACCTGACAATACCGTGGAACGCGATCTGGCCCACTTGGATGAGTCGTATAGATCCCCCATGGGGAGTAAAGATAAAATGGTATAATAAGTTTTCATAAGTGTAAACAAGAAGCGAGTCCTCGCCAGAAGTAGTGACCAGCACCACAGGAGCCGGGACTGTCTGAGTATGCAGGATCTGGGCTGGATCAAGTGCTGTCTCGCGAGAAAAGAGCCGTAGCTCGAATTTTCTGTTTGCCTCTACCGCGGCGACGAGAATATGCTGATGCCAGCACATGCCCCCTCTAACTTGGAACTCATTCTCCATGGACTCGCTGGCAAATGTCTTCCAACGGCCACTATTGACACTGTAATGAGCAAGTCCACGACGACCTGCTACAGCAACGTAGCGGCCATCTGGAGAGATGACTGTCTGCCGTATTGGCCACTGATTCAAGAGGTATGTTGGAGGTACTTTCGCTGTGTGCCATAGGAAAGGCTCCGCTGAAATGCTGGTAAGGTCAGGAACGTCATACCCTCTGTAGACCATCACACTTGAAGGTGTCTGTAGCACTGTCCGGAAGACATTCGCTTCGTTGTAACATCCAGTAACAGCATTCTTGGCCATCTCGAGAGACCATATTGCTTCATGCTTGCGCGCGGTCATCAGAATCTCGGATCCGCCACCCACCCAGGTAGCTCCGGCTATCCCAGATAACCATTCCTCTCCATTAGCGCGCGACGTTGTTTCTTCCGACCCAAAACTATGGCTCCCAAGCTTGCCAAACATGCTCCAGGTCGACCAGCCCTTTTCGAAACCCGCGAAAAGGCAATAACCATCAGGCGAATAACTTAAAGTTGTAAATGCACCTGAAGACGCAGTTGAAACAGGAACTTGGTGAGTATGCGAATGAGGAATATTGCCAGCGTAGTCACGAACAGAATAAACCTGTACAGTACCATCGCAGCAACCAACAGCAATGAGCGAGAATCGTGCGTTTATGACAGCCGTAATTGCACGGTCATTTTCACTTTGGGGTATGTGAAAACAGTGACCTTTGAACAGACGTTTCGCATCAGGATCGTCAGCCTGACTCGTCTCTGCTCGGTGATTGTATCGCTGAACCGCATACGCTCGCCCGCTGCTCGTAATCCATGTCAACAAATTCATAGGGCGATCATGTGTCATCTCAACAATGGTCGCCTTCTTCTCGACCCATCCCATACGGCTGATTATCTCGGTTCTTGTCTGCGAGCCTGTACTGTCTGGAGTCCAACGAATACACTGGACCGCAGCAGGCTTTCTTGTCGACACCATAAGCTCATCGTCGAGAGCAAGGGCGCTTTCAATACCGGCATCGACCTTGATAACCATCCTGAAGCGTACACTTAGGTCACGAACCCCTGGTCCTTCACCAGCACCCCATAAGATTTGATCAGGGGGTAGTCCAGTGAGGCCTCCGATGAGACTCTGCCTGCGTCGCTGAACATTGCTATAATTTGCGAAATGAGGTTTGTATACACGCGAATCTGAATCGGTGGCTAGGGAGTAGGTAATGAGATAGCCCTGGTCGGTGTGTATGACGAGAATAGCGGCGTCGGGTCTTAGCAAGAGGTCGACATTCCTGCCATATGTTTGAAGGGAGTAATCCGATCGAATGACCACAGCTAAGATTACGGCGGGCTATATCCGTCAGTATGAAGCGAGGTTCTCTAGGAACTCTTGAAGGCCTTACCTTGGTCTGCCATATTGTTATCGAGGTTGTCGTGATAACAGCAAACAGGTTGCCTGTGCGCGAAACTCGCAACGCCAGTATTGGATCTTTTATGGGAATACCTCCAGTTTCAGTGCTCTCTGACACTTGTGGAGGTTGGCTTGCTGGATAATCATCATGCTCAACAGGTCGGATTCCCGGAGTTATCGGTGTCGGTAGTGGTGGAGAGTCGAGAGCATCGAGGGGACCGCGGGGCTGGGAACTCAAGGGACCAGGTGATGGGGTCAGGCTAGATTCGGAGGGACTCGCGAGTCCATCATGAGAGACGAAAAGCTTGAAGGCTGGCGACCGACTGCTGCTGGTAGCATGAATACGTGGTGTTCCAATTGGCCAATACATTGCGACAGCTTAGCTGAGAAGCTAAGGGTAGCTGTAGATGTGGATGCGCGATGCTTCTGAAGGCCCAGCGCTTCGATTGGAAAGATGTCGCTGTTGCAGAGACCCAAACATGTCCCTGGGCGTTATCCAACTCGAAAATTGGCTCCTCAGCCCATTGGGTTCCGGCGATGTTTGTAGGACGAGGATATCAAATGTGACAGTGGGTTGTAGCTCTGTCGCGGGTGAGCTCCTAGGGATGTTGTCATGGTGGAGGCTCATTGGCGGTTCGTGAGCTTACTAAGGTTACTTCCATTCCAATACCTTAGTAGGCACACCAGGCAACCTTACCCTGCCCAGCCTGGACAATAAAACTTTCATCTCAATGTCCTCTTCTACAGTACATCAGCAGAATCACAATTCTTGACAATTACCTGTCTCAAATTATTCTAGCCATGGACTTCCCTTCACATATCTTCCGGAAGTCTTCTCTATCGCCCCGAGAGATACTTCCATCTCTCTTTTGAACAAAGAAACAAAGGAAAATAGCCGAAAAGAAAGAAGAAAAACGATGTGCGCCATAGCCTATCATACGCATATTCTTTTTCGGGATTCCAATTACACCAGAAGGTTCTGAATGCCACTTATGTCCGAGCCCGGCATAATGTCTCGACCCTCGACCAGCAGCCTGAGACTGATGACCACCAGTTCATTTTGATGCGGATCCACGAGCCATGTACAGTGGCAGTTGTGAGCAAAACATCAAAATCAGCCAAAGATCGATGCTCGCTTTACAAAACAATGCGAATGTGTCCAGAAAAATAAATGACAGAACCCAATGGCTGTGTACTGGAATGATCCTGGGTTCATCCTGACAAGGGCTGTCTCCTGTCTTTTGGGCAAACGACTATGCTCCGTACGGCATACTGATTACGCTTCCCATCTGCGAAATCATCATCCGGGTATACTTCCACTGTTACGGAAATTTCGGGTTCTTGCCACTAGGCTGAAACTTCCTACGGTATGGTTTCGGTTGACGTTGGGTCTCCTGTTCTTCCGAATGCGGGCGGAACTGCAGCCGTGACCCATTGGACGATTTCCATGATCCTCGGGTCACGCCTGAGGCCAGAGGAGAGCGTGACCACAAACTCTCCACTGCCTGAATGTTCCGAGTATTGGGATTTGGGTCCTGACATAAACTTGAGGTCCAAGGAACCTGGATTGGAGAGAAGATCCAAATGGCTTGTGGAAGAAGTTAGGTCCCAGGATCGTCTTGTGCTTGACTTGCACAGCATATTCCGCGGCTCTGATGGAAGAATGTTTTCTTCCTTAGCGATGCTATCAGACAGTTGTCTGGGTTTATCTGTGCCATGTGCCATCATGGCCACCACAGATACGGCCATTGCCATTAAAAAAATGTATTCCCGGAGTCCTGCTGACAAGTCATTCAATGACGTTGGGTATTCAGTGAGATAACAGGATCGAGAAACTGCGCAACCAAGGGCAACAAAGATAGCAACGCGACCAAGACGTGCTCTATGATGCAGTCGTCAGCTTCTACTTTCAATCCGTAGCACGAAGCGCATACTGTTGGAAGGCTGATGCATGTGCCAAGACAGAGACCAGTCCAGACACGGCCAGCAGGGAGAAAATTCTGAATGATGTCAGATAAGTAGGTCGTGATAATTTCGTACTTGCTTACACGACGTCAAGGTAAGGGTACTGAGGTAGCCTCATGGCGACAGTGGCACCAAAGAGCGTCCCGGTGGGTAGAATGGCCAAGAGATGATCTGTGATTTGCCACACAGCACTAACTACTGCCAAGCGGGTGTTCTCCATGGCGATAAACAGCCTGACCAGGCCAGAAGAAAAAGAGAGGGTATGGAAACTATTGGCAAGAACTACTCGATAACTCTTTGCTGAAACTAACGACGGATCAGGCGTGATGGACAATGTGGCCCTGGACAGACAGACATATCGACCGTTCTTGAGGTTCTTATAATAATTGGTAACCAATCCAACGTCAAAGGCTAACGAGAGCCTTCGC
The DNA here is from genome assembly GCA_018886245.1 of Fusarium brachygibbosum. Lineage (NCBI taxonomy): Eukaryota > Fungi > Ascomycota > Sordariomycetes > Hypocreales > Nectriaceae > Fusarium > Fusarium brachygibbosum. Next base: position 1,910,838 of record MU249524.1, read on the forward strand.
ATCCCCTTGTTAAAACGAATCAATCGACAGATGAGGCGAGCACATCAGTCAATTAAACGAAAAATCGCCTCGTCGCCTTGATTATGCTGTGCGTGAATGATTGGTGGTGTATCTGACATGAGAGAACACTGAGGTGCGACGCCGTTATTGAAAACTGCACCATGGCAAGTTCCCTTGCAGTCAAATCCAACGCACTGAGAGCCTATCGAGATGACCCACGTACAAGGCGAGAAAGTCGACTTGAAATTGAGTGGCGAGCGGGCGAACCATGAGGCTGAAATGATTGGCTCAGATCTTGGGGACAACCCAGCCGAGCATGCCTTGCAACCATTTCGACCCAAGATATCGACCGGTCTGTTCGTCAGGCAGAAACGCCATGGAACATGGCAAGCCTCATGATCACAAAAGTGTGAATGTCAGGTCTCCAGCCTTGTTCATTTTGCCGCATAACAAGGTTCTTAAAATGAACAATATTGTCCGTTGGCAAAGCTGTAAGGCTATGGACTTCCAGCCGCCGGATGTTGAGGCCCGTTCATGCTGCTGGCTTTGGAAATAAGGCATATCGGCTTTTGCACTTTGAAGTGGCCGGCAATACTTATAAGCCTATGCCAATCCAACACTTCCATGCTGTGAAGAGTGAGAGCAAGTCATTTGGCTCAGTGCTACTATCCTCTTATGCACGAAGCGGAACATGTTGCAAAAGACCCTCGAACTCATGTCGATTCGTCCAAGGGAACCTTTTCAATCATCTGAAAGGATGTCGAGTCGCCAACAACGCGTACCGAGTCTTTAGTCGAGACGTCTCAATGGCAAGTGCTCACAGCTTGTATCGTGTATGGCTGTTCAGTTGCATCGTTTCTCCATCGACAACATTTTCGGGATCAGAATATACCTTTTACCTTTGCAATCTGTGTATCCTTGGGTATATTGTTAGGGAAGTGCACCGGGGCAAGTCTCGACTATATCATACTGGTTCATGTATCGTGGGCAACATGCCTGTCGATGCTCGCAAGTGTGGCAGGCCTTCATATCCAGTCACGCACGAACGGGTAAGCGGTATTGAGTGTGGAAAGCGGTTACGTGAGGGTATGTTAACTGCCCGGGTCTCGAGGACTTCCAACGGTCCAAGTCGCCGTCTTGTACGGTTTCTTTTGTCTTTCTTATGACCAACATAAGTGATTTAGTTGGCGAACGTTATGGGTCAACAAGTTTAGGGGCTTGCAACTTTCACGGGCTCTATTGACGATATGACTTTTCTGTTGAGCTGCGATCTTGCTGTGAAACACTTGAGGTTCTTGAACGGTCAATGTCAATATCGATCTTGTTCTATCCCTTGTATATTTGTTTCTCAGCCAATTCGTTATGCTACACTGTGCATTATCTTACTCTTATCGCTTCCATCTTCGGTCTTGAAGGCGGGAGTTATGCACGCTAGGGATGACATGGGCTAAGTTAGACCGCTGGGGCGCAGTGACAGAGCAAAGGGCGTGGTCAAGTGCCGATATCGTAGCGACAGATTGACAGAGCATCTACCAAACAATTGGTCACCGCTTCTCTTTCTAGTCACGCGTAGCGTAGCACAAGTAGACAAGAAGACAACCAAGCCAATCGTACGTAATGGATACCTCAATACAATGAAAGAAATCTGGCCTCGTGAAGCACTCATGACACAAACCCCGCTCAGAATCCGGGGCCCCGGTGTAGGGTATCCGGGATACAGCCGGCTAAGATCGGGCGGCGGCTCATATCTGCCCGGCACCGGCGATATTTGGTGCATATCGCCCGGGTCCGAAGGACGAAGAGATTATTAAGATGTTGGTTATCTAGTGATACCATATCTTTATTTCCTTTCATAGCTCTCAAGGTGTTCGTTATCAACGCCTCTACCTAAATTCCACATCTACCCTCACGATATCACCATCGACCCCTTAATTCCACTTACACCGTGCTCAAGTGTTTTCTTAATACAATGCTTTCGGTTGTAAGAACAGCCAGGCTTCAGCCACTAATTAAACACAGCCGCATGCTTCATAGCAGCTCGAAACACCTGTCAAGCACCGAAACTGCCCCAGCTGCTCGTCCGGCGCACTATGATACCTCCCAGAAGCTTTCAGCCATCGACGTGGTGAAAGAGAGACGACTCAAGGCGGGCAAGTTGGTCGCCGGAATTGCTGCCGCTTCTGATAGCGATATGTTCAAGGGCCCGGTGAGTTTGTGGGCTTGGGCGAGTTTGCAGCATGAAACTTACAATGATCCGACAGACGACAGGGCTGCCCAAGTCCAAGCGATGGGATAGTATGTTCTGCCCCACAGCTGGAGAATGAGAACGAAGCATATGACTTACATACTTTTCGCAGACCATCTCAGTCATGAGAGCAGAGTGAGAGAACCATGCACTCTCAAACAAGCAGCTCGCCACATGAAGAAGCCCGGTCTCATCTCTCTAGGCGGCGGTTTACCATCCAGCGAAGTCTTCCCCTTCGCTGAGCTTGGCTTCAAGGTCCCAGTGGCTCCCAAGTTCTCAGAAAAAGACACGGAGGAATCTGGTCAAACAGTCACAATCGGTAAATACGACGTAAGAGACCGCGGAGGTACTTACGATTTGTCCATCGCCTGTAACTACGGTCAAGCTACAGGGTCTCCTCAGATGATGAGATACTTAACAGAGCACACTGAGATTGTGTACAAACCACCGTATGCGGATTGGAGAGTTTGTCAAACCATTGGAAGTACCGGAGCGTTAGAAGAGGCACTACGGATGTTCTGTGACAAGGATCGTGGTGATTCTGTACTTACCGAAGACTTTAGCTTCTCAACTGCACTGGAAACCGTTGGACCTCTTGGCGTCAAGGCCTTTGGTGTTTCTATTGATGAGCAAGGTCTAATCCCAGAGGCTATGGACGAGCTTCTGTCGAATTGGGACGCTAAAGAGCGAGGCTCTCGGAAACCTCACCTGCTATACACCGTCCCCTCAGGCCAGAACCCCACAGGTGCAACGCAAGGGACTGAAAGAAGAAAAGCGATTTACGCTGTGGCACAGAAGCACGATCTATTCATCATTGAAGACGAGCCGTATTATTTCCTTCAGATGCAACCGTACACAGGCCGCGATCAACCCGACGTTCCGCCACCAGAGACAGTAGACGAGTTTGTCTCATCACTTATCCCTTCGCTTCTGAGTATTGATGTTGATGGACGAGTTATGCGCATGGACTCGTTCTCAAAAGTACTTGTCCCAGGTTCTCGCCTAGGATGGATCACGGCATCAGAGCAGATCGTAGAGCGATATATTCGACACGCTGAGGTTGCGAGCCAAGGCCCGAGTGGCTTCTCACAGGTTATCCTGTACAAGTTGCTCGATGAGACGTGGGGGCATGAGGGATACTTGAGATGGTTGATGAACTTGCGGCTGGAGTATACAAAGAAGCGAAATGCCCTCCTGGCCGCATGTGAAGATCATCTGCCAAGTGACCTCGTTAGCTGGACACCTCCTGTAGCTGGCATGTTTGTGAGTATCTCCCAAGCTATTCGCAGTCAAGAACATATCCGTTGACTGACTAATTTTGTACCAGATGTGGATCAATATTGATTATACAAAGCATCCCCAGGCAGGAAAGCGAAGCATCGTCGATATAGAGGAGGAGATTTTCAACTCATGCATTGAGAATGGCGTGCTCATCGCCAGAGGCTCATGGTTCTTAACTGAAAAGGACAAGCCTCCACCAGGACTGTTTTTCAGAGCGACGTATGCATCTGCTACACCTGAGAATATGAACAAGGCCATTGAAAGGTTTGGAAAAGCTGTGAGGGATAGCTTTGGGAGAAAGTGAAGTGCCTAGGAAGACGTGTGTGACTTGGAGTGATAATAAGCATGCAGCGGTGTTATTTAATTCAGAATTAACAATGAGATATGACGAGGTCACACCACTTGTGCATGGAATTTCAGAACCTCATCATAAATCCATTCCGAACCATTGCCTACTTACTTCTTAGCCTCCCAAAAGGCGACCCTGACTCCCTGACCAGGTGAAAGAACGATATCTGCTTTAAGAAGAGGCTCCCCACCATCAATATCCTTCATCTCACTCTCTACACGCTCGTATTTCTGGAACAGGCGGCAGAGAACATAACTCATCTCGGTCAATGCAAATTGCTGACCGATACAAATTCTGGGCCCGGCGTTGAAGGGGATGTAATCATGAGGCTTGGGATGCCAGTGCGCCCATCTCTCTGGGCTGAAGATCTGAGGGTCAGCGAACGTGTCGCTGACTGGAGGGTATAGATCTGATCGTCGCTGCATGACTAGAGTCGAGTACGCAACGGGCGAATCCTTTAGAACAGGGAGTGGCTCGGAGCCATCTGGACCACCTCCTCGAGGTAGAGTTGTGTCCTTGAGAGCAAGACGAACATTGAATGGAACAGCTGGGTATAGTCGGAGCGTCTCGTTGAGAACAGCCTTGAGGTAGCTCATGCTTTTGAGATCCTCATACGTAGGCGTCCGTTCGTTGCCAAGCGTGGAGATGATCTCAGAACGTAACCTCTTAACAACATTAGGGTGCCTTCCAAGCTCGTAGAGAGTCCAAGAGAGAGTCGCAGCAGTAGTATCTCTCCCTGCGAGAAGGACGGCGATGATCTGATCGCGGAGGACCTTGCGATCACGCGTGAAACCGGCGAGGGCGTGGAGAAAGGTGTAGCTGTGGTCGTCTTTTGCCTTGGAGTTTAGCTCTCCAGGACTAAGACGTAATGCCCGCTCAATGTAGAAGTTGATGAAGTGGTTCACAGTGTTGAGACCTCGCCAGAATTTGTATCTAGGCATGATATGGCGTAGTTTTCCAGTGCGGGCAACGATGTTCTGAATGCGCTGGACGTCATTGAAGGCTTCTGCAAACTCTTGCTTTGGTGTGCTGGGATTCCATGTGTCAGTTATCTATGTTACAAGTACAGTGAGAGATCTTGTACTCACGTCAGCGACTTGACATCCCACCCCAAGAGAAATTCAGTGGCCACATCGAGAGTATAGCGGAAGAACAGATCACTAATATCAAGAACTTTGCCATCCAGACCTTCGGTCGGAACGAGCTGATCTTCTCCGTGAAGGGGTCCTCTGTTGGCGATGGCTTTGAACAGCGTCTGCATATGAGCCTCAAAACAGTGCAAGTCACTTACACGGTCTCGAGTAAATTGAGGCCTGATGAGCTGGCGACTAGCATGCCATGAAGCTCCATCAGTAGTAAAGATGCTGTCTCCAAGGAAGTCCTTCCATTCCGCGTGGAACGGCTTTCCTTTGCCATAGTCGACGAACTGCGTAGCCAGAATAGCCTTGAGGTTCGCTGGGTCGGCAGTGAAGATGGTTCGAACTCCCAGGAGCCGAGCCTCAACGGTCCAGGAATTCGAAGCGCCAAACATATCATCGCGCCAGGTCGCCAGGTTCTGGTGTTTGACTGTTGATACGACGAACCTCGCAACGACATCAAGTCCTGAAGAATTGAATGAGTCTTCAAAGAGGCTGGAGACATTGAAGGGTGAGGGACGAACTTACCCCAAGGAGCATATGTTTTCAAATATGGTCCATAATGACCAAGACGTCTGATTCGTCGGTGCTCATCGATACGGCAGATGATGGAGTAGATGCAGTATGCGACGAAGAGGACGGTGAGTATGGTCTTGGGTGAGACCTGCTCCAAAAGAGCCTCCACGACGCCCATAGTGACTAGGCTTGCCAATGGGTTTGTCGGAGAGAGACTCTTGCAAATGGAATATTAGTTGAATTTAATATGATATGAGCCAGACTCGGGGGCTCTAGATAGTTGGTTGATCAAGTGGGTAACGCTATGAACTCACAGACTTCAAGAGCATAGACTACAGTACCTAGTCCAGACGTGAGTTAGTAACACAAGAAATCCACTCGCCTCAAGCATTGTCTTTAGCCCCGGGACCCGAAAGCCTATAAATAAGACACTCACCCATATCATATGTCAACTACCCATCGACATTCTCCTCCTCCGGCAGGACATTCTGGGAACGGACCTGTCTGGATAGCCAGGCCCCCGTCTCCGCTCTCAGTTCCCGAGAGAGAAAGAAGGTCAAGAGCAAAAGCAAGAACAAGACGTCACCCTTGAAACTCTTCCCCTAAGCGGTATAGAGCAGTTCTCTGGGTTCTTTGCCGAGGCGTGTCCTGTTAGGACTGTCCGTATATGCATGATTTTGTTGTATCTAAGGCGGCTACTGGTAGGTGGGAAGGGAAGGTTTTTTGCCCTTTGCATGACACGGCGGGGTACTTAATGTTTCACCTATACAGAACCTTCGATTCTCCTTGCTCGCTTTCCCATCTTAGTGCACCACAGCAGAGACCGTACTTAATTGAACAACCTTCAAGCTGTGAATAGTTTCACAAGCCATCCCGTGCAAAGTTCAGGCTGATAAAAGCCATAGAGCACTTCTCTCGCAAATCCCACCTCTCATTGACGTATCGAGTTACTTGATGGCCTATTAGGTCAGAGGAGGAAAGCCCCCTTGAAATCAAAACACCGGCGGGGGTTAGCGAAGATTGACTCAGTTTAGTACTTAACGATTAGGATACCCGATTCGGAAACTCGATATGGAAGTATGTCCACATACCACCCCCAAGGCTCAATAGTAAGAAAGGCGAGCCTCCCCGCGGATGGAACAACAAGAAAGATCGTTCCAACTACCTCATACTGTATCCTTGTCAGATCGTTGGTTGTATTTCTCGAACCAATCGTTTATTCTCCTCTTCATCCCCGGATTCTTCACATGCCGAGGCGTAGTATTGATCGGCACCTTGACGAGACGTTTCGAGACTCCATGTAGCGTGATACCACCCACACGGGGCCCGCGGCACTCCGATAGTTGAGTATTGCGCGGCGCATCTCGTTCGGGGAAACGGATTGCTCCGCTTGCTTGCCTTGACATGGACTGGTTTGCGAGGTCACATCGGAGCCGGCCTGCCCCGCTGAGCCGCTCCTGGCCCCGAGACTCCGGCCCCGCATTCCATCCGTCTCCGCTTTTTAGTCAAGACAAGTGAGTGGTGTCATGTAACGCAAAAGAGGGAAAAGACTCTCTGTTCATTGACCGAGAACAAACTATATACAAAGTAATTCGTAAAAAGTACGGATGCACCACACCTCAAATACATCATCCCTCGAACTGCGCACACTCAGTAGCATTGCCCTGTGTACAAAAGGGCATCTGGATCGGCGAAGCACTCACTCCTCGAGCCACCATACGCTCACGCATCTCGGCCAGTCGCGGTGCAGCATCATACTGCGACCTGTTCTGACCTGAGGCATCAGTTCGACCCGACCAGAGAACCTCTCCCATTACTGCAGCGCGGGGCCACACGATGGTGTCGAGATTGACACTGTCGATGGTCTCAGTCCATACGGCTGCTTCACCACCAAGCACGCGTTTGGCCGCTTCCTCGGACAGACCAGCCCGAGGGTCGTGAGAGTAGATGAGCCGCCAGCTCTTGGTAGGACCACACCAATCGTTGAAAGGGTAGTACGTTTGAAAGGCCTCACCATTGTCAAAGTTGAGCCACTGTCCACGACCACAGTCAAGGTACTATTTGTTACCAGTCAGTCAAGTCTTGCGCTCCCACTTTTGTTGAGAACTCACCCAGAAATTGTAATCGCTGTCAATTACCTTGTGGCCAGCCTCGGCCAGGGTTTTGATAGCACCGCCACCGAGCCAAGACTGAATCACAACGTCTTTACCCAGAGTCATATTCCACTCAGTAACCATCTCCTCCCAGACAAACGGGGTCATGCCGGCATCTCGAACCTTGCCGTGGGTATAATCGACGAACTTTTGCAAAAGAGGCGTTAGAACCTCGGTCTCGTTGGAGCGCACGTCAGGGTCAAGCCTAGAATCGTTGTGGTTGAGCTCGTCTCCACCGAGGTGGAAGTAAGGGCTGTACTTGGAGATGCGAGGGAAGAGGTCATCAAAGAGAGTGTCGAGAAAGTCATAAACGTCAGAGCTGTTCATGCGGAACGCACCGCAGGGGGGCTCCTTGCACCACCATTGGTAAGGCTTCTCATTGTATGCGACGATGAGATCCTTGTAGGCGAGCTCAACGACACCAATATGGCCGGGCATGTCAATTTCCATGATGACCTCGACACCACGGTGGATACCATACTCATAAATACCGGCGAGGTCCTCGGGAGAATAGGTCAGGCCTCTGCGGTATGCGCCTTTCTCGGCCAGCTTAGGCAGGGCTGGGATTTCGAGAGGCCAGGACTGCGAGTCAGTGATATGAAGGTGAAGGCGATTCAGCTTGCTCCACGACATGGCATCGATTGTGCGCTTGATGTGCTTGACTTCAAAGAAGCTACGGGCAACATCAAGAAGAATACCTCGATGAGGGTACTCGGGTTCATCCTGGATCGAGACAGGCGCGTGCGGCGTGTACCAGGAAGTGCCAGAGCTGTGCTTGAAGAAAAGTTGGACAAAGGTCTCAAGTCCGTGCAGGACACCTGTGGAAGACTTGGCCTTGATGGAGGCCTCGCCCTTTTCAGAAAGTGAGAGGGAATACGACTCGTCAACCTCACCATTGAGAGGCTTAAAAGTGCTCTCGTCATCCTCCTCGGTCTGGACAATCTTGAGCGACTTCACCCACTGCTTCTTGTGCAGGTCAGGCTCAAAATCGGAGTCGCGTTCGCGGAGCATCCATGGGACAAAATTGTCCTGGAAGATGCCCTGGAGCGCACGAGAGACGCCGGCTTGAACGATTTGCTTGCTGCTGAACTTGGAGCCGGCATCAGGTTGGTAGTTGTAAGTGTAGGGAATCTGTTTATCAAGCAAAGTTTCAGTATTGAGCTGCGCGGTATGGTTACAAGTACCAGAATCGGAATCAGAACCGGGAAGAGTCCAGCATACAAAGTCTCCATTGTAGGTGATGTCAATCGTTTGATCGATGAAGAGGGCCTTGTCTCCAGTAGAGATCTTTTTGGGCACTGGCCATATGGCATTGGCGGGGGTGAGAGTAAGGGCGAAGGCGGCGACGGCCAAAAGAGCCTTGGACCACATTGCGCCGAGAGATGAGATGAGATGAGATGAGTGGTATGGTAGATAGCAGTTGGTTGAGAGACAAAGGCTAATCTATAAGAAGGGGATGAAAGTGTGGCTATGGAACCGAGACTACCTAGGTAAGTCAAAAGTGCCAGGCCCCGTTTAATAAGACTGGCGATGATGATCCTCCAGCTCCGCCTTGTGGTGTGGTTGATCCTTGAGGAGCTTGCTTGCTGATTGCTGAGCGGGTGGGGGGAAGAGGCCGAGTCGATGAGATTGTCGACCCTGTTTTCGATATACGAATACCAATAATCTGATGTTGGTAACTGTTTCCCTTCAAGGTACAGGCAATGAAGTGCAGTGCAGACAACCTTGGACCGCAACGTTACGTTACACTGCACTACCAGTACCTATGAGGTACCTATGTGTGTACCAATTGAGTGGCAGGCGGCTGCTGTGATTTGTAGATGTACTGCAATAAACAGAAACTAGAAAGAAAAGGAAAAGAGTCAAATGATAATGAGATATCTCCGAAGAATCAAGGGTGACAACCTACTACCTTGGCCATTGAAGGATGTTCCAGACAAGGTTGGCTAAGTGGGATCGTCAAAAGAGGCGTTACAACCCCAGCCGAGCTCCCGTTTATATTCGGCAGCTACCTGCCTAGGTAGGTACCTACCAACCAAATATAGGGCACTTCCACTTCCATGCCAGGTAGGTGGAGGCTGGGTCGACTGCACTGCACTGCACTGCACTGCACTGCACCTGCCTTGTAAAAGTGGCCCGGTGAGTCTCACTCTTTCAGCAGGATCTAAGCCAGTAACCACTAACATAATTGCTATATTTGCCAGAAAGGGCTGAGAATTCAGCACCGGAATCCATAGTACCTGAGTACAGTCGAGTTGGATGGAAATAGGCGCCTAATAATTGGCAGAGCGGGTAGCTACCGCCTGACTTGGTGGTACAGCCCAGCCCAGCCCAGCCCAGCCCGTCAGTACCAGGGGAAGCAGCTCCCATCAATGATTTGCACTCGACATTCAACATCCTCGACGGGGCGAGGTTGGCTTCATGCAGCTCAAGCTTAATGTTACATTGTGTCCGCACCGCATTAGCCAACAGCCTTAAGACAGCTTTATGTGCAGAGGTTGGTTGATTTGTATGACATAACTAATCTAGTCTAGATAGTTGATATCTATCAATTATGTACACCATAGCCGAGTACGCTCAGTGCAGCAAAGCGAGAAATAGCTACTATCAAACAGATGACCCCAAGCCCCATCTTTTACTGCAAGAGAGGTAGTAACTTAGTGAGTGGCGAGAATGTCTCAGATAGCCTACCCTTCTTCTTCTAACCTGGAGGGCTCACCTGATATCAACAAGACAACCTCAGAGTTGCAACAAAGCAACTGATCAACTTCAAAAGAGGAGAAATGTAACATTAAGCGCTGAAGGGTGCCAACATCTCTACACGCACTCAAACGGATCATCAACTGTCCAAGAACCCTTCTTTATTTTACGCAATCATTTGTCGAATCTGCGGGGAAACGAGCTCACCAGATACTACACTACAAAGAAATGCCATTCCTGATGAAAGGAATATGTTCAAAGAGCCTCGCTCGAGTCGCTTCTCGAAATAGCTTCACTGAAGCTAAGGATATAGGATTCCCTAGCACCTAGCGCCCGAGTAAACTAATAGCATAAAGCCTCTTTGTAGTTTGTGAAAATTGCTTACAATGACAATCCTCTTTGCCTTACGAAAGGTTGTATGTTCAAAGAATCAGATGCTCAAACATGTATGACTAATCGCACCTATATTCTTTTGTTGGCCACCGAAGCTTCTGGTCTGTGACAGTACGTACATCCAAAGTATCTCAGTTTTTCTTTTAATAGTGAACAAAAGATACAATCCAGTCTTTGTACGGTTAACAATGAAATCAAGAAGCATCTAATTTTAATAAAGTATCTACATACCGTAAAGTAGCGATCGCAGCTGCCAACTTTATTACAAAGCCAAACACATCTCTCCTGCCTTCTATGAAAGAACCAAAAAACCATGACTGACTGACTCATCACGTGATCATATCGACCCAGTTCTTGACGACTTCTGCTTCTCTCAGGCAGACCTTTGCCAACCCCATCTCTATCTTCAATAACCTCAAAATCTTGCTCCATTGCTGATACGTACGACGTCGCTGCAGCATCAAATCACGACACATACGGCGATTAATCACACACGTGCTTTGCTCAATTGCGACCAGTCTCTTGTTCACGCGACGCGCATTCTCTATCTTTTATTACCTAACAACGCGTCCCTGACTCTCCGGAAGCTTTGCATTTATTTAATCCCACTTCGCGGTGAATTCTTCCGCCACCCCAAAGCTATCCCAATACCTATTCCAACCACCCCCGCGACTGTGCAGCGCTTCACGATGCCCGTCGAAGTCAGCCTTAACACGCCCCTGGCGGAGGCTCTTAATGCTGCCATTCAACCCAAGCTCGTCGAGGTCGGATGGGGAACTGGCGGTGCCGATGATTCCGCACTAGCAGAATATATTATCCTGATGCTGGTTAACGGAAAGACTCAAGACCAAATTGCCGCCGAACTCTCAGGAGATCTCCTTGGTCTTGGATCCGATGACCCTAGCACCCGCGACTTTTCACAGTGGCTGTTCGAACAAATCGACGCTCTCAATACCCAGGTCAACGGCGGTAGCAATGCAGGCCCCGGCACAAGCCAAGATGCTACAACAGAAGGCGAGATGGATACCGACATGAACGCAGGCGATGTGTCGGAACTGAATGCGTAGGTCCCCCAGCTTTAATATTTACCCGCTGCAATCACTAACTTTAACGAGACCTACGGGCCCACGCTCAATGCGAAACAGCAACCAGCGAGGCGGACGGGATAAGCGCATGTTTGGTCAGTTGAACAAAGCGATGGACCGACCTGGCGATTCTGCCCTTCACCGTGTTCGAGGTCAGACAGGAAGCGAACGCATCAACACCCACGGCCGGACACCACCCACTGGTCCCAGAACAGGCCGAGGTGGATTGGGTCGAAACAATAACAACAACAACCGCAGCGCCAACATTCAGGCTGGTTTGGCCGGTATGGCTGCCGGTGGCCCACAGCCTTGGATGATGCAGGGTGTTCAACCGAACTCAGCCGAGCTCGTCGCCATTCTTGAACAACAAAATCAGATGATGTACCAGCTATCACAACAACTCATGAACAATGGCGGAAACCAGGGCGGATATGGACAGCAGCGCCGTGGCGGAAAGTCCCTATTCGACCGTACGCAACATCCTGGCAGAGGTAACTACCGCAAAGGTTTCAATGATCGACAGGGTGGTAACAACGCTGCTGGTGGCGAGGGCGAGGGCGACGATGTCAGTATGTCTGGAGAGCCGCGCGAGCCACCTAACCCAGACGAGACGGTATGCAAGTTCAACTTGCGGTGCACCAACAAAGATTGCAAGTTCGCTCACCAGTCACCGGCCGCCCCTCCTGGAGCATCGGTTGACGTCAACGACAACTGCAGCTTCGGAGCTGCGTGTAAGAACCGCAAATGTGTTGCGCGACACCCCTCACCGGCGGCTCGGCTTGCACACCAAAGCGAGCAGGACTGCAAGTTCTTCCCCAATTGCCAAAACCCTCAGTGCCCTTTCAAGCACCCATCGATGCCTCTCTGCCGCAACGGCGCTGGCTGCACAAACTCTGACTGCAAGTTCACGCACGTCAAAACAAAGTGCAAGTTCAACCCGTGTCTCAACCCCAATTGCGCCTTTGCGCATGAGGAAGGACAGCAAGGAGGCTTCAAGGATAAGGTCTGGACTGCTGGCGAGGACACTGAGCATGTTAGCGAGAGGAAGTTTGTGGATGATGGTGCTCCCGAGGAGCTCATCAAGGGAGAGGATACTGACGTCAAGCAAGAGACTGATGTCATTGGTTAGAGGGAAATGGAATATAGAGGAAGAGAAGAAAAAGCGAAGATGGTTTGATCGAAAAAGAAATTGATCACGATACCCATGGTCACAAAATGCCCAGGTGCTGGTGGATACTAGGATACGGATTGATGAACAGAAGAAGGGGGCTGTAAACGAAGGACATGTACTTTTACGGTAGCTTTGTAATGTCTTTGATCGGGGTGGCAGAGCATGGAAGGGCGTTTGGCGGTTTGATATTATCTGGTTTTATTTTGATGCCACTCAAATCTTGTTTACTCCTATATAGATAGAGGCCAAGAAGCAAAAAGGCCACAGAGTCGTGCATCATGACGCTTCAAAGCGAGATGCACGGGAGGGAAGAATGCAGACAACAGGCCCACGGCTATCCCACACTCGTTATCTTTGGGCCCTCCTCACCTGTGCTGTGATATTGCATGTTTTCAAAATTACATGCGCCCATTGTGTCTATTAATCGTCTAATTGACGTACTTGTAATCCTTCCTCCGCGACGTTGATGACGCACACGGAAGAATACCGGCTCATGCCATTGTACTTGGCCACTCCACCAACAATCTCCCCATCTTCCTTGTTCTCTCAACGTGACATACGCTAAACACCTCGGCCATGATCAATTGATATCTGATAATGAGTCGCAGCCGAGCAGAATCAATGGCTGTAGCTCTATTGAGCTCAGCAGTTCGTTCAACAACAAAACCCCACCTACAAGTTCCCCTCCGTCGACTCAATGGCTTTCGTAGCCTCAGCACCTGCTCGGCCTCGGTCTTGACTCGGCGACGACCCATTCTCGCATGCAAGCATACGCAAAGCTTCAACGATGGACGAAGATATGTGTCTCAGGCAAAGGATGCAAATATCGCGGTAATTGGAGGTGGATTAACTGGTCTTTCAGCGGCATACTACCTCGCAAAGAAGCTTCCATCGACGACAAAGATTACCTTGTATGAAGCCAGTGATCGGCTAGGAGGATGGATCAAGACGGATAGAGTGCCGGTAGATATTGAAGGCAAGGAAGGAATCGTGTCTTTTGAGCGCGGTTCTCGGTCGTTGACGTCCCTGGCTGGCAATACCTTCCGCTTCGATGATCTGGTTCTCTACGACCTTGTAAGGAACCTTTTCAGCAATACGAGAGCTCTACTAATGCCATCCTAGACTCTTGACCTAGGTCTTTCACTCAACTTTCCTCCAGTCAAGCCACGATATGTCTATTACCCAGACCACCTTGTTTCCATGCCCCCGAACACCACCATCTTCGATATTCTCCGCGAGCCCCTCTACCTCGAGAGCATCGGCGCAGGCCTTGGCCTCATGATCAACCAAATGCGCAAGAGGCAGCTCCCTGCCGAAGACGAATCCGTCGCCGATTGGCTTTACAAAGTCACCAACAGTCGCAAGGGCGTTGGCAATCTGGCCTCAGCTATGATGCACGGCATCTACGGCGGCGACATTAACAAGCTGAGCGCTCGTAGCGTCTTGGATCGCATCTACTGGGGCTGGTATCTGCCGAACCCTGGTTTGGGTGCGCGCCCGATGCCTGTTCCTGAGCAGCTGCTTCTCGAGACACTGGGTCAGGATCGACAAATCCAGAAGCTGGCGCTGGAGCCCAAGAGTGCGCTGATAGACTTTGGCGACAAAGGCATGGAGTCGCTACCGCAAGCTATGGGTGCGGCTCTACAAGATCAACCCAATGTTACAATTATGACCGGCGAGGCTGTCAACGATATCCAGTATGATGAAGCCAAGCAGCAAGTCCAGGTAGGATGCTTGTCGGACTCGTCCAAGAACCTTTATTGACAGTGCACTTTATAGATCAATAGCTTCGGCGCCAAGGACAAGGACAAAAGTAACCCGCAGGCCTACGACAAGGTCATTTCAACGCTATCCGCACAGCACATCGCCCGACTCACAGGAGATAAGCTACCGTCGCTCTCTACTGCACACTCTGTTTCTGTCATGACAGTTAACATCTGGTTCCCTCGGGAGAACCTTAAACCTCCTGGCTTCGGATATCTCATTCCTAACTCGGTTGATCCAGAGCTCAACCCAGAACATGCCCTCGGCGTCTTCTTCGACTCAGACGTTGGAACTCGATCCAAAGACGAACCTGCTGGCACGAAGCTCTTCGTCTTGATGGGCGGTCATTACTACGACCGTCCCGACGTTACTCCCCCTACTGAGAAGGAAGCCGTTGTCCAAGCTCGCAACCTACTTGAGCGTCACCTAGGCATCCCACGCGATGCTCCCGCCTATGCCACAGCAAACTTTGCCAAGGAGTGTATCCCCCAGCACTATGTCGGCCACCAGGATCGCCTGCGCAACGCCCACGCCGAGCTGAAGCAGAACTTTGGCGGACGTCTCGCTGTTGCTGGAGGCTCGTTCCATCGCATTGGCACGATTGCCAGTCTGCGTGCTGGCTACGATGCTGCTGTTGCGGCAAAGGATGGCCTTGAAGCTACCGGTCTGGAGTATCTTCAAAACATCCAGGAGTTTGCAGTCGTGCCAACCGACAAGATCCCCGTGCGTCACTTTAAGTAAATAAGGCGAGGGCATGTCTATATATCCAAGTACGATGAAGGGTGGGAATTTCAGGTAAAGAAGATTGGTGTCGTCAAAAGCGGGCTTCAACTTTTAATCTAGGACTAAAACTGTATTATTACTTAGAGCGATAGAAAGGGACAAGGTTACATCAATATTAAAATTCCAAAATGCTCTGATTCGTAATCGATGTCATGGTATTCCGTGTGCATATGGAGGTATCATTAAGCTATCACAAAAATCACGTCCTACCGCTTCATGTAACCCCCCTTTTTCGCCACCGGTCTAAAATTCCCCTGCAACTCCAGAATTATTAAAAAATCAAACTCGTAGTAAAGCCTCGAGGTTCTCCTATTCCAAGACGACCACCTCGGAGTTGTTTTGGAAGGACGATCCAGCCATTGGTCGAATAGCTTCATCAATGGCAAGAAGAAGACTGGCGATGCCGTCATGTGGTCTCCCAGCCGCACCGGTTATAAGGCCGATCCATTTCTCTCCCGTTGCTTCCCATACAGACTTGAGCGCCTTTGAAAACTCATCATTTGGCGCGGAAGTGCCGTCAAGAGGTTTACGCATGATATGCCACCACGGCTCGCCTCGGCGATGCTTGATATGGGCAAGAAACGTAATGTCGCGGTGGGCCGGTTGATTCCCGGGGCCGGTTCCTGCGAGGGAATACTGAATCGACATCTCATCCACCGAATCCATCGTGAACCTGAAATGTCCCAGATGACGTGTTTCAACATCCTTCCACGTTTCTCTTATTTTCTTGACCGCTTCCAGGGCTGGCAGGGACTCGGGAAGCCAGTTCATTAGAGCCCCAATGCCATTGGCGCCATTGACAAGCTTTTGCATTAAGTCGGTGACCGGAAGATGAGGGTTGGTCTCTTCCATGACAAGGTCAATATCGTTTTGGGATAGGTTGAGTGTTATCCTCCAAAGTCGCGAGGGCTGGTCTTTGATACTAGCCTCTGATGCTAGAGGTCCGTAAGAGAAGGTAACCTCCTTCAAACTCACTGACTCGGCTACGATTGATTCCTTCGCCTTGTCCATCGACTCGAAGAAACTGACAAATCGATCAACGGCCTTGACCCGAGCCTTCAGGCTTTCCAGCATAGATTGCCCGATACTTGAACGCATCCGCAAGCAGAACTCGCCTGTTCGAGCATTCCAAGAGACGTCGCGACCAACCATGTGGCTTTTGAGCATGGCAAACTTGGCCGGTCTTCGAACCTTGATAATGGCATCGGATACGCAGGTGAAAGGAAGTTCCGGCTTATTGCCCCCTGATTTGGCGCTTTCGGGGCCAGTGGATTCCGCCTCTGCCGGTTGAACTCCCTTGAACCTGACCGAGACGATATCGTTCGCCCAAGGTTGTTTAGTTGAGACACCAGATCCAGCGGCCGATAGCACAACAGAATCCAACCTGCCAGACTCAGCGGCGCCTGCAGTCTTGGGGTTGTCCTTTTCGGCGTTGTCAAACACCATAGACGGAAAGATTCCTGAGAGGGCAATCTCAAGGGTCGGGAGTCGCACTTGTTGTGGAAGCGACCAGTTGTTCGCACCATGCGGTTTGAACTTGATATTCTGTTTATGGAGCTCTCGTTGATCCACTGCTTGTGCAATCATGCCACTTGCGAACAAGGTCAGGTTATTCCAGAACTCGTCATCGAGGCGAGGATAGCCCTTGTTGAGAGGAAGCTTTGATGCCAGTCGAGGTGCTTGACCAGAAACGTTGCGATTCCTATTGATCTTGTCAGTAAAAGTTGCTAGATTGCAGCGCATTGCCCTCAACTTACACATCAACAAGCCACCAGACATCCCCACTCGGACTCAGTAAAACCATGACAAACCAATTAGGTTCCCACCCAGCTCTGTGTAGCCAGATGGTCCTTGTCCATTCGCGGGTGTTGGTGAAAGACCTAAGCTCATCTTTGTTCAGGGGACTTCTCTTGATACTCCAGCCCGTCGTGCTTCCTCTACGGCTCAACTCGTCTTCCATAACTGCGCACCGCACATTCTCTAGGCATGCTGCGCCATCTTCTGCCGGATTTTTTCCGTTATTAAGTTGGCTCTCTGAGGACCAGGTAAATCTAGAATGAGGCTTGACAGCAAAGACGCCAGTCGTCGGCTCGATAAGTAGGGTTGCGCTATCCTTGAAACCAACCCGCATGGCTAGAGATGAAGCCGCAGGATCGTCTTGGGAAGAGCGCAAGACCATAGCAGCTTGGCGGTTTTGGAATCGAGGGAAGGACAGCAATTTGCTGTGTACGCTGCCCAGGAGGAAGTCAATATGGCGGCCAATGACCGTTTTCATAAGCGCGTCTGCCGATAGGTTGTCGGTGTCGAAAGCGATCTTCTCGTCCTTTACTTCCTTATTATCGCGGTACCATTTTGCTGTTAAGTGACTTGGTGATTTCGGGTCCGGCTGACCATTTGCCTTTCTCCCACTACTCACAGCAATCAAAACCCAGCTCTTCGGGCTACCTGGCTGTGTTCGAGAAGTCCAGTATTGAATAGCGAGAGCTCTGTTCAGAGGCTCCACCTTGAGTGTACCTGTCCATGAGCCCCTACTCATTTGATTCGCCTGTCGCTTGAGCTCGTTGAGCTTATGAGTGAGAACCAGTTCATGAAGGAACAGATAACAGCCCAGCAGTCCATCTTTGCTGAGAATGTCGTTCACGTGGCTCTCCAAGTAGTTCTTGAGACCTTCAGGAATCGATGATGCTGCTGGTCTGAATGCGAATCGGAAGTCGATGAACCAAAACTGCTTCTCAAAATCCTCGTCTGCAATTGTAAGATCCACCTCGAATTCCCCAGGCACTCTGAAAGTGACTCGGCCCGAATCGATCTCGTACTTTCTAAAGGGGTATGGTATTTTGTCGAAATCCTCGAGATTCAGTCGTAACGATAGTTGAGTATTCACGTCGCTCATCCACTGAAGCTCGTCTTCTCTTGTCAAAGGAGGGGGGTCGATATAAGAGAGCTACTTGAATGTCAGCTGAAGTCAACATACTTTTGTGATGCGCAACACTCACGTCAGGCATCCATGCAGCCTCTCCAGTTGACAAAACTTGGAGGGCTGTTTTTAAATCAGGACTGGGCATTCTCGCAAAGGTCAAATCCCTCTTGACGTGACCCATAACATCCAGAGCTCCAGTAAACAAGACCTCTTGGCCTTGAAGGTGAAATCTCAGGTCAATCAGTTGGCTGACCATATCGGCTTTCCGACTCCATTCTGTAATAACAAGCGCCTTGACCCATTTCCTATGCTCCCTCATCGCGAAATTCAATATCGACGTTTTTTTGGCGATATTTTCGCTCGAGGCATCGTCAACGTCGCTGTTCGGTATCGTCGGGTTTCCGTTCATGGCGGCAGCAGGCAGAGGCATCTTTGCCAATGCGGCAATCTGGTCTTGGAGCGCATTATGTGTCGATTGCGCAAGGCGCGTTAGGACCTTAGAGAGTGGTATGTAGCCCTGTGTAATGTGGACTATTTCGCCAGCAGAATCGCTCATGCTGGAGGGAGTGCGAGGAGGGCGTGGTGGTGGTGGTGGTTGTTGTTGTTGTTGATGATGTGAGGGCGGAGCGTTTGGACGAGAAGTCTTCGGGAGGCGCTGGGGTAACGACAGAAGACCGGCCAGGTCATGTGAGAAGATGCGCGCAAGTCATGCGTAAAAAGACTCTGGCGCCGCGATTCTACTTTCAAGTGGAAGCGCCGTCTTTCAAAGTGGTGTTTATTTCGTCGGCGGAACAGTCTATTTGGTCACCATTGAAGGAATCTCGATGGTTGCGCTGCGTTTGGGCGTTCGATGGAGACGCCTGGTCATGTGATAAGCCGTGCACAAACCAGCACAAAGATGCACAACTAGGTAGTGGAGCTTTCAGTACAGGCTCAGGCTTTTTAGACAAGAGGAAAATACAATTGATGCTATTTAGGTCGACACTCTGTATCAAAGTTTTCTTTGAGGTTTTTAGTGCAGGTAATCGTGGCATTCTCAAGGTTCTTTATCACTCTGATGCGCCTTAAAACACATGATTGTGCAATGGCCTGATAATGGTTATGCATATATGTCATTTGGGCCTATGTCTCCCTGACGGATGTGGCGCTCAGGGTCTAGAACTTGGATTGAAAATAAATAGTGGAATGGACAAGGCTAAACCTGGCAAAGGAAATACCATTTACGGTTGGTTTTCTTTTTTCTTTTGTCCAAATTGCGAATTGAACTGATTCAAGTTGTTAATGAAATCCTCATCTACTTGAGCAAATCATAAAGCCATGAGCAAAGCCTTCACGTAGACACATCTACTAAGTGCCCAGAAGCAAGTGGCCTCCATTATTTCGCCAAAGTCCCTGCCTTTCCCCGTCGTTCTTTATATAGAAATCATTCAATTGTGTTTTGGTGCCTCGTTGGGCTCGGGATATCATAGTCCGAAATCGGTCGTGACTCCTATCGTGTGGGAGGCGTCATTAACTTGGAGAATAATTAGCGATTTGCTCCCTTCATCTGATCGCACCCAGGTGAGCCATACGGGATGCAAGTCATCACACTTACAACTTGTTGGGGGCAGCAGCGTTGGTTGTTGGCCATTGGTAGCCAGCAGCGTCGCTGAACTTGTAGCCATAAGACGAGGTAAAGTCGTCTAGGACGGCAGGGCCGCGAGAGCCTAGGTACATCGGTTAGTTAAATCCAATGGAAGATATACTGAGACATACCGTAAGGATACTCCATAGGGATAATCTCCTTGTTGTCGTCCAGGTAGTGGAGCAGTGGAGTGAAGATGCGCCAGCTGGCATCAAGCTCATCATCACGAACAAAGTTGGACTGGTCGCCCTTGAGGCAGTCAAGAACAAGGGACTCGTAAGCCTCGGGGATCTTAAGGTCGGAGAATCGTCTTCGGTAGGTCAAATCAAGCTCGGTGACAACAGTCTGCATGCTAAGGCCAGGCAGCTTGGAGTTCATCTTGATATAAACACTCTCGTTGGGCTGGATACGCATAACAAGCTCGTTTCGGGGAATGTCCTTAAAGATACCCGATGTGACATCCTTGAACTGGATTCGGATCTCGGTCTTTTGCTCGTTAAGAGCCTTTCCAGCCTTCATGATGAAAGGCACGCCATCCCAACGTTCGTTCTTGATGTAGGCGACTAGGGCGCAGAAAGTAGGGCATCGCGAATCCTGAGGAACAGTGTCGTCCTCGCGATAGGCGGGCTTGCTGCCGTCGAGAGACTTACCGTACTGGCCGATGATGACGTTCTTGGGCTCGATAGCAGGGATAGCGCGAAGGACGCGGACCTTTTCGTCACGGATATCCTCGGCGTTGAAAGAAATAGGTCGCTCCATAGCCAAGAGAGTGAGAACCTGAAGAAGATGGTTCTGCATAACATCACGGACGATGCCGAACTCGTCGAAGTAGCCTCCACGTCCTTCGGTACCAAATGGCTCCTTGAAGGTGATTTGGACGTTGTCGATATGGTGTCGGTTCCAGGTAGCGCCGAGGAAAGAGTTACCAAATCGAAGGATGAGGATGTTCTTGACCATCTCCTTACCAAGGTAATGGTCAATTCGGAACAGCTCCTGCTCATTCCAGTCAGGCTCGAGGGACTTTTGAAGCTCACGGGAGCTGGCAAGATCCTTTCCGAAAGGCTTCTCGACCTGGGGGGCTTGTTAGCGATCATTGACATGACGATTGGGGTAACAGCTCACGTACAATGACACGCGCGATGCCGTTCTTTGGGTAACAGATCTTCTTCAGGTGCTGAGAAACAATAGTGAAGACACTGGGAGGGAGCGCCATGTAGAAAAGACGGTGGTTCTCGGGGCGGCCCTGCTCAACCTCTTGGAGGTGCTGCTCGAGACCCTGGAAGGACTCGTCCTTGTCATACTGGCCAGAGACGTAGGTGCAAAGCCCGGTGAAGTCTTCGAGTTGCTGCTCGATCTCCTTTGTAGGAGTCTTTATGTATGACTTGATGCGTCGAATATATTCTTCGTGGTCCATCTTAGTACGAGCATATCCGACAATCTTGACATCCTTGGGGAGGAACTGGTTTCGGTACTAAAATATTTTTAGCTTTGCGAAGCGCTCAAGAGACGTTATTGAACACTTACAAGGCCGAAAAGTGCAGGATACTATCATGGAGCAAAGATAGAAATGTTAGTTTCAGGCACAACAGAACATGAGGGGCTATGAGGGGAGCTCCCCACCGTCTTCTTTTTCGCCAGATCACCAGAAGCACCGAGCACGACGATTGTCGTGTTCTGCTTGAGCTCCATGCATCTATGAGGAAACTCCCGTCAGTGATAAATTCTTGCTATTTTTTTTTGGGGGGGGGGGGGGGGGGGGGGGGGGGGGGGGGGGGGGGGGGGGGGGGCCGGTGGCCTCGGGTGGTAGGGCGCAGACTCGCGATCGCATCGCAAACCGCTCAGCGCGAGCATGATAGCTCGGTGGTCTAGCTGGAGCGCAGATGCACTTCCATGGTGGGGTTGAGAATTGGCAAGAGGGAACACCTACGGATCCATTGTTGCGTTTTAATT
The DNA here is from genome assembly GCA_018886245.1 of Fusarium brachygibbosum. Lineage (NCBI taxonomy): Eukaryota > Fungi > Ascomycota > Sordariomycetes > Hypocreales > Nectriaceae > Fusarium > Fusarium brachygibbosum. The sequence continues at coordinate 1,932,908 of MU249524.1, forward strand.
TGTGAGGGGATTGAAGAGTGAGAAGCAACACGGAATAGAAGAAGGAACAAAGTGGAGGGAGAAAGATATGAGAAATGGAAAGGTAATGGAAACGAGAATGGGAATGGAGGAGGTGACGAGGTTTTGCGGCCTCTACGGTTTTATGACGACGGGAGCACCTATCCAACCTAATGCCCGCCTCAAGGTAGCGGGAGCCAGAGCAGTCACAGCTGGGGGAGCTAACAAATCAGCCATTCATTGGGTCCCTGCGTGAGCGACGGGGCTATGATGCAGTAGGTCCCTAGCAAAACAGAAGAGTGGGTGGGTATGGATAAAAAAGTGTTGTTGTCTTCTGGGTACCTTTCTTGATGCCCTCCACTTTACTACCTCATGGATGGATTACACGGCACTAACCAATACCTACTGAACATAAAGATCTGGTTTGTACCGCAAGCAGAATCATGGTGGTGAGGAATTGTTGATTAGAACACAGCGATCATGTTCAGGTAGGTGGGTAGCATTGATTGGTCACTGAGGGGAAGGTAGCTGGAAGTGAGTATTAATCTAACCATAACCCCAATGCGTCAAAATTTGGTTTTGGGGGCTTACATCCATAGTAGCTATACTCTACATTTCCCCCTCGGTGATTCTATCTCCGGCTCATCGCAAATTGTTCACTTTCTATTTTGCCTGAATTTGCCTGTCCTGTCTGATACGTACAGTAGTACAAACGCGGAGACCTATTCGAGATTGATTTCTCTTGCGGGCCAATTGTTAGACGCAAGCGGCCGAATCGTCTCCGTGCTTTTGGGGTCATCCAATGCTATACAGCTCAATGTCTGACTGGATCTGTCGTGGGCTTGACGTATGGTGTTTCCACATCATACTAAACACTTTTTTGTACCATCAACCACCTAGTTAACTAATGATTACTGTACCGTCATTGATAAGTATGGGTTCTTCCCACCTCCATTGCACGGTACAGTACAGTATTCCTTGTGATTCATTGTCTAGCTTGCATTGAGCTCAACGGTAAACGTTGATAGGACATGGCCAATCGGTATAATGACTTACATTGCACAAAATGGTTTTGTGTCGTGAGCATTACGAAGCACGTTGCTTCTCCAACTAAACATCTTTGTCAGCTTCTCCGGCTCGCCCGGGACATCGATAACTCACCGAGTCCTGGCACTTACATTGGCTTCGGCGGTGGTGGCGGTCTCTTGACTTGCCTAACCAGGAGTCTGAGTTCCATGACTACAGCCCGGGCCTGGGCCTGAGCCTGAGCCTGAGCCTGAGCCTGAGCCTAGCATTCTGCCGCAAGATCCACTCGGCACAGGCGCGACTTGATTATCAAGACGATGACAGCCAAAAGTGTCGGTGATCTTGCCGCTTGCACGCGGGATATGGTCCGTTATTACGATGAATGCGACGGCCGAGTCTGACATGCCATGCCATGCTTACCTAGGCCATCAGCTTCTGGTTTCCAAACATCCTTGAGACGCATCTGAATCTTGTGTCAGCAGCGGCCACTCATGAAACGGCCACTCAACATAATCGTTATGACGTTCAGATCTCTACCTACATCTGTACAATACAGACCCCCAAACTTGGAGCTCGTAACTCGGCGGCAAACACGCATACCAGAATCCGGCTTCGCGGCGTAACCGCGGTGTCTCAAAGCCTTCTCCATAGTTAGTGATGGAAAGTCTGTGACTTGCAGCGCTTCAACTTGCCAACCCAGGTCCACCACAGAGACACCCCCGGTCCATATCACGTCAACTCAACAACTCCAAGGTCAACTCTGCCGAGGACTCTAGTTGTCAGGTAAGTTAGCTGCTCTGAAGACCAATGCGATCGTCTTGCACTTATGTCTGAAATTTAATCGACACCCAATTGTTCTGTGATCAGCCATACACTCAAGGGGCTCAATTTATCCTCCAATATCAAACATTCCAAATATTGAAAATGACAGCGTATTTGAACGAAATGCCTTGATTGCTCTGGTATCATCTCAGTCGTTCTATCCAAACAAGAATTCAGGATTAACTTTTTTCTCCCTGCCTAGCTTCGAGATCTTCTTGAGCTCAAGTTTTGTGTTTTATGTGATCCCGACAGAAGGACCTTGCTCGGACACCAAATTCCGAACTGCCTCTGCGCCAGGGTCCATCATGATATCCGCACCAACCCCTCCCCGGTGTCGGCTTCATACCTCAAGACTTCACCAAGGAAGCTATTGGGGCGGAAAAGGTAAAAGGCTTGCTCATGTACTCCATGTAATTGTTGAAACTAATGCCTTTTTTCGAGAGATGTTCGGCAGTTTCTGAGGGAATTTCTTCTGTTCTACATGGCAGCTCCTTCACCCACACAAGACACGCTCAAGGTGTTGAACAAATTTATTGATAAGTTCTTGCCAACCCAGGCCATCAGACAAGTCAAAGACATCAGTGACCATAGCTGGGCGTACAATACAGAACCTTGATAGTTTGCAAGACGAACTGTAGCTTAAGAAGTACTAAATGGAACTGTTCCTAATGTGCCAACCCATCATGAAATCAAATGTGAACTGGCGACTGGTCACTAACAATTCTGGATTCTTAAGCATCAAGTCATGATAACAAAACTTGTAGTAGCAATCTCCGTGACAAACAGCGCGGGGTTGAAGTGAGGCTGAATGTGAATGTGGCTGTATGAATGTGGCGCTCAGCTGCCCTAACACGTGATCAAGGGCTCGAAGCAATTGAATCGGCGCACCAGCCGGCAATCTACTCCACATCAGACCTCACCAAACGACGCGCACCCACGGAACGGTCTTTTTGTTAAGACAATTCCTCAGCTCTCACTACTAACTCGCAGGTTGTTTGAGAGGACGGAAGCCATACCACAGTCAAGATGCCTTCAGAAGCCGGTCACCGACGTGAGTTTCTCCTACCCGCCAAAGCCAAGACGAGACGGACGGCTTGAGAATTTGGAAATTTGAAATCTGGTAACTTATTGCTAACTTTGCCAATAGTATACGTCAAGTGAGTAATGATTCCCTATCCAGCCCGCCTGGCACGCACGCGATATCAGAAGCCCGCGCTTGCTTTAGCAAGCGCACACTCCCATTCTTTTCGATGTCGAACTTTTCACGAAGCCAAGCAGCGGCCCGACAACAACGGATGCGATGGAACTTTGGACTGACGATGATGGTTTAGGGGACGTCACCTGAGCTACCAGCGCTCTCGTCACACCACCCGCCCTGCTACCAGCCTGATCAAGATCGAGGGTGTTGACGACACCAACGCCGCCAAGTACGTCTACATTAGGATGATGGGATTTTTTTTTTAGTCGGTCTGGATATTGACAATGAATGACAGCTTCTACCTCGGCAAGAAGGTCGCTTTCGTCTACCGTGGCCAGAAGGAGATCCGCGGTACCAAGATCCGCGTCATCTGGGGCAAGGTCACCCGTCCTCACGGTAATTACACCCGGCTCGATTCACAGTGAAAGAAGGCACGCGCTAACCCATATCTCCAGGAAACTCTGGCGTCGTCCGCGCCAAGTTCACTTCTCCTCTCCCCACCAAGTCTTTCGGTGCTTCCGTTCGTGTCATGTTGTACCCTTCGTCGATATAAAAAAAGGGCTTCGGGCTGGAGTTGGTAGTGAGGGGCGGTTCTCATTTGGCTGCATTGGTCGAGGCAAGGATAAAACATACTGCCCTGCTTTGAGGCATTGAATTCAAAAAGACGTCAAATCCCAACCCCGAAAAAGGCTCTTCACACCTGAGCAACTCGTTTTGATGATATAACTTCATTCCCCTTTCATGCAACGGTTATCGGAAATCGATCCCGCCCCAGGGCATTCCACTGGGAGGGGCTTCAGCGATGGAACACTTTTTGGTGGTTGGGATTCGGGACCGGTGTTCGGAACTACGGGTCGTGAATAGGGTACAAGCGAATCATCGATGAAATGCCAGGTCCAGGGCCTCTATTACGGCAGTACACAGCGTCCCTGAAAGCTGGATTGTGATTTGACTCGTGCGGAGAAGTTTTGAGCCATGGTTGGCGTCTAATGATGAATCGGAAATGTCTTTTGAAACCACACAACAACACATGACAACAACCACCTTTGATGGCTCAGCTCGTTCCCCTTTTAACAGTTACACAGATCCGGATGCCTGCGTCAGGTCGCCTCCATGTGCGCGATGTGATAACCTGCCATTCTCGTTCTGCAAAGTTGCCCCGAGTTTATAAATACCATTTCATCCGTGTGCTTCCATGATACACACAGCTTAGTATAAGTGATAGTGTTACTAGGGCTTTGCTCAGTATCAAGTGTCCTTGCTAATCGCCTCGACTGTCAGACTTGGAGTCCCTAGAACACAGACTGCCATTGTATTTGTAGCTGATAGCATACATGGTTTTGCCATGAGTGTACGACAGTAGGCTTTACAGGCAGATGTCAATCTAGTAGGAAAATTAGACGGTATAGTTGTATCAATGTTGTACATCAAGGGATAATAATAGTCGTGCTTCCAGGGCAGCAGGGCAGCCTGTGAATTTGGATTCTCTCAAGCACACAACGCAGGTTTTCAAGGCATTAGGAGCCAGGTGTACATAAAAGACAGACAGACATTCATATGACAAACCCGCGATAATAAAACCTCGTAAATGATAGTTGGTGCATTACACAGCATCACGCCTCAGGCACATCGTCACTGGTCTTTTGAAGCATCCATATCAGTCAGTACCCGCTGCGGATTACTTGCTAAGTATACGAACTTGCTACCTAGTAGTAGGTAGCCTTGTAGGTTAGGGCTTATAAGCATGGAACGTTGGTTCATATTCTCACTTTTCGATTTTCTCAACTGTCTTCACTGCGTACTTGATTTGAGCAGACTTGTCTCTTAAGTATAGACGCTGTTAGCTCGGCAACGCATCATCAACTCAGGGTCTTTCCTCCGTCAATCTCGGTATAATAGTATTGGTATCTTATAGCATAGGTAGTATTAGCAATTAAGTTCTAACAAGCTGGTCGAGTCCAAGCGGTATGTCTCATTTGTAGTCTGACAACATGAAGATGTCGCATGATATACGATACATGATAATGCAGTAATATCGAAGTCGCCGATCATTCACACCAAAAAAAAGTAACCTCTCCAAAGACGATATTGGCTACAGGATGTTGAAAATATAGATCACAATCTCTTGCGACAATTAAGATTAAGCTTTGTGTCTACTGCATCACACTATTTTGTACCCTAATCAAAGAGAAAGGCAAAATGACTTTGGTTCTTAACGATAGAACAAAAGCTGACATTGGAACAATTGATCAGGTGACCCAGGCGGATGATGTGCTAGCTACTATCTAGTAAGTGGGTACTTAGGGAATATAGGCATGGATATCAAGAGGTCATAGATCATCACCTCCACTCCTGGCGCATATTGGCTGTTCAAATCTGTAAAGGCCTTGGCTAGTAAACCAATGATTTACAGGATAACATGCAGGCCAAGTAAACCAGGACTAGCCCACAAGTGTTACGATAACAGTATAACAAAGGGCAATTCTAGGAGTGATGTTGCATGGGTAGCGGCGCAGCATGCATGTTTGTTGCAGCCCAGCCGGAAGAGTCGGTCGTGAGAGGATTGTGTATATGGCTTGGTACGAACATTTTGAGTTTATGCTGCTGAGTTGAATCCATCCGAAGCACCATCTCAGCCTATCAACCCGAAGGACTCTACTTCTGAGAAGGTTCAGCTTCCATCCCTCCTTTGTAGTAGGTGCGTTTCAGCAGGAGGAGAGCTTGGGAAGAAACAAGGCAGAGCAGCAGCTTATCATGTATGGTTATTTATTAGTCTCACTGACCATCAAATCGACGTATTCATCACCCAAGAATGGTTACTGATGTGTCCTGTGGAAAAAAGCCTTGAACCTAATTTAGCACAGATGGAAATTCAACATGGTAGTGATCGCCCCAAATCATTACTTTTTGTCCTAGTGCCGGCCAGGGTTTTTAATGATTGTTTTATCGGGAAGAAATACCAATTACATGTTCTCAGATGGGGAATTTACGAGCTAAGAAAGTCGCATTGCAAGGTTGAGAATCAGTTGGTTGGGGACTTGGGGGTCTATGATTAAATCCATGCATCCGTCCTGAAAGCCAGAGGAATAGCATTGAAAGTCTACCCTCTATTATGGTGGTTGGCGAATTCTGATAAGCCGACCACACAAATACCAAATACCAACTTATAGAGAGATGGCAGGTTAAATATGATGCCTCCTATGTAGACAGCCAGCCAAGAAACTAATCAAGACTATTCGTTGAGGCACTAACTACCAGTAGGTTTTTCACCAAAAAAATGCAATTGATGGCGTTTGTGAAAGCGGCCAGACCAACTCAGACAAAGGCCCGATGAAAGGCAGCATCGAGATTTAGAACGGCGACCCTAATTGTGGCTTGGCCGGCTTGTAATTGACAAAGTCGAACTTGTAGCCGCTTTTTTGTACTCTTCTAGGTTCCATGTTACTGTTACTATGAAAGCAGAGATGGTGTGCGGGGACCACCTAACACGAGATAAAACAGGGGCGAAGCAACCATGGACAAACGTCAAGATGACCTCCAGCTTCATCAAGGACTACTGTAATATGTCTGAAATGGGGCTTGATTGCTGGGGCTCTGCTCTGCAGGTTCCCAGCCTTTATTTGATCCAAGGTTCGCTTACCTGACAAGCAGCACAGCACAACACACACACAGACACACATACACGGTAAGAGTAAGACAAGAAAGAATATTTACCGTTATTGCTGCACAAGCATGCATACTTGTCAAGAAGGCGGGACGTGGCATGGCATCAATAGCACCACTTCAAAGACCCATGAGGGTTCTTGGCTTTTAGTCGGATGGTCGAGACCAGGTTTATGCGGGTGCAATGGATACAGTACAGCGTCCATCCGAACAACGTGAATGAGCGTTACTACCTATCTAGCTTATTGACTTTACAGATCGGCGTAGCTTTAGGCTTACGACGATACTGAAGGATCCATTAAGCTACTTACTTTAGCATCAACTCAGCTACACAAGACCTTTTAAGATGTAGTCTCGAATGAGGATTCAAGGTACCAAACTTTAGTGCAGACGGTTGCATGCTGTTCCCACCATTAGATCACAAAGCTTCCGTATCCTCGTAAATGGTAAGCAGGAGACGCAGGAGACGTGGCTGTCACCGCATATCTACATTGCGAAGTTGTTCCAGTGGCCGGGGGAAGAGAGAGAACGACGCGTCATGGCCTGACGATCTTGTGTGTCTCGATTCTCTCCAAGTACTAAGTCAGTCTACCTACGGTACTGTATGGTTCAGGGCTACCTCTCAGCTCCTGCTGTACAAAGACATCATCCAGATCTGATACAGTAAAGTACCGCTGTAGCCAGTCCAGTAAAGCAAGAGTAACCAAAGCTGGCACAAATAGTACGCTTTGTAGAGTCGTTGCCGTAACTCTGGGGCAGTACGCGTGTGCAATTGTCCCCAATTGGCTCCAATCCACGTACCAATTGCACATCCATTACCAAGATTGGTGCGGTGTTGAGCCTCAGACTGATCCAGAAACTCAGTTGGCGATGGGGCCAGCGTTTGTAAACGGAAGTCACAAGGAAGCCAATAGATGGATGAACACGAGTTCGATGGGAAGGTGCGGCAACCTAATGGAAGCAGATCACCTCCTTTAAAAATGGCTCGGCCGCCAGCTTCCCTTCATCTTCCTAAAAAGCCTCCATTTCTTCTTTCTCACTCTCATAATCCCTTGAGAATAGCTTTCTCTCGTGTTCGTCTCCTCCGTTTGTCTTTCGTTACCGGTATTGTGCCCGTTTCAACCCAGCCCATCTTATCGACGGATATCGGTACCTTAGCTGCCACCAGCCAGCCCCCAGTCGAGCAATCCCGAGTCCTCGATCCGCCGTCAAGACCCCATTAAACAAACAATTCTTCTACAACAATTAAACTATCTGCCCGCCATCCCCAGGTTTTCATCTCATTGCACTCGGCTTGGCTGCACCAGTTCCACAAACAACCGAAATACAGGGCAGGCAGGGCATTTCGAGATAACGACTTTCATTGACCCAGCCTCAAGGAACCTTCAACTCCATTCCATCGCTTCTGAGTGAATCGACAACACGCGAGGCCCCACCACGAACTTCGTACCCCTGTGCGTCAGAAGCCAGCGCTATTGACACTGAGTCTGAGCAGCAAGCCACTCCGGACGATTCTTCCGAGCACGATTCAACGTGGCACGGCTCAGAATCCCCCCTGGACCTCGTGCACCAGTCGACACTAGAACTTTCTAATCGATAGTGACGTCAAGAAACAAACAAAGACAAAAAAAAAAAAAAAAAAAAAAAAAAAAAAAACCAAAAAAAGAACCCAGACTGCACCAACGCAGGCACTCACAAAGCACTGTATTCCGTACAGTACGTTGACCGAAACGCAGAATACCTCTTTCGTTTGTTGGTACCCCATCAGAAAGAAGATAAAACAAAAAGACTAGTCAAGCACGAAAGGGGATAAGCCTGATCACTAAAAAAAAATCAAGGACGGATCGCAAAGGCTGTAATAGTTAATTCACGAGGATCAATCGTCCCAGCCTGCATATCCCACATCATTATCACGCAGCCGCAGACACTAGCAGCAAAACGCACCCAGCGCCACTTTAGCTTACTTTGAAGCGCGACTTGATAGAGTAAACACCGATTTGCAGCGCCCACATCCCGGTCGATTTTACTGGACTGTTTCACGGCCAACATCAAGGGCAAGAGACCAGTGCATTGCTCGCTTGCAACTTACTGTCTGACAGTTGCTCACAGTTAGAGTGCTGATCCCAGTCCAAAAAAGAAAAGAAAAAAAAACACGGACCACGGTGCCAGCAAAGGATTGCATCGTTTCGTCCCGCGTACGGTCAGAAACAGAGACACCCGCCGCCACCAGCCATACATCTCACCTCACTTTGGCGCGCAAGATACGGTATCATCATCCAGTCTTCCTAGCCACTCGTCCCCTAATAAATCCAGCTGTACCTTGATATTCTCTTGCACTGCAGACTGCAGGCGCCTGTCTGAAAGCCAACCCCACCCATTTCCCGGGATCTGGTCTAAAACGCACGATACGTACCCCCCAAAACTCTGCCACAGCCAGACCACACATCATTGTTTGAGCAAGCCCCAGCCTCTTTCTTATCAGAACCTTTTGCGCCAAACAACTCCTAAATCTCCACCCAATATATCCGTCTCGCAGGTCCCACGACAATTTCTCGACTTCCTTGCTAGTAGCCGTTTCGTCTGGTTTCGGTCATTTCTCCCCGGCACAGCCTGCTCCTTGCACTCTACCGCTCTTATCCACCGTATCCATCGCATCGGTCGATCACCTGCGACTCTCCACTCTCTTATCACCCTGAGACTCTAATCGTCAAGGGCAAGGGCCATTCGGAGATCCATCACTGCCAAGCAATACGTCGAATAAAATAGTCGTGCCCCCAAGCGCCGCAACCATGGCGACCTCCACCGAGCAGTATCGTCAATACCCACAAGCGCCGGCGAATTATCCGGCGCAAGAACATTATCAGAGGCAGCAATATCAAGCAACTGCCCCGGCCTCGCCGCGCAAAACATCAAAGAACCCGTCTGCTCACAGCCGAACCTTCAGCTTTCATTCTCAAAAATCGCATAAGAGCTCTGGTAGCAAAGACTTGCACGAAACCCACGCCGAGAAGGAAGCGAAGCGTTTGCATAGCACGGCGGATCCCACTTTTGCTTTGAACGAAGCAGAGCCTTGTATGTTGTCCCTTTTCCTAGCTCGATACCAGAAGGTAGAGATCATTTACTAACATAATCACAATAGCTGCAGAAGCCGCCATGATGACCGAGTCGAGTTTCGCTCCGTTACGATCTATGCAACACAAAGACCCCTATGGCAATTCCATCGGTTCGTTGTTCATTCCTATCTCTTTAAGACAGCACCACTGACAGTACAAACAGAGGACCCCGACAAATCGAACCCGACACGAAACAGATGGGAGCGTCCACTCGACACTATTCGAAGTTTCGAGGCTGCGATTGACGGAGGCTACTCGCGCAAGTCGCTTTACCGAGCTGGTATGTAAGAAGTCGATGAATGAAGCAGTACGATTTACTGACTCTGGCGCAGAAACAGATTCGCAGGCCAACTGGAACAGACGGAACAGCTCATTTAGTAATCAGCCACGATTCCCTCGTGACAGCTACTATAACAGTCGCCCGGTGTCTTTCAGGCCAGAGAGCAACCAGTACGATTCAGGGTCCCGAAGCAACTATTTCGATGGCCAAGCTTACAGCAACGGTTACGGCACTGGTCCATCGCGGCAACGAATGTCTAGAATGCAATCAGAGCCGCAGTACCAGAATGGTCACGACCAAAACATCTATCCCCTACCTCATAAGGATCGATCTTACGAGACGGTAACTTCTGCTGCAGGAAGCGGCAATTCAGACCACGCAGGTTATCAAACAGACCCCACGAGCAGCGACAACAGCTCGATTGATCGGACGATGCCGGCTAAGCGCCGCGAGCCTTTCAGCGAGTATGCGTCGAGTCCCTCCCAACCCCAGCCAGCAAATCAGTCACGCCCTTGGCCGGCTCCTGGCATGAATGTTAATGGAGGCCATCCCCAGATGCCACCACCTTCTCATGCGCAATCTATCCCAGGACAGGATCAGGCTCCTGTTCCACCTCAGAAGCAGAAGAACACTCTTTTGAGGAGAACATCAACACAACAATCAGCACAGCAGCCCCAACAAACAGCTGGCGGGGACAAGCGCAAGAGTTGGTTTTCTCGTAGGTTCAGTAAAAACTCTTGAAAACCCAGCGATTCAGCAATGATTATACACGTTTGAGACGTACACGCATAAACCTTACGCAACAGCTACTCACTCTCCTTTGTCGATACCCGTTTCTTTGATATTCAACGTCGGAACGCCATGATCAAGCAGCGTTTAACAGTTCATGTTCTATTCGACGAATTTTGCGATGGACGCTGGAGTATACTGCCACAACTTGCGATTTGTCCTTGCAATGGGACCGGATGAGCGAGCTTTGTTTTTTTTTTTTTTTAACTTTAGTCGAATTGGTTTGAGGTTGAGATGACTAGGTTTCTTGCCAACAAGACAAGCCGAAGCATTTCAATTTATTATGGGATGGTACATTAGCACACGAAACTACGAGGCGTTGGCGGGCTGAACTTTGTGCAACTGGTTCCTTGGAGGATATCCTTGAGATGCGGAGCAAAGGTTGGATTTACCGCCACGATCACCATTAATTACACCTATCCCCTGAGACGTACATAGCATATACACGTGGCTGTAAAAATCATCAACACATGATGGACTACCAAAAGGCAAGCTCATAAAGATGACATGAGAAAATAATTGACATTAATGACTCGAGAGAAATTATGTGCAAGATTCAGAGTTGTTGAAATAAATTTGAGTGGTAGTGAAAAGATCTTGTTTTTGCGTCTACTTGTCCTTCTTGTTTTCTGGCTTTAGTTGGTCTGACTGGTCCTCCTTCATAGCAACGACGATGTACCCTACAAGGACGACATTGGCTAATACAGCAGCCAAACCTCCGGCGAGAGAAGAGTTGCCTGGGTAGCGTTAGTCTGAGTTCTGATACGCAGGAATGCATGGAGAGACCTGCCATTGAATACAGTGTTGACAGTGACAAAGTATGAACCAATTGGTACAACAACCATAGCAAATGTAAAGGCCAGAAGCTTGTATATGACTTGGCTGTTGTGGTCTGGTCAGTTTTGATTACAAGGCTAAGTGGGATTGTTGTAGAGAAGTGTAGTAGTGGCGAGCGGGTTGAGGTAAGAAGGATAATTAATGCTTACCTGGGTACAGCAGGAGCTGTGCTTGAGGTTTCGTCAATAGGGTCATCCTTATCAAGGAAAGTCTTTTCAGTAGCAACAATGCGTCGAGTGGTCATTTTGAGAAAAGAGGAAAAGATTCCAGGCCCTTCTTGAAACGGATTGATGGTGCTGTCAGTGTCGTGGTTGAGAGGCTACCTAATTCAGAGCTACGTACGGATATGAGAGTTGGAAGTTGAGTTGACGTCCCACTGGCACGTGCGAGCAACTTGAAAAGCACTTGCCGTGTAATGATCAACGCGTGAAAGAAAGTGAATTCTTTGTTCGCACAATAATAAGACGGGATCACAGACAATCAGATCTATATCCTTAACTTCCCTTTTATAATCCCAATTGCCATTGATATTGACCTTCGTCAATGAACATCTCTACCTACTCTCTCTCATACAAGGTATTTCATCCTGATCTCCAGTCTCACGTGATTTCGCGATTCGGTTTATGCGGGTCGCGTCTTGAAGCGAGTTTGATCAGTCGGGTCACTTCAAAAAAATCTCCACCCTCTGTAACGCCCCTCTAGGATTTGAATTGGAACCTCCTGTGGCACTGTCAAGCACTGTCTGCCATCTCTTTTATTCAACGAAAAGTCATTTCTTCTTATTGCTTTTTTCCCCTTCTCTTGCTTAGTCCTTTCTTTTTCTATTAGGCCCTTTTGACGACCCTCTTCCTCTTTCATCCGGTGGTGCGCTCTATTGTCCGTTGTGAATAATAAGGGCAGAATAGAACGAACAAACGCTCGATCCGCTCAACTGCAATCACGGCCTCCGCCCCCGAACGCTACTAGCTTCTGCTATCTCCCTATTGTAACGAATGCCCATAATTCACAAGACCATAATATGGCACGAAGCTCTTCACCCTTGCCAATTCGGCACTCAAACGCTCTGCCACGCACCCCGTCGCTCGCTCGCAATACAATTACCATCGACGACGCCGATGAGCTAGCCGATACCATTCCCTGCTCTCCATCTGCCTTTTTACGAGATCCACAAACAACACAGCCGACACAAGTTCTTCAGAAACCTACACTTGCGCCTATGCGGTCATCCTCACCTGCTAGCAGCATAATTGAAGTTCCTGCGTCCTCGCCTTTTCAACAGGCCAAGAAGCCTACGCCCTTGGGTAACCGACTCGCCCCTGCTGGCACAGTCTTTCGTCCACCACAGCGGACTTTTCCCTCAATGACCAACAAACGGCCGGCCCAAGAGCCTATCAGTCTCATCTCGGACGACGAGGACGACCTCACGCCTCCCCGTGGTGATATCCGACCGACAACGTTTAAGGCACAAGTGGCGGCATTCGCCTACAAACCCGAATCCGATGCGACCGAGAAACAGGCAGTTATAACAAAGCTCCGGCAGATATACGATGTCTTCGGAGACAAGGTTCCATCACACAAAGCCAAGGAAGCTTTGAATGTTTGCAAATATGATCTCGACGAGACAATCCTTTTTCTCGAGCGTCAGGCGTCTCAGTCCAGGCCGGCTCCGAAGCCCAAGACTGGCAGACGACTGATCAGCAAGGGGGCTTTGCAAACATCAGCAACATCCAGCCGGATCAATTCACATTCTGTTTCCTACGCAGCATCCTCTAGTCCCGAGAAGAAGCCTCGGCGACGACTAGTTCAAGGTCTTCGAAAACAACCCATTCCATCTTCACCACCATTCCCCTCTTCGCCTGCGGCCGCGCCTGCACATGCCTCGAGCGACGATCCATTGGTTATTGATCTTATTGACGATGACAAGGAAGATGCCTACCAGGCCGAGGCATCACCAGATCTCTCTGATGATGAAGATGACAGGGTGCTGACCTCCCTTAACACATGTACTGTTCAAGAACTCGCGGCCATGACAGGCATGAAGGAGGATCAGCTTGCGTGTATGATTGAGAAGCGACCTTTTGACGATATCGCGAAAGCCAGGCGTGTCACTGTCGGTAAGAAACCGGGCGCACGGAAAGCCTCCAAGGTCAGCATTGGAGAGAACGTGGTCGAAGCTGTGGAAGTTTTCCACAACGCAGTTGATGCAATCGACACCGTCGTTGCCAAGTGCGAACGCGACGCCAAAGCCATTAAGCAGCAGGTTGACACATGGGACATTGATACTTTCGGGCATGACAAGTTGCGAGGGCAACGGCAGGACTCGGAGGACCTTCCGCCTACTCCCACAAGCATCAGCGCGACCAAATACGTGCGCCCACCCATTGCTAAACAGCCCAAGTACATGGATGGACATTGCAAAATGAAGCCTTTCCAACTTGTCGGTCTCAACTGGATGTCCTTGCTCTACAAGTTCAATATTGGCTGTATCCTAGCCGATGAAATGGGTTTGGGCAAAACTTGTCAGGTCATCTCACTCATCAGTCACCTTGTTGAAGATTATGAAGAGAGCAACAGTAACAACAAGGGAAGACGGCCCTGGCCTAACCTGGTCGTTGTTCCACCCAGTACATACAACAACTGGCTTGTCGAGTTTGGCAGGTTTGCTCCCGACTTGTCAGTGATCGGATACCGAGGTTCTCAGGCAGAGCGAGCTGAGATTGCGTATGAGATCGAAAAAGAGCCCGAGGCATTCCATGTCGTTCTTGCGACGTATTCCCAGATCAACAACGAAGCAGATATCGAGGCTATGCAGTCCATCCGACTTAATGCTGCTATCTTTGACGAAGGCCACAAGATGAAAAACCCTCAAACCAAGATTTACAGAGATCTTCGCCGCATCCCGGCTTCATGGAAAATGCTCCTTACAGGTATTTTGCGCTTACTCCCTCCGATAGTCCCAGTCCTAACCATGTGTCATAGGAACTCCCGTACAGAACAACTTGTTGGAGATGACCTCGCTTCTAAATTTTATCAATCCCGAGATATTCAAGGGCTGTATGGAACAGATCCAGTACATCTTCAGCCAAAAAGTCACTATTCGAGACGTGTCCAACGGTGCATTTTTGTACAGCGAGCGTGTCAAGAGAGCTCGCACTATTCTGGAGCCATTCATCCTTCAGCGTCGCAAAGACCAGGTCCTATCAGACATGCCTCCCAAGGTCTGCACTGTCGTTCGTTGCGACCTGGATGAGAAGCAGAAGCAAGTGTACGCCGAGTACGAAGAGATGTTCAAGCTAGAGCCATCCAAGCGGGTAACCAAGGTTCGTGGTCGTGGAAACGATCAGAATAATTGTTGGATGCAGCTTCGCAAGGCAGCTCTACACCCACTCCTCTTTAGGCGTCACTTTGACGATAAGAAGGTTGAAAAGATGGCCAAGATTCTCATGGATAGTGTCTCGCAGGATGACCTACGTCAACCAGACATCAAGCATCTCATTCAGGAACTCAAGGATTCCTCCGACTTCGGTCTCCACCTCTGGTGCCGTGACTACCCAGGACTTCTCAGAAAATTTGACATTCCTCCAGAAACAGAAATGGACAGTGGCAAGGTCAAGAAGTTGCTGGAGCTGATCAACCACTATCAGGAGAATGGCGATCGAGTTTTGGTTTTCAGCAAGTTCTCTCGCGTTATTGAACTGTTGCAGGAGGTTCTTGCTCAACAAAACATCCAGCATCGAGTTCTCATGGGCAGCACCACCGTTGAAGAGCGACAGACGCTGATCGACGAATTCAATGACGATCCTGAGATCCCCGTCTTCTTGCTCACTACAGGAGCAGGCGGCACAGGTATCAACCTTACGGCTGCTAACAAGGTCATCATTTTTGACCAGTCGGATAATCCTCAGGACGACATCCAAGCGGAGAATCGCGCTCATCGTCTCGGCCAGAAACGAGATGTTGAAATCATCCGACTCATCGCAACCAACACCATTGAGGAACTTATCTACAAGGCATGCCAGAAGAAGATCGAGCTCGCCAACAAAGTCACAGGAGCCATTGCGGATGAAGACCCCTCTGTGGCTGAGCAGACACTTGAGACGGAGGTCCGCAAGATGCTCATGGAGGAGCAGATGACACCTCCTTAGGACGGATAAGTGTCGCAAGCCCTTCTTCAAAAACCTTTTTTTCGTGTTACATTTCCCATACGACTTATTATCACCATTGTAAACTTTTTCATTTTCTGCACAGCATAGCAGAGCGGCTCCGTTGTATAAGAATCACATACACTCTCATCGACTCTGCATTTAAAGGTTGGCTGGCTCAGACGGGTTGTTGCCATTGTTTTCCCACGAATACCGTAACCTCCGCTGGTGGTTCCGAGTCTCGAGGGTTAGGAAAAGGCATGATCGGCGATACAGAAGTTTGTACGGAGTCAGTATTCCACTTTAATGATATACATGGCGTGTGGCGAAGCAAGGGGGTTGCGTCAACGGTTTTGCTACAGGATCTTAGAAGCACATGGCATGACATTGCATGGTCTCATAGACAGACTCAATCAAGGCATTAGAGCATGATGGTTGCTCTAGGAAATTAAATTAAATATTGCCTTTTCATAAAACTGCACTATGTCTGCATTGGAGGGTTGATTGAGCTCGGTTTCATCTTACACACATGCTAAATAAGACAGTATCTAATTTCATATTGTAGTCAACAATAAATAAACCTTACGGGTCACCCAGCAACGCTTCAACCCCCATCTCGGCCCGCCGCCGCGCCCGTCCCTTTCCCCGGTACGGGCTCACGCTAAGTCAAGTCGAGAGATCGAACAGAGACAGAAGAGCAGTGGAAGGACCCTGACTCGGGCTGACAGCCTAAGCGCAAAGTTTATTAACTGACTTTTCTTGTATGAAACGCGCAGAGGCCAGAAGGCACCTGCGATGATGATGAAAACTGGGACAAAGTGCCTTTATGCATTGGTAGTTTTTTTTTTTGCGCTTGATGCCCGTGCCTTGACCGGATAGACTAACTAGTATCGTTGCTACGTAAATGGATGCTATCTTCGCGTATCGTATCGTACAGTATCACTCGGACTGACCGTGCG
Organism: Fusarium brachygibbosum; assembly: GCA_018886245.1. Classification (NCBI taxonomy): domain Eukaryota; kingdom Fungi; phylum Ascomycota; class Sordariomycetes; order Hypocreales; family Nectriaceae; genus Fusarium; species Fusarium brachygibbosum. The sequence goes on from MU249524.1 coordinate 1,949,734, forward strand.
CTTGGTCAATGGAACTGGGCTAGAATGCGGGATGAGCGATGGGGTGATGGAGGGAGGGGATGAAGATGGATGAGGGACGACCGAGCGATCATAGTATTCGACTCATTTTCGATGAAACGAAGAGACTCTATGTTGGTCTCTAAAACTAGGACTATGGTAACTTCAATCTCAAAGTAAGCTGGCGTGCACTATTCAATGGTGCTTTCAAGCTTTGGCACGTAACTACATCTTGGGTTACAATTCATTGTAAATTCGATAACGTAGCAAGACTGGGTTCCGTGACCAAACCCTCTTTTTGTGGAAACTTCCCATGGCTAGGAATACGCATTGATTATCCAGCCACTTTGATAACCGTTGAGAGAAAATAAGGTGGTTGGTGAGAGTGGATGAACCCTGACGGTTGTCCGACGGTTAACCAGAAAATCGGATACCAAATTGTGTCGGTGGTTGGGTACTGGCATCAATCGAATAGATACACACAGATAAGCTGGTAAACGTAAATTCAGTTGAAGGTGAAACCATGATGTTCACTCTCTGTAGATTGTTGACATCTATGGTAGCTAATTCCACTTCATGGTTTTTTTAGGAATAAAATAAAAGCAAACAACTTAAGCGCACGCTTTTTGCGCGTGGGGATATCATTACAAAATGGGAATCAATACCCAAACGCCAATGGCAACCCATTGCCCCATGTTCTGTAGTCCCACCAGTTTATATATGCTCGCTACCAATGACGGTCGGCCGAGGCTTTCGCTAAATATCAAATGTATAAATCATGTACGTGAGAAGATGCTTGCAAGGTTTGGGAGTTTGCCTAACGACCTGGTCGCGACTTGAGACCGACGTTGCCATTGAGTAGTAGTGTCTTCCAGCGACGATCGACAGCATGACGATCGCGGCCGAGATTCCGGGCACAATCTTGCCATTCTGCCTTTGAGAGCCTAAGCTTCTCCAGTACAATTTCAACGAGGACGCGATCGTCCTCAACACTCCAATCCTCATCGTCAGAGTCCTCCTCGTTGAGGAGGTGACCACCTTGTCGAAGGTGCATGTTATGGAAGTCGGAACGCTCAAGACCAAGAGGCAACTGCTCGGGAGCGATGCGCGTGCGCTTGGGTGTTGAGGGTTCGACGTGCTCCATAGAGCAACGCGACGGTGATTCACTGCCAGACTCGCTTGCTGATGAGTAGCGGTCCATATCATCGTCGGCAACGCGGCGTTTTTTGTTGGCAGCGCGGGGTGCGGCGCGCTTGATAACTTTCTTGGGTCCAACTGGCTCGCGGCGTTGGGGGCGCGGTCGCAGGCGCAACTTCAGAGGAGGAGCTGCGTGAGCGAGCGGCGGGGTTGGTAGTTGAGTGTGATAAGGAGCAGGACGAGAGTCGGTAACGATGGGCGCAGGCATTGATAGGAGTGACTGGAGGGAGCGGCAAGTAGTCATGAGGTTGGCGAAAGAACCGTGTGAGGGAGCCGGAGGGCTGGCGGGAGGAGAGAAGAGCGAATGTTGAAGTCGGGAGTGAGCTGAGTGCGACGCATCGCAAGGTAGCGCAGACGGAAGAAGCATGTTTGCGGTTTGAGTTTGAATAGTGTCCAAGTTTGATGCGAAATTTGACCGCAGCAACAACTTTGTTGTTTTGTTAAAAGAGTATGAGCGGGTGGCTGGAGTATAGTGCGATTGCGACTGGGATAAGACGCGGCCTGGCGCAAAAAGTCCCTGAGGTAAGTTAGGGTATTGAGGAGGTTTGTAAGTGGTGAGTGAGAGCAACAAGTTGGCGAGATTTGAAGAAGTTGCGATGCGACTGTCAGGTTCAAGAATGTAAATAATATGGTGTTTGGATGTTTGTGTTTGTGTTGATGTTTGTTGTAAGTAGAAAGCTGAGTCTGTTGTCGGAGTGAAGAGCAGGAAATGCGGTGGTTGTGGTGGGAATTGGAATGAACGGGGGGTTGGTCAGGCAAGTGGCATTGGAATGGCATGGGAAGGGGCAGGGGACGCAGTGGCCTAATATGGATGTGGAAGTGGTAGTGGAAGCGGACGAGAAGAACCTTGTGCTGGACCAGGGTGGAAGGAGGGTCCAGGTGAAGGTTCCACAGTTCACAGTCCACATTTCACAGTGCATCTGCACTCGCACTTGCAGCTGCAGCTGCAGGCAGTCGCAGTTGGGGTCTGGTCCACTCCACATGACTCCACTTTACTTGACTTCTTCAATACACACACGTCCACTGAAGGAGTGTTGTAAAATACAGGCGAAAACCAACAGCAGGCGACGAGTATCCGTACAGACAGACGCCCACCTCAACGACGTGGTCCCTTCCATGGTTCTCTGAGTTTTAGGTCGCGCCCGTTTTAGTGGCAGCGGTAAATTCAACTGCTGTAGTGGTAAAGGTACAATTCAGTGCAGTACCCATATAGACACGAGAGTCAAAGGCGGTTGAGGGACCCCGTGCACCGCCTGATCGTCGTAACCTGGCAGTCTTGCTCTTTGACTAAAAGTATTTTGGGCTCGAAAAGCCCACCTACACTCCAAGCCCAGCTGGGTCTCTGAAAACCTCCACTACCTCCAGGTGTTGTTGGGGCTCGATCCAGACAAGGGCATTGCAGGGGGTGTGAGTGCCTGCCTTGTGATGGTAGGAAGGGTGCCGACTTAGCACAGACAGAGACTGAGGTGTTCGTTCATGTCTTCCGGGTAGTCGCGAATCAATATGAAAAAAGAAGTACCTGCCTTCCCGTCTGCTCACACCACACATGACATGTACCTGCTTCGTTGCAAGTGCAGATGAAGCACTTCCTTTTTGCTTTGTTTGCAAATCCATACTCTGGTATTACACTGTATGGAAGAAGCTGTCGACTTTTTGCCCAATTAGACAGATATATCTGAGACATGTTGAACAGCCTCAACTTTCATACACCCTCATGCCAGATTACAAACCATCCGTCTGCCGATAGCCTCAATATCAATCAAGACAAGATACAATTGATTGTGTCTTTCTCCTTTTCTCTTTTTTTCCCCCTTGTCGTTTGTCCATTTCGTATTGCCCCTCGTGTCATGTCACGATCCGCCAGAGAACCACTATTGACATCTTCATCCACATTTTTTCAACCCTTCAGAATCAGTCATTATCGTCCAGGGTAGATGCTGTGCCTGATCCCTCTCGCCATCCCTTGATCGTTTCCATCTATAGGAAGAAGTATTGCCTTTTCTGACGTCTTTCAAAACGGCTCAACACCAGGTACCTTGCATATTATTCTTTGTGTCTCTCCCTCTGGTGTCAAAGGCAATAAACCTTCATCTCTATCCCTTGATCATCATGCACGAAACAATAAGCCTATGTTCAAGACAACCAGATGCAGACCACGGTTCTACACATCCAAAGAATCGACTACAGTTTCTGAACTCGTAACCGACTAGTCCCATTGATATTTTCTTCTTCTTTATTTCTCCCTCTCCAATATTGACTTTTCCCAATGTCAGGAAGCTGAGTCGAAGAAAAAAAGAAGAAAAGGGAACAAGCAAATCCATACAGGCAGACCTTCCCCATCATACAACAATATTTTCACCGGAATACCGATACGTGATAATTCACCACCATTTACAGAAGAAACAATTACATGCTTATCACGTCGAATTTTTTTTTACATCGCATTGTCAGACCTTGGCTAGTGGATATGGACCAGAAGCAATCGAAGGGTCCGGCCGAGCAAACAAAAAGAGCATCAGCAAATTGTACCATTCCGTCAAGGGCAAGACACGTTCAAACCAACCAACTAACCAACCATACATGATGAGAACCTAACACATTTTCGCTTGTTCAACGTTCTTCCTCTTACAAGACCAAGAAGAACCAACTAGTGCTCAAGGTGCAGGAACACATTTTCGGCCACCCTCGTTGTCCACGTTGGGTTTGATGCCCTACCTGACTCGAGACATCAGTCTACCTGCATCATACACGGACAAGGGTTTAATGCAGAGCCAGATGACACACCAGTGACAGACTTTTGTGTAATACTGCGTGCTAGTCTTTGGCTTGAACTGCCTGCATCGCATTGGGCAACTTCTTTGAATCCGACGGAGTAGATAAAAACCTTGTCTTGTCTTGATTGTTCAAGGCACAGTGAAGAAGGTCTTTCGCTTACTGAGTCGATATGGACGGCATTAAAAGGTCGCGCTTATTTGCCCACACAAAAACAAGCATGTCTCGATGCCGTTGCACTTAGTCAGTCGGCGAACCCGAGTCAAAAGACAGAGCAGCATGCCCATTACCAAGTCGCACGAGAGCAATATTTGACGCACACATAATTCAGAAACTTTCCGCTGGCGCACGAGCCGTGACGGGATACACTACGTTCGCTCGCTACGCTACGCTACCTTGGCTGGTAGGAGCGAGCCGTCGCGGCACAGGCTAGGAACCATCACCTACCCTCCCTAAGTTGTCCTCCCCTTTCCCCTCCCATGGCGTACCGCCCGCTTCTATTTTGATGTGCTGCAGGGACCTTAACGTTAGGACTCACAAATGACGACAGATGGATTACACGATGCTGTCTGCTTCATGTCTACAGCACCAAACCAGTTATTGATTCAAATTGCTTTACACACACCTTTCTTTACTGTCATACACCATCTTCCACGCCGGCCATGGAATACAATTGTCAAATGGGGGTAGTATGCTGGCGTGACCTTGTTTGTGACATCCTTTACAAACGAGTCGGTGAGGTCATGCTCAATTCTAGTTCTACCGCTCTTTGTTCTTTTACGCCCTATCCTCTTTGGGAGTGTATCGATGGCATGCACGATTTGCTGGCTGAATGGATCCGTCTTGAAGGCTGCTACGGCCAACAACTATGCATACATACCCTCTGAATCAGACTGAGTTATACGAATGACGCGCATGGCAGAGTTGTTATTCGATCTCCAACGAATATTCGACCACTTCCATTGAGTTTCTACTTTCCCTCTTTGAAAATCGCATCACGCTTCTTCCGTTCACCTGTCACTTTAATGCCTCTTCATGAGGTGGTCTCCCACATGACTTGCACTATTTGGTGCAGAAACTGAGCAGCATGCCAGGTCCTCGTTTCGCAATTCATTCACCGCCCGTTTTATCACGCATACTGCGTATCCTCACAGTCATTGGCCCCAGAATACAGTCGTGTTCTTTCATCGTCGCGCGATTACCGTACAAAGTCGCGAGAAACACGCGCTTGAGGTCCATAAATCGCGACTTAGACGCGACAACGCGTTAATTGAGACATGCATGATCTCTAAGCTTGACCAATGGAAGAATACGCAAATATGGGTATAAGTGGAGAGACACGCAACCACTTCCGATGGTGGTCGGTGCGTACATCAAGTACCTGTCGCTCTTGACATGGGTACTGCAGGACATGGGCCTGAACATGGATGCATGTACAGTGTGGTCATAGTCCTTCTCACGGTCTGCCCTACTGGAAATTGTGTAAAGTTCTTTGTTTCTGGTTTCTATAATTTTGAAACCATGACATGTCAGTGTCAGGTCCTTTGTTAGTCAAGGCCAACTGGGCTCATGTTCACATACCATTGCGTCACATCCACACAGGAATACATGGCATTATGGCATTTTAATTGCTTCCCCGGCTCCCGAAACTTGGATAGTGTCCAGCTGGATGGTATTACGGATACATCGTCTTACATTCACATCCCTGTGCAGGGAACCAGAGCACAAGACGAGACAAGCCAATATATCGCTCACACATATTCCCCTTTCTTATTTCTTAATCCAGTCAGTCCATGACAGTTGCCGGACTTTATCCACGCGTCGTGGGTTCATGGGCTCTGCCGAGCATCTGAGACACCCACTCCTTTCATCCCTGCCCTTCAGTCATGATAACTTAAAGTCACCTACCCGCAACTATCCACTGAATTAAGATTTGTCCTCAAGATAGAGAGACATCTAAACACACAAAACGCGTCTAATGTAATGTCATAAACACACCAAGAACCCCTCGGTTCAGCTCGTTGTCTCAGTATCAAGACCCTCGCTCCCTGCTCTCGGTCGACCGAATGGGGGATTCCTTTGTTCGCGAGTGCAAGTTGAAACTTCTCCCTTGAACTATTTGCTTTTCTTTGCCGACTGCCAGATTGAGATCTATCAAGCCCTGACTAGTGACGCCCTTCCCGAGTTCTGGGGATGCATGCAAGTGAAATGATCCACTGCTCCCTGTCGAGACCTTTGTCGGGGCCTTTGTTCGGTGGATAACTATAATGTCGGGGCTCCCCACGACGGGAATAAAGCCTTGCTTGCGATAAGTGTTGTCGTCACGAACGAGGGGAGTGTTGTTTTGCTAGATGGGGGGTGACTTGTTTCTGATGCCGTCAGATTTCCTTTTGTTGGTTCTCTTCTCGCAAGCTAAAGAGTTATGATCAGCCAGCAGAACACATAGCCTATTCCACAAACGAACTCACATTTCACATGCGTCGACTCTCCTAAACCCAAATGGATTAGCAAAGGCGTCTTGAACACTGTCTATAATGTCCTCGATTCGTGCCGAGACAAACTATCATCATGCTCTAACCTAGTCCAAATTTGTCACTCGTCCCTTGCATCCTTTGTAGACTCTGGCGACTGAACGTGATCAGGTGGTTTGAAGGTTAATAAGGGGGGACAATAGTGTAACTAGTGTCACAGACGAAGGGATTTTCTCTTTTTCATGCAATTGGGTTGGCTCAGATGTTCAACAATGATGTTTGGTGTAATCGATCAACTAAATAGAAGAGCACAGGTGTGTGAATTTTCCAAACAATTGAATCCCTTCCTGATATATAACTTAAAGAGACGCAACAGATATAATAGTATAGCACAAAGTAGCCTAATTCACACCATTGGGAAATAACAGTATCATCACGCGATTCTATAAAGTTATTCGAGTCTAACCTACCCTGTACACAGTCTCATTGACCTTTGCCGTCGGAACCCCCTTGCATTCCAGCTGTCCCAGAATATCCAAACTCAAGGGACAGCAGTTAGCCAACGAAGGTGTGGACTGTATGATCGCCCAGTGTGCATGGTATAAGCACGAGCAAGTCGAGGATCGGCCAGGAGAATCACATATTGCGGCAAGCAAACATATGCCATAGCGAGCGGTTTATGTCGAGCTCATTCCATGTACGTCCTTCGTTCAAATCAGGCGCTAGATTATTATGTCATGACTATATTCAAGCTGCGTCTCCTACAAACGCCCAAACCAAGACAACATATCACCATGGTAAGGTCATCCAACGCCACTTTGCTTGCCACAACTGACAAATGCTCGGAACCACAACTCAGGTATCATTCCTCCCAATGACATCAGGTAACTCATGCTCAACAGGATACCAGCTAAGCTGGTGAGCCGCCACCTCCCTCGTATTAGATCTCATCCTCCCACGTCTGGTATTGTTTCAAAGATGTCGCTGCGGGGATAAAATATATGCCAAAAAAAAAAAGAGTCTCATAGGAAGCAAAGAAAAGACTCAATGGATCGTAGTCCCACGCGACGCGATGTAGCCTATGCCAAGATGGACAAGAAATTGATGCTCAATGAATGTGTTGTTATTAATGACACCGGCAGTAGCATGACGGAAGTCGATGGTCGATTCGGTCGCCCTTTCATTAAGAAGCGTAGTCGTCGTTGATTATGTGTTTCCTTCATATTAAACCCAAAACGGGCCAGGGCTCCCCGCTTTGATCACATCACGATGCAGTCTTTATCATCTTTTCCGTTCTTCTGTATCTTTCCGTTGCGCGGCGGAGCAACCTCCATTGGAGTGCCCTGTCCGCTGACAGCTGCTTGAATAATAGCCAAACGCTGCTTGGCTCGCTCCTCACCAGCATCAGCAGCCTTGACGTACCAGACATTAGCTTCTAGGACATCACGACGGCATCCAATGCCCATCTCCGTGAAGTAACCGACGGCATATTGTGCCTTGACGAAACCTGTATCGTTATCAGCCAATTTATCTCTCGTGTTTATGCCGAAATAAGACTCACCCAAGTCGGCAGATCGACGCGCCCACTCATAGGCTTCCTCTTCATCCTTTTCCAAAATTGGGGGAGCGCCGACCATATACCACGCACACAAACCCATCATGGCGCCAGCATGCCCCCGCTCAGCTGCACCGGTATAAAAGTGTACGCTGAGAGCTGGATCTCGAGGGCAATTGAGTAGGCCATGCTCATAAGCATCGCCGAGACGATAGTTAGCCTCGGGGTGTCCCAGTTCTGCAGCCTGGGTGAATAGCTCGGCAGCATGATTGTCATCCTTGAAGATATCTGCACCATACCCATTCTCGTACAAGCAGCCAAGTTGGTATGGTGCCGAGTTGTATTGAGTATCAGCAGCTTCAGCAGCAAGCTTCATCCACTTAATTCCTTCTCGATAGCGCTTTTCTCCAAGGTCTCCAGATAAACAGGCCTTACCCAAACGCGTCATGGCACCAGGGTGACGCTTCGAGGCGGCGGTACGCAAGAATTGTACCGCCTTGGCAGGGTCCTTTCGGCAACCCCAGCCAAACTCGTAACATAGCGCAGTTCGATATCCAGATTCAGCATGTCCATGCTTCGCAGCCAGAACAAACAGAGGGAAGGCTGAGTTATAGTCCTCCTTACCTTTACTGAAAAGTCCAGAGGCGAAACCATCTGCCAGATAGTATTGGGCAAAAGGATAGCCAGCACTAGCAAGACGCTGCAGAATTTGTCGGGCTTCGCGAACCAACTCATGCGGGCTTGAGACGGAACCTTCGGCAGCGGGACTGTCACGACCCTTTTGAGGTTTCGGACTGTTCTTACGCGTCTTAGGTTCCGAAAAGTCCAAACCTTGCTCTTGAGCTGTTGAGATCAGAAAGATGGCAAATGAGTACTGGATCGAGGAGTCATTCGTCTTCTTGACGTTCGCACGATACATATCCAGAGTCTTTTGGGTACTGAGGAGAGACGCATTGTTGCCTACAACAGTTCGGAGATTTGAGTTATCAGGAGTCAGAGGCGCAGGAGCTTGTTGAGGATAAGGGGCATTGAGCAACTCTGCATAACTTGACAGCCTAACGTCAGGAGATTTACGTGACTGGGGGCCACCTGGCATCAGACCTGGAGAGCGGCCACGGGAATCAGAATAGACGGAATATGAGGACGGCGGCCGAGGCAGGGAGGTCCTCGTATGATTACCCGGGTTTGGAGTAAGGTGACGGCCGACATTTGAAGCACTCTCAGCCAGATCAGGAGTTGATGAAGCCCTAACTTCCGCATTGGGAGCACTTGGTGGGAAGTCTTTCTGGTGGTGGTACTGAAAGAGCGGCACCTCGGGCACGTTGCTTTCAATAATGGAGCTTTCAGGAGAGTCGCCTAATGCCTGGCCATCGACATTCTCATTCACACCTGAAAGAGAGCTTGCACTTGTTGTCGCTGAAGACTCGATCGAGACCTGTTGTGGGTTTGTACTCGCAGTTTCATCTGATTCACGACTATTGCGGTGTTGCTCCTGACCACGAACTCTTTCTGTTGGGGTCGTTTTGGTAGATTCGGCCATGGAGGTCCCATCCTGTAATTCCTGAGGGCTCGTTGGCTCCGACCTACGACCGTGCTGCGGAGGTGGAGGAGGAGCGGTTTCTGGGGGCGCGGGAAGCGGATGAAGAGTACGATCGACCAATTCTCCCCTCAAGGCTTGTTTTGGAGTAAATTCCACATCAGCATTCGAAGGCTGAACCCAGTCTCCCTGCTGGAAGTTGACACGAACAGGAGAGACTGGCCCATCGCGCAGTCTTGGACCCTCGGCGTGATCAAGATTGGGAATGCGAACCGGGCTATGGCGAGATGCACTGGTCGGTCTCGAGGAGGGTCTCGACGGTGAGTCGTAGTAGTTGGACGAAGTCGCAGCAGCAGACGATGAGGTGTTAACTGCTGCCATGGTAAAGCGAAGGTGAGGGTTGGCAGTGCCGAAGCAGCCAAACACAGCTTTGGGTCTTTCAGAACGAATGTCGAGGTAAAGCTGTGGTTCGACAGCGGCAACGGCGGAACGTAACCCGATGACAGTCGTATATCCAAAATCGCGATGAATCTAACCCACTGAGACCAAGGCCTGCGACGTGCGAAGACGTGAAAAGAAAGACGAGACGACCGAATATAGCGACTGTGGAGGAGGGGGAGAAGCGATCGCACTCTGTAGTCAGTGACTGACTGACGGTTTAGCGCAGGTAGCGTACGGAGTAGTTAGGTATGGAGTGGATGCTGCACGAAGGATATTTGGGTGGGATCCGAAACGCGGCGATACAGCGGGTAACAAGGGATAGTAGGGCAAAGAGAGAATGGATCAGCGAGCGACAGTGGCAGTAACAAGGTGAATGATAGTTGGGGAAAGACCCGGACGACCCTGAGAACTATGAGGTGCTGGAATCGACAAGAGCTTGTACAAGGCTCCTTTTCTTTTTCTTTTTCTTCCTCTGGAAAGTATGGAAGGGAGAGAGAAGGACGGGAAGGGCCAAGACTTAACTAGTCCCAGATTTGGACGAAAGAGAGGAAAATTCCAAGCAATAAGATGAGTGAGTGGACTTGGGCTGAGATCCAATAAGATACTTTTTGACCTGGGCGCTGCGCCGTCCGACGGAAGGATGGATATTGGCGGTTAACTTATGGTGGTGAGAGGTAGGTCCAAGGTCGAAGGTCCAAGTGCCAACTGGAGTTTAGCTCAACAGTGGGCTTGTAGGGAGTAGTGGAAGCGGAGTTGCACGGAGCCCAGCATGACCTAATGGCCCATGTATGGAGTGTTTGTCTGGGCTTGATATTATGATAAATGTTTGAATAATTGTTGTTCGTTGTTTCATTGAATGGAAACGGTGAAGAGCATGATATATATATATATATATCAGGAAAAAGAAGTGTAAACTCAAGGTATGATTTTCCAGTGAAGCAGCCCAGAGTTAGCAATCTCAGAATCCAATTCAGCCTGAGACAGCGACCAAGAGTCATGACAGAGAATGAAAGCCAACCAACATTTGGCGTGGACAGCTGAACTGGTAATAATTGGGAAGGAACAGGGGTCTTTCAACCAAGTGTCAATCAGGAAGGACAGGCTCCTGTCGATTCACTCCGACCTAGGTACTAGGTAAGGCACCTACCATCTTAGCACTCTTTAACCTTAGGACTCTCTTGTCATACTACAAGTAGTATTTACTCATTTTCAGAAGTACTATACAAATCATCTACTTCCCTTTATAAATTACAAAACGATTACATCACAGCAATTCGTATGTCTAGAATAACAAATGTCGTGCACACCCCCTTTTTCAATTCTAATACGCAGCCCCAAGGGATGGCAGCTAGAGTAGCTACAAGAAGGCTCGGCATGGCAAACGGAACCTGTTGTGCGGAAATGGCACAGTCGATGAAAATTGGCCGGGCTTGTTCCGTTTTCTAAAGGAGAAATGAACGAGTCTCAAAGTGACAAGCATTGCGATTTCGATTCGATTCGTGAAACAGCCAGAGCTGAAAAAACGTCTGTCTGTCATGCAATGCAATGCCTCCAAATATTAGTACAGAGCACGCCTATCGCGCCCATTCACCAAACTGCCTGCACGTTTAGCGTCATTGCAGTGTGCATGGCTGTACTGTAAATCACTCAATTCAAGGGTCCAGGCCAAGCCTAGACCGGCGGATTGTTGCGCCAAAGCTCTAGGTTTCCCATTTCCCGTCCTGACCGCCAGGAGGTACGGAGTACAGTACATGTTCAGGCGTTTGGTTTTGAATCGCATCAACACAACGAAGCCAGTATCCTGGCATCTTTTTGTCACATCACGCTGCCTGGTGGCTGATCGTACAAACTCTGTTCCAACAATCCCGAGCTTTCAAGTGTCGCACAAGACGGGGTGGACGACTTCAGTGATAGGCATGCAAAGAAAGGTCGAAGCCTCGCTACTATGGATATAAGCTAGCACTGATCGTTTCAGCAGGGCTGACCAGCCGCCATGGCGTCGGCATTGTCACACAAAGTCACAAACTGCTCGTACATGCAAAGCAGATCGGAGATATCCTCCGCTGTCACCACTAGATTGGATGGTAACCCCTCATTGCTTTTTACTTTGTCCACAGGCTCGGGTAGATAGTTGATGAACACATTGTCCCTAGATGTCGCAAATCGGTGTGCGAGAGGTGTTTTTCAAAAAGTCAGCACCGTTGTTTGACAACCTGTACTTCCTAGCGGCGCAGGCTCATCCTCCTGTTTGCTACGCGCCAAGCGCCCTGTTAAATTAGCCATCATTTTGAGTTACTTCGCGTCGAGTATTGTCATCTCTGTACATTGGCGTTCGGCTCTGGCGTCGAACAAGCATCCTACAATGTTTCCCGCTCTATGAATGTATCAAGGATGCCTTTAGTATCCTCGTCATGGTCATTATCGACTGTGCTGCATTTCTCGAGATGGGTATGTTCACTGTCCTGTAAAACACCAAAGCCTCTCTATATATCTTGGCTTCTAAGGCTGTAGTTCTGCCGGTTGACCACTCTACCAGCATACTGCAGCAATCGGATATCATTCTTTATTCTATGTCTTACAGAAGCTGTAGGCGGGGCGAGTTTCATGGGATTTCATGGACTTATCGAGCAAGATCCAGGTTGTTTTAATAGACGGCGGGCCGTTCGATCGATAGACGGCCCCACTCACCCACCCGAGCCGGCCGCTGCTCCGGCACCCTGAACATCTCCATTCCGGATGGCTGCCTGGAAAGCATCACTCGTAAGGATAATGGAGATAGTCTTCCCAGCTTGCTATCTAGCTTCAATCCCCAACATTATGTGACTTTCACATTTTCTGAATACATGTTAATACTTGATTACAGTGGTACGCTGCTCTTACATCTGCCTCAAATTTATGAGTTCCACCGGTTCTAGGATTATGCTTCTTTGGATCCTGGGGAACCCCACGACAAAGTCCATGCTACTGCAACAATGCTCAAAATCTCAGAGGCGTTGGCGTTTTGTCCTTCTCATGAAAGCAGTCAACTTCCATGGGATTCAGCCTTGGTGTGTCTGGTTGCATTGTCGCTGTCTCATTTCTCATCATTCTGCGATATTTCTCGTATAAATGACAAGCTAGTGTTGCAAAAACCCACATGATACAGTTGATCTCGCTCGTATCTAGGACCCCACGACTATCGGAGATCCATTCGTTAGCACCTCGTTGTAAATTGAACAAGGCTTTGAGCTGTGGTTTGTTCGATGTCTTACTCCTACAGGTCTGGGCCCTATATTAACAGGTGGTCCAGTGCTAAATGCATTTATCCAAGGACTTCAAATAGGCCGCGTACACGGCGGTATACGTCCCGCACAGGGCATATCTTAAAATCTCGGTATCTGGCCGGTACATAGCATGATAGATACCAAATTGACAGGCACCCAGGTCTGGCTACCTGGGACATTCAAATCCAGTACATATACTAGCCCTTAGGTAGCCTAAATATCCTACGGATACCTATAATCCTACTTTGTGCGATGATGTTGCTTCTTGTATAATAATCAAGAAGTGTTTCTAGAAGTTTTTCGATTGTCATCGGAGCAAAGTGGGGCGGAATCCGGAGCCGGCAGAGGGCGACGACACCAGTATAACAACAAATGGAAAGAAGATTCCCGGAGCGCCATTAAATGCAGTTAGAAATTCCAGTAGACCTATCGTCTTCAATTAATTTTGCGTTCACGACTCAGAGAATTGGAACCATAGCCGATTCGACGGTACAAGATTCAGTCTGTACATAACACGTGGTAGAGTCAGATGTATGCCATAAGATCTAATCAAATATATAAGCTGTATTTGGCAAAAACGAACGCGTTCACTCAAGGTTAAACATTATTTATTCTAGTGATTACAGTTTAATAATAATCAAGTGATTGTAACTGATACCGAGATTAGGGAGAGTAAGATAAGATCATTGCCGATCCTGAGGGATAGAGTACAATGTTGCGAATCCATATCAAACAATACTCACTCCAAGTTGACAAGCAATGATTCATCAATCATATAAACTGACTTTTAGAGATCGTTAAAATGCTCAGGTGACTCTATTTGAGATTCCATTGCTTACTTGTAATGCATAAAGATAGTGTGAGCCTCATTACACCACATTGATACGACGAGGTAGAAAAGCTGGAATGGAAAAGGATGAGACGCTCATATCTATCGCCTTGGCTTATCGGCAAGGGGAAAATGCATGCGGAGTAATTAGACTAAAGGGCCAGATCGGCTCGACAAGCGAGATGGTAATAACTGGTTCACTGACCCCCGGCCTTTGCATCTTTAGAAGCTGTTCCTGCGGATGAAGGAGCCTGAGAGCAGGGCAATGGTTGGTGTGAAAAGAAGGTACAAACTGACGTCAATGCATGCCATTCTTTTAGTGTATAAGTGAATGTGCAATGCATGCAAGAGTTAGATTGAGTAGGTATCTTGGAAGATTACGACCGTGGTTCAATCTCATGAGTCGGGGCGAGTTGGGATCGAATTAGCCAAGCCCTGGACTCGAGGGCACCCTGATTGACTAATTCCTCGTATATATCCCCTATTTATTATTAGACAGATATAACAACAAGGTATTGTCATGCCTCTGCAAAAGCAATCCGAAAAGACTGTCGTGTCCAAACAATGGATTTGGAGAACCTAGCCTTAGACAGGAATCATCTGGGTTCTTGCCTTGGAACAGAAGACCTGATGAACCCTCTTTCCCAACTTAGACCAGGTATTTTGATTGAGCTGCCGGGGCAACCGCCGGGCTATCAACCCACAGAAAGAAAGCCCCTGCAAATCTCCAAGCCCAAGGGGCCACATGCTCGGACTATTTTAACTTAGCGCCATCAACTGGTGCAACCATCAGTTGAAAGGCTATTCTCTAATTGGCCATCGCCCGCCCCCTTCCCATGCATTCTCTTGCCCAGATTAGCCAGACTAACGACAAGGGAAGGAGCAACAGACCGTTGGCCGTTCAATCGCCTTCTCTCGTTCGCTCATTCACTCACTTTCTCTCTTCCCAACTCAACTCAACTAAACTCGTGCAGACACAACCGTTCGTTGTCGTTGTCTTCGCTCGAGGGACGTTGACTCGGTCGCTTCTTATTGTCTTTTGCATTCATTTTCGCTCCCACTTTCGCTCTCGTCATTGATCACGACATTTATCGCTCAGTGTAGTCCCCTGCAGTTCCTGTAAACTACTCTTCTCTACCGAGACCGAAAAACCCTGGTAGACCCATCACTCGTTCGCTCTGCTCCACGCCAGCGTCCAGACATTGATCAACTTTCATCTAATTCAAACAACGCCGTCTTTGTTTCTTTCGCTCTGACTGGACGACAAGTATATCCATCCAGCTGTAATCCAATTCGACTCCATGGTTCTCTCTCCACAGTGAGCTTTGACGACTCGACTCTTACGACACCCAGGCACTGCGTGTCCTGTGCTTCCTTCACCTTGCTCGTCTCCTAAGAGACCTTCCCAGTTTTGCAGGGATATCCCAACTCAAACCTAATCCTCGAGAGAGGTTGTTGTAACAACCACAACACATCCTCCCGTAAGTAGCAGATCTCATCGAGTTTGTTTCGTCACAGCTCAGCCCTCCATTGTCTTCTTGTTTGCTCTGAACACATACTGGAGTTTGACATTGCCGTGCCTTGGCGCTGAACTTCTTGTCGCGCCCCCTTTCCTGTTGTTGATGGACATCATCAACCTCACCGATACTTCCTCACTTTCTCCTTCAACTTGAAGGCGCTCAGCCCCATAACGCATCCCACGGCCTACTTCGAGATTTGCCTTATTCTAATATTATTCTACCAGGGCAATGTCTCTTCCCGAACGGCCGGGCGCAAGCCCGACCTACAACCAGCGCAATGTTTACCGCAACTCACCATCGCGACGCTCAAGACCTGTTGACATCGAGACCGGCGGTTATCATGCAGTAGACAATCTGGCTTCACACCAACGTGGGAAATCTGGTTCCTCCTTCGCAGAGTCGATCGGTGTTAATTCGAATACAGAGAGTATGCCTCTGTCGCCAACATCCCCCGATGGTCAGCCGCGGCGAGCCGGTCCAGAACAGCCCATTTCTCGGAAACGAAGTTTGATTCGCCCAGAGAGAAACAGAATTGATAGAGATCACCGGAACTACCATTACCACAAGCACGCTGCTCATATGAACGTGCTGCCATCTTCAACAGGAAACGACCCCATCTATGAAGACTTTGAAGCGTCCACAGAGCGTTCCAACTCGAACTACAACGAGGTTAGCTCAGAAGGTTCTCCCCGACAAAGGCGAAATGTTAGCGGGGAGCATGAGAAGAGCGCTGCTGTTGCATCTGCTGTCCCTACGCCAGATCGTACAAAGTCAGGTAAGATCAAGAGAAGGTCGAAGCGCCATTCGAAGCCGCCCAAGCGAATCGAAGAGCAGCTTCGGCCACCTACTTTCTGGAATGTCTACTGTGCGATCGTTACCTTTTGGGCGCCTGGCTTCATCATGAAATGCTGCGGTATGCCGACAAGGGCGCAGCAACGGGCTTGGCGTGAAAAGATGGGTCTCATCAGTATCATCTTGATCATTATGGCCATTGTCGGTTTCCTCACTTTTGGGTTCACTGCGACCGTCTGTGGTGCTCCTCAGGAGCGTTTGCGCGTCAATAAGGTTGATGGCGGTAACATGATCTTCCATGGTGTTGCCTACGATCTGTCGAAATCTCATCATCCTCCAGCACAGGGTATGCCCCTTAGGGGCGACGGGCTGGGCCCCAATGTTCTTTATGATCTTCCAGAGAAGAACGGGGGCAAAGACGGTAGCTTTTTGTTCCAGAACGTCAACGGCCGATGCAAGGGCCTGATTACGCTTGCTAAAGACTCGGATGTGCCTACGAATGACGATGGCGATCTGGCCTGGTACTTCCCTTGCAAAACCTTTAACCAGGACGGCTCAAGCAAGGTCAACACGACCACGCCCTATTATTCTGGCTATGGTTGCCACACGACCCTCAACTCCCGAAATGCATTCTATCTCGACTTGAGCGGTGCTGCAGATGTGTACTTCACCTGGGATGACATCAAGAACAGCTCTCGTAACCTCGTTGTCTACTCTGGAAACGTCCTGGATCTCGATCTCCTCCATTGGTTCAACTCGAGTCAGGTTGACATTCCCAAGCGTTTTGAACAGCTCCGAGACAAGGACTCAGCAGTCAACAAGGCTATTCGGGGCCGTGATGTCACCCGCATGTTTCAGTCTTCCTCAGACAAGAAGTATGCGCAGTGTTTTGAAGAGATCATCAAGGTTGGCTCTGTTGATACCGAGACAATCGGCTGTATTGCTTCCAAGATTGTTCTTTACTGTGCGCTCGTTCTCATTCTTTCAGTTGTCGGTGTTCGGTTTTTCTTGGCCATCATCTTCCAATGGTTCATTTGCCGAAAGTATGCGCCCACCAAGACGTCTCAGAGCTCCGACCGCAGAAAACGCAACCGACAGATTGAGGATTGGTCAGAGGATATTTACCGTGCTCCTATCAGATTGCCTGGTGATGTTGGAAGCACTGTCTACGGGTCGTCGGACCGAAGCAGCAAACGTGCATCATTTCTCCCTACTACGTCTCGATTCTCGACTGTTGGTGGTCCCGACGTCAGGTCGCAAGGCGGTCGACGCATGCCAACCACCATGGCCAGCCAAAGCACCTCAAATCAACTACTCACACCCAACTCCATGTTCAAGCAGGGCAACGACAGCCGTGCTAGCTTCCTTCGCACCGACCCCTACTCAAGCACACCTACCGATGGTCCCGGCCCTGCTGGATTCATCCATGATGCCGTGGTTCCTCAGCCTCCCTCTGACTGGATGCCTTTTGGTTTCCCATTGGCTCACACGATGTGCCTGGTCACTGCATACTCTGAAGGAGAAGAGGGTATCCGAACTACTCTGGACTCGATTGCGACCACTGATTATCCCAACAGCCACAAGGTCATCGTCGTTATTTGCGATGGTATCATTAAGGGTCAAGGTGAGACCATGTCAACGCCGGATGTTTGCTTGGGTATGCTGAAGGATCACTCTATTCCTCCTGATATGGTTGAGCCGTTTTCATACGTGGCTGTTGCCAGCGGTTCCAAGCGACACAACATGGCTAAGATCTATTGTGGTTTCTACGATTATGGCAAGAACTCTCGCATCCCTGCTGATCGTCAACAACGGGTGCCCATGATGGTCGTTGTCAAGTGTGGAACTCCCGACGAAGCCTCTAAGTCCAAGCCCGGTAATCGTGGAAAGAGAGACAGTCAGATCATTCTCATGTCGTTCCTTCAAAAGGTCATGTTTGATGAGCGAATGACGGAACTCGAGTACGAAATGTTCAACGGTTTATGGAAGGTGACTGGTATCTCGCCAGACTATTACGAAATTATCCTCATGGTTGACGCCGATACGAAGGTGTTCCCGGATAGTCTGACTCACATGATTTCTGCTATGGTCAAAGATCCTGAGATCATGGGTCTTTGCGGTGAAACCAAGATTGCCAACAAACGAGACAGTTGGGTCACAGCCATTCAGGTGTTTGAGTACTTTGTCTCTCATCATCTTGCCAAGTCTTTCGAATCTGTCTTTGGTGGTGTCACCTGCTTGCCCGGTTGTTTCTGCATGTATCGCATCAAGGCCCCCAAGGGTGGCCACAACTACTGGGTTCCCATCCTGGCCAACCCCGACATTGTCGAGCATTACTCCGAGAACGTGGTTGAGACCCTGCACGAGAAGAACCTGTACCTCCTGGGTGAGGACCGCTTCCTGACAACCCTGATGCTCCGAACATTCCCCAAGCGAAAGCAGGTCTTTATTCCTCAGGCGGTGTGCAAAACAACTGTCCCCGATGAGTTTATGGTTCTCCTTTCTCAAAGACGTCGATGGATCAACTCTACTATTCACAATCTCATGGAACTGGTTCTAGTCCGTGACCTTTGCGGTACCTTTTGCTTCTCCATGCAATTCATCATTTTCGTCGAACTAGTTGGTACTCTGGTCCTGCCCGCCGCCATTGCATTCACATTTTATGTTGGTAAGTAATTGTGCCCTTGTTCACCTTTTCGCTGTACTAACATGACCTAGTTATTACCTCGATTATCAACTCGCCGCCCCAAATCATCCCTCTTGTACTCTTGGGTCTGATTCTTGGTCTGCCTGGTCTCCTCGTTGTCGTCACAGCCCACTCGTGGTCCTACATCGTGTGGATGCTTATCTACCTGCTTGCACTACCAATCTGGAACTTTGTCCTGCCGACCTATGCATTCTGGAAGTTTGATGACTTTTCCTGGGGTGAAACTCGAAAGACAGCTGGCGAAAAGACCAAGAAGGCTGGTCTCGAATACGAGGGTGAATTCGACAGCAGCAAGATTACAATGAAGCGATGGGCCGAGTTTGAGCGCGATAAGCGTTCAAGAAGTGGCTACTGGGGCTCGCGTGAAAACGTGATTGGGGGTGGTGGCGGACAAAGCTGGACAAGCCCTCCAGGCCACCAGTACAATGAGGAGTATTACTCTGATGCTTGATTTTGAAGGCCTTTGGCTACGTATTTAGGCATTTTGAAAATGAAGGGTATTTTTGATGATGGTATGCACGCACATATTTGTAATACGGGGTAACATTCTTCAGGCGAAGTGTTTATGTTTTGATGCCCTGAGCGTTGGTGACAGAATCTGTTTTTGTATAGAGTTAGTTGGAGAAGGAAGGCGTTATTCCAGCGGCCATCTGTGAATATGATAATCTGATTGTTTCAAAAATAAAAGCGATGCTCTATGTGATATACCTATGTCGAACTGATAATCTTGTAGACGGTTTAGTGAGTAGACCAAGAATAAGGCAGCCTGAAAATATTGTCTCCTCAATACCTATATCCAGAGATGTGACCAGCATGTTTCATTATAACAGGTACCTACCTGAGTTAATAGAGCTATATAACACTTCAAAGTCAGACAGACTCTTGAATATTAATAAAAATAAATAAATAGCTTTTAACGGAACCAATAAATCTTCTGATTATTTCTATTTAAACAAGTTATTATAACAATGCGACACAGAGAGCATTTAACAGCTAAGTAGAAACCCAACAGTTATTAATTACTACAATTAACATCTTCAGAGTTCACATTTAAGAAAGACTAGACGCAGGCTTAAGAGGAACTACAGACAATGCCAACGGACGAATAGAAAAGCAGAAGAAAAAAGACAAAGTAGAGAATATAACGAACGGATTTAAAAAGAAAGGTCTCGGAGGGAGTCGAACCCTCGCTGGCGGAATCAGAATCCGCAGTCATAACCGTTAGACCACGAAACCCTACCTAATTGGGTGAAATCTAGTCATAACCAATACGGTTAAGACCCATCCAATTCACTTGGAACGCTGGTTACAAACAGCTTTGGTTGACATTGCAGAGGCTGAAAAGTGCCAAGGACAACGATATAGAAGAGTCTACAGAGAATTGGTAGGCGATGAATGACAAGACGGCAGTTACCAGAATCAACATAGACAAGACGAGCTGAACAACTGTGATACAATAGATAAATGCTTAAACTCCGACCCTTATTTTCTTATGCCAAAGCACTTCCAACAGACAAGCAATTGTCATGAAAGGTTGTTGGACTCAAAGCAAAGGTAAACTCGACCAGACCCAAACTCCAATCCGCCATGCATGTTGTGCAACGCCTACAGACCGAAGAACCAAAACGACTCTGTGCAATAGCCCTACATGAAATGCATCATTTGTTCATGATGGTCATCAACAAGAAATTAACAAACGCCTCGCTCTGCTCATGCCGTTTCATGACTCTTTCACTTCTTGGATGGATCGACGTCCTCACCAAGTTCCCAGGGCTTGCGAGGGTCGACATAGGTCGAAATTCGCTGATCACCCCATCGAGCTCCAACAGTCACCCACACATGCTTTTGTGGTGCATGACTGCTGATTGTTTCTCTGTGTCCGCCCCAACGGAGACGAGATTCTCGACTCATCTGACTGTTGCCTAAGCCTCCATTCGTAACCCATTCTCTTACTACATCCCTTATGAATGAAATCTTTCTGCGAAAGTCATTTGCAGCAGGAATGCCCTGCAACTCAGGGGCAATCTCAAGACGCGTGCGCGCTGGCGTCTTGGCCGAACGGGCAGCAGCCGAACGGGCAGCTGCAGGCTTATGGAAATTCAAGAGTGTTTGCAGAGGATAAGACAACATTGCCCGGTCATCGAGAGCAGCGGCACCAATAGTGCCGGTTGCGGCAAGTCTCTCTGCAGCATCTTGGGGGAGATGCCAGAAGTGACACCACTGTCCCTGAGCATCGAGAACGATCTTGGTGTGGTCAGGAAAGTTGAACTGTACAGGTTAGCACATTGTTGATTTCTCGGATACAGCGTCACTTACTTGGAGGTGCCCGTCACAAAAGACCCAGCATCCAACATCCCCAAAACGCTGGTAGAATGTGACCAATTCGGCCACTGTGCCCTTTTGTCCTGGGGACATGGCACTCGCTGGGTCTGTCTCTTCAACAGGCGCAACGTCATCCCGTCCATATGCAATCATATAGTTGGCAAACTTCTTCCAAAGGATGATTCTTTCGCGCTTTCGATGTTGGAAGATGTCCTTACCCGGCTGCATTTTGCCAGCGGTCCCATCCTCGTTCACCGACACTCGGAATTGCTCGGGAGAAACAACCACTTCAGAGAGTCCGGCTTCACCGTTGTTCTCAAAGAACTTGATAGGCTCAGTCATGGGCAGAGGTTGGCTTCTGTCTTCGTAGGTCTCATCCTCACGTCGCACAATGTGCCTCTCTGCACCACGGATGAACACTCCGGCGGGAGGAAGCAAGGCTGCCTTGCCGTTTTCCGTAGTAGGAATATCTCGAAGAATGCATCCGACGCTACCGTCATTCAGGATATATCCTAGACCAAACTTGTTGGTGTAGTCAACCCACTTGACGACTACATGAGGATGAGGCGGTGTGACTGACGTCGACTTGACAATAGCAGTCGACCTTGAGTTAAGAGCTCGTTCCAATTCTTTGTCAAGGGCTCGTAAACGATCCAATATCATATCAGGTTTCGTACCCGAAATTCTAGATTGTCGTTCAGAGGCGCCAAATAATGTTGCGGGGCGCATCCCAGTGGTGTCCTTCTTGGGTGGTGCGGCCGGCGCAGGGGGAGTGGTGGTCGCTGGAGCGGATGCTTGACGGTCGAGCGTGGGTCTCTCAGATAATTGTCGTTCTGGGGGCTGTTGAGAGGCTGCTCTGACCGGAGGTGCAGATCGAGTAGAAGTTCGCAGACTTTTGCCTGCAGTTTCGACGGTTGCCCTCGGGGGGGCTTCCCGGGGTAGTTCTCTCCGTGTTCTTGTTCGTACACTCTGAGAGGCCGAAAGCGCAGGTTCAGGAGCTGGGCGAGGCTTCACAGGGACTGCAGACCCGGCTGGCCTGTGTTGCATTCTTTGCTGTGCGGCGAAGCTCTGAGGGGGTTGGCGTAAAAGGCCTACCGGCGCTTTTTGACTGGTAGATAGAGGATCCTCAGTCGCGATGCTTGCTTGAGCCGCCACCGATGCTGTATATCTAGCCTTAATCTGCTGTTGCTCCTTTAGCCATTCTTCAAATGGTCTGTACACAATGCCTTCCTCGAGCGGGATCAGAGGAGTCAATCCAGCCTTCTCTTCGGCTGCCATCTCTTTCCAGGTCTGCGTGTGGACAACCTGTACAGGGGCGAAAGGACCAACACCGCACTCTCGACACATGTCCTTGAAATTTCTGTAGGATTGTGCTTGGAGCGAGCTGCTCATGCGTGTGGTGTAAAACTCTTCGCGCTCTGGTGGAACTTCCCTCAGTCGAGGAGTCATCTCTGCTTCGGTGGGCATATAACCACAGGTGAAAAAAGGGTGTTGAATGATTGCTTCCGGTTCCGGTCGACTTTCAGCGTCCTGGAGCATATTGGCAACTAGCTCCTTAGCTTCCTGGCTGATGTATCGTCGGGATGTCTCTGCAGATGGCCAATCGTAATCCCTCTCTCGAGCTCGGCGGTAAATTTCATCCGTAGTCGAAGATTGAAAGGGGGGTTTCGATGTGAACATGGCAAACCTGGCACTGTTAGCTTTGCAGATGACCATGAATCCTTTAATCTTACATGATGATGCCCAAACTCCAGATGTCAACCATGTGGTCATGGCCCTTCTTTCCCTTCTCGAGAATTTCAGGAGCAATGTAGTTCGGTGTTCCGCATAGAGTTGTTCGACGGATGGTATGCATATCTCTACCAGTCACTAGAAGAGCGGCGAGTCCAAAATCGCCAATCTTTGCGTTCATATGTGAATCGAGAAAGATGTTGCCCATCTTCAAATCACGGTGAATTATGCCTTTGTTGTGCATGTACTTGATCGCACCAGCGATTTGAACCGAGTAAAAGCGAACCTCGGGTTCGGTGAGTCCTTTTCTTCGCTTCACCATATCCATCAGGGAACCATTGGGACATAATTCGAGAATCAGGTAGGTACACTTTTCGTAGGAGAAGGCTCGCAGGAACTGGACAACATTCTTGTGCTTCATCTTGGAATGGATTTGGAGCTCGGTTTGGAACTGGACGTGTTAGATATGAGTAGCTTGCCTTGAAATTTCCTCCCATTCCACGTACCTTCTGCTCCATCTTGGGAGGCATGTGGCTTTTGACAATCTTGAGGGCAAATCGCTGCTTTGTGGGAACTAGCTGACCGCTGTAGCAAACAGCAAAGCCACCCTTTCCGAGTAGTTTGCCAACCTGGTAGGTTGCTCCATCAGGTCGATCGGTGCTTGGTGGTTCTGGGACTTCTGTTGGGGGAGGAGGAGGGTGTTCCTTCTCCTTCGCAGCCTTGAGTTGCGCAGCGGTTTTCGTTTTGATGTCCGCCATCTTCGGTACACGTTGGACGTTGGCGTCCCTTGGGGACAAAGGGTCTAGATCTACGCCGCCTCGGGGCACTAGCCTATGGGCCATTACTATGACGACGCTCTGATGCCGATTTGCAAATGTTGAAAGGGTTGTCGACGGGTCGTGGCCGGGGCGACGAGCAAGTTGTGAGGTCAGCAACCGCGTTTAGGAATCGCGAGTGTCAAACTGAAGGAAACAATTAGCAACACGCGCTGGATGAGAGCGGATTTCAGAACTGTGTCTTCAAGTCTGAGTGATGGAGACGTGACAGTAAGCCAGAACAAGGGGATGAAACTCACCAGACTCGCGTCGACAACATGCAAAATAAGGAACGGTATCGCCTGCTCACAACACACAAGCCAGGGCATTAAGCAATGCTAAAGCTGAGACGACGCTTTTGTAAGCCTGGGGGTTAGTATCTGCAACAAACAGTCGAGGCGTGAAGCTGGACGAAGGAAAAGTGAAGGTCATCAAGCTATAACGGGTTGAGTTGGTTTGTGTACTTCCCTAGAGAACTGTTGCCGTTGGCAACCAGATAGACTCAGTGGAGTATGTTCAGCCAATAAAATAACACCAAAGTCTGTACAGACCTCGTCCTGCCCAATCAGAAAAGCATTACCCTGGAAGAACACTACCCTTGAAGAATGGCTAGTATTTGGCCTTGTTTTACTGAGATGGAGCGGTCAATTAATTGGCCTTGAGGCAGAAAACTTGACTCTATTTGTCTAAGAGACAAAATAATATAGTCATTTTATGCCATCTTTGACCCGCCCTTGGTCTGTTTATTTTCTGTATCCTAAGCTTAGGTCTGAGATTGGCTTGATTGACTCAATTTTCGTATTGTTGTTTATCTATCGTAAGTCATGGCTGTCTAATTCATACTGGAGAAGAGGTGGTATACAAACGAAGCTGTCCACAAAGGTCACAAATACCATGAGCAAGTCAGGCGTTGTCCATTTGCTTCAATTCCTAATGGCAGATCTTCCTCGGGTTTTCGATCTTGTCTTTCTCGTCCGCAGGAATTTCCATTGAGTTGACCTTATCGGCATATCTCACTGGAGATAGATCAGAGGCTTCGGTTAATTTTCGCTTTTAAGGCATCATG
This sequence comes from Fusarium brachygibbosum, assembly GCA_018886245.1. Lineage (NCBI taxonomy): Eukaryota > Fungi > Ascomycota > Sordariomycetes > Hypocreales > Nectriaceae > Fusarium > Fusarium brachygibbosum. The sequence continues at coordinate 1,974,749 of MU249524.1, forward strand.
ATGCCTGTAACGTTGGGAGCAAGGGCTGCTTCGTCTTGGGATCCTTGAGTCCACGCAGAGCCTCTTCCAGGCTCTCATATCGTTCCTTCTGCCTCTTTTCCGCCTCTTCCAGCTCTTCTTCCCTCTTTCTGAGGTCTTCTAACTTTTGGTCCAGCTCTTCTATCCGCAGTTTATTGATATCGGGCTTCTTCGATGTCCTCCAAGTTTCGTAGACGATAAGAGCGACGGCTACCGAAAGGATGAAGGCATCGCCAATAACGTCAGCGAACAAATCCACTGCCTTATTTTCGGGGAGCGATCTGAATTTTCGTCGCCAGATATTCTGAAACGCTAAGCTGCTCTTGGGGACTTCGGGCTTCTGCTTCTTAATTTGATCGTCGCGTTTCTGCTGCTCTTCCGTTTTGACTGTCGGTGCTTCGGCCTTTTCCTTTGCTCTTCGCTCCGCTTCTGGGTCTCGTAATAACGCAACCGACATCCGCATGTTCAATTGATGCATGTATTGTCCATAACGGGCAGCGAATGCTCGGAACCGAGGGTGATCGTGAGCTTGAGCCTTTATGTGATTCTGTTGCGTTGTCAGTATGCCACCTTATCTCCATGTGGGAAATCAAAGTTCGTACCGCGCCATACTTGGAGACGTGCCTAACAAGCAGTGATGCGAGCTTGAAGAGGGGAAGGGGAACCATAGCTGATGGTGGTTTGGGAAAGTCTTGGCTCCAGAATGGGTAGCTGCTCGTGCCAAGTTGGTTTAGATATCAAATATTTGGTGGTGGTGGTGGGGCTTTCACGATGGAGGGCCGTCGATCATCAATCGATCAATTGTCAATTGGGGCTTCAAAGCATGTGAAATGTCAAACACTAAACAAAGCCAGAAAGACCATTACAGAATCGATGTACGAATTCAGTAGCATTGCATGTCAATAGCGAGTGCGTCACACACAACCTTAGGTAGTTCTTCAAGTTCAATAGACTGCCGTCCCTTCCGGAGCCGTGATGTTCCGCGCTGACGTTGAAGGAACTAACGTTACTGTAGTTAGAGACCAGACAGACCAGGGTAGCAAGCTCCTAACCATTTTATTGGTCCTCTGGATACTTCAGTCGCCCTACCTTTTTACATAGTGCCTACTAACCTACCAGACAGGTCGGATAGAAACCAGCACACTTTATACTAGCGAGCTTAAGCTAATATAATACATTAGTGTCTTGTAACTACATATCTTATAGACTGAGTTTACTTAATTATTTGTATTACCTATATGGCTTTAGTGTATTAACTTTTATGTAGCCCGCCTACCTACGGAAGTGAATATAGAATATCATCTGAGGTCCTATTGATGGGGAAACAAGTTTACAGTCTACGTTTGGGCCAAGGTGCTGTACTGTATAAACATCATATTATTGTCCTTTGTAAGCTTTATAACTTAGATATGCGAATGTCTTGACTTCATTAATACATTTACCACCTTCCCCTACTTGTAAGCTTCCAATTCAGAACCACACTACGTGGGAAGAACGCTTCCTTCTTGACGAGGTATTCGCGAGATATGTTTACGGTTGTTTTGCCTACCCAGTTCTTATTGAACTTTGAAAAATGATATCTTGAGTCGGTGATTACTCCTCGGGGTATCAGTAAACTTGGCTGCCAGAGGCATGAGAGACGAAATTAGTAAGTCAGCTTATGCCCCTTCAGAGCGAGCTCTTATGACTCTTAATTTTTATACACTACAGGCCAACATTTCCATTAGCTATCCTACGTCTATGTAGATAGGGGTTACTCAACCCAGATATTTTTAAGCCATAATTTTGAACTTCTCAACTTCCTTTGGGCTGGGTAAGTAAGGCATTGCTACCATCGGGTGTTCCTTCCGATTGCATACTACCTACTTAAGTCAGTAGTGTGCAAGAGATGTTGCGGACCTCTGTAGCCGAGTACGTCGCTCCTTCCATATCGTCTTCTGTTCTTCAACTCGAGTCGTTTGTCCCATTCAATGTCAGCAACAACACTCATCACCCATTTTGCCCACCCCATGCAAAGTTGTCACCTCTTCGCTTTGCGTCAAAGGTTCGGCCAATAATGTTTTCTTCATCCTTGCGAAATCGAAAAAAATGGGCTGCAGTAGTTTCCTCTCTCAAGGCGAGCTCATCTATCTGGAGAGGTCTGTAGGCAATGTGGTATCTACAAGTTACGCACACTGCTTATACCAATCTTATAGAAACTACTCTGGAAGGATGTGATATCACATTACCTATCACTGCATCCAAAACCACACCTGCTGATTTCAAGGTGATCCTCTCGTCTCTGCCTGAGCTGCAGTCTCAAGAAGGAAAGATGCGTGTGGAAAGGCTGTTCTTGATGGAAGGGGGGGAGCATGTCGCTGTGATATTGCTCTTGGATGGCGAGGATCCGATGTTGGGCTTTTCCAACATCCAAGCTGAGTATGCGGTTCCTAGTTGTATCATTGTTGATATGCTACTGACTGCTCTCAAGATGGATATGTTGGGATTATGCTATGCCAATGATCCCTATTACTACAATCGAGGCATTACCAGGCTGTCTCGAATCACTTCAACGAGACTACAACAAAGAAAAGTCCCCGCCGGATGCCGATACAAGCATGGTTTGTCGAGACTTGGTGCGTTGGTGTGTCGATGGGAAGCCACTATCAAAAGATCAAGTCAATGTCTTGACGGAAATCACATCCGGGTTCAGAGACCTTGCCGGTCATTCTTGTCTTCCAAACGGCCAGGCTACCATCCGCGAATACCTGGGTGATGAGGATGGTGGACGGCTTCTATCATTTCTCTCCAATGATGTTTCCAAGGCCCAAGGCTGAGCCCAGCCACGAATCACACATGATTTGCGATACAGAACAAAAGATGCAGGGTAACTGTTGGTTGGTATCCATCCCAAGATACCGGGCGGTAACGATAAGCATGTGTGTACCGGACGCTTGGGATGCGTCGATGGATATAGCATGATCATCACAATGCAGAATAGAATCTTTCCAACAATCGTCCAAGTCGATCGCCTGCCCAAGGACTCGGGCCACATGTACACCCCTGGAACCAGTAGTGTTGAAGTTATCTGAGGCAAACGCGCCGGGGCGACTGCAAGCTTAATAGATTGCATGATCGACCACTCACAATTGCTCAACAGAAAGAGTCGGTGGAAGGAAACAGTCACAGACTCAGAGTCTTTGATTCGTCAACCGTTCTTAAGACAAGGTACTCATGGTCCATGGAATCAGCATCTATCCACCTGGTAACGCGGAGTGATGCACATGGGGCTGGCTTGGTCAGTGGGTCGCTTAGCCAACCAGAGCGACTTTGCAACCGCCGGGCGAGTCCAGCGACATTATGAATTGGGCTTGTATGCCGATGGCAGGCCTCAAGCTTGAGTAATCGCGCACTATCGGACGAGCCGATGCCTTCGCTTGCACGTTTGGGGGCAAATCACACAGACTGTCGTATTGACTGATACGGTGACTGAGTAAAAACCAAGCCGCTACTATCTTAAGTGGCATGACCTGAGTGATAGGTATCACTAGTTCGACGTTACGGTCAAGAAGCAAACACGACGCTATCCATACCAGATGATGAAGAATGATATTGGGGCTGTGGACGGCAAGCGCTTGATCCAGACATTCGGGATCTCTGCCAGCAAACAAAGAAAGTATGTTTCGAGAAGCGCTTTCGTATGGGGGCGGAGTGTCTCATATTCATATATTGTTGGACTGCCGACCAACGTGTTTTCTGAAGCCGACCAACATCAGATCTGCCCCAGATCCTCATCGGTCAGAGTTTGCTCGACAGGGCATGCTACTGTGATGTATATCATCATTGGCACAAGCATCAATGGTTTAAAAAAAGAAACCCATCCTGCAAGCAGCGGTTACATGAACAGGGATTAGAAAAAAATGGTGGGCGGGAGAGAAGAAAAAAAAACCAGGGGTCAGGCAGGGGTCTTCATCTTTCAGTAGCAAGCCAAAACACTGCAGGCGTCAGTTGTCCCAGCAGATGCTTCATGTGTTGTCTACTGTCTCATGGGCTGCATTCGGTATCAACCAAGCATTGAATGATCTTGTTGCTCTGAAAAAAGACAGGCTGAAAACTATGTCAAGTGAAATGAAGCTCATCAAAGGAAATAACAGAGCAATAAGCTCGTCGTCCCTCTCAGATCGAGATATTCCCTCGTTTATCCAGGGCATGCTTTAGCTTACTGCACCAGCCCTCGACCCCTACCCATCTCTCTCTACCCGCCCATGCTTCTTGATCCCACATGGCTGCTAAGCACGCCCATTGGCTTTTGCTCTGGCATCTAACCGCCGAGGTCAACACCAATTACCAGCCTCCGCACCACTACGACCGGTGAGGTTATCGATACTTGACCACACATACCACCCAGATATCCAATCACCAAGCTTCAGAGCTGGTAGCACCCACTTTAGCTCCAAGCTGATGGGTGTCGGACTGTGTGACGAGCCGCTGCATCGCATAACTTAAACACCCTAGTTCTTTTTCTCCCCGCCTTTCCAGCGCACCGCCGCCAGTCTTCAACCAGGGCGCTTGTTTGCCTGTGAGGCGAATACCTCAAAAGATGGTCCCAAGAAATGGCGTGGCTCGTGGCCCGACGGTCCATGTTGACCCTGGCTCATATGTAGATGACTGTATTGCATTGGCCTAGGATTTCGATACTAAGAGAGAGAGGCGCATTTTCGCTGTCGTCGTCGATTTTCTTGGCCTTTTCTTAAAAGTCTCAGGCTGCCCTCCATGCCACTTACAGCCTCCCCTCCCCTTCCCACTCCCTGGTCCATCTTGAAATCGTTGTAACGTCTCAGAAAACTCCTGAGTATCATCGCCTCAACTACTCATACAGTCTTGCAACCACAATACCCGGGACAAGACGAAGCCGTTGCTTGATGAGACAGATCCGGCCTTGAAACTACCGCCACCGTCCTTCCCCAGAGACAACCAAACCCGACAATACTATACAATGTTGTGTGTATGTTAGAAAGTCGAGAGCGTGGATCTGCCAACCAACTTCCGCGACATCATCGGCTTCACAACCATCCGTCAACATACCGTCTCACGCCAGCGTCTCAAAGTTCAAGTATCCGCTTGATCCACATTATCTTGGCCGACCCAACCTCTATCTTCAACCTTAACGCATCGTTATATCCATCAAGGGCCCCTTCTCTCAGCTGATATTACCTGCCCTTCGCCCTCCGTCGTCTTTCTCTGATCATTCGCTTCTCTCTGTCTGCTGGTCTGACAGTTACCTTTCGTTTAATAATTTTCTTTCTTTCGTTTGTTAATTCTTTTCGCCGCTGGCCGGTCTGTAATACCACATCAAAATCGACTCCCGGCCGCAGTGTTGAAGCAGCATACGAATAGAAGACGAACTAGTGAGAGGAAAAGACGACCGGTATCATCTGTCCGCAAGAAAACAGGCAATCTGCGAAGAAAGAGCAAGGCAACTTAATTTGGACTCGGCAATCTTTCATCCATCATGGGAAAACTCATCAAAAACCACTGGGCCCGCCTCATCATCTTGAGTGCTGCAGCTTGTAAGTTGATTCTTCTTATTACTCGGGTGTTTTACTAACTTTGTTCCTCCAGATCAAGTCATAGCTGCCATCGAGTGCTTCTTCTGGCCCAAGATCTTCTGGGATTTCCTCACACGCTCTCTGGACGGCGCAGTGAAACCTGTTCCGGCTTTACAGATAATAAACCTGATCATGGGACTAGCCATGCTATGTCTTGAATGGCCTCTTAGTTTCGTCGCTGGTTCAGCCCTTCACCGCTCGCTGGAGTTCCGCCTGGCCATCATTCCGCTCACGGCACTTAGTGCTGCTCTCATCTATCAAGGCACAAACTCCGCCATTTACTACCTCATCGGCATGGTTATCTATTTCTGGGGTTACAGCGAAGGAGAGGTGAGTTTTGGCTACTATCTTGAGACGCTTAACTCGAACTAACATGTTTCGTCTAGATGATATGTGCAAAGCCTTGGACGCTGCCCACTCGAGGACGCAGCGGCGGCGCATCTCGTGCATAGTCGCGAGTTCCCATCATGAATGTATTATACATACTACAAAATACAGGCAAGGCACAGAAAGAGTTCTTCGATGAACATCTTCTGGGCTTCGATTTTCTTAGGAACAATGCACTATACATATACCCTTTGCGGCGTTTGGCGATCTCATGATATATACGACTACCAGTACTACATTTTGTACGAACGATCCTGCATCGATGGGTGGACTGGGTCTTGATTTAATTTTCAGCATTACATTGGCATGAACAGCGTGGTGACGTTGGTGGAGGATACTGGGATAGGAAGACATTATTCGCCGTCGATTCTAGAGGAACGTCGTGTGGTCGGAAGGCAAGGAACTGGGGAGGACACCGTATTCACCGGCTCCAATGATCCCAACAGAGCCTGTCATAACTCCCGGACTAAGTAGCCTACCGAAAAATAGAACCTAATAATACCAAATATCTTCAAGAAATTCTCACGTGTATCTGAACATTGTTTGGCTGCCTTACGGCTGGCCACTGAAGCCAAGCCGGAAAGACGCCAGCCGTCATGTTTAAAACTTAATGAAACAGTCGGGGGCCCTCTTAAACGAATCGAAACTGGATCTGTTTACAGATTTTGCCAGGTTTGTTGTATTGGGTGCAATTTCCGAAACACCCCTTGTCGGGTCCTATTGATAGTGTTATAGTAGCTAATATAACGTCGTTGGGATCTTGATAAGGCAATGTTAATTAACAGCTTATAGCAAGGAATAGGCATGGATTATGTTTACCTGCAAAAAGCGCAATCCGGCCTGTGGACAAAGATGAATGAAGATAAAATGGAAAATATCATTGTAATACGGTATAGCTAGCGTAGGTTTAATACTATGACATGCACATTGGATGCTATGAGCTACATTCACGAAGAATGGCCACTGCATTGGAATTGAAATCGCCCACAATAAAAGCAGATTGGATGGTATTCGGCTCGTCATAGCTAAAGGAAACCCTTTTGCAGTGTCAAACGTGCAATTATGTACTACACTGGAACACTTTGCAACGAGCTCTTTGTGAACAAGCTTTGTTTCAATCAATGTTCACTTGTGTGGTGGGTAGCAAAGGAAAAGCATATAAACATCGCATCACCTTATGTCAAACTGGAGATAAACCGACAAGGACACGACTTAATGATGGTCAAATATGAAAAGCTTGTTGTAATTTATGAGGCGCTATCATCAATCATGCCCGTCTCTCAGAGCATCAGATCGTTGAGATGCTAGTGGACCCGATCACCTATCACTATGATCATGGGCCAAGTTACCTGCCCAACAACAATTGCCAACCATTTCAGATGAGACCAACGTTGTTGCTCAAAACAACCGCCCGGTTCGTCGTACTTGACTTCGCGCTAAACCTGAGAAAAACCCAAACGCCTGCTGCCTGGTACATCGCCTGGCACCTTGCTTCTTCTAGTGGGAGATGAGAGGTCCCTTGTTGTCGTTCTTGTTACCTTGTCGCTCGGGGAACTAAATGTCGTGTAAGTCATCAAGTTTGTTGTGGTATATAAAAGAAATGCCTTACCTCAGTGTTCTGAGCATCGCCCTTCTCAAGGATCTGCTTAATGACATCTTCATCGACGGAGGTGCCAAACTCGTTCTCAAGAGCGGCCTTGGAAGCTGCATCGAGTGTTCCCTGAACTCCTTGTCTGGTAGAATGTTAGCTTTAATATCATGCATTTGGATTGTGCCTCTTCGGGAAGCGACTCACCCGTGTGTCAAGAAGATCTTGAAAGAGGAGATGAAGTGAGCCAGAGGGATGCTCTTGTCAGTCTTCCACTTCTGGTAGAGCTCGACATCATCGACGAAGATGACAAAGTCATCGCTGCCCTTGTAATGGACCTTGGTCTGCTGAGCCTCGCCGCGAGCCATTGTGAACGATTGTGTGGGATGAAGTTGTGTTGGTGTTAAGGGTCGTTGTATGATCGACGTGAGAGTCGTTAGGTGCGTGTGATGATTGAGTATCGAGGTGATATTGTTTTAAGGGATGAAGATGAAGAGGGGAAAAGAAGTGAGGGGAAGAGGCGCGTTCGGAGGTTTAAAAGGTAGCTCAACGAGGGGAGCAGTGACGAGTGTAGCTTGCTGGAAAGAGCTACCTACGTCATAGCAGCGCTCTTCAAGGTGGGCAAGTGGGTAGGTACGTGCTTGCACCACCACGGGGCTTTCAAGGTCCTCAGAGGAAGAGGTCCCAGTTAAAGCCAGCCATAAGCATTGATCCGACCAATCAGAAGAGGGAATTCACTCCCCAAATGCTTTGCCAGGTCAGAAGTTGCTCGTCTTATTCCTCACGTTCCTGCATGTTTTGCATCCACCACGTACGTCACCGTATGGATTTCGAGTAGATGCGAAGCAAAAAAAGACACCTCACCACCAAGGAAGGTACCTACTTACTATTCGTGGCAATGGAGGCTTTGGATTTACTGGTCGCATGCCCCGCGTCAGCCTCAAGCGGGCAAGCAACACCTCGTGTTAGCATTGGCTGCAGTGGAACCTAGACGATGTTGTGTTCTTCTCCCACCTTCCACGCCAGGTACAAATCATTTAGTACCTGTGGAATATTTCATTGCCTTGGCATACATACATGGAAGCTGGCCTTCATCATGGCCTCATTCGTCTGGCGTACCAAGATACTCTATGTGACTTGGTGCCTGATGCCCAGTTCCGAATTCGTAGCACGAGATGCCTGAACATCATGATTTCCGCATTCACCAGTAATGCGTGATTGCGTCTCAATGTCATCAAACTTTATGCAGAGTGCATCTCCTTGGCAACAGACTCTAGTTTCTGTACAAACAGCAGGAGAACATTATCATTTAGCCTTGAATACTTTGGCAGTATGGTGCTAATCCGAACAGTTGGACTTTGACAATGCTGTTTTGCACAATCCTATGTTCATCTTTCCTATCTTACTGAGAACGATAATATAGTAGCTACCCTAAAGGTGTATCCAACACCACCACTGGCCATGGACCAGCCTTTTAATGAAAGAACCTACGAATGCCAATGTGTTTTCTTCCACTGCCCGGACTTTTTGTTGTCACCCATGAAGTATCCTTGGTCTGGACTGCCCTATTCGCCCAAAAGGCAGAGCCTTCTTTCCTGGAAGGGGTATTCTCCGTTGTCTGCGTTCGTGATGGGCTTGTTGGAAATTTGTTAACCTTGGGCTCCCCTCTATCCGTCGCTCCTCCTGGTTTACCCTGGAGCTGTTTCTTTGATATGATCCCTATCAGATCAAGGGGTTCAAGCTCGGATATTTGTGTAAGCTCAAGTCTTGGAGATTGGGCATCGGAAACGTAACACTCTTCCCTGAGTTCTCGAGTCTCTGGGGAAAGAGAGCTTCTTGTCGTGTAAGAATGTGAGCTTTCTTCACGGAAATTCTTATCGAACACGTCAGCACCACTATCGCTTGAGATGCTGGTATATCGAGCTTGTTCTTCGCTTGACAGATCTTCGACAATTCTGCGTTTCACACTTCCTGATCTTCTGGCCATGCTTGACACGCTCAACTTCCTCATCACTGTCGATGCCGACCGTCTGATCACCTGCTCATTCCGTGCGACATTCGTCATACTAGGAAGTGGAAGGACTCCATGGCTCCAGACGTCTGCCACAAGTATCTCGAGCCGAGCCCTTTCACTTCGAGATGGGACCAGGACCGGAGTTCTTGCTTTCGTCGTCAACAACGATTGTGAACGATTAAGTCCATTTCCCGCGCTGACAGGATTATTGGATCTCATAGCACACGTGTTTTTCAGGATAACGTGCAATGTAGACGACCCAAACTCTCTGGCCGAGGTACGATGAGTCGACAAGCTTCGTGCAATCGTCCCTGCAACTATTAGTAACGGTGGTACTGCCCATCAGTAAGAACAAATATATACCTGGCCGGCCAAAGATAGCACCCAAACTCATAATATCGATTGAGAGGAACAAATTGAGACCCGGAGCTCTTGTATTCGAATCTGCGCCAGGTGGTTGGCATAGCCGGCTTCGCCATTCGCTTTCCTCTGTGGCCGTACAAGCAGTCATGACAATTTCGTACAGCTGGTGATCAATTTTAAAGACCAATTTCCACGAGAAGGGCGCTAGGTGGCATTGTAAGCCTGGAGGAAATATGTGTCAGTGCTGGCTTTTAGTAAGAGAGGGTATAACCTACCGCGCCCATTGTCGACATCTTCAATAGTTGTACTATACGTATCGATGCAGGCTAACACGGTGTAGATCGGATCATACCTCCCACCACAGGCAAGACAAAGGACGTCTTTATAGAGCAAGCAGATCATATATTGACCGTCGACGCCAGTTGATGTCTGCCAACAGACATGTAGGACCCCGCACAACTGTATGTGTCCGAATGAGCGCACCTGGTTCTTCGAGTTCGCATCTAGTCTCTGATCGAGCGTTAGCCGTATAGGACGACAGGGTGCTATCAGAACGAACCCTGTTGGGAAAGACAATACGATCCTGCAGTAGCCAGGTCTTCTCAAGAGTTTCCTTCATCAAATTGTCTTCGGTCGAACGATTGATCTCGGATGTAGCTTCGCGAAGCCTCATCAACGCAGTTTCAACTTCCATATGAGAATTCGGGCAATCAATGACGGGAGTACATTTCAACAACTCGGCAAAAAGAAGGGGATATCTACAAACCCTTTGGATGGGCTTATGGAAACATGTCAGTCGTTGAAGAAGGAACGGCTGGGAGACATACCTTGACAAGAAGGTCCCCTATAGTAAGTGACTTCCTCTCCTTGGACGACGGTGGGGCTTCAATGGTGAGAGCAAAAGCTTCCAGGCCTTTTTGATGTGCTTCCCATTCAGGAAGACTGTCAAGGGCTGAGGTAGCGTCCTTGATCATTATCTCATACTTTGCGCCATATTCCCTGTACACGAAGAATCGATGCATCTTGGACCAAGGAATTAGCCACAATTTTTTCGAAGTTTTGAACAGGCTAGCTTACCCTCTTGCTAAAGACTTTGGCTGCTTCTGCTGCTACCTGAGGCTCAGAAAATACACCAGGCTCCTTTTCGAGCCTCTGAAGGCTGACCCTATCTTCTGGAAGTACGTCTAGACTGCTCCACTGGCGATGCCCTGTTTTTGGGCTGATGATCTTGGAGGGCGCAATGAGATGATCGGCTTGGCTGTACTCGGAGTCAGGAACTGCTCGATGCAGCTCGCCTAGTATCTCTTCGTGTAGTTGAAGGATGCGATCTAGGTTGTGGTTAATGGACGATCGTAGCCGTTCGGGCAAAGTAGGAAGTGCGGCAAGCATGTTGATGTAAGTCTAGGTCTGGTCAAAAATTGAAGAAGCACGGAATGAAGAACCGGCCTACATGGATAAGGAAGCGAATATCGCCGATGTAGCCTTCCTCTGTACTTATAAGCTCCTCTAGCATTCGTCGGCGCCGCAGTGAACGGTGCATCGCGGCGACATCCATATTTCCCTTTTCCAATGGAATACTGTCCTCAGAGAATCGGGGGGCAGACAGAGAAGCTCGACTACTTTGCTCAGCCCGTGAATGGCAACGCGAACGGCCATGATGTCGGCGCGAGCGCGAGATAGCACTGCCACTAGCGAGGCTGATACTGGCACTTTGAACTGCAGCAATCAAACCAAGCGAGGACCCAGAAGATGAAAGCCGGCGGCTTAGTCTGTTATGGAGTGACTGTTGATAGGTTTGATCGGACTCGAGGTATTGCCATCCCGCATCAGGAGGCCATATCGCCTCCTCATGACCTCTATGGCTAACTCTCCGATGCAGAGATCTCATCCATCTATAGAACGGTCGTCGAGAGATTCTGTTGCCGGAACAAGGATTTTTATAGGAGGATTCTTTAGAGAGGTCGACATGCGTTTGTGAGCCAGAAGACGCAATCTCTGGATTGGTAACTCTCTCATGAGCTGTGGACTCGGTACTAATTCTATCCAAGGCAGCGAGAGCGCTTATACCGTTAAGGGGTGGGCCTTCCAGACTTGCAGACAAATTGATGTCGTATAAACTGGGCGGACCGGCGTAATCATCGAGGCGTGATTGATATGGAAAACCTGCGGACCAACTCAAATGTCGTGTGCTATGTATGCTGTGAGAAACATCAGGCCAGGTCGGAAGATTCACGAGAGCCATGACGGAAAGAGAGTCACTAGGTAAAGTCCAAGAAAGTAACAAAGTGGTGGTTCCAAGAAAGCCAAACAACACTCCAGGAATCCGGCTTCAGACGGATTGCTGACACATGGCCGTGATGATGAATGATGAAAAAGAATCGACAAAACAGGCTCAAGTTTTAAGAAGATATCAAAGGAGAAGTAGCTCCATGGTGACGGGATCTCGTCAGGAAGTCACGATATTGACCTAGGCAACTACCTCCCTCCTAGATATCTGCCCAAGCACAAATGTTCGGGGACCTTTCCTCCCAAATGGTGTATCAAGCCGGGCTAGAAGGAGCTGTCCGGCCGTAAGAATTATTTCGCCCGAACATGTCGCCCGAAAGCGACGAATGCCCAAACTCTACAGTGAGGCTGCCTCACACGGTCATGTCGACTCGGACGAAAGTCAATATCCACGAACCCAGGCAGGGCCACTGTATTCGGTAGAGCCGGCGATGATCAGCTCAAGTATCACAGCTGAGATGTAGTGATGCAGAGAGGCGCCTGCAGGATCTTATTGGTTTAAGAAGAGGCTGGAAGTACTCGGGATGGCAATATTGATGCCCAGTACTGACAAAGCGATGCAGTAAGACTGAAGCCCAGGGCTTGTTATATCTATCGAAAGGCCTTGGCCGTGCCAGGTCTGGTTGGAGCTGAATCCATAACATGGAGACAGAAGAGCTGGGCACTTCAGCTGATATCGTTCTGATGTTGGCCTCATGGCTTGCAGGAGTTCTGCAGCCTTGACAATCCAACGACAGCCATGTAATATAGTATCATCATCCATGCCGGAAGTGCGATACAAGGGTCACAGAACTACCCTACTGAGGCAACGAGAAACTTCCCGGTCCAGAGAGCTGTACATGCAGAAGGCTGGGGAGGCTGGATTTGAAACGCGGAGCACGATATGTGTGACCATCGTGTTTGCGGTGTGATAATTGGCTGGTGATCATGGATGTTGAAATGACAATAAGGTTGAGGGACCAGAACTTTTGTCACGGAGCTAATCAAGTGATGAAGTCGCATGTGCTTAGGTTATTCTGTGAGTTCATAGTTCTGAACTTGGATGGTTGTATACATGCCTTTGCTCACTCATGATTGCAAACTTCATCATCTGGATTTTGACATCCAATCTAAGTGCTTGGTAACACTGCACAGTTGCCGTGACGAGAAAAATCAGACTGTTTTAAGTATCAGCGGCACTGGAAGTCAATGGAGCTGTCTCGGAGCTCCAAAATAATCCGCGGCAATGGAATACCAAGACCTACAAAATTCGAGGGAACTCCTCTTGGTACTGACTTCGATGAATCATGGTCAGGTTCGTGGACTTGATGCTCATCATAAATTATTATATATGTGCATTAGGATCATCCGCTGGTTATTGATGAAGCTTATGATGTGAATTGAATTTAGGTTCAGTGCCTATATGTAAGTGCTTTCCCACGTACTTTAGAGATTTCACCTGAGAACGAGTCCTATCATATTTTCTGAGTCGGGTTTAAGCATCATGACTATAGCCAAGCCCGATTCCGAGTCAGTCAGTCTTGCCGGGCCGAAATCACGAATTTTAGAGAAAGAAGCTTACGAGTCCTCAGGATAACTATGCTGTAGTTATTCTCCACAGGCTCTCAGTTACCCATAACCATTTTCAACTTCTATTGGAGAGAACGGCATGTCGGCAATCGTCAACTTGGCATATATGCTCGGCAAGTCAAAAGCCAGCTTCTCTTTTGTGTTGATGTAATGTGCAAGCTAAATGGTTTGGCAAGTCTGGGCATCGTGGCGGTGCAAATAAAGGCTAGACTCGAAAGAGGCAAAATCAGGCCGGGGCAGAGAAGAGTGCGGGCGAGCTGTCTTGAATCGGGTTTCAGGGGATTTGGTGCCTGGCTGGACTCGTCCCCAGGGGGTTACAGTACTGTACAGTCCGGCTCTCTCTCCCACCCTGGGCTGTCGCCTGGGCTGTCCGCCCGGATTGTGGGGATGCGCTACTGTGACGCTAGAAGACAGGAGAGACATGCCGACTGCCCGAGATGGAAACGAACACGTTGAACTTTTTGGTGACGAAGCTGTTTGACTCTACTCAACTCGGGGTTTCAAACTGACGATGGAAGCGGAAAGGGATAGTTTTGCGACCTAGATGATGCCTAGTATTACGTTTTGTCGTTTTAGATTTATATAGAAAATCAAATTTCTATGTGCAGAGAGATCCAGAGATAATTCCAGTTAACCTTAGTACCTACTACCTATAATCAATGTCTGGTCCTGAACAAGGTTAAAGGTTGCCACGTGCGGGCCCTTTCTGATCGCCTTACCTTTCCCGTCTTGACAAATCTACTGTACCATCCGGCGTACTACTACCACGACAGGAAGTCGGTGATTATTGCCTCCGTGTCTTTTCTTTCCTTCTCTCACGCACTTTCTTTTCACTGTTTCTTCTGACTTTTGCATAATCTTCTCTTACCTTGCTCCAAGGTACTTCGTCCATACTCCCTACCTACTTTGGCGCAAGGCATATCGACTCTTCAGCAAACGAGCTCAGTTTAGCTTTGTCTCGAGCGCCCGCTTCGCGCATTGTCTTCGTGATGGAGAGCGCCTTCGCGAAGCCGGTTGGCGATGTCCTCGCCAACTTCAACGTGAACGAGGATACAGGCCTTAGTGACGCGCAGGTCACCGAATTGCGCAACAAACATGGGCGCAACTGTATGTTAACCCTCTGCAGAATAGCTGCCAGCAAGCCCCGCCATCAACCCGAATTGTTCTAACCTTTTGATAGCCATTCCCGAGGAGCCTCCCACTCCCCTTTGGGAACTTATCCTCGAGCAATTCAAGGACCAACTTGTCATTATCCTTCTCGGTTCCGCCGCTGTGTCTTTTATCCTAGCCCTGTTCGACGAGGAAGAAGGATGGAGCGCCTTTGTCGACCCTGTCGTTGTATGTATATCGCTTTTGGAAACTGCATGTTTTAGTCTGAGCAAGTCACTAACCTACCATCTAATAGATCCTTACCATCCTAATCCTCAATGGTGTCGTCGGAGTCTCCCAGGAAAGCAGTGCCGAGAAGGCCATCGCCGCCTTGCAAGAATACTCGGCCAACGAAGCCAATGTGGTGCGAAACGGTGGGCAGGTCTCACGAGTAAAGGCCGACGAGCTGGTCCCCGGTGATATCGTTACGGTCCATATCGGTGACCGTATCCCTGCCGACTGCCGACTTGTCCACATCGAAAGCAACAGTTTCTCTGTCGACCAAGCAGTTCTTACTGGAGAGAGTGAGAGTGTTGGAAAACACGCTTCTAAAGTTGTCGAAGATGACAAGGCCGTCCTACAGGACCAGACCAACATGTTGTTCTCCGGAACAACTGTAGTTACTGGTCGCGCTCGAGCCGTCGTCGTCCTTACTGGTTCCAACACCGCCATCGGAGATATCCACGAGAGCATCACTGCTCAGATTTCGGAACCCACTCCCTTGAAGCAGAAGCTCAACGACTTTGGTGACAGCCTAGCCAAGGTCATTACTGTCATCTGTATCCTGGTCTGGCTTATCAACATCCCCAACTTTAACGACCCTAGCCACGGTAACTGGACCAAAGGCGCTATCTACTACCTGAAGATCGCCGTATCTCTTGGTGTCGCCGCTATTCCCGAGGGCCTGGCTGTTGTGATCACTACCTGCTTGGCCCTTGGAACGAGAAAGATGGCCGCTAAGAACGCTGTTGTCCGAAGCCTGCCCTCTGTCGAGACTCTTGGAAGCTGCAGTGTCATCTGCTCTGATAAGACTGGTACCTTGACCACCAACCAAATGAGCGTGAGCAAGGTTGTGCATCTGAATGAAGACGGTAGTGATCTTAGCGAGCTTGATGTTGAGGGCACTACTTTTGCCCCTCGGGGATCCATCAAGGCCAGCGGCGTCATCGTTCGGGACCTTCACAATACGTCCAACACAATTCGTCAAATGACCCAGGTTGCCGCCCTCTGCAACGACGCTCAGCTTGCCTACGATTCTGAATCTGCCACCTTCTCCAGCATCGGTGAGCCCACTGAGGGTGCTCTTCGAGTTCTAGTCGAGAAGATTGGACCCTGCGCTCCCACTGATACCCGCCCCGAAGACTGTGTTCATTATGCCAGTGCTACCTACCAGAAGGAACTTCCCCGTCTCGCCACATACGAATTCTCCCGCGATCGCAAGAGTATGTCTGTTCTGGTCGGCAGTGGTAGCAACAAGAAGCTTCTGGTCAAGGGTGCTCCCGAGTCTGTCATCGATCGCTGCACAGAGACCCTCGTTGGCTCCAACGGCAAGAAGGTCCCCCTCACCAAGAAGATTGCAGACAGGTTGACAACTGAGATTGTACGATACGGTAACAACGGCCTCCGAGTTATCGCCCTCGCCAGCATCGACAATGTACTCGACAATCCTCTCCTCCAGACCGCTAACTCTACAGAACAATACGCTCAGCTTGAACAAAACATGACTTTCCTCGGCCTTGTATGCATGCTTGATCCTCCTCGTGAGGAGGTTCCCCACGCCGTTAAGCAGTGCAAGGAAGCTGGTATCCGTGTTATTGTTATTACTGGCGATAACCGCAACACTGCTGAGAGCATTTGCCGACAGATTGGTGTCTTTGGTCAGCATGAGGATCTTACTGGAAAGAGCTATACTGGTCGTGAGTTTGATCAACTGTCTCCCAACGAGCAACTTGAGGCAGCCAAGCGTGCATCTCTGTTCTCCCGTGTTGAGCCCAGCCACAAGTCCCGACTGGTTGATCTCCTTCAGTCCCTTGGCGAAGTTGTTGCCATGACTGGTGACGGTGTCAACGATGCCCCTGCTCTAAAGAAGGCTGATATCGGTGTTGCTATGGGTTCTGGAACTGATGTTTCTAAGCTGGCTGCCGATATGGTCCTTGCTGACAGCAACTTTGCCACTATCGAGGTTGCTATTGAGGAGGGTCGCTCCATCTACAACAACACTCAGCAGTT
This sequence comes from Fusarium brachygibbosum, assembly GCA_018886245.1. Classification (NCBI taxonomy): domain Eukaryota; kingdom Fungi; phylum Ascomycota; class Sordariomycetes; order Hypocreales; family Nectriaceae; genus Fusarium; species Fusarium brachygibbosum. The sequence goes on from MU249524.1 coordinate 1,991,940, forward strand.
CATCCGTTATCTCATCTCTTCCAACATTGGCGAAGTTGTTTCCATCTTCCTCACGGCTGCTCTTGGCATGCCCGAGGCTCTGGTTCCTGTTCAGCTTCTTTGGGTAAACCTTGTCACCGATGGTCTGCCTGCCACCGCTCTCTCTTTCAACCCTCCTGACCACGACATCATGAAGCGTCGCCCTCGCAAGCGAGATGAGGCGCTCATTGGCGGCTGGCTCTTCTTCCGTTATCTCGTCATCGGCACATACGTTGGTCTCGCTACAGTTGCTGGATACGCTTGGTGGTTCATGTATAACCCCGAGGGCCCTCAGATCACTTTCCGCCAGCTCACTCGCTTCCACCACTGCTCAACTGAATTCCCCGAGATTGGCTGCTCCATGTTCTCCAACGACATGGCCAAGTCGGCTTCGACCGTCTCTTTGTCCATCCTTGTAGTTATTGAGATGTTCAACGCCGTTAACGCCCTGTCATCCAGCGAATCCCTTCTCACTTTGCCTCTGTGGAAGAACATGATGCTCGTCTACGCCATTGCTCTGTCTATGGCCCTTCACTTCGCCCTCCTCTATATTCCCTTCCTTCAGGGTTTGTTTTCCATTCTTCCCCTGAACACTCTGGAGTGGAAGGCAGTTGTCATCATGAGTGCCCCAGTTGTGTAAGTCTTCGTCCCTTTTTTTCTTCGCATATGAAGTACGTCCAACTAACTCTACGCAGACTTATCGACGAGATCCTCAAGGCTATTGAGCGACAGTTCTTTATGCAGACAACAACCGACCTTTCACTCAAGACAAAGAAAGAGCAATAGAGAAAAGCGCGTATAGAGAGATGAGGGTGACGATGCAGTTAAAGCTAGGATTGACTAGAATCTATATGTACTATACGGCGACCAGCTCAGAGAGCTGTGATTAGAACTAGACGGCCACATTGGCCTCCGATATAACAAAATCCCAAGTTTCGTTTTCATGCCATCAGACGCTCACCGCAAAGAGTGAGACGCAGTTGATCTGTTGCGAAGCAAAGATTGAATATGTATTTGTTGATATCATGCATGTTAAAGCTAAATCTATGGCCAGCTTTTCTTCCACTTCCAGGGTCCTATCATATTTCCTCATGTAGCAACTCGCCCAGAGTCTTGCTTTCTTCCATAATTTCTCTGGCCTCGCCAGCACCCACGCCCATGTCCTCAATTATCAGTTGTACAGCAAGTTCAGCAACCAAAACAGACTGGATGAAAGCTGCCGAACCACGCCCGGCAATGACGCGATCCTTCGTAGCCTTCTCTTTCAATGATTCCCCGAACTCCTCCACGAGGTAGTCGCACATGACTTTACAGCCTCGTGGACCATAATAGCCTGGATTCAAGTCTCCTTCTTTCTTGAGTGACCTGGCTTGACCTGTCTGGATCTTTTCTGCAAGCATATCGCGGTAGTAAGACTTTTTGCCATCAACAATCCTGGCTAAATATTCTTGGTGGTCTTCAAGCCGTTTCTCAAATCGGTTCCAGTCGATGTGAGGATAGCCTCTTTCACGCCATGTATCCATAGCCGTTTCCTTCTTGTGCTTTGCACAGAACCTTGTCTGCATTTGCACGTTCAATCTCTTGCCTTTAGAGTAGTCCTTGAGAGCCTGCTCCGAAACAGCATCCCCGCACCATGGACATTTGGTCATTCTTTCTTGAAGATTTTGCTCATCTTCAGGCGGTATCTCGTTGGATTCCGTATCGCTGAGTTGATCCAGATCCGATAGGATAGGCGACGACACACTATCTGCATTGCCACCTTCTAGATCGAAATCAGAATCGATATCAACAGGATTAACGAACGTCGCAGGTTTATACTCGGGCGTAGGAGATCGCTCTTTCTTCCTTCTTGACGTTTTATCTATTAGACCAGGCCGAGGTGGTTTGAAGACGCCCCTGTTGGAGAAGGTTGACTCTTGTGAAGCGCTGATAGAACGCCCCTTCTTGTCTTGGCCAGGACCAGAGTTTTCACGGTTTGGTAAAACCATGGTTGTTTTGACTTCCTTCTTAGGACTCCCTAGATCATCCGCAGGTACAGTCAACCTGGGCCTTTTTGATTCTGGCTTTTTAGGGCTGAGAGATTCTCTTGCGACAGGCTTGAATGTTGATTTGTCTTTGATCGGAGAGCTGTTGAGAAGGTCGTCATCCTCGTGCCTTTTGGCTACAGTCTTACGATCTGAACCATTTCCTTTGCCTGCCGGCAAGTTAACGTAAGGACAAGAAGATGGCAACCTGACAAACCTTTCTTCGTTTGTGAACCTTGTGAAGTACGGGACACTTGTGATCCTCTTGAAGCCTGTGAGCCCTTGCCGTATTTATAAGTGCCATTAAAAGTACCATATTTCGATTTGGCATTCAAGGACTTGGTAAAGCCTCGCTTGTCGACAAATTGGCTGGCTGAGTCGTTCTCGGACTCGGAAGTCACCCTCCTTCGTTTGGAGCTTGGAGAAGAAGCCTCTTCGGTATCCTCGGCCGCCGATTGCTTACCTCCTCTCTCTCTTGTCTTTCTTGCTGTCTTCTCCCGAGGCTTACCAGTACTCGAAGTAGGGAAATTCGTGCGCTTGATGTTTCCCCGATTTGATCTTTCCGGCTCAGAATCATCAGATTCAAGAGGTACCTCTTTCTTGGCACGAATTGATCTCAACTTCAAATCTGCAGCTAGTGGTGGTTCCTCCTCCTCTTCTTCGTTCTCGTCCTCGGCCCCGGAAGACATTGGTGGAGCGTTAACATCTTCAGGTTCCTGCTCAAGCTTCCGCTTTTCCTTGACATTGAAAGTGCTGAGGAGCGTTGGCGGCTTTGAAAGCTTACTCATTCCTAGTACTCTACTCATGGTTTGTTGCCAGTTTTCCTCTACTTGTTTCTTGATGAGATCGCGATGAGGTCGATATGCGATGCGATGTTCAAAGTTTTGAGTTGCAATTTGTCCGTAGAGGGAGAAGAAAGAGAGGCATTAAAGCAACTCCATGCAAAAGATTGGGTGTAGATAAGAAACGGAAGAGAGTGAACAAAGGGGATTAATGTGATGGTCACTCGAATAAGAACCCCATCAGTATCTGTTTGTTGATCAGGTTCGCTCACCTGCAGCCAAGGTCCGCTGGAGTTGGGTGTCAGGGTTGCAGCTACGTTTACGCGTAGGTACCTTGGTATGGAGGCAAGCACCTCCATATTTTCATAAACGCGCTCCTGCCAAATTGACCCCCGCCCCGCGGCCTATCACTGAGGCGGAAGGTCTAGCGCTCACAGGGGCAAGACGTCGAACATTAGCGCTGCAAGTAACCCCAGGGCCATTCATGGTCAATGCTTCAGTGCTCGGAAGCAAAAGGGACGCCTACCGACCATTGGAGTTGTGTCTGAATCCAGTCGCTTTCAACCTTGAACGTCACGACGAACTTCGGAGCTGTGAATAAGCGCCGTAAACAAAGTCCGTTTGCTCACGAGTTCAAAAACCATTGTTACCCAGTCTTTGGTAGCAAAAATGGCCCTCAACCGAAAGTACGCAGCTTTGCCAGATCTGGTGAGTTTGCTGCACCTACAACAAAGCCAAACATCCAATGCTAATTACATATCTAGGATTCCGCTCCAGACATCTACGAAACCCCTGAGCTCACAGACGACAACTCCACGGTTCCCGTAAGCTTCGTCCGACTTGGATACGCCGCACCTTTACTCACTCAACCTATAGACGACCGCTGCTCGAACCCACTCGGACGATGAGTTCTACGATGTGGAGGACGAGACACCTGGCATCTCCAGGTCTCGTTTGCGGATAGACGAGGCTCGCTCTCGGTTTCTTCCTACGAACGTCGATGCGGATGGAGTGGACTTCTCAGACCGGGTTGACGGAAAACGCAAATCGTACAAGGCTTCCAGTCGTAGACAGCGCATACTGCCGGACGGAACTCAAGAGCTTGGTGACCTCTCCGACGATGATGATGACGAAAGCTTGGAACGGCGAATTGCTCGCTTAAAGCGCGAAGTCGAAGAGGCCAAGAATGAATATGCGAAGCGAAAGGCCAAATCCCAGGCGCAGGAAGACACTGACGCGACCGCTGGCGATGATAAGTTGACTTCCCTTAGCCAAGCGCTGGATGAGATCTCGAAGCCTACGGGTCGCCCGACCTCAGTCCGGATTCCAAACCCGATTACACCTTCACGCCCTGAAGAGAAATCCGAAATAATATCAGGAGAGGTCGCAACTTACACGGTGACATATGCACCAACATATGAGCAAAGTCATGCTTTGGCCAAGGCTGCTGACTTTGACCGCCGATTGTTGATGCTGGAGAAGGGCCTAGGAATCAACGCTTCATTGATGTCAGAGGCTGATGCCAATGGCCTTCCCCGCGCTATTCTACCAACTTTGGATTCTATGAACAAGCAGATTTCAACTCTATCGGAAGCTTCCACCGCAAACTTAGATGCAATCAGCCGACGAGTACGCACGCTGGCTCAGGAACAGGACAAACTCAATGACTCCAGGGAGAAAGCGAAATCCTTGAGAGAAGAGCTCGGCCGGAACGGCTCCGTGGCTCAAGCAGAAGAGTCTGAACAGGAAACAAAGATCAATGCGCTCTACGGAATTCTTCCTACAATCGAGAACCTTACTCCTATACTCCCACCTCTCTTAGACCGTTTGCGATCACTCAGGGCTATTCATGCAGATGCTGCGACCGCGAGCGATACATTGACCCGCATCGAGAAACAGCAGGCAGAGATGGCCGCAGAATTGAAGCAGTGGAACGAAGGTCTTGTGAAGATTGAAACTGCTATAAAGGAAGGAAATGTTTCCATCGCGAATAATAAGCAGGTCATGGAAGAATGGGTCAAGGACCTTGAGGAGAGGATGGAAGATTTATGATTAATGATGCGTTGGTCAGATACCCTAGCAAATAAACCGAGTCATTATGGAATTTTGTTGTTCTAGCATGGATTATAAAGCCATCATCAATGCATACTCGACTTGTATATGGAGATTATCAGGCCTCCTGGTTTGCACATGTAGTATCAGAGTCCACTTCTCCTTTAGAGTTTAAGTTCTCTTTAGACTCATGATGGGTCATGACGCCACAATAGAATAGCCGTATGGCTGTGCCTTCCGGCCTCAGGATTAATCCGCCGCCGAACCCAGCCACAAGGTCCTTCGGCTGCTGGTGGGGGGGTAAGGGCTTTGGCACACGAAAACCCTGACAATCTCACCAAAAAAGTTGTCCCAAACAAGCGTCAATCTACAGCTCACGCCCGCGACCACCGCCCAATCCACCAATTTCCCTACAGTACGGCGATACTCCCGATCCAACGCGCATTTTATCATCCAGCTTACCATCCTTCAGGTCGCAACAATGGACGCCTCCAAGCAGCCCGTCAAGCTCGTCAAGGTCACCCGAGTCCTCGGCCGAACCGGTGCGTTTTCACACTCCCTACGAAATTTGATATGGACGGAGCGAAATATCAAAAATTCGCCATGAAACGATGGAATGATTGAATGAATGAGTAAATTTCTGACTCGGTTGGATAGGTTCTCGTGGTGGTGTCACCCAGGTCCGCGTTGAGTTCATGGACGACCAGACCCGATCGATCATCCGAAACGTCAAGGGCCCAGGTACGATTAATTCTCGAAAATCCCCTCATTATAAAACCCCATAGGAGGAGTCAAGAGTAAGAACATCAAGAACTGCGAATGCTGACTTGTGACCGATACAGTCCGTGAGGACGACATCCTCTGCCTCCTCGAGTCCGAGCGTGAGGCCCGACGACTACGATAAATGTGCATTCTGGGGAGCATGGGGTTCTTGGAAGACGGTCAACGACGGATGGTCTATGCATGCTGAGGCGTGCGCGCCTTGTATTGGGACATTGACCTGGAGCTGCACATCGCCCTTTTGGCACTCCAGTTTCATTTGTTAGAGGAGTCACACGGACGGGTCTGGGATAACGAAAAATTCCAGAACAGTTCTTCTTCTGCAGCATTGAATCCGACGAAAAGTGAAATTCATTCTTGTTTCTCTCGCGCACGGCTTCCTCTCTCTCCCTCTCAAAACAAACGTCTCGCGCCCTCTCGAAGCTCAGACAAGAAAACAGACATTTGGAGGGATTATACAGTCAACTTGTGCTACGATAATTCAATGACCTCGGTTTCGATATTGACCTAGCAACAGGAGAATCCATGCCTCTTTTTTATGACAAACTGTTCTCCATAACTAACCTCGCTTCACATCGTGAGTTCCTGATCACGTGCAACTTTCCGACCTCAAATTGGGCGGGGCGGCCTGATGAAATCTTCTCTTCTTCAATCTTCAACATTTTACAAGATTCTTCAAACCCCCAACAACTCTATTGGTAAGTCGATACTGTCTTTTTTTTTTTTTTTTTACGCACACACACATTGGGAATGATGCTTTTTAGCATGTATTACCTGAAACATACATTGATGTACCTTTTTATCACCAAGATCTCTGACCCAAAATATTTTCTCATTCTTATTGTCGCACTTTTTCTACAGGCCAACTGGCTAACATACAAAAAAGAATCTCTAGGCGTATCGCTCCTGTTATGTCGTCAGTGCCTAAGCCTCCGGCTGGACATTTTAACGTCCTTTTCTTTGCCAGTGCGAGCTCCTTCACCGGCAAAGACCATGAAGCTCTGCCAGCTACTATGCCGCTCAGCAAGCTCTTCGCCGAGCTCGAGAACAGATATCCTGGCATCAAAGCCAAGATCCTTGATTCATGCCTTGTCACTGTCAATCTCGATTATGTAGACTTGCCTAGTGAGAAGGGTGAAGAAGACACTGTGATCCGAGAAGCAGACGAAGTGGCAATCATCCCTCCCGTCAGCTCCGGTTAACGTATCGAGTGTCAGTCGCAAAAATCGCTCAGCGTCCGTACCGTGATTTGCTTGTACCTCGTAGCCGCGCTGTAAAGGTCTTCTCCTAAGGACCTCCGCTGTCCGGTCGATCTTCTGGTAGCAGCGGTTCATGCTCACCAGACTGTATCCGTGCCCCGCCCCAGCAATGATATCGTAACCTCCACCAGCTAGGATTCTTCTTGTGATAACGCCAGAACCAACGGGCAGCTATCACAAGTAAAGCCATGAGCAGGACGAAGGCCAGGGTTGACACGATGGTAATAATGGCTGTGAGGCTCGTTATTGATGAGACTTGACACCCTAAAGGCCGTGATCGAAGCTCCCATCGCTCTGCCCAGTGTGGACAGACGTGCTCATCATACGCTGGAGCGAGTAAAGGGATCTTGCCCATGTTGGGCACACAGGACCATGTCTGTTACTTGATTAGATCGAGTATGTTACTTCTAGGCTCTCGCACAAAGCATTGGGAGCCGTACAAAAGGGCACCAGCTGCATTGTGAAGTTGCAAGGCAACCTTTGCACGTTTGATGTTTCCAGCATCGTTGAAAGTGTCGGTGATCATAGTTCCCGTCCGAAGTAAAATTGGCTCGAAAGGCCTGGATATCACTGTGAGAAAGCCACGAGGAGTCCATTATTACTTGTTAGAATGAGACTTGTTGTGGGAAATATCAATCCGAGTACAATGGCGTTTCAGGTTGGCAGATGAAATGGCCGTCATCATATCTGAGGCCAAGATGAAGCTGAGCGGGGAACTTCCATCATACATCGACCCCCTGCAGCCACACACCATAAAACAACGCCTCATACAAAACTTGTTGGTTATCATGGGCAATTGAAGCTTTCCTTTGGTCTACACAAGTCCCGGAATCTCATTTCGCTATCCATTTTCAGCAATGCATGTAATTCATCCAAGTAAACAAAGTGGCCAAGCTAATAATACATCACCATGTATTGTATACTGTATCTATCACACCATGGCTCGCTCTCTTGCTTGTCGAGACCTCCTTACTCGCCGCTTCACCTCTCTAATTTCTGCTCTCCTTCTTTTAGCTCTTCTCTCCTTTACGTCCTGAGCCGGATTGTTGCCCAGATTCTCAAGCGGCATGAGGTCAGATAAGAACCGCCGGATATGCAGACCAGTTTTCTCACGGATGAACGCATCAATTTGCTCGTTGCAAGCTGCTGAAGCTGCAATATGTAGCCCTCTTAGTACGTCACGGTCTAAGATTTCAACTTGGTCATATTCTCGAGTTTTTGTTCGAAGGCTTTGGATGGATGACGTTCTTTTTGGAACGTTAGGCCGGCCAATCTTGTGCCCAGAAAACCCCCGTGAGCAGACGGTGACATGATTTGGTGAAATCGCAGGACTTTGATGATTGTCCTCTTTGTCCCGTGGAGCCTTTCCCTTACCTTTGTCGCGGGAAACCGCCGTTGATGTAGATTGTAAGGCATCGGCCTCAGCGGACAGCCTGCAATCTTCTCCTACGGACGTCGTTGACGACACAGACTGGGGTAGCTCTGGTAGAGGCTTCTCGTACTGTTCGGCTGTCTGCGGGCGTTGAGGGACAACTATGTCAGCACTCAGGCTGTGGCAGCGCCTCGGACTGTTGTATACTAAATCGGGCTGGCTAAAGCTCTTTGACGGTCGGACTGATCTGGTACATGGACTCTGATCTTGATCGATTTTCGTTGAACGTGATACGTGTGTGCGAGTTCCGCTTTCGGCACGAGGTCGACGATGGTCTAAAGATGGACCAGCACCATACGGGGCAGTTGATCTTTTCGACACACTCGAGCGGCCAGCAGGTGTCTTTAGGCCTGAAAATAAAGCTGCTGTGGTTTGTCTCTGCTTGCTTCTGCTTTGGGGAAGTCGCGGATAAGATTTTGCTGCCTGTTTCTCGTGGTCTCTTCGCTGGCACGACTTTCTCTTCTCCAGATGAACCATGTTAGGCCATTCGGGAAAAGAGTGCAGATGGGTTTTGGGGACTTTTGATGTAGGCCCAGTCAATAACTTTTTCTCGGAGGCTTTAGAGTACAGTGGTCTTGGTTTCTGCGCAAGTTGAAGACATTTCTAGTCGCTGCAATGGCACAAATCCCCAGGTTGGCATGAAGTGCAGTGAGTCTTAGGTGTTTGGTCTGCAGCTGTAGTTCTCTTCCGTGGGCGCTCATCATTATCAACCATTGCATACCTCCATTCGTCCATGTCCTCTGCGGGAGGGAAAGGAATCTCTATGCTCGAGCTTGGACATCGAGTGGCACTATCCACTTGAACAAGATGCGGTTGTTTGGGGAGTGGGGTTTTCGTAACCCGATATTTAAGAGAACCAGGGTGGTAAGGATGGTCTGCTTGATCTTTTGAAGTAATAGCTAGCCCAGCAGCTTTGAACTCGGAACGAAAGGGGAGAAGTGCAGCTATGGTCCGGAGACTTGCACCAGAGCGAGGTGGCGTTGGAGTCAAGACTGGTAGCTTTCCCTTGGCGCCTGACTGCTCGGCATACTGCCGAAGCTCTTGGGTGAAACGATCAAGTGCTTCTCTTTGACTTGGAGTCCTTGACTCGTTTTCAAGGCTGTCTGATGTTGGTGGTGCCGTTTTCTTTTGATTGTGCTCTTCTCTCGGTGATTCATCCTTGATTGATAGCAAATGCAGTTGTTGTGCAATATTTCTCGAAATGGCTTCCACGAGTTCATTATTCAGATTAAGGGTATTCCCTGTGGTAGAAGTGCCTCTAAAGACATCTGTAGCAGGGGCCCGCGATGATATCGCGTATTTGTGCGTCTCCGTCGTTTTGGATCGGTGTCTGGGGGTTGAGGACACTCTACTTGGGGGTGTCAAAAAATCCATCTCAGACACGTGCAGTGGACTGACAGGCCTGTGTCCGTTCTTCGAGGTCATCGGACTAGCCTCTGAGGTATAGCCAGGGCTGGAAGACACTTCAAGTCTAGGCCGTGTATCATAAGCAGATCGAGTTCGATTGTGAATTGTTGGATTGCTTGCTGAAGTTCTCTCAGTGGCTCCAGGTGGCTCGATAGGGTTCTCAGGTGAACCGTCAGAGGAGCTTGTATGAGCCGGCAATGAAAAGGGCTGTCGGCCGTGACGTTGACTTGTGGATGTTCGACGGCTTACCCGTACATGCCGTCGCGGCAGAAAGATGAGTCGCCCGCGACGTCCTGAGTTGTCGCTGATAGAGCGAGGTGCACGTGTGTTGGTTGATGGCGGAGGGTTAGAAGAAACAAGTTTAGACGATGATGCGACCATGCTGCGATGTACAAGTTATGCAGTTCCCGGATAATTTGGGTGATAATTAATAAAGAAAGAAGAAAAGAAGTTGATTATGGAGTCATAATACAATGGATTGGTGATGTGAATGAAGAGAGTTTGCGAGGGTCCGAGAACCTGCTTAGCAGAATGTCCCTTCCTTTGGAAAGTGATGCAGACATGATTCCTTCCATTTGGGGGGGACTGTAAAGGGAAAGAGCTCATGTTCGTTTATTTGATGTCCTTGATGCCGGGTGATCCGTAGACTTCAAGTTGGCGTCGTCCCTTCCGTAAGAGGAACTCGATGGCGGCAAAATCTCGTTTATCGATGCTCAAGTTCCGAGCAAACTCATTTCTATAGGTAGGTAGGTAACAAATATCAGAAAAGGCAGGAGTTATGTGATATGAGTTTAGAGTAACGAACCTGGCAAAGCTCTCAAAGTGTGGTCGAGTGGCCTTTTACGGTTTCAGTGTCAGTTCAGTCACAAATAATGAAAGTGAATAACCTCGGCTTTCATTGTTCATTCATACCTGTGGCTTCTTTCGTGTCTCTCTTAGACAATTACGATAGAGGGCGAGAACCTCTTTCTGAAGTCCTGATAGACGAGCCATTGTGACTTGAGTAGACTGGACCAAGGTTATGATTGAAATGTTTCTGTCACACTTAAGGAAGGTTGAATAATTGAAGTAAGTGTTGATGTAATTGATGAATTTCAGTGAACTAGAGAAATATGGAGCATCCATATTGTGGGGGCGTTGTCACCTTGGAAGCATTCAATAGGTAACTGCTGAGTCTTGTTTGTCTGAAATCACGGAATTAAGGAATAAAGGGAAAATCGAATATCATATACATTTTTGGTCTATTGTTAAGCCCCTATGATGTGGTTGCGACGATATAATGCCCATCCCCAGAATCATCTGACTCTGGTGCGAATATACTATCAGCATCGCCTTCAACCTCCTCAACCTCCCATTCGCTAAGTAGCTTCTCCCTCTCCAATACAACAGCCTCGAGCCACTTCTTCTCAGCTGCCATGCGCCTCACCATGTCTCTCTCCTTCTCCTTGCAAGAATCTTCCAGTCTGTGTTTGGCGCTGTACATGAGCTCCTCCCTGTATGTCCTGTTATCTTGGAGTTTGGCCTCCAGATCCTTGAGTTGCTCATCCTTCCATCTCTGCCAGGCATACTGTTTCTGATCCATGCGCTTTCTCAGATCAAGCATCGCAGCATCTTTCTCTCGATCTCCGTCTTTCTTGTCCTTCCAATACGCTACGAGACGCTCATGGTAGGCTTGTTCGAGGTCATTCTCTTGAGATGCTCGAATCTGGAAGTCTTTGTTCAAAGCTTGTTCCTTTTCGGCCATCTTCTTCGAGACAACAGCCTTCAGATCTGACCGTTCTGATTCGTGCTTCTTTTCCAACTCATCTTTTGCGGACTGGATACCGGTGACCATATTCTCGCCCTCCCCTTCTTGGTCGACATCGAGCAATACTTGTTGTAGCTCATGTAATTGGTCGAGTAGAATCCGTAACTCTTGATACTTGGCTTCGATATCCCTGCGGCGAATGCTTTCCTGGCGCACCCTTTCCTCGAGCTCACGCTGTCGGCGTTCCTTTTCTAATCGTTCCTGTTCTTGTCGTAATAGCTCAGCCTTTAGAGCTTCTTCACGCTCGAACTCTTCAATTTGCAGAAGAGCCTGCCGTATCTCCTCAGCTTCTGCTAGCTCGTTGGCTCGTCTTTCTTCTCGTCGCGAAGCAGCTCCGTCCTTGACTGCTTGAAGGTGCTCCATTGTGCAATCGCAAGTTCGCCAGCGCCTCTCGCAGACATAGCAGAATTGATTTCCGCATCGACAAGTCATATGCTGGCAGGCCTCTCTATGTTCGACCAAAGCGTGGCATTTGGAACACCTTTTCCAGCCTTCGTCTTCAGCTAGCTGATTTGTCAGGTTCATATCAACGTCTTGAGGACATTCTTCTCTCTCATGAGCCAGCCCTCGACACAATGTACATGTTTGGTGAGATCGACCGCAGACACCTCTGCGCCTGCTTGGGTCAATTTGCTTAGGCCTTATCCAGAGACTGCAGTTCGGTTCGCTGCAGTAAACCCGTTCGCTGACGGGCAGTTCCCACTCCTTGGACCGGTCCTCAAACGTTTTCTTGAGGTTAGACGGGATAAACCGAAGGACAATTTTGAAGGGGATTTTGTTTAGACAACATTTAGGTGGCCACTGCTGCTCGTTCTGGCATGCAGCGGAAACCAGACGGATGAAGCAATCACGACAGTAACTATGACAAGGCACTTTTATGACGTCCTTGGGATGAAAGTCATCGAGACACGACACACATTCACTGCCGGTCGTTAGTACAGGAAAGCAATGGATAAGGTCAAGACCTACACTTCCTCGACGGTATTGGTCTTGGTCAAACGACTGAGGCTCCCCCTGCCAGGTTCGGTTTCTCCAGCCTCTTCTTGCAGAGCTATCAGGGCCGCACCTGTAGCACTACTCTCACCCCTTTCATTGCTGCGCTGAAAGAACCGTCGAAGTGCAACGAGACGTTTCTTGTTTGCCTTGGCCTCGATCCTTGTAGCAGTGACGCTGGGACCAAAAGTTGTCATGAGTATATCAGGTTTGATCTTGGGTACATCTTTGCTTGTGTCATCCTCGACGGGTTTCTCAGCAGGGATAATGATGGGCAGATACGGTTCTTTCTTCTTGCCCTTTTCATTCTCTTCAAGGTCTCGTTGAGTCTCGGCCTCTTTCTTTCGGCGGTCCTCTTCGATATTCCTTGCTTTGACGTTCTCGACTGACGACTGCAGTATATCGAGAAGAACCTGAGACGTTATGTTGGGAGCCCTCCTTAATGCACCAGGCGGATCGTATTTGTGCCAGTCAAAGTCAACATCGTCAAGGGGTGGTAAATTGTTGACGGACCACGAAATTCGCGATTCTCTGTTAATCCAAGCGGACTCCAGATTTTCAAGAACTTCGAGAGGGTTCTCATAAAAGTCGATGTAGTCCTCAGTTCCGAAAGCGCCAGGCATGAGGGGCTGGTCTCGACTCAAGCCAGCCATGCCTCTCGCTATTTCCTCTGATAATATGTCTCCCCTCTTGAGTGCTTAATAAGTGCAGCTGGCAGCGTATCCCGACAAGTAGGCAAAGTAAAGATATGGTTGAAGGTTTGAACGGGTAGATTATATATACGATAGGGTGCTGTGGTATATAAAAACAAGGCGAATGGGACAATGCCTCAGCCCCGTCAGATACGGTAGCTCGTTGGTCAAAGCCTCAAGGAGCAAGCTGAGTCAATAGGTCAATCCTCCTTTGGCTGGGCTATGTAGGAGGCATATGGAAAAAGGCATGGGGTTAGGTTTCCCAGGCTTGAGTGTAAGCGAAGGCTCTCTATGGGAAATGATATGACCAAGTTATCCCCCTTGCTAAATCAACTAGGCATTCACCAAAAGCCAGAGTCAGCCCTGGAGGCAATGCTGAAGCGAAGCTATCACGCCCTGGAATGCCTGGAGATGGTGCATGGCCTTGGTGAGTACAGGTAACTGACCAATAAGACGCTCTATCCCGTAGCACGCACACATCTCCCTAGCCATCTCTGGAGTGTTACTGCAAAGGCGGGCGAAGTGGCACTGGTACAAGTTGCTAATAAAGTGACCATTAGGAACAGGACCGAGGTTCAGCTGAAGATTCTAGCGCGTCTTGGGAGTGCGCGTGGTCGAAAACGGATCATTGTAGCCTAAAAAGGGTGAAATTACATCCAGAGTAACAAGGGGAAGGATCCCATTGCATCGCATAGTCCTCGCATCTACCAAGGCTGCATAGATATTGAAACTATCTAGGTAGTTGGGCGTTGAACGAATCCACCAACATGGATGTCTAACTATGGAAGTAGATCAGAAGTGGGCTCTAAGCCCAACTCCTAATCAATCGCCTGATAATGGAGTACAGCACATGAAATGCCCTGCAGGCTACCCGGTAGGATATATCAAAACATCCAATGCATGTCGCCCTAAATTTCATCCTTCTATAGGGATTATTTGTTTTATTACTAGAGCTCCTGTTGAGACCTAAGTTTTCTAGCATATCTACGATGAAAATTACGAATTGTTAATAACAAGAATAATAAAGGCTCAGAAGATACTATAGACAAACAAGGGTAGCTATCTATCCTGTGCTGGTAACTTCAACACTCCGTATTGTGGGAAAGGCGGGCAGACCCAATGTTTGCCTCATGGCAATTTGAATTGATCGGGCAGTACTAATATAAGAATATACACTTTCGTTCATCGAGGTAGTTCCTTCACCAAGGTAGATATATTCTTGGTTTTAATCTGATCACGTGCTCACGACTTGCACAAAAAACCTCTTTCCCAAGCAAATATACCTAACCAAGATATTCGATTCAATATTGGACCCAAAAAACTACTTACGGCTAATCATACCATAAACTTGATTTATTGAAACCCGTCTTGCAACATGTCGATCGGTGAGAAGGGCGAGTCCGCCCAGTAAGTTCACGTCTTGTTCAAAGTCCAGGGTATGCCTTTTCTAACAACCAATTAGTCCACTCAAGATCTTTGATGTCACCAGGAAGCAAGATCGTTTCTTATATGCTCTCGCACCTATGGTTCGATATGGAAAGGTGTGTCACAGATTCGTTATACTCAAGACATAAATCACTGAGTTGCGACAGCTTGCCTTTCGACAAACGGTTCACAAGTATGGAGTCGATCTCTGCTGGTCCCCCATGATCCTTGCAAAGGAGTTCAACCGTAGCAGTTTTGCTCGAGACAGTGGTAAGTAGTTCTACACAGGTGTTGAAACAAAGTTGACATATACACATAGACTTGACCATCTCTACTCAACCCAACCAACCACCAACTATCGTCCAGTTCGGTGCAAATGTCCCCCTGGAACTTGCTCGTGCATCAGCACTCGTTGCTCCTTTCAGCCAGGGCGTTGATCTCAATTGCGGATGTCCCCAATCTTGGGCATGTGCGGAGACGCTGGGCGCTGCTCTGATGAATCATCGTGAGCTGGTCCGGGATATGGTTGTCGAGACCAGACAACGTCTAGCAAGCGACGGATGGGGTGTTGGCCTTGAGAAGGATATTGACAACCCCAAAGGGCGAAGTGTAAGCGTCAAAATCAGGATTCACAACGACCTCAGGTACGACTTCCCTCTCTTGAAGAAAGAATGCTGCTCACTTCTCAAGACAAACTATGGACTTCATAGATACTGTCATAGGTCATCCCCAGAATCGTCACATTGACTGGCTCACTATTCACCCCCGAACAAGATCAACACCATCAACCACCCCGATCAGGACCGAAGCTCTCGAAATTCTAACAGAAAAATACTCAAAGACACTTCCTATACTCCTCTCTGGAGACGTCTTCGACCTCTCCACTCTCCCCTTCCAGCCCACCATCACCACCAACAATGACGCCCCTCTTCCATCTATAGACAAGCTGGTTCTCAACGACACAGACTCTGCTGTCAACATGCCACGCCCCAGCAACACCCATCTCTCAGGCTTCATGTCTGCCCGCGGCCTTCTTGCAAACCCTGCCATCTGCGCCGGCTACTCGGCCTGTCCCTGGGAAGCTGTCGAGACATTCATGTGCAAAGTGGCGCGGGCTCCTGTGCCATTCAAGCTGGTTCAGCACCACATCATGGAGATGACAGCGCCTGGAATGGGCCCTGATAAAACCTCGCTTCTAGACAAGAAGGAGCGTGCGGAGATTATGAAGTTGACCAATACTTGCGAGATTGTCGATTTTCTCGACGAGAAGATCGAAGAGAAGACGGGGAGAGTTGGTATGAGGCGGGACCTGTGATTGTTTCCCTGTCACGTCCTACAACGAATTCGGGCCACAAAACGACAAGAGCATGGTATCTCGTTTAATGCATTCATGACTATAAAATCCGTTCTCTGCTACCTGTGCTACAGAGTTTTCTACAATCCGCCTCTTACACCAACGCTCAAAGACCGCTCAACACGCCCTGAATTCCTATCGTTCCCGAGTCATCACGCCTCTGCACGAATGCTCTGAAATCTGCCCTCGACAACTTGCCCCTTACACCTGTGGCCGCCAGTGTTCGTGTCTTTTCCCGGAGCGCCTCAGGTCCGACAATAAACAGTGAGCCAATCTCTGTGAGCATTTCGACGACAGAGCCAACCTCTTTAGTAATGGGCCACTCGCGCATAGTGGACACATACTTCGCGATATCCTGTGTCACCATGAGACCGCCCGTTGCGTTGACCTGGAACTTCTTGAAGTGCTCAAAGAGAAGCTTTAGAAGCACTAGTGCTAGTTCGGTAAAGAACTTCTCAGAGTTCTGGCCATCGATGGCCTCGCGAGCAAGACGGTGGACACGGGCCAAGAATGTGCAAATACTCAGACACGTTTGTGTCTGAAGCGAGTCGAGATCGACCTCTTTTGGTCGGAAATCCTGCTTTTTCTGGCCAGCAAGTGACTTGGTCACCCAGTTGGACACAACGTCAATGGTGCCCTTCATGACGTTGTTTGTTTTCTTTTCAATGTTACTGATGGCTACCCTTTTCTGCGCCTCCATGCTTCGTCTGACTGTTGTGTTTGATTCCGCAAGGCGTATGAGGACGACTGTGATGAATCGATCCATAAGACTTGTAATTGTGACAGCCGGATGAATCGTTGGCAAGTATGACAGATCAGGCTCGGTTTTTGTGTTTTCTTGCACAGAGATCTGGTCGAGAGCAGCGTCAAGGGTTGTCTCGATATAAACCTGACCCAGGCTCGTCAGGAGTAAGTTGAGGAGGGTATTCACATCCTTGGGAGTATCAGTCTGGGAGCCGAGCTCAAGTGTACGCTGAACGCTCTCAGCCAACCACTTGAGCATTCTCTTAGCATTTGCCACGCTCAAAGCACCATCTACTTCGGAAACCTCGATTTCGTTCTTGTTGTCCTTGTCCTTATCCTGAACGCCGGCAACGCGCAACATCATGCGCTTTTGTGTAGGGGTGAGCTCTGAAGAGTCAAGACGCTCGATGTAGGCGTCCTTTGCTGATGCAATCAGCTGCGTGCCCTGCTGAGCAAGCGATGCCATAAATCCAGTAGGCGCCTTCTTCCGCCTCGAATGGTATATGCTGTACTTGAACAGCAGAGAGCTATACATTTCTTCCAGACTCTTTCTCTCTCGCTCAATGTACGAGTTGCCGATCATGTATGGCACAAAAAGCTCTTCCATTTGCTGGTCGAGGGTGTGTGCTATTTGAGCCGAGCAGGGCTCGGGGTTTTCTGTTAATCCATGGGACTTCAAGTCTTCGACTAGCGTTCCGAGATAAGTTCTTGACGAGTGCAGAGCTCTGAGGAAAGCCAGTGAAGAGATCTTGAGAGTTTCATCCAATACCATTTCGAGCCTCTGTTGGATTGACTGCTGAAATATTCGTTGAATGAACTTGATGAGTACTGTTTCATAGTATGGAAATATGAGCTTGATCTGGTTGGACTCGTCCTGCATAACGATCTTGATCTCATCAAGCAGGTTCTGCAAGCTTGGCTCTACCGTCGGTGGCTCTGAGTCGGGATCTGCCAGCTGTTCCCAAGTGTCGCTGTCCACTTGCACTTCATCGGCGAGGAGTTGATCGCGGTCCAAGAAAAAGGCATGCTGGTTGACAAAGGTCGCAATTACACTGGCGCCCCCGTTGAAGTCGTATAGAACCTTTGCACATTCCATCATGTCGCCGTAGTTGCCCTTCTTGTTGCTATTTTCAAATTGCTGTAGAAGATCCTGTTCGAGTGTTTCGCAGAACTTTTCCAAGACCTCTCTGGTGTTATGTAGTCTCACGTTACCCACAACACCATTTGTGACCCCGCCGTTCCTCTGGCCGTTTGTCTGCCCCCATGATACCGGGTCCAGTCGTTGACTTATGCGCATGAGTTGACGAACGATCATGGCACATCGCACTTTGTGTTCAGAACCGGCCTGCCGCTGGACGTCTTGTAGCAGTGACAGTTTGCCTGTTTCGCTGACCTCTGTCCAGCACTGAATTAGAAATATGGCGTCGTTGGCTCGCCTTCGCTTCTTGTCCAAATCCTCGAGCTTCTCTCCGATCTGCAGTGCCACGTTGCCGTGCGCGTGGGATTTGACACCAATCCCGTTCTTGTATGAATGTTCCTGATTAAGAGAAAGGTCTAGCTGTTCGAACGCCCGCATAGACTCGTCGAGCTTCTGTCCTAGCGTTTCGAGAGTTGAATCGTGAGCTACCTCTGCGCGGCGCACATGCGACATGAGCTCCGATTCCTTCTCCTGGAGCTCTGCTCCAAGAGAACCGAGCTGATCGAGGGCATCTAAGGCTTTGAGTCAGCATGATTGGTTCTACATCGACCTGCCAAAGAGCGTGCGCCGTACTCTCAAATGTTCGAATCAGGGGTTTGGGATCGAAGGGCGTTTGCGCATTGCCAGATCGGCGGTTCGAGGGTACGGCGCTCTCGGCGAGACTGTCGACAAAGTCACGCACTATAAAGTCCTTGTTTGAAAAGTCATCGAGAGTAAAGTTCGGTCCTCTTGGGAAGAGACTCGTCGGACCAGAAGCAGCGCGCTCCATGTTGTTGATGCTGACGAGGGTAGAGGCGCTACATGTGGAGAGGGATCATCGACGGTCGATAAGTGTGGAGGGAGATGCGTAGTTTAGATTCGTGGTGAGGTGAGGCTGTAACATAGACTATCTGCCAAGTCACGTCGTCAATCGAGTCTGGGCGTTGCTCATGGATAAACCATGATATTGGGGCGATAGAAAGGTAGATTAAAGTTAGGTTATGTTGGGATACCTTACCTCAACCGCCCGTGGATATGTATTGGCTGCCCGCTGCTATCACAGCTTCAAAGGCTCAGCTACAGCGCCCAGCCCCGCTATCGGCTGCTGAGTTCCAGTGGAAAGAGCTGAGCCACAGGCACGTACGTGAGGTGAACTCAAAAGCCAAGAGCTTCGGTGGAGAAGCGACGTAACTCGTATCGCACCGCCACGACCTTTTCCTTGCCATAGACACGTCTGCCCACGTTCCTTGTTCGAGCTCCATCAACTTATAAGCCTGTCCATCCCCGGATTGTTGCGCGATCGCAATTCCCGATTCCGAGTATTCATCCAAATCGAAACCTCGTCGCATACACTCGAACAACTCGAATACCTCTTCGCAACTTCAAAACGCTTGGTAGACAGCCTCGAGGCTGGACATTTATTACCATGCCTGTCATGACAACTCGTGATCGTCTGGCCTACAGGGCTGACGAGTCCAGGGATCACAAACTCTTGCCTGAGAAGGAGAGGGAAAGGATGCTCGAGGTATGATGAAAACGCGCGCAAGATTGTAATATCAGTGTGAACTGACAATTCGTAGTCCTATCTTCCCAAGCCTAACGATCCTCCGCCGACTGTTCACTCGGGCCCTCGACCTCAGCGAAGATCGCGGTTGGGACTCCGTCGCTTTCTCCTCAACCAGATTCACGTTCTCATCTTTGCTGTTATGCACGGAATCTTCTCTCTCTACATCAAGTTGCGCCAGACATGGAATGTCGTCAGCTACCAGGTCTCTTCCGTCGTCAAATACCATCATGGCACACCGCAATACATCAAGAAGGATTTGTTGGGTCTGTCAAAGAAACCCAAGCACCTGAGCGTCATCCTCAAGCTCGAGGAGAACCATCGCACAAAGGCCGACGTCGAACGACTCCTTGATGAAGTAGCCGAAATTGCGACATGGTGCGCCTGTGCCGAGATTCCAATGCTCTCTGTTTATGAAAAGACAGGTATGTGTTTGACATGTGATTTTCTTCTACTCATACTAATTTGCGACAGGGATCCTCAAGAAGCACATGCCTCGAGTCAGCGATGCTGTCAACCAAAAATTCGCTTTCTACTTTGGCTCTGAACACCCTAGTCTTACTGTCACATCACCCCACAAGGATGACTTCTCATCACCCTTTGGCGAGAATACTGAGGAGCATCTGCGCCTGCACCTCATTTCCGAGCAAGATGGCCGTGATTCTATGGTTGACCTCACCCGCACCCTGGCCGAGATGTCTCAGAGAGGCAAGCTTTCTACTCGCGATATCACTACGGAGTTGATTGATAATGAGCTGTCGGAGGGTATCATGGCTGAGCCTGATCTATTGCTCACTTTTGGTCCTTATCTCGAGCTCTCAGGATACCCTCCTTGGCAGATCAGGCTGACTGAGATCTTTTGCCTCCAGGACAATGAGAGGGTTGGATACCAGGTCTTCCTTAAGGCCTTGCAACACTATGGCAGGGCCGAGATGCGTCGCGGAAAATGAGTGCCTCGTATCTCTAATTTCTTTGTTGTCGATTTCTTTTTGCATTTAGAATAATTATATCCCATCTCACGATTTCCAGACCAACATCTCTCTGGCTTCCCTATTCCATCTATACACTGGTCCTGTCCCAACATTGTAGTTGTAGTAATTCTCCGTTCCTCCTTTAACCATTGCTCTTCGAAACGTGATGTTGATCCTTCCGCCATCTTCTTGGTTCTTTCCTGTCCGCTTCGGTATAGAGTGCAACCAATTCGACTGCGTTCTGCCTCTCATCAGGACCATGTCGCCACTTCCCAGTAGCAATTTCAGCGGTTTCGCGTTCGCGGCAGGAGGGTTCACAGCATTTGGAGGTGGTGGCTTGTGTTTCATGAGAAAGTCACGTCGAGCCCCGAGTGAGAAGGAAGCAATAGCCGGATCTCGGCCCAGGAACTGCTCGTCGTCGCTATGAAAGCTGATGCTGTCGGAGCCAGAGGCATAGTAGTTCACAAGGCAGAAATTGTACTCGCATCCTGTAGCCAGCTCAGTCCGGCGACGAAGCTCATCAAGGCATTTTGGAATAGGCCTGGGAGGGTATGTGGCGTATCTCTTATCCAAAGCCCTGGAGCCAGTATTCGCATCTACAGGAAGGCCTTTGCCATCGAACTTGGACGTCTCATCGAGACCAAAGACAGTCGTCCACCTATTATATGTGTAAGCTGTAAAGTTCCAGAAGGCATATTGTTCTTACCTTGGGGTTCGTATTTGAGTCTCTATTCCGCCACGTTTGATCTTGTACTCGACCCTGTAGAAGGGGAGTTCTGCACGGAGAAACTCAAAGAGCCTTCGAGATACAGATGTTGTTATGAAAGGCTCAAAGTACAAAAGATCCAGATCAGGCTGGTCATTGATTTCCCTACCAGGTTGATCTGGTAGAGTGGCCAGCTCTTTGCTGAGAGAGGCTGGTAAGTCCTTGATGGGATGGGGATAGAACTGATGCGTTGAATACGTAGACTATAGTCTTTGTTAAACAAGGGAATTGTAAATATCAAGCGATTTCTTACCTCCTCTGCAATCAATTCACTGGGAGTTATTGTCCCAAGTTCAGTTTTGGGTTTCTTCACTGTAGGGCTGAAGAAGGCATCAAGGGTGCGTTTCTTGGACATGATGGTAGCGTACGTATTAAGGTTTTGGAATAATTTTGAGTCAAAGCACTATGAAGAAGCTGAGTGATATTTTCTGAGCTACTTTGTACGAAAAAACAATTATCTACCGTGAATCTGTACATATCTCGGAAGTCGTGACATCACCTTCAAACTCCCAGCCTTGCGTCTAAGTCAAACTGTGGCGCTCATTTGTGGCTGTGTATCAGAAGCCTTCCGGATTCTGCAAAGTGCAAAGCCCTAAAACAAGCTCAAATCAGCCTCACTCCAGGGACCCTTGTTTGACTCATGTCAGTCAAGAGTCAAGTCGGTGCATTTTCGCCAAAAATTCAACGATATCTTGAGGAGCAAGGCTTCACTTCACGATGGATGTTAGTTCCCAACCCCTGTCACTGTAAATTTATAGAAACATCATCATCAAGGAAATAATAAGAAACTAATGAGTCTTGAAAAAATATTCAGAAAAACTCTCAACTACGAGAAATGAACCTTTTCCGAGCACCGGCCGCTCGCGCGGCAAAGACTCTCGATAGGTCACTCTTCGCAAAGACACTCAACGCCACGGCCGCGTCTATCAAAGAGAACAAGCTTCTCTCCAAGTATCGTAAAGAGCTTGAAAAGACAAATGAGGTTCTCTTTATGGAGCGGTTCAACCCAATCCTGCCCGACCCTGACCATTCACTTGCTTCTCAGGGAAAGAAGTGTATAGTCTTGGCTCCTCAGATCAAGTCTGCATGTGAGTAGCAACACCCAGGCTTATATGGGATACGAATGAGAGAAACTAACAAAAGAGACAATAGCTCCAGAGACATGGAGTCCTATTCTGCAGGAAGCCGCCAAAGTTGGTGATATCAAGGTGGTTCCTTATGATGTTGAGATTGGTTATGAGTTCTGGTCCTACAGTGAGTCAAAGGCTCTGTGCTATCACGAACAAAAGACTAACAAGATGAAGTTGATGTTATGAAGTCGATTCTTCCAGAAGAACTTCATGAGGAGATCCCAAGTGGTTTCAACACAGTGGGACATGTTGGTATGTTTTCGAACTCATATTGGACCGACAGAACCTATGCTAACAAAGCAGCACATCTCAACATTCGTGATCAGTACCTGCCCTACAAGAACATTATTGCTCAAGTCCTTCTGGACAAGAACCCCCACATCAAGACCGTTATCAACAAGATCGACAACGTCGGTTCAGAGAACGAGTTCAGAACATTTGCATACGAAGTTCTCGGAGGTCCTGATGATCTGAATGTCGAAGTCAGCGAGGCTGGCTGCGTTTTCAAGTTTGACTACTCCAAGGTGTACTGGAACAGCAAGCTCGACACCGAGCACAAAAGAATCGCAGGATTGTTCAAGCCAGGAGAGGTTGTGGCGGATGTCATGGCTGGCATTGGGCCATTTGCTGTCCCGGCTGGTAAGAAGGGCGTCTTTGTCTGGGCCAACGACAAGAATCCAGAGAGTTACCACTACCTTGAGGAGGCGATCCGTAGAAACAAGGTGAGTCATCCCTATTCTCGTTTCATCATGATCCGATGCTAATTTTCAACTGCAGGTCTCGGAGTTTGTCAAGCCTTTCAACTACGATGGTCACGACTTTATCAGAACATCCGCAGACCTCGTTCTCGAAGCATCGAAGCGCGGTGACTGTGCAGTTATCAAGCCCCCAAGACCGTCAAGAAAGTCCACAGCACCGCCTCCGGAACCTGTCCGAGTGCCCGTGCCACCAACCATCTCACACTTTGTCATGAACCTTCCCGCATCCGCCATCGAGTTTACTCACAATTACCGTGGTCTGTACCACGGCCACGAGAAGCTCTTTGAGCCTCACACCGAGACCAAACTACCAATGGTGCATGTCCACTGTTTCTCGGTCAAGGCTGATGATGAGACACCCTTGAACGACGTTTGCGAGCGCATTCGTAAAGAGATTGGTGTCTTGCTCAAGCCGGGAGACCCCGAGAACGAAGGCGAAGTCCTCATCTACGATGTGCGAGACGTTGCGCCAGCAAAGAGGATGTTCTGCGCTTCGTTTCGCCTACCGCGGGAGGTTGCTTTTGCCGAGAGGGCTTAGACGAGTCGGACGATGCCGATATCTCCGGCATATGTCGGGCCCCGGGGTGGAACGGTCGGCCGGGCGGACGGACGGCCGGAGGGCTATAGTCTATTCCCTGGCGTGCACTGCTGTGCTGTGCTGTGCTGTGCTGTGCTGTAACGTATCCGTACTGCAGTAGGATATTAATTGACCAACCCAATGCAGTACGAGTTCGGAAACTCAAACAAGAGGGACAAACCAAGGCGCTTAAGCGTGCGAAGAATGCAAGTTCCTCTGCAATCAAGAACAGCGTCGTATTGGACTTCCTGTCTGGACATGGCCGTTGATAGTAAAGCGCTTACTTATCGCCCAATACTGTATCTTGTCCGGATGATTTATCCCGCGGCCCGCCCAGGCACGATGACGCTTTCATGATAACTCAAACTGAGTATAGTTAGCCGCGATAACGGGACGCGGGGTTTCTTTGGTTTCGTGACTGCAGCCGGTCAGCGTAAGATTCGGGATACCCTGAGGGATCGACGATACATACAATACTTTTCTTTCGTTTGCTCTGCTCTGCTTTGCTTTGCTGGGTTTTATTTTGTTAATAAAACAAGCTCACAGAATGCCAGGCGTGGCTGACCAGGCCAAGACGTGGGACACACTCATCAAGAGCATGAACCCATGCAATGGCATCCATCCCTGCTCACACTCACCCTCATACTCGCTCATGGGAACGGGTTACCCATCATCGATTGCATCTTATCTTGGAGGACACCCACCCTACCCTACCCTACCATTCCCTTATGAGCAACACCTGACTCTTTGTTGAACAACGCAGACCCCTCCCTTCCAGATCCCTCTAGTCTGCCCCCTCGCTCGCATGGTTTCACGGCATCACCGTTGCACTGTCGACGTTTTGTATGCCCTGCACCGCATTTGCAGTGCAGTGCAGTGCAGTGCGTTGCGCATGCATTGGAGCAAGCTGACGCACGCCCTGTTGTGTAACCGAGAATAACCAAGCAGCCAGGCAAAGCCAGGACAAGACTTGACAAGACAAAACTCTTGGTCTATTATAGATCGGAGGGACGAACCGATTGACTGAGACATTGAGACACTGAGACATATAACAGAAAATGGAACAATACAAGTAAAATTTCTACACAATCTCGATTTGATCCTCAAAGCAGCTGCATGGTGTCGATATCAATCATGCCGTAATGTTTCTCTTATCAATTCTCACATTCATAAACCTGCTGGATACCTCTTCCCTCAGGTCCTTCTTTCAAGGAGCCATCTTCGTTCTTCCTCTTTTGGTGTCGTGCTTCATGACCTCTTCGAGTCCCTGGTCCTGGCCCTGGCCCTGGTTTGTTTTTGGCATACCCGCCATCCCGAGTCCAGGGTTACCTCGAAATCTAGGTGACCTCGGTGTGGTATTCCGTAACCCTACGCGCAGCCAAGGGTGCTGCCATCCCACGCAAATTCCCCTGACCGATCTACGGCATGTACCTCAGCCAGAAATAAGGCCTGCAAGCCATGTCTGCGCTGCGTTATCAGTGTGAGATGAGGCACAACACCATTGAAAATGGTGGCATACGAGTTTGGCAGCATCAGTTCGGAGACTTCAGATGGCGACAAGTAGTGGACCCTTGAATCCTACTAGCTATTGCTACAGGAACGACAGGTTTTCGTTACAAGGGATGTTCGGCAAGTTTCAAGAACCCACAAAGAAACCGAGAGGCAAAGCAACATGAGCGTCAATGAGAGATATTTGGAGAGAGATTCAAACCAACGTAACATCTGCAACATGAAAATGAGAGTGGCGAGAAGTTGTCAATTCGTAAAGTGACTTGTTCTCGGTGCGGGTCCGGGGTTTCTTCATCAACTGCAAGAGAAGCCATTTGGAAGGCCATCTGGTTATAAAACATAGTCCTATTAATTCTTATGAGGCCGTCCATCGTTTATTGTTTATCGCCTAAGCGAGTCTGCATGATAAAGCAGCTGGATGTTGTTGATCTTCTATCGACAACTCCAGGGCTGTGATGTGCTGCAAGTCCAGAGAACGGGTTGCGGGAACAGCAGCTCATGGAGGCTGAAGAGGGGATCGTCTGGCGCCTAGGTTTAGTTTAGATGCAACGTACATCGCACATCTAGACTACCTACTCCAAGGGGACATCTCCCATCTCCAGTTAGGCCCGCCTGCAGCGCTTCGGAGGATGGATGGGGTGTGGAGTTTCGAGGAGACAAGTGGATAATGGCCAGTATCCATATGAGGCTGAGGATATGAGTTGATAACAAGCGCCCTTGTCAAGACAGGGTTGCAATCGAGCTTTCCTGGGTGTTTGAGTAGCAAACTCATGAGACGATATTGCAATGGAATAAAAGGAAAAAAACTGTTGTCGACAAAGGCTGCGTGAAAAGACTCACAGGTTCTGTGCCAAGTTTAACTATGTGAATTTCGTCACTGATGCAATTCTTTGGCGGTCCTATTTTTCATCGGCGATACTCGTAAGCTCTCATTCTACTGGCTCTCATATCATCTCATACTGAAGGATGCGTATAATCAGCCAGCCTTCACATGCTAAAGTGTGGCTTCCAGTGTCATAAAATTGAATCTCGTTGGTCAATCCCAGCAACCGGAGCCACATTGCTAAGGACAATCGAGAGTCGAATGCAGAAGACTTCAGTAGGCATCCACGTAGACGTTCAAGAACCACAAAATTGCCCTTCTCAATTCCTTGCTTGTTCTCTCTTGTCGTTTCGTTAACAACAAGTCAGCAAGTTCCACCTAACTCCCTAGGTACTGTACCTAGACTACTACTCGGACCGAGATGACTTGCGTTCACTAACGTTTAAGTCTCGGCCGATCCGATATGCGAGAAACGAGGGGCAACTGTGAAACATGATTGGCTGAATCTTCCAGGCAATGAGTGCTTCCATACTGGTTGTTCGAGACCTGAAATCTTTGCTCGAGAATGCGAGAATAGGTTGCGACAACAAGAGTCCCGTAACGTTGAGAGACAATATCAGTAACGTATGTAAGGATGTTCCAGTGACGCATCGATGCATCATAGGGAAAGTATCGCAGGCAACACTGATGCCAAACTGGGTCAACGACATGTTATTATCGACATGCTATTACATATCCGATAGCAGCCGTGTTTGGCGATACATCATGGAGTGTAGCCAAAGTTATGCATGATCTTATCATGGCGCTCGCGGTATGCTCAGGGCTATGAACTAATGGTATCTAGGACTTGTTCAAGGCAACCCCAAAGCCGACACTTCCAATGTATGCTCCACAAGGATCATGGTACTGAAGACAACGTACAGCTTACCCAGAGCGGCATTCCGAGAGCTTCGGTATAGAGTGCCATCTTTGGTCACTGCTCTCAGTGGAACTGGACTCCATCTACACGGGCGTTGTCCATGTTAGCTCGGCCAGGAACCCATACACCACGCCTGGAAATAGAACATGACATGGAATATGCAGTCTGTCACTGTGGAAGAGACCGAACATTGAGGGGACATCAGGAAATCCAGAAGTCCCTCAGGGTATTACGTAGCAGCACTGGTCGAGGATCATTTCTCTTTGTAAATAGTGATGCTGTCCCAGTCGGCGCCAGTGATGCTAGCCAAAGCTTGTGTCCTCACCAGTGCGGAGACCCCAAACAATCACAGTCCACCACGATATCACCAAGGCTTGAGTGATGAAACAGAAGCTCATCCTGCATGAGCACGTATCTTTAAGTGAGAATATCAAGTCAAGTATGTGGTGGGCTTTGACAGATTCTTTGAAAGAACATTACGTCTGTAAGATGACTTTGCAAGCCTGACAAGTGAGCATCGCCAGAGAGAGTAGATGTATGCTTCGCAAGCTTGTTGGAGATAGCCAGTCTTGGCAAGAGCAAGAAGAAAAGAAGGATCTCTATGCCGATCAGGGTCCAGAAGCTTGGCCTCGAGATGGGTATATCCGACTAGGGAAATTTTGATGATGAGCCAATACGAAGCTATGATATTGCTTGCGTGGAAGTCTTGACAGTTGCGTAACTGGCGTACTACGTAACAAGGTAGAACCGAGAGAAACCACCAGTACAGTATGTTCTGTAGTTGACTAGTTACATTGAACGGATCCGTGAATATATCAATGTTACATGTATAGACTCACATAGTTAGAATACTCGGGCGAATTTGGTTATGCGCTAATAGTAGAGACCCCAATCTCACTGATATTTATAGACCGGAAACTCTCGAGTAACAACAGACGAGTTATCGATTCTCGTAGCACCCCAAGAGAGCCGCAAATGGTGTCATTCAGTACCCAGGCCCTAGAGCAAGAGATTTGTTTGTGGCTAAATGATGTTGCAAGAAGGCAACAACAAACCTTAACTATGTAGTTTCTCAGCTTATCTCGGAGGAAAAGGACCGCAATATAGGTTGATGCAAAGTGTCAAGATAGTTGTTTTTTTGATTACCACTATCAGAAAAGTCGAGAATAGGTAAATAATGTTGTAATCATGGTTCGCAATTTGTGGATGACAAGCTGCTAGACTCGTAGAGATCCGTTTTTCAACGGACATGCAGGGCATTGAACAAGACATTGCTTGTAAGCATTCCCAGGAGCCGCATTGATGAGCATCTCAATACCTAGGCCAGCTTTACTGGTAAGAGAACTCACGGCAACCAAAACTGCGTCCGTCGTCCCTGGTGCCAAGATCACATTGCTTGAGCACGGTAATACTGCAACGGCCCTACTGTAGCCACAGCGTACCCACATCCGCGGCTGCGCCTACAGATGCATACCGCAAATTAGATAGTGCAAACCATAGCGGCCAATGGGTTGAAGCAAATACAGCACGACGGCTTGATAGTGCAGTGACCCTCAAAATCGCATGCACAGCATCTCGCAGCAGAAGAGCAACGCACCAACAAGTCCTCGGATGGCCCACTCTTGAAAGCAACTTACAACGTATCCTGCTGTCAGGAAAATACACTATACCAGTCAACAAGAATGAATGGCGACATTGATGGGTCTCATGGCTGAGTATAGATGTGTCATGGCGCAAGGGTCCAAAGGGGAAGGAAAAAACCTGGCGTGTTTGCTGATTTTCGGGTTTTCACGGATTGCTTGAAAGTTGCTGAGAATACGTGTGTGGCGAAAGAAGTCATATCGGAAATCGTCCGAGGTATGAATGAACCGAAACGACTTGCATCAGAGAGCCAAGTCGAGAGGAGAAGAATTGCATCAATCACAAGCAATGATAATGATAAGCATGATTGTGTTACTCGGCGAGGGAGTCAAAGACATGATGAGGAACTTGGAGAGGGAGATATGAAACTCAGATAAGGAAGATAAGCAGTCGTTGAGAGGCTGTTTATGATGCGATACCATTGGATCTGTAACCAGAGGTGGAAGATATCGAGAAGGGGCGCATCTTTAGTGATTGTATCGTACTGTACTGTACCGTACCTACTGTAGGTACCTACCTAGGTAGGGTGCTTGGCTTCTGCTTGACCTGTGAGAGATGATGGATCTGTGTCTGGGGGAGATTCTGGGGTGAGGTGAGGGGGTGGATTGGATTGGGCTTAGTTTCATGGGTCTAGGCTGGGGTTGGCGGCAAGTGCAGTGGAGAGTGCAAGTAAGTGCGAATGCGGGCGGTGGCTTCCAGCTAGGAGCTCTGGGGGTCTGAGGTAGAAGGAACGACTGCCCATCAACGCCCGCTACTATCTTTTGTCTAACCTATATACCCGTAATGCTAGGTACCTACTGAGGTTTCCCTATCATTGTGAAATGAAGCATATCAAAATACTTCTTGGTTGTCTTGAACTACCTACTAGTACTCAGGTAGGTAGGTAGCCGAAGAAGCTAACAACCATCGAGTACGGCATCAGCCCTATGATTATACGACATCTTGGACAATTGACAAAGCATAGTAGTCGACCAAGCCAGGTAGACCCAGGCAGACCCAAGCAAGCAAAAACGTTAGAAAGAAATACATTCGACCAATCACAAATGCCAATTGAGCAGTCGGCGGAATCCAGGCACAGATTGCAGTACATCGGTACGGTACGATACATCAGATACGACTTACATGCAACGGTTGGGAGAAACCACATGGTTGTTGTGCGAGGGGGGCATTGGACAGACAGATAGACAGACATACCGATTGTTGGTTGGTCAGTTGTCTTTCAAACGATTATCTCATTAGCACTCCCTTTGTTTATTCAGAACATTCAGGGCAAACATGCCATGCGTGCGTGCGTGTATCTGATAGGGTCTTAGACAGCTAAAAGGCATGCCCATATCCGAATTGTGACACCAGCTACTCGGCAATGTACTTCCATTTTTAATAACGGAACTCCACATCTTTGAGATAAGGCATGCCCTACTGCTATGGTATAGCTGAGGCTTCCTTTTGTTCCGTCGATGTACCTCCAATGGACTAGTTACCCTAGGTAGTGTAAGTAAAGCTACGAGAAGCCGCCGTCTAACAGGCCTAAGCACCCTCAGCGGGCAGAGCCCCAACTAGTCTAGAGCATTAATTGTGGCAGCCATCATCAACGTTACCCCTGGATTTCCTACAACATCGAACCGGTCTAGATAATTTTTCACTTTTGCAATGCTCTTGGTAGGGTTGCGTTGGTCGAGGCCGAGTTGCCGAAGTGGGATGTAGCCAAGACGATCGGAATGTCATCATGACAATGCACAGGTGGAATTCAAGACCAATGTTGCGCGGCCTTTGAACATCAACCCTGAAAGCGAGCTGCACTCAGCACAGCTGCTTGTAGCCAAGAAAGGGACGAACAATACGCAGGCTGCAAGGTCGGCAGGCAGGCCCTCACAGTATGATCCAGTATCCGGGGGCTACGGTATGTTTCCCTCCCAGATTTCTGGTCTGGAGAAGCGTCGATCATCGAGGCAACTAAACGTCGATCTCACAGACCGCACGGACCGTACCATATGTAGAATTACATCAATCAATAATATAGAACAGCCTGACGTTCAGGAATGCCGTAACCTTGTCACAATAGCCACAACACCACAACACCACAACACCACGGGATGGGGGTGCATTCCTTCATTTCCTGGGATGTAACGAGCGTTCTGCCCTGACCTAAGCGCGACTGAGGAGGCAATAATAAAGCCACATACGGTATTGGAGATGCATCTCGACTGATACGGTTGAGACCGCCTGTTGTTGGTCTGAGATATTTGCTTGCAGGGGCTGGATAGAATTGACTTGATACCGGCATGTAACCGAATTAACAAGACCAAATCCAGAATCTGGACGTGTAATTAATAACAGAAATACCACGGACAACGGCATGGGATTCCAATTGGCTTTTGATCAGAAACGCTGAGAAGTGAATTCTCTTCGGAGTTGAAGTAAGTGTCATGTATCTGAGACCAAAATTAGAGCAAGAGAGCAAAAAGGAGATGAGACGAGACGAGATAACCAGCACAAATCCTTACCTACTCTGGAAGCTTTACAGCGCCCGAAACACTGGTTAAATGCTACAGTACGGTACAGTTGGTGGTATGGCGTTTTGACCCCCAGCAATTGAGTTCTTTGGCGTCAGCAGAGTTCCGGGGCGGTGTCCGGATGGCCACTAGTAACATTTATCTCCCCGAAGACGCAATCGAATCAAAGGTGGAGGCTATCTCCAGCTCTCTCGTTACAGCCTCAGCCAACACTCGCTGCCGTGCCGGCTGATATGATCGAGACCTGGGACTATGGGGCTTGGATGAGCTGATGTGGAAGTGAGGGGGATTATCCCGTCGCAGATGGATCAACATCATCTTGCTCCAAAAGTTTAGGTTCATATCCAACCACGTCGACGATGGCAATGGCTGTAGGCGTGCTGTACAGCTTCGTCTACGACTACGATTCATTGCAGTAACTCTGAGTCTGTTTATTGGAGCTCGCAACAATTCTCTCATCCCTGTCTATAATTAGGTAGGTAGGATGTGGAGGGCCCATAGACTACAGCTTAGCAGTTGAGGAACACGCCCAAGGCTGAATCGGGATCCTGAATGAGACGTTTCTGCTAATACAATTAGGATCGCAGAATTTTGTGTACGAGTTTCGTGATCAAGGGTACCTTAGGGCGCAGGCGCCACGAGATGGGAATTGACTTTAAGCAGAGAAAAAATGACAAGCGATGACGTTGTGTAAATTAATCAATCACGGTCAACAGAGCCCTGCATTAAAGTAAGACATGTCAGAGCGGAAGAGGAGGGAGAGGGAGAAAAAAAAAAAAAAAACCGTTTGCCAAAGCAACACATGGCAGAGATGGATGTTGTTGTTGTTGTTTTTGTGGAGTGGATCTCTTTTGGAGGAGGCTTAAAATTTTCATTCTCATTGTAGTTACCACATTTGGTCTTGGAGGTTTCTCTGGGGAATAGAACGAAGGATGATATCCGATCCAATCATTCCCAAATTCAATTGTCTGCACTAGCATAACTAGGTAAAATAGAATGAATTGGCTACTTTGAATGATCAAAGCAAGGGGGCTGGCTAAATTGCAGTTGCAGTAAGTACCATCAATAAGAGGCTTCTGGAACTTATTCGGCCCTTGATAATCCCCGCTATACGGACTGTCGGACAGTTGCGAAGGAGTCCAAGCGATGGGCTAAAAAGGAATTAAAAAAAAAATTAGAGAGAAAAAAAAATCCCACGATGTTCCCTTGTGGTGGACTGGACATGGACCCTTGTCAAGTTTAGGGTGTCGTCTTGGGCCTTGGCTATCTTTCTTTATCCCCCTGCTCAGGCCCCAAAAGTCAAAGAGTTGCCCGTCCAATCCCCTGGGTTCGGTTTCGTCGGGGGAACTAATCGTGGACCCCCGGAGGACAAAACAGGGTCGGCTGTCTAGGTTGGACCGTTCCGCTGGGCCCCTTTCCATCAAGCACCCCCCTTACCCTGGCTCGCTTTCTCAAAAGACTGACTCTTTTTCGTCCTTTCAATGCCTCCGCTTGCACCCTCGGCTGTCTCGAATGCACATTCCAGTGAAGGATCAGGCCTGATTGGGTTATTTTATTACAGGAGGCTGAGGGAGAGGATCAGATGGCTTCAAACTTTGAATATGACCTATAATCCATAGTATTCTTTTGTCTACGAGTCGAGCCGGACAGAGTTGCAGTGTCATCGTGACTCGGGCATCTCCCGTACATGGCGTTGTGTGAGTATCATGCTCTTCTCCACCAAAGAGCCATGTTGCCTTGTGTTGCTGGCTAGAATTGACGCTCATTCTAGACCTTCTTTTTTATCACGAGACTGAGACCTATCATGGTCTCGTCTGTCCGTCTGTCTCTGTTCCTGGCGCAGAAACAGGGCCCGGACTCTCGATTCAGCCGAAAGTAGAACCAGGCAAAATCTAAACGCCCGGGCCAGCTGAAAGCGCGTACATACGAATGTCGTGCTTGTTGGGCTTCCATGTCATGTCTTGGGTTGTTCGGCTGTCTGTCCGGGGTGAGGCTTTACCTGATCCAAGACGGTTCGTCTCAGCCGTTTCCCCAATCATCACGCGCGTTGGTTGCCCTGCAATGCCTCAGCAGTCAGCCTGTGTAAGTACAAGGTACAGTATGCCCAAACCTTCCCTTGTCGATCAGGAGACGGACGACCTTGCGATCACATTCTCCCCGTGATGGCGAGACTTGTATCGCATCGTTCGCTACCACGGAGCAGGATTCTCATCCCTCCCTGCAACGGTCAATTCCGTGGAGTGGGTTTGGACGCAAATTGCGTACAGAGTTTGGGTTTCTATAACCCCGCAAACAACCTGGTAACTTCATCTTGAAGGCTTATTATTACGATTGCGTACGGTCCAAGGTCATAGCATTTCAATTTACAACATGGTCATGGGGTTGCACATTACGGACTGTTCGATTAATTACCTTTTGGCTGTGGAACCTGATTTACCTAGGTATCCGTACTTCTCGGCAGAGCTGGAGACGAGAGACCTAGTAACCAGGCTTGCTTACTGTGGAGTTTCTGAGGGCAACGCGCCAGTTGCCATCAATCATCAAAGGTAAGATGCGAACGGACTCTGCTGGAATCGAACACCTACCTACTCGAAACAATTGTGCAGACGTTAACCAACTGGTTCATTGTTTCGCCTGCTAACTATCCCGCAAGATTGAGCATGTTGGTATCCAAAAGCTTCAAAGGCTGAATCAGTGGCAGGGCGGCTCGTAAATCAAGGGATGAATTGTATTCCGTATTAGGTTATTGTGGTGTTGAAGGAATCTAACAGGATTATAACCAAAACTGAGGCTTCCTGATTGACTCAGAATGATTATCTAAAGCAGAAGCTTGCTTGCACATGCCCGATCGACACTCATCGTTGACAGAAGTCAAAACGCTCTCGAGTATCACATCGCATCAGCCTCCTTTGAACTTGACCTGGAGAATAAATAGCCTTGACCAACACACAGACAGACGCGCGGGCACGGTACTTACCATGGTGTTATCACCATACACGGGCTTGGTACCTTTGGAGAGTAAATTCGCTACGTTACCTATCTCGAGATCCCTATTACGGTAAACCCACAAACAATACTGAGGCTCGCCTGCGCCCCCATGTTGGACCTCCACGCTTTTAAGAGACACTCCCCCCACGCCCCCCTTCTCTGATGCTTCTCACCTTGTTCTACAGAGGGGGGAGGCTGCTGTGATGCTCGATGAAGTTGCAATTACATTACATTACAAAGCGACCTTTTGCAATTGTAATAGCGTGAGTTTGCGTGCTACCTCATAGGATGGCATTTATTGGTGTAGAGGGTTGTATGGTTTGATATTGAATTGATGCTCTGTAACATTGAGTTGAACCCCACGTCCGGGAAAAACCATATTTGGTTTGTCTTTCTTTGTTACTGTACCTTGTACCTTGGACCTCGACGTTACTCTGGTCGACAAAGTTGTAGCTCATACATTGGCAACTCTAGAATCGGGGTTTACATCGAAATCGCCTGAGACAAGCCCACGATACGTGCCGTCCCCTCATCAGGGTCGCAAAAGAACGACACCATCGCTAGTTACCTCAGTGGCTCATAGCTGCAAGCCGATCAGCCAGATTCGTAACAGTAGACACATTTCAAGATATCTGCTGTGTAAGACATGAGCCAAGGGCAGAATCCGTGGACTAAATTTAATTCGACACGCAGTACTTCTCCCTTGGTTTCGTCTAAGAAGTTGATCATCTATCAATGAGCCTCTTACCTCGCTCGATTTCTGTCGCCATCATCAACATAACATAACATAACATACATGCAGCATGCATATACGGCAGGTAGGTACGCACACCTTATCAGCCGAGGAAGAGTGGGCTACAATACAGTTCAGTACCGTAACTGGGCTAAACACTAAAAGGGATTGATGTGCTGCTCGCCAAAGCATCGAAACTTGACCGGCCATGCAAGCTCGCTCTCTTGCATTAACCCCATGGCTATGGATATCTTACTGTGCGCATATACATATATACGATGCTGGACTGGGGAAGTTGCAGGACCCCCAAGATGGAAGATGGGATCGGAGACTAGGTAGGAAAGTAATGGACCTGAGCAGAAATTCCGTCTTCACCCGCCAGTCATAACGTAGATGGACACACCTCTGGCCTCTATTAGATACTCTTCTTTGAGCTGAGGACAAGAGTTGAGTTCGGGAGAGTTACAGTGCAGTTTATCCTCGTCATCTCAGGATTGCGACACTCCCCTCTGGACCGTTTGGATTCCCTTTGATCAACTACCGATGATTTTGTAAATCGCAGGCTTCTTGATATGGATGAATCAATGAATGAATGGTTGGCTCTTTAGTCGTACGCCCTCAAGCGTCACCTCTTCGGTCCCTCATGTGTATAGACTTTTTTGATAGGTATTTTCTGGTCTTGGTCTTGGTCTGTGATGTGATGGTACCACTGAACTGTAAGTTTGCGTGCAATTGACTTGTTTGGAAGTAGTCTTAAGAATTAAGGCAACGGCGTTTGTGTGGCTTCTTATCTCCCCCGCTCCCTTCCTACCTTCTTCCTATTGATTGATTGCCCTTTTGCTCAAGCCCAAACTCAAATTATATTTTAGGTACTGTACCTTCCTAGGTACCCTTTCAACTTTCCCCTCATCTCCGCTCTTTCTTAGTATTTAGGTATTCATCACCTACATGTTTCGACCCTGGATGTTTTGCTTTGTTCATCATTTATCTTTCCATTAATTCTCTTCATTCCTGTTCCTCTCGGTACTTGTCATCTTGAAAACCCGGGGGACAGCAACAACAACCACCACCAATCTCACTAGACACCCACTATAAACGATCTGCCCAATACCATCGCAACGGGCGCAAGCCTCCGCTATCCGGCTGGTGACCGAAGTGCCAGTGCAGTGCAGTGCAGTGCAGAAGCAAACCACCAAGAACGGAACCAAGATCAAAGAGACCCAGCACCAGCACCAGTGCCAGGCCATACCAGAACTCGCTTGGCCAGTCAGTCTCTTGTCGGGTCCCCACGATTTTCGTCACCGCAACTGGGTCTGGGGAGGTCTCAGTCGCTCCAACGCCACCACGCCTCGACCAGGTTTAGATTATCCCTGGCCTGCCATCCTGTACACACCCAACCAGAACCAGAATCCGAAAAGCCCACACCCACAACACACACCAACAAGCACCGGGTTACGCTACGTACTCCTCCGGTACGCTAGAACTAGCCCCAAACAGAACCTGTCCACCTGCCCCAAGTCCAAGGACCCCGGCTATCGCCTGCTCTGCTTTACATACAGTACATGCCCGTCGGTTGTTAACTTTTAGTGAGGTCGACTCTGCGCCTGCTATAAGCCTGCCCCCCACCCACATTGCCAAACCCATTCCCTCTATACTTCGTACTCACGTTGGATCTTCACATCGACTTTACTTTACTATCAATATATCTCCTTCCGCAGCATATCTTGGGCATCTGGCTTGATCTCGTCTCGCTTGTACTCATGAGTCTCTAACCTCGTCCCCATCAATTCCACCTCTTGTTGGTGCTGCGGCATTGAAAAACATCCTAAACGGTTCTCCTCTAATCTCCATCATGGCTGTCGTTCTTTCATCCGACGACAACGGTTACTTTGCCGGGTCCGGCCTACGACGCTCGCATTCGCAATCCAACTTCATTTCTTCGACTTCACCGTTTTCCACCTCTTCTCATCTGAGCGACCATTACAGCCCAGCTCCCAAGTCCTACGCCGAATCTAATTCATCATCTGCTCCCTCGTCTCCCCGTACTGTCCACGCCGACTCCGTGGATCTTTCCTACGCATCAACTCCCGCCACTAACCTCTCTATTGCTTCTGATTACGACGACCCCATTAGTCTCGCTGAATCACCCGAAGACCACTTCATGTTTCCATCTTTTGCGCAGGAGAAGTTCTACGTCCACCAAGATATCCGTCCTGAAATCCACCATGACGATAACCTAGAGCCACCCCCCAGTCCTCGAACAGGCGATTCTTATACTGTCTCTCCTGCCGAGCATGAGAACTCCGAAGAGGCTTCTGATGAGACATCAAGACCTGAAACACCTGAACATGAAAAATCAGAGCATGCAGAGGACGACACTGCCGTCTCAAGCAGGCCTTCGCGACAAGTCGATTATCTGTCTCATGAATGGAGAGAAGAGGATATCTGGTCATCATGGCGATACGTCGTGACTCGAAGGGGAGAATTCCCTAACAGCGCACGATTGGAAAATGCTTCGTGGAGGACATGGATGAAAGCCAAAAACAACCTCAAGACCATCTCTCCCGAATCCCTCAACTGGTTTGTCACCCCTGGCGTGTCCCTTTTGGTTCTATTGAAATACTTACATCTATAAGGCTTAAGGACTGTGATGTCACCTGGCTTTATGGCCCTCTGCAGTCAGGACCCAAGAACACCCACCCTACCCACACGGAACCCTCTAGTGTGTCGCTTTCCAAGACTGATTCACTTGTCAACCTCAACAAGAAGCCCATCCTGAAGAAGAGAAGTATGTCTGAAGTCATGCTTCAGCGATCATTATCCACGGCCTCATTGTTGAAGCAAGCCACCGCAGCTGTCAAGGCTCAAGAGACACGAGGAATTCTCCGACCCCACCTTGGCCGTTCAAACACAGATTACTTCGCTTACCCTTTTGCATCACGTCGATTGAGTGGGGACAGCAGCAGCATCGCTCCTTCGGTTGAGTCATCAGGAATTATTTCACCCAGTGCTGAACGAAAACACATTCACTTCAACGAGCAAGTTGAGCAGTGCATAGCTGTTGAGATTAAGGGCGACGAGGAGGAAGAAGCAATTGAGGACCATTTTGGTTCTGATAGTGATTCGGACGACGGAGTCATGATGAAGCGGGTCCAGACAAAGAAGAGGCCCATCTCCCGACGCAAGACTTTAAAGTCAAAGCCAGCGGCTGAAGGGAAGACCATAGCCATGCTTCCGTCTACTACCCTCAAATATCGCGAGGACACTCCCGAACCACGAGAGACTGCCATGAAGCACTCTAGAAGCCCGCTCATGTCCCCTTCCTCTTCACAGGAGACCCTGCGACCTGCCAAGCAGTCCGGAAAGTTCTTTTTCGGGGAGGAGGATCATGATGACAGCCTTGACGATGTGTTGTTGAGCCCCCGCTCAGGGTGGGCTTCACCACCTAGTGAAGGCATCAATGGCGGTCTGAACAGATCCATCTCCTCAGGCAGTCTCTGCGAGGAGCCTGCGGGTATGCGACGCACACCGTCCGGTATGTTTATGCCTTATGAGGAAGGCGAAATGCAATCAGGAGATGGGATTTTTGGTCGCGTTATTGACACGGTCAATACTGCCCGTGATATCGCCCATGTTATCTGGAACGTGGGATGGAGGAAATAATGGTTATACTGGCGTTCGACTTTCATTTAGCGACGCAGTGGAATTTGAACAAGCACAAATGCTTGTGGCTCACAGTTTGTGAGTTGAAACGACGCCATGACAAAAATCGACAAAAGTGCTTCTATATAAAGGGATTTCCGAAGGGAATTGGCATTGATCTGTCGTTATACTGCAACCATCATATGTCGAGGCCTTGTTAGTCAACAGCCTGGCCTGGTCACGACGACATTCTGGAAAGCGGGATGGGGATAGGTTTGTATCTCATTCACGGCCTGTGACAAGGGACCGGGCAGAGATGAAAAGGCTAAAGAAAAGCAATGTGCTTGTTGTGGATAGGATCTGGATGGCTGAGAGGGGATCCTCACGACAAGGGAGTCATTCACCAGGCTTTCCGAGCGAAGCCTCAGTTATTGGTTTCCAGGCCTGCCACCAAAGGATCAGCCGGCCCCGTGACACCCCGGCCCCCAGACTCCAGCGACAAAGCCAGGGCAATGGAAACGGACCATTTCAAAGGTCACAGGCCCGGTGGATATTCGGCGTTATAATTTTTCGTTCCTGTCTTTCTTTTGTGGCAAGGGCTTTTTTCTTTTTTTTTTCTTCATGATATCCCATAAGCAAGTGGGTACCACGGATCACAGGCGGCCTCGGGCGGCTACGGACGGATCAGGAATGGCAAGGGCAAAGGTATATGGGGTCAATTGATTTTTCGGCGACTACGGCGACTCTACGGTATGGGAAAGGCCATGGAAAGGACGGACCAAAGAAGAAAAGAAGAAGGACACAAACGGCAAATGGCGACAGGACCGGATCTTCAGTGCGTTGGTTATTTGTTGTACATAAAGACAGGGGTCGGATTTCGACGTACACACGGGGACCGGAGAATCAAGACAAGTTGCAAAAACAACACAAAAGCATGTTAAAAGATACAATAATACTATGTTTACATCATGTCGTCAATCATCGGCTTTGGCCAACACAGATCAGCTGCATCACATCCAGTCATGGAAACTGTATGAGATCTTTGGGGCCGGTTCATCTAAATTAGGGACGAATTGCCTGAGGTTGGTTTGTACCTTGCTGATCATCTGGGCCTTTGATTTTTTCCCAAGGTACCTAATTCGTGTTTTACAGGCCGCCGTTGGATGATTTTGCCACATCTCAAGCGCAGGCGAAAGCTCTTCGCGGGCGAATGAGCGTTTCGTTTACGTCGATCGCCAATTGACATGCAATGCAAGTCTTAAAAATTGTTGGGGAAACAGGACACAGCCTGGTCTGTTCTCTTTAGCCCGCGTGACCTCATCCCGCGTGCCCTAGCAAATTGCCGCAGATTGCAAATGTTAGAGCCGCGGGTAAAGACAATTGTTGTCACTGATTGATCGGTGATATGAACCTTTTTGCAGCCAGGGGGTATGGCTGGTTGAAAGCATGTCTTGTGAGTGAGGCTATTAGCCGAGGATGTTGTGTTGCTTACTATACTGTCTTGTAGTATCGAAGAAACGTTTGACGATGGTCACTCGCGACATGCAACACTGACATCGATGAACACATAGTTGGGAATTGGTCTCTCTATAATTGGAAGATCTACTGTAAATCTAATGCTTTTGTATCCCAGAACTCTTCCAAATCTGAACAGGTCGTGTGAAAAATATATGGTACAATATGATACAGGTACGTAGGTGACGTACATCGGGCAAGGGGAGATCTACCGTCAAGTTCCAGTGCCTGGGTGGGGGGCAACAGAAAACTTGACCTCTGAGCTTGAGGGCGCAAAAATAAATGACCTAACAATTTGCCCTAAAACGACATAAACTGACTGATCAATTTCGTCTCTTATACTTGCAGCAGTCGAGTTTTCTGATCCCCTGTGGAGTGCCCCCTGAGAATAGGTAATTGTACAGTGGATTTGCAGCACATGACTTCCATGGACTAACGTCAGGGTTCTGTCAATCAATCCTCTAGAAGGAAACCCCATGTTTCGGACGCAGGGGGTGTGGCACGATGGGATGTGTAAAAATGCGGGGGAGAAATGAGCGACTCCACGTCAGTCAACAACCAAGTGCTGTGCTGTGTTAAGCTGTAAGCCGTTGGAAATACAGGCTGACAGTGGGTGATGGAGGGCAGCAGCAGGTGAGACAAAACCACCGCCAATCTCGCTCACGATCCCGCAGGACATGCTGACGCCTTCAAGGCGGTGACGCTCAAGCCTAAAACCTTTTCTACCCCAACAAAGCCATTGTTCGAGAAAGACCCTGCGGCGTAGCTCACGAGGCCGGGGATGGGTCCGGGGAATCCGGGGACAGTGCCGGCTGGCTAGTATCTGCCTGGCTATTGGGATTGGGATGGTGCTTGAGCGCTTTGACGAAGATCTGCCGAGAGTGAACGTTGATATCGGCCAGCTCAACATCAAACTTATCCCCCACTCTGATGTCTTTGACGAGCACGAGACCATCGATGCCATCGATGGTGAGGTTGGCCGATAGGTCGAACAGGTCTATCCTACCAGACACACCTTGTTTCCAACGGGCATCGACGGTGAAACACATCTGCTTCGGCGCTGTCTTCTCAAACTTCCAAGCACGCACAAGAGCCATCAGCATCCATTCCTTGGTACCGCGAGATACAGTCCGGGCCATTTTCTCCCTCATGCGTAGCAGGGAGAGTGTGTTGGGGAGTGTCTCGTCGGTGAAGGGTAGGATGTCCTTCAGATCATCAGCTTCAGCGTCTATGTTGCGCTTCATGTTACGCTCATGTGCCAATGCCGCGTGAATTTGCCAATGAACAATGAGGTCAGAGAAGCGGCGAAGAGGGGAAGTGGCTTTGGTATACATGTCCAAGCCGAGCATGAAGTATGGGCCTGCCTCTGTAGATAGTTCAATACCGCCAGTCATGCGTGATAGTTCCTGGCGCTGCGCGATCGATGGCGAAATGCCCTTGTACACAAGGGGATACAGCTCCTTAGTGGCGTAATCGAGGAGTCTGGGCATGTCTTTCTTTAAATTCGCGTCACGTCGGTAAGGGACAGGAATTTTGCGATCGTGACACCATCGAGCAGCAATCTCACCGGCGAGTACCATGGTGTTTCCCACCACAGAAGCACCGTTGAAGGTGTCGTGGCTAACCTTGATGTAAGGATCCGCGGGCAAGACTATGGTGCCTTCCTCTTGCTCCAAGGGCACATCTCCGATTTTGACGGTGACGGAAGTGCCCCCTATGAAGATTGGCCATGCTCCTTTTTGGAGACGCTTCTCTCTGATGGCTCCAGCAAGACGATGCAGTGTCAGGAGATCTTCCTTGCTCTTATCGTCCAGATCCTTGGCTGATACCATGGGACGGTTTGGTGGGTCGTCTGCTTTGTCAGGGAGCTGGCCAACAACAAGAGTCTGATCAGACGTGACAGGTTGTGGCGGATCATTGCAAAACTTGCTGACATCCTCCGGGTCCAAGTATTTGACGTTGTGGACCGTACCTGGCTCGATCTTGTAATCAAGCAAATCTCCGTTCTCGTTTATCTTTGCGCTGAAAGTGAGAGTAGGCCTGCCTTTGGCAAGAGAGTACCGATCGACCAAACTCTGAGATTTGTAGTCTCCCGAATCATCGAGGCCAATCTCACGGGGAAGCATAGCTTGGAAATGACCAGGAAGATATATGTTCTCGGGGATCAGCTCCAAGAACCGGCCCAATTCAGAATTTGGTTTGATTCCCGACGCTGGGTCGGCTGTATGAATGTGAAGCCAGTACTCGTCAGAATTTTCTGTGCGTTCTAAAGAGATACCGTCGTCAATAAGCATTGTCGAAGGAGCGTCAATACAGAAAACAGTGTCATTAGTCCACTCCTTTCTTGCGCCCTCTGCAATGTCTGGCCGAATTGAATCTTCGAGACTGGTTGGTGCTTCTCGAATGAGACCACCTCCGCTCTGAATCTTGACTTCCGGGAAACGAACCTTGTATCGAGAGGGGATCTCCCATGGGGGGATTATACCCAATTCCTGCAGAAATGTCCAGGCGCAACTCTGATCTAGCCTGGCACCCTCGTACAGGTCCAGGGCTCGAAGCAGAAGAGAGCCATCCGCATGGAAGTGCGAAGAGTCCTCGAACAGATGGTAGCTAGCCCACCATTCCAGAAAACGGATGAACTCAACATGCTTCCTTGACCAGTCTGTTGTTTGGATAGTGACTCCTGAAGTGGGAGCAAGAATTCCGTGCGGCGTCCACGAGCGCTTTTCTCGATTGGCAAGGACAATTTCTCGTGCTCTCAGAATGAATGTGCCAAAAGCCGTGTTGGCCAGGTCTTCTTTGGACATCTTGCCCCCTGTCTTTCCCATTAGGTGAATATATTCCCGGACCATGAGAGCTACGCGGTTGATCATCATGAAGTCCTGGTACGGAAAGATCTCGAAAAGGTGGTCTTTCCGATGGCAGTCGGGTGACGGGCTCACTGGCCGGAAGATAAAATCGTTACGCAAGAGAGCTGTATGGACAGCGTACAACGCAGGAGGGGGGAAATGCCTCCCCTCCTTGAGAGATTCGGGGAGCAACAAGTCGGCCAGCTCAAACAAACTGAGATACTTGGTTCTCTTTCCATCCGAGACCAAAGATCTAGCCCTGTCCAGATTGTTGAGACTTGCTTGGTAGGCCTGGTCTGCTTCCAAGGTGAATTTCTTCATTTTGGCAATCAGATGAGCGCCGACGTTTCGGCCAGGACCCTTTTCTTGGTTGCGCCACTCTTCATACTGGTCGGCAGAAGCGTTTGCAGGGATCAAGTCAAGAATTGGTTTTAGATCGCTGGCAGGAACGAATTTGGAAACAGAAAATATGGCAGAGAAGCCCAAGCTGATGACCCATCGGCCAGCATTTGTATAGAAATGGTGTCTGTTGCCGAAGAACCCTAAGTAAATACCGAACAGGGGTGTCCGAGAGCCGGGCTGTTTCATTTCAACAAGATCACCAGGCGCCTGGCTTTTGTGTCCAACAATTGAAACTTCGCCGTCATCCTCAGCGATAGTGTCGACGCCATCGACCATGCCTACTGATTCTGCCTTGAAGTTATCCAACTCAGAGGAACCAGTGGACTGAGGACGAGTGACGCTGTTGGTTACGTGTGACCAAAATGACATATCTGGAACGATATGAGTTACCTCTCTCTCGGGATCATTGGTGGCAGTCCAGTCTCGCAGTCTTTCCCGGATTGGCCTCTTATCTATGGCGGCCGAAGGTTGAGGCAAAGAAGTGGGAATATTCGACTGTCCATATGTATTTTGAAGACGATCCTCTTTTGAAGAAGTAGTAGAGTACTGGGATAATAGTTAGAAGCCGACGCTTTTGAAGTGGTATTCAGGGTAACAAACTTCATGTCTTCTGTTCAAATACTGCACAGACGATGGAAGCGAGGATCGCAAGCCATTGCGGCTGTGCGAAAGACACCTCCAGCAAACATAAGATCGACTTGGTGATCTCAACATTTTTGGGGGGAATATTTAATTAAGGCCTTCAAAGAAAGGCATTTTCTTCAATTTCTTGACGCGAGGCTGAAAATTTTGCCATTGCGTGTTGGCGATTTCCATAGTCGCGATGTCACATGATCACAGCTCTTTCCACTTTAATTGAATTCTATCAGTCTAGTCATACATTTCCTCTTGCTCAAAGCAACACATGTTCATCTCTTGACATTGAATGAAATACAAGATAAATGTTCAGTACAATCATCATGGCAAATCCATGCAACCTTTGTGTCCCATCAGTTGATGCACACTATAGACTACCGTTCAAGCCTTTGTCAACAACAGCAAAAAGGGGGGGCCTAGCTTGACAAGGCGTGCTGGTCATTAGCCATCTTGATCAAGTCGACAAACGATTTTAGCCAAGGGTTCGCTATCAGCGAGTAGTCCCCTTTTAAGGAGAGTCTCGATTCAAGACCTTCTCTAATTGGAAAGGTACTCTGACCGCCCGGAGCCAAGAGGCGCGTGAGATTCTTTTCATTTACCAACAAGATGATTCCAACAGGATCGACACAACGATCCCCCTTCCCAGGCGGTCTGCTTGCTCATTGGCTTGCATTTTCAGCGAAAGGCAGGGCAACATAGGAGTT
This sequence comes from Fusarium brachygibbosum, assembly GCA_018886245.1. Taxonomy (NCBI): domain Eukaryota; kingdom Fungi; phylum Ascomycota; class Sordariomycetes; order Hypocreales; family Nectriaceae; genus Fusarium; species Fusarium brachygibbosum. The sequence goes on from MU249524.1 coordinate 2,036,526, forward strand.
AGGAGGCCAGGGCATGAAAACGTCTGTCGGTTAACACGATGGTCTCAGCGTTCTGGTTGTAATGATCTTGCGAGAAGCTCGCAAATCCCATGGCTGCTGGCAAGTCCAAAATACCACGCGATGCGACGATAAATACGAAACGCAATATGAGCTTGGGATTCAAGGATCATGTTATTATACCGCGCGATATTAGGTCTGGGCTTAGCTGTTTCGACCAGCGCAAAGACCCGACCGACAAGCTTTCGCCCCCAGCTTTGCCGGTTTAATCATCGAGTTAATTCCCCGCAAATGACAGAAAAAAGGGCTGCAGGTTGTGCGTTGTGCTTCTCGGGGGTGGCTTGCGAACCCAACTGACCTGACAATGGATGACTGATGCCCGCTCCAGGTGATAATATGGATGAAATGGCTCGCTAATTAGTCCAAAACTGGCGGGCAAAAGTCGCTGCACGTCACTAAGAACCCCTGGATGTGCTTTCCCAAGCGCGAAGCCACCCCCGCTAAGGCAAATTGAGGGACCATTGGGACACTGGCAGATGCAGGAACAATGTCACGACCCCACTCGCCCGACGAACCGACTGATTCCAAGGGATTGTGAAACCCAAAGAGACGATTTATATGAGGATCATTATATAGATGGAACTTTGCCTATGACCTGCAAAGTCAAAGCGGTACTACTCGACGGACCAAGCAAGACGGAGACGTCAGAGGACGAGGCGGGACAAGATATTTTAGGATATCCATCTCTTAGCGGGTCTTTCAACTACCATACCACCCAGTTTATTTATCGAGGTTTGTTCATCTCGAATCCCCTGGTTGCAAATCAAGTGACCAACCAGCGGGCAAAGGAGCCTCGTTCTTGAGATAATGTCGCTTCGTGACAAGTCCCTTCAGTAAAGGTAACCTCAATCATTAGCTGATTGGTCAAGGCCCATTCGGCTCATCAACAAGACAACGACCTTATTTGACAGAGGAGCCATAGCATCGAAAAACCCCGGAGCCGGTCGAAACCACGAGATTACATCGTGCCCCGTGCTCCACACCGTTCTCCTTTTCGTCCAGAAACCCCGGCTAGATACTGGGGTTCTTGGACTGTCATGGTAATGATGTTCGGCATTGCACCAACGGTTGTCCAGTTTCGGGACTGGGCAACTCACAACCCCAGCTAATTTCATGAGGCACAGGGCACCACAGTCCACAGCGTACCTGGCATGGGGCAGACGGGTACCTGAGTTTTTGGCCTTTTGGCGCCGATATCTTGCATCGTCTCAGGTACCATCAAAACCGCTTTTCTCGGTTAGGTCATCTTGTGTTAATGCGATGGCCGTCTGGGCACTGCAGCCAAGGCCCAGCAGACCAGGTCGCAGGTAGAGGGAATATTGACATGCCCATAAATGATCTTCTTTTAATACGCCGCTCTTTTCCTGCTCCTTCCTTTCGGTTTTCTTCTTCCTCACGGTTCTGTCCTTCGCGAATCTAGGGAGCACCTTGTTAATTTTCGCTTTCGTCCTCTCGTTTCCGTACATCCTCATTACCGCTTCACTCTTTCAGCGGGCATTCGTTTCCTTTACCAACTACAAACCAACTTATTAAGTTTTTGAATTTCCAGCCTTGTCTTCAAGATGAAGGGAGGAATTGCTGCCGCTGCCGTTGCGGCCATGGCCACTGGCGCTCACGCTGCTTACCCTCACCACCGACGTGCTCACGAGATGTTCCGTCGTGGTGGAGAGGTCTGCGTTCCCAGCTGCACCACCATCTGGACCACTTACTATGGCGAGCCGACTCGTAAGTTTTCCTCCAGGCTACTGTTGTCTTATACAAGCAGTAACTGACTGATACAGTTGTCCCCAACCCTCCTTCGCCTCCCAAGCCCACCAAGCAAGCCGTCACTACCCAGGAGGCTGTTAAGCCCAAGCCCACCACTGCTTATGAGGCTCCTACCTACGAGGCTCCCGAGCCTGTTGCTCCCACCACCACCAAGGTCGTTGTCCCCATCCCGACCCCTGAGGAGTACAAGTGCCCTACTCCTGGCACTTACACCTTCCCCGCCACCACCATGACTGTGACCGAGTCTACCACCGTTTGCGTTGGCGAGACTACCAAGGTTCCTGCTGGAACTCACACCATGGGCGGTGTCACCACCATTGTCGAGACTGCTACCACCGTCACCTGCCCCTACGCCAAGGAAACCGAGCACGACGGTGTCGTTACCAGCGTTATCGAGACCACCACCTACGTCTGCCCCTCTGCTGGCACCTACACCATTGCTCCTATCACCAAGACCTGTGAGGAGGAGACCGTTATTGTCTACCCCGTCCCTACCAGCTACGTCCCTGGTACCTACACTGCTCCCGAGCAGGTTGTTACCGTCACTGAAACCGACTACGTTTACGTCTGCCCCTACTCTCAGTCCGGTGTTCCTGCCACCACACAGGTTCCTGAGGCCCCCAAGCCTCAGCCTCCCAAGGAGACCAAGCCCGTCTACGAGGCCCCCGAGCCTCAACCCGAACCCACTAAGGAGGAGAAGCCCACTACCCCTGCGTACGAGGTTCCCAGCAAGGCCCCCGAGGCTCCCAAGCCCGAGAAGCCCGTTTACTCTGCTCCTGAGACCCCCGCTTACACCGAGCCCGCTGCCGAGAAGCCCTCCGAGGCCCCCAAGCCTAAGCCCAAGCCCGAGACTCCCAAGAAGCCCTCCAACCCTGGTAATCTGAAGGGTGGAAACGACCACTACGGTATCACCTACACTCCTTACGAGTCCTCCACCGGCAAATGCAAGTCTGGCGACATGGTTGACAAGGATATTGCTGCCCTTAAGGACGCTGGTTTCCAGATCATCCGATCCTACTCTACCGACTGTGACACCCTCGAGACCGTCGCCCCTGCTTGCAAGAAGTACGGTATTGACATGATTGTTGGTGTCTTTGTTAAGGCTTCTGGCTGCACCTACGAGACCCCCGAGATCAAGGAGCAAGTCGACGCTCTCGCCAAGTGGGCTCAGTGGGATCAGGTTAAGCTTTTCACCGTCGGTAACGAGGCCATCATGAACAACTTCTGCTCTCCTCAGGAGCTCGCTGACCTCATCACTGTCGTCAAGGAGAAGTGCTCCGGTTACAACGGTCCTTACACCATTGCTGAGACCCTCAACATCTGGCAGCGAGAGGACGTCAAGGGTGCTATCTGCGGTGTTGTTGATGTCACCGGTGCCAACATTCACCCCTACTTCAACGCTGAGGTTACCCCTCAGAGCGCTGGTGAATTTGTTCAGGGTCAGCTTGATCTCCTCAGTGGTATCTGCAAGGGTAACGATGTCATCAACCTGGAGTGCGGTTGGCCCTCTGCTGGAGAGTGCAACGGCTCTGCTTGCCCCGGCAAGAAGGAGCAGGCCGAGGCTATCAAGTCCATCCGTAAGACCTGTGGTGAGAAGACTGTCTTCTTCTCCTACGAGGACGATCTCTGGAAGGAGCCCGGTGACTGCAACTGTGAGCGAAGCTGGGGTTGCAAGTCTTCCTTCATCGGTGGCTACTAAGCCCCTCTGGAGGATCTTCGGTTTTGAACATGGCATGCTCAAGCGTCCTTTTGTACGATTCAACTTTTGGAACATGTTGGAATGTTGTATATAATTAATCCATGACCAGCGCCGCCAGGCCATTTACTTCTCCCTTCGCAACTCTCTTCTTCTCGCCATCATCTAGTGACAAGTCCTATCGCCCACGATATCTTGCAAGAGACCCGAGGAGGGAAGTCCAAAGGCCAACGGTCCCTCTTTCTCCCAGCACATCTCGTGACATCTGTTCAAGGGGGGCAATGTCACTTCGCGCTGTCATAAGCGTAACGAAAAGAGAAACGGATAAGGCTGGGTGCTTAGACGGACTTCTTGATGAAACCTGTGTCCAATCCATTCTTCACTTGGCATATTAATCCTTGTCGTTTTGTCACTGTTCTATGTCTGTTCGCGGCAATACTTCACGGTAGATGGGTTTTCACGGCTCTTGAACGAAGCGGAAAGCGAATGTTGTTTTTGGGGAGAGTTGATCTCTACGTATCATCTATACTATAGCCAGGCTGTCATCTAGCCTTTGCTTCATAATCCTATAATCTGTTGGGCAGCTATTGCCTCTACCTATTTGCAGTGTTTGCTGTTATGTTTGTGTATCTCCTTTGATGCAGATTGCCGATAGATCAAGCCTAGGAAAACCCCTGGGACTAGCCGGGCTACATAAGCCCCAACCGACGTCAATCCGGGTAGGAGGGTCAAGTCGTTGACTGACTAATCTGTACTGCCTGTCTTGAGTCGAATATAGGTGAATGGAAGCAACGTCTATCCTAACATTCTTGTATCCCATAGGGGGGATACTCATGTCCAACCTCTAGTCCCCTTCTGGGTTATATACACCATGCAATACAAGGACACTCGACTATTTGCACGTCATGCACGATGCAAGATATGTACTGTATGTCGAGGCGCCGGAGCATCAGTGTCGTGTACATAGGTGAGACATCCCGTCAGCCCCCCCTCCAGCCCTGCGGAACTTCTTATCAGAGGGAGAAGAGACAAATGCCCACGTATTCTAGCGGTCAGGCAGTGGACGAACGGGTCATGGCAGATTCGGAATGACGATGAAACCCTCATGTCTCGGAGCATGTGTTGATCAATTTTCAGCCATCACCCGGCTCTTTTACGAGATTCGTGTATGTCTCAGATGTAAACGTGTGAAGTGTGATGTGACCCATGTGCCAGTACGCATGCATTGGCAATTGAGGCTAACAGCTTGCCGTGAATGTTCGGGAGCATGATAATTGGATGTAAAATTGTGTGGCTAATGATGTGTTTGATCTGCATTCTTCTATTCAAGTCTCCAAACTGTAGCATGTTGAGCTATAATCTGTCCGTCCATGACATTTCCGAACTTGTTCACAAGTCCTAGATTTTCCTAACCAGCCATGCAATAAACCCAAGACCAAATGTTCACTCTATAAAATACATGCCTCCCAAGAAAAAGAGCAGACGCCCGATGCCATCGTACCCATGTCTAGTGTCTTCCAGAATACCAGCCTTGCCGCTGGCTCACATGCTATAGAATAAAGATCATGATAAGAAAAGCCGTTGATAGTAGCATGATGAGCAACTTCATAGCTGAGGGGCTATATTGCTTGTCCCCTTGAGTGTACCATCGTTACCCATATATATAAGCGGCACGCCGGATGGATTAAGTCATAACAAAAGGGGTATAATGCTAATGGAAAAGGAACGCTCCAGATAAATGGGAGCGGCCACCGAGGTGGAGTGGATACAATGATAAAGCTGAACCAAAGACGCACGTTCGGAGACGTCAGGTCCAAGAGAAAGAAGAGATATGGTGCTTTAAAATATAGGCAAAGCGTCTGTCGATATTTGCCTGCGTTGGCAGGACTCACCAAGATGTGAAAACTCGTCACTTCGATAGCGCCATTGATCTGTTGCGTGATCGTGATAGCGACGCCAGGAATTGCGGAAGTAAGGCTCAGGTCCAAGACCAGATCGTTCGAGCTGGAGCAGACCGCCACGATCTCGGTCGCTCACTAGCACGTTGAGGTCTTGTCCATCGTTTGTGAAGGCAACACCACCAATCTCACCAAAAATGTCGACAGTCTGCTTCTTGCCAAAGGTTTGGGCGTTGATGATGTTGATATAGTCGGCCTCCTCTGCAGCGACGAGCACTCTTTCGCCGCTACCAACTGGGGAGAAGCGCAGATTTCGTACTCCTGCCATCTCGGACCGGATAGTGCATAAAGGGGTACTCACTCCCCTCGAATCACACCAGCGGCGAGCATCCCAAATTTTGACACCCTTGTCCTGAAAACCGGTAGCTACTGTCCAGCCGTCGTCGGACCAATCGCAAGAAAAACCATAATCACGATGCCCGGACAACTCTTGCTGAATCTCACCAGTAATGGCATCGGTGATGAGAACTTTGAAGTCATCCCCTACCATGACCCTCAATCGGCCATCAGGGGAGATGCGTGAGCAATTGAGCGGAAACCGATACCTGCTCTGCATTACGAATTGCTGTGTATTGAGATCCATAAGACGGAATCCATGGTCGTTGCTTGAGATGGCGGCAACGGGCCCGGAAGACTGCCGAGGCTTGTAAATCTGAACGTGATTGGTGATGCCTCCCAAATGTTCAGTGATAGTCCCTTCAGAGTAGTCCTTCTTATCATCGGAATCCAGGCTTTTGAGGTAGTACTCGCCGTTAAAGGTTCCTGCGAACATGGCGCCGTGGTTTGCGTCAAGGGTAGAAATAAGAGCCCCGAGACCAGTCATATGATTACTGTGAAGGGCAAGTTCTGTTTGCCCTGAAGCGAGGTTGATCCGGTTGACGCCTTCGCCGCGGGGGTAGTAGACTTGTGACATTGATGGACAAGCCAAGACACTGCGAAGCTGAAAATGAGCAAGGTAGACATCCTGACGAACGATGTACCTCTTGAATCTCATGAAACTCTCGGAAGAAGGGATGTCAACGTCGACCATGTGAGGCTGGAACACATATTAGCAGTTGAAATCTAAAAAGAAACAAACGTAGAGCAGCAATTTACTCACACTCCATCTATCCGAGCCCTCCTTGTTGACATAATTCTTGAAGGTGTCGTTGCGTCTCTGACGCGCATACCTCCGAGTGGTATTCATGGAATCCCAGTCCAAGCCCTGCATATCACATCGATCGCCAAGAAGGTCATCGTACCGGATCTCGCGAGGGGTTTCCTGCGCTTGACGACGGATGTCTTCTGGGCAAGGTGCGTTCAGTCGTGGTGCAAGGGACGAGGAAGCAAAACGGGCCTGATATGCCCAGTGCCTCAGGAAATCAACCAAGCCCAAGTTTTCAGACCCAAACATAGCCGGATTAGGATTGCTGATGAATGGAAGCCCAATTGGAGTTACCGACTCAGGGATTTGAATTTGAGGCGGCTCGGCCGTGTTATCGCCGGGTGTGATGTCCCATGGTGCCGGTGGTGGAACGGCGTCCATGATTAAATCGGAATCTGCTACGGTGGATGGGGATAGGAAAGATTGGGAGATGTAATAGAATGAACTTGTAACGGGGACCGTCCCGTCATTGTCCTCCTGGGGAAGAGAATGTTGGTTATCTGTTTGATGTAGAGGTTCGCTGAAAGTGTCGTCGTTCAAAGGGGCTCCTCCTTCACTGTCGCTCATTTCAGGGTCATAGTCAATGTTATGGTAATTTGGAATATAGTCAGAGTACAAGTCAAAATGTGTATGAGAGGTCCAAGGATCTTCTGATTGGGGCGCACGGATGGAAGCTTCCAAGTCAAGGTCAATGTCGTCTTCCTCCTGACTCTGATCTTGATCTTGGTCCAAGTCGGACTCGGAATTTAAATCGGGCTCGGGGGGTTCTGATTCAGAGTTGTAGACATGGGCATATGTATTTGACGTGTATTGACTGTAGTTGTTTTGATGTAAAAACCCGGCTGTGGTGAAAGTCGTAGAATCGACGGTTCCTACAGCGAAACAAGTCGTAGTGGTGGCGGCGATAGCGGAGACGGCGTCGACTTCGGCAGGGAGCGCATCTGTCATGGGCGAATCGATCACGGGTTCCGGAACGGCATAGGGCTGATCGGGGGTGGAGATGGTAGCAGAATTATACTGGGAATGGCTGGTGTCAGGCTGTAAATATGTCTCGATGTCGTGAGCGTCGTCGTCGACAGCTACAGTGTTGACAAATTGGTGATGATCAGTCTGGAGGGCCTCATCCCACCGCAGAGCCTCGACAACATTCACAGACGGATCAACAATCGGTGATGTCGAATTTGCAACCGGCGGAGGTATGTCGAGTGAGCGGTTCTTGGACTTGTTGAGAGCGGCTCGGCGCATCGTGAGACCAAGGATCTGCTCGGCGCCAGAATGTAGGGGAAAGCCGAAGTTTTTCTACAACAGTATAGCCCTTGAGCGAGTGGCAGAAGGCTTCTGCATGTGGTATGGTCAAGGACCAAAGGGGGGGCTGAAAAGGCCAGAGAGGCTTGGATTCGCTCGCGTGCTAGAGGCGTGTTGGCGGTCTAGCAGATTGGCAGTTGTTGCTTTTTAATAGCGAGACAATTGTCTCTGATCCCAAGATGCTGGAGGACGTAGGGAGGGGGGCGCGCCAGGCTAGAGCGGCGACGGTACTGTACGGTAGAGACAGTCAAGTGTGGGTTGCAGATCGTGGTGGACTGCAGTGAATCAGACTAGACAAGATAGCGCGTCAAGCTGTCTGTCATTGGCGTCAACGGTTGGTAGATGAGGCCAAGGAGCGGGTATCGTGTCAAATACTGAAGTGTTTAGACGTTATGTACTTTGTTTGTTAGTTGTGGTCTCTATCAATATGCCGAATATCCATATGGCACAATATATCCAGACGTAATACCAGCAAGGGTGCGCGGGATAGGGCAGATATGGTATTGTAGGAATGACGAGAAGGTTTAAAGCAAGGGTCGGTTAGAAGTGCGGCGAAGCAGAGTCGAGAGTCAGACTGAGAGTGACAAAATCATGCGATGTGATGTTTGGGGAGTGAGGAGCGAACGAGGGGAACCAAAGGGAATGTGGTATAGTTTTGTCGAATATGAGAAACTCAAGGTCGACATGATAGATGATGAAACTCGACAGCGCGTGGGCCTACTAAAGTTAGAGGGTGAACTAATAAGTTGAGCTAGCCTACGGTAGCCACAACAAAGAGACCTAAAAAGGCTGCCCGCATCTAGGTACGGAGGGATCGACTCCGGTAATCGCCGCGGCTACCTAAATTGAGAGAAGATTTAAAGCCAGTTATAGTACTGGATTAGTACCTAGGCAGGTAAAGTACTTGAGAACGGATGCCTAGGTAAGCCAGTTGTTTCAGCTCTTTGCCCTGCTTGCTTGATGGATAAAACATCCATTGAGCTAAAGCTAACGGCGCCGCCTCTTACTTTGCTGTGATGATGGTAATAATGTGGTTGGTACACATGTATGGAAGGTACGAAGTGGTAATCAATCAGGTGGGGAGTTGCTGGTCATGGAACATGTATGGTATGGTACGGAGACTGGGAAGGAAGGACCCATGGGCGTGGGTTAGATTTCAAAAGGAGACCAGGATGAATGAATGGATGACCTGGGCAGGTAATGTAATGTAATGTAATGTAGGTAATGTAGCTTTGGATTTTGGCAACCGAGAATGTTTCTGTATGCAGGAAATTACTTCCTTTCTATTCTAGCCTGATTTTCAAATAGATACCCGAAAAATATACATGATAGGAACACAAGGCATTGAGATACCGTATATAACAGCGACTGACTCGATTTGTTGACAGTCATTCTTTTATAACGAGTACAGGAACAAAGAATGTGCCTTCCATTTTCCATTCCCCCCCTAGACGGGCGCTAGTGACGGGGTCGACCTGAACGGCGGGAGCGGGTGAGTGGGTTGGCGCGCGGCACCACTCAGGTACTCACTCACTCTGGCATAAATAGGTACCTACCTCCTGCAAGATACAGAAATTAGATGATATTGATATTCAATTTAACAGCACTCGAGGCCAACTTGCTCAATTCCGAAGCCCTTGTCTTTGTTGGAGGCATAGCCTATCTAAGTATCTACTAATAATTTACTACATAAGTACCCCCCTATGCATGCAATTCTATCGGTAAGTACGTACAATACCCTACCAAATAGCGGCATGCCATGGATGCATTATGCATAGAATAGTTACCCGTATCCATTCATTCTTTACAGGTTGGCCCTGGTTATGTACTGGTGGTACTGTACTTGCACGCCTTCCATGCCCCGCCCATCGTCATCCCTGAACGCTTCTGCCCGAGAGATCCCAGCAATGAGATTCCCGATTGAGAGATGCATGCAGACCTAGATACAGGGACCTCTGTCAACATGAAGCAGAACATAACCTTTACTTGATCCTCGGATAAGCATTTGTCAACCAATTTGACTTGATATATTAATCTTACTTCTCATATGTCTCCCGAATAATGCATTGTCTAAATATAGTCACTACCCATGATATGGGGAGCAGAAGACCATCAAGATCCCATGCACTTAATACTCACGACCCTCAACAGTAGAAATACGACAACGCATCTGCAACAACTTTCCACACCGAGTGACCTGCAGATCCAACCAAATGCACCATCATCCCCATCACAAGAGTCCCGCTTACTTTACCTATCCAACTGATCAGTGGTAATTGAGTGTACACTACACTAGGTATACAAGTATAAACCACAGCCTGCTTCTTGTGTTACCCCAGCCTGACACATTCTTTCGCAAACCTGGATCATTTTGAGATATCCGCCGTCACACAGCATTCGTGGAACAGTGGGTGGCTGTGATCGAGCCCATACGATGTGCTGTGTAACCAGCCAAGAGCATCAGGTGGAGAAGAGAAAAGAAGAAGAGCAAGATACCGGGAAATCTTGGTCTATTGCCACGAGGCAAACCAACCCGCATCACAATAATAAGCCATGTATGTAGTAGGTATGCATGCGTGTACATTGAGTACTGCACAATACCTAGACTAGAGATTTACTTACAGGATAAACGAATGGCAGACATTGGATCACCTTCCATATTTGAGACAATGTGCAGCAATTATTTCTTGACCGGTCTTGTCTTTTTAGTCACTTATCATAGGTAAGTCAGGGAAATATTGAGGCCTTCTGCTTTATACCAACCTGACTGTGCTTGTCTCAAACCAGAAACTGCACCCTCTTTCTCGGAACCTACGCTTGATCTTACTCGTCATCTGTTGTCTTGGCTTGACCTGGCCTTATTTATTCGCCTTGACTAGTAGTGAGTGTCAGGTTGTCACCCGACCTGACGAGACGCAATATACTTGACTAGACTGCCTGCAGATTACCTTACTGCCCAGTAGGTATTACAGGACGTAATGAGAAACACCCCCGCCCACAGCCTGACCGGCAGACAAGCTCATTTTATTGGTCTTGTCTCATCTCTTGTCCCCCATACCCGCCAAGCCACAGGAGCACCCCCACAGGAGTGCACCACTGCAATCCCACGAACCTGGAACGCAACAGGCAGTGGAAAGGAAATGCTTGACGTAGCACAAAGACGTGAATTCTCTAGGCGAGCAACAACAGAGCAGATTGCCTACTGTAAAGCTGCAAGCGGATCCGATCTCGCCTGAGCTGACCGACAAGGCAATTAATCGTCTATGGGTGGGTAGCCTTTAACCTCTCGTGGCTTTGGATGCAGCTCAAGTGTCCTTGAGAATGGATACTCTCTGTCCCTTTTCTCAACTCCAACACTCAAAAGAAAGAAATAATGACTCGTGCTAACCACTGCAACTTGTATGTAATCGGAGCAATGGACTCCGTGTATGAATTTTGCTATAGAAATGTCTCTTGGCCCCCACTAAGTTATCAATGATCTATCACCAAACCCACTCATCGACTCGGTCAGTGCTTCATTTGTTGTCATAGTCTCATCCTCCGGCTATACCTCGCTCAATTGTACGCTAACGTCTTCATTTGTTTATTCAAGTCGCTGGATGGCTGGCTTATAAAGTTGATATATCATAAACCTATCCCGTGATTCGGTTTAGACGCGCCGCCTCTTCTGTTGTCTCCTCCCTTCATTCAACATCGAACGGGCCTCTTTTCTGCCTCTGCGTATTTTAGTCCACACGACCTTTTCTTTCTTTCTTTCTTCCCTCTTCATACTTCACCGGCTCCGCGGGTTCCCTCTTTGCTTTTTCTCATCAGAAATGATACATCATCTCAGGCGTCATTTCTTGCCGGCGAATAGAACGGAGGATGGCCTCCACTTAAAGAACAGAAATCTTCTGTCACCTTTCTTAGGGCTTGGTTATTATGTAGCAAACCAAGTCAAACACCTTCCATGATTATCTGTTTGCCGTGACAAGAATGAGGAAGAGCAAACTTGGCTTAAAAGAATAGATATATCATATCCAGTGACTCAATGGTTCCTTAAGTGCAAACTACTGTATCATAGAATTATGCTACAATGCCTTGAGTAAGTAAGCCAAGTTTATCCCCTACAGCATGAAACTTACGGATATTATCCGAAGGCTCCCATTTGTCGAATCGCGAAAAAAGCAACGTCTGGCAGCTCATTTCGTCTCATACCATGTCCCCAGCCAAGAAATCCCGTATTCAATCCGCACACCGAGAAGCGGGTTTCTTGGGGTCTCTTGTGTGTTTGTGTGTCTGTCTGTATCTATCTTTCATCAACTTTCAGCTCTCACGTTACACAACCGCCGCGACTCGAACCAGGGAGGGGGCTGCTCAGCCTTCAAACCTCGGTCTTTGATTGAACGTTGTTCATTTCCCTCGCCTTGTTTTCTCTTCTTGTCTTGAGGCTGGAATTGTTGTCGCTGTGGATCGTCGGCTTGCATAGCCTATTATTGACTTGACCTCTGCGATCTGTCTCGGCTTTGATACAGTATTGACTCAATCACGATGCAGCCAAATAACCTTTATCTTGTTGCTTGCAAACCCCATTGACCGAGTCGAGTCTTTTGCCGGGCCGGCATCACCTATGCATGTTGCCGCTTTTGATATCCGATCTGGTTTGTCACATTCAGCCCTGTTCTCTAGCTTGGGCCGATCTCACAACTCAGACGCCAGTCATTGACAGTCATTCATATGTCCTTCATAAGCTTTTCTTTCCTTGATTGACCGCTACTTACTTCCGTCTAGATTCTGCACGACTATGCTGGTTCCCGTGCACGTCACTCGTCCTAACATGTCTCATTTCATTGTAAATTCATATGCCCTCTGCTTTTAGCCTCACCCTCCTTACGCGCGCCGTCCCTGTGTATTTGAACCTGTCACACTTGTTTACAGCTTGTTCACAAGACCTCGAGTGGCCTTGAGCTGCACCAACTTCTCAAGAGCCTCGTCGATGGCAACCAACTCGCCCTTGGATTGAGTGGCCTGGTCGTCTCGGTTACGGATGTTGAGAGTGCGTGACTCTTTCTCCTCAGCACCAACCACTGTGTATTTTGATTAGTAACTTGTCAACGAAATCAATGCTTTTCTAAGCTTACCGAAGATGAAATTGTACTGTTCCAGTTGGCCAGTGCGGATCTTCTTCTGGAAGGTGTTGCTGCTCAAGTCCACATCGCTGTACAATCCCTTGGCCTTGAAGATCTTCTGGACCTCCTCGGCGTAGTCGTTGGCAGCGGGCATAACAGGCACAACCAAGACCTGTCGGGGGCTGAGCCAGAATGGCCACTTTCCACCAAAGTGCTCAGTGAGGATACCAAACATCCGCTCGAAACTGCCCAGGACGGCTCGGTGAATCATGACAGGGCGTGCGTAGCCAGCAGGGAGCTCTTCCTCGGGGTTGCTGCCGTCGCTAACTCCTGTCTCACCCTTGTTGGCGACATATCGGAGCTTGAATCGTCGAGGCAGGTTAAAGTCGAGTTGCATGGTACCGCACTGGTGCTCACGTTTCAAGGCATCGAACAGGGCGATATCGATCTTGGGGCCGTAGAAAGCACCATCACCGGGGTTAAATTCCCACTTGGCACCGGTCTTCTGGGCAAAGGACTCAAGAGCCTCCTCAAGTTTCTTCTCGGCCAAATCCCAGGTGGCAATATCACCAACGTATTTTTCAGGTCGAGTGGAAAGCTTGAGCTTGAACGTGAAGCCGAAGATTCCGTAAACGCTGCTCAAAAAGTCGAAAGCGGACTCAATTTCCTCTCGGATCTATTATGCGTCAGTAGAACTCATGCGCAGCCAGTGTCAAATCGTCGTACCTGGTCAACAGTACAGAAAATATGAGCATCATCCTGCTGGAAACGACGGACTCGTGTCAACCCAGAAAGTGCGCCCGAATACTCGTTACGATGTAAAGTTCCGAAGTCGGCCATCCTCCACGGTAGGTCCTTATATGTGACATCTGAATGGGCGAAGATCTTGCAGTGGCCGGGGCAGTTCATGGGCTTTAAGCCAAACTTTTCTTTCTCAACCTCGAATGTGAACATATTCTCTTCGTAGTGGCCCCAGTGGCCAGACGTTTTCCACAGATCCGCCTTGTACATGTTGGGAGACATGACCTCTTCGAAATCTCGCTTTTGGTACTCGCCCTTGATCAGATCCATCAAGGCATTGTAAATGCGAACACCGTGAGGAAGGAAGAAGGCGGATCCAGGAGATGCCTCATCGAAGAAGAAAAGCTTCTGGTCTTGACCAATCTTTCGGTGGTTGCGCTTGGCAGCCTCGGCCAGGAAGTGCTTGTACTCCTCGAGGGCCTTCTTGTCGGGGAATGAGACACCAGCAATACGCTGCACAGATTCGTTCTTGCTGTCACCAAGCCAGTATGCCGCCGAGTTCTATAGTATGTCAGCTGCAGTCCATCTCAGAATGTTTCTAATTACATACCTTGAGAACTGAAAAGGCCTTGATGTTACCGGTGGTAGGGACATGAGGACCTCTGCACAGATCGATGAGGGGACCACATCTGTAAACGGTGCTCTTGGTGCCATCAGGGACTCGCTGTTGAATGAAGTACTTCTTGTACTCGCTGTAGTCGAACATCTCAAGAAGCTCCTCCTTGGTCATCTCGAGACGCTCGAAAGGCTGCTTCTGCTTGACAATGCTGTTGGACAGTTGTTCGAGAGCCTTCTTGTCCTCTTCAGTAACAGATTGTCTGAGAAAGTATTAGCGGATACACATAGATCGAGCAGAGACTTTTCCGACATACTCTCCCATGTTGGCCATATCATAGTAGAATCCAGGAGGATCCTCAGTAGGGGGGCCGTTGCAGAGGTAGCATCCGAAGCGTCGCTCCGCGGCCTCTCCAAGAATATGGGCAGATGAGTGCCAAAATACCTTCTTGCCTTCGGTATGGTCGAAGTCGAGAAACTCAACCTTGCAGCTCTTCTCGAGAGGTCGAGTCAGATCCCACAGCTCACCGTCAACTCGGGAAATGACAGTGCGCTCGAAAAGCGACTTGGAGATGTTCCTGGCAATGGCGCCGGGAGTGGTCTCCCATGAAGTTCCCTTCTCCTCCTTGCCATTGGGGAGGGAGATGACGATTTCCTCGCGGGGTTTCGCTGTTTGCTTTGTTAGCCGATGCGATGCGGCTCGAGTGTTGCTAGCACGGGAAGGATTGCATCACGCACCAGCGATTTCGGCGTCCTGGCGGGCCTTGATCTTGTCGAAAATATCAAGTCGGTGCTGGATGAATTGCGGGGGCTCGGTCATCTATAAGAATCGTTAGAAGTTTTCGAAATTGGATATGATACTGTGCAATGCATCGCGACCAAGGGAGGGGCACAAACCTCGAGGCCAGAAGACTTTCCACCCTTGGCAGACTTGTCCTTGGGCTGCTTCTCCTTGGGCTGCTTAGCAGGTCGAGAAGGAAGGCTCTGCTCATTAGGAACTTCGGCCGCCTTGGCGGAATCGGCTTGATCGGTCGACATGTTGAGAACCTCGCACTGATGTTGAAGATTTGGTGGGAGAGTTGCAGTCTTGAAAGTGGTCTTGCATCGATGGCGGGGCACAAGGGGGCATTAAACACGAAGGTGGGGTTGAACTTGAGTCACTGATCGGGTTTGGCAGGGGCTCAATTCTGCCCGCAGCCTGATGGAAGGGTGCTAAGATTCTGGTACCTGTGGGCAACGGGCGGGCTCCTCCTACGCGGGAGAGGGGGGGCTGGGTTTTTAAACATACCACGTACGTAGATGTTCAACGAATAATACAGTGTTCAGGCCCATTAAAATGTTCTTATCGACTCAACTGTTGTATTTTAACTGGACAGGCACTTATCGTGTACTGTATTATCTACACACTGACACTTTACAACATGTTCAGTTTTAACAACATGTTGAGAGATGATGGTCAATTCTTTCCATTTCTACCTCTATCATGATGTTCTTGCTTACAGTGCTGTTATCCCCTATAACATACCGCTGAGCCCGGGTTATAGTGAGCTGGGCTGGCCTCAAGAAGCTTAGGTTCCAATTTCAACTTATCGTTGATGGACTCCTGGCCTATCAGACTATGCACCTCACTGGTACCAGGTAAACTTCTGTATTAACTATCGTTGCTCGAACGGCACGTATGCTTTGATCTGCAGCCAATTCTGCCGTGCCGCTCACTAACACGACGGACGCATGAATGACAGAGTCAAGTCGAGAGCCTGATCATCACGCAAGTACACTCGCGATCAACAACGTGGTAGACCATTTACTCTGAGGCTGTAAACTTGACTCATCCAGAATGAACATCTTCTCTAAATGCAGGGGTATCAGACCAATTTCCAACCCAATAATCCATAACGCCTTGCCGTAACAACTATAAATGCCTTAAATCCAAAGAAGGAAAGAGAAACGTCCAAGGCACAGAATTCGCAGGCTATTCATAGTCCGTATCGTGTGACACATTCTTCCTTATGCGCCTCCAAGCAATCCAGTGCGCAGACCCTGGTTCCGCACTTCATACATCGCACTCGTCCCCAGTATCCGCAAACCTCGCAGAACGATCGGACAGGATATTTTTTATCTCTAGTACCCGTTGCTTCACCATAGTTGAGAGGAGGGTATGCAAGAAGCTTGCGCAGTTCTTCGTCTGATGGCATCTCAGGCACACGCGACACAAGCAATGGGTTATTGTCGCCCGGATGAGCCGCTGCTGGGGATCTCGACGGTTCGGGCAGAATAGGCGGTAAGTTTCCGTCGGTCATCGTCGTGTCCTCGTCTTGCGGTGGTTTGGAGGATGAAGGGGTGTCTTTTCGGCTAACAGAGGGACGCTTGTTGTTTGCGCCAGATGCGCGAGAGATTGCAGGGTTGGACTCGGCGAGAGCTTGCATTGCGAGAAAATCGTCCAGGTGATTTCCAAAAGTTTTCTGCGATTGTAAAATCTTTCGAACGTTAGGTGTATGCTTCCCTTGGGCTGTCGGGTGTTAGTCCTGGACCAAAGTAACAGCAAGTCAGCCAGGACACACCTCTTCCACTTTTCACAGGCAACGGTATCGTATTATCCTTTCCACCATCTTTATCCAAGGCCTCGACTTCCTTTCGAATCTTGTTGTCTTGTCGGGCCGTCAAATCGCTGTATGTAAGTCCAGGAACATTTCTGGCGCGTTTCCTGTTGGTCGGTGCTGTTGAGCGACTGATGGTGTTATCGGGGACATAAGCCCATCCTGGCGCTGAGGTTGTCTTTGCGCTGGCGAGCTCGATGACCCCGAAGTTGTTCATTGTCGCGTGATTTCTGATAGCATGAGAAACAATGAAACGTAGAGAACACAATGGCAGGTCAAGAGTTTCAAGAACCTTGGTTCGTCGGCATCGCTACGAAACCCACCCAACCTCTAGGCCCGTAGATGTCGTGACGTAGCCAATCACGAGCCGCAAAGCTCAGTACAGCAAAGACAGGGCACTGTGACTCTGCCGAGCTCAGAATATTCCGAGCACCCGGCTCCGACGAGCACCTACAGATACCTGTAACACTGTAGCTCTCCCGTACCTCTGACGCCTATCGCTGTCGTTCGTTGTCGCCATCACGTAACGTAGCTAAACACCTCAACCTCAATTCTCTCCCGCCCACGCGCACCCTCCGAAATCGACAGCAACATCGAAATCACAACAATGTCTTTGGCCTCAAGAATCTTCTCTTCCAGCAGCCGCGCGCTCGCTAGCCGAACCTTTAGCACCTCTGCCCGACGAATGGCCGATGCCTCGCCTCTTCCTGCTCGGAAACCCTTGGGAGCCTTCCGTGGAGGGTATGTTAGGGCCTAGAAGTTGCCTTAAGGGATTGAGATCGCTGACTTTGCGACCAGACTCTTTGGTTTCCTCCTTGGTAGCTTCCTGTCTGGCAGCGCCGCCTACAGCTATCTTCTCAAGGAATACAAGACTGCCAACGACCTGTTGACTGAGGATATCTACGTACGTAGCCAGGAGGACGAAGAAGTTGACAGATTCAACTCTCTTCGCTCAAGACAAGGCCGAATACTAACAGTGCTCTTATCGCAGACTCTCCAGGCTTCCATCACCCGCCTTAGCAACCACGTCCAGGCCCTCGAGACCAGGACACAGGGCAAGAAATAAATGGGCAGGAAAGCAGATGTGAGGAAAATTGTATAAAATAGTTTGAGTTGCGAGACAGGGTTGACTCGTCTAGCTGGCCAGGTGGAAGCGGTGGTATCATGACGCCTCTCATTATGTCCTGTTTCTGGGCGACGAGGAAATATATCACGGAAAGCATTCGAGGAGATCTGTACGATTCTGTACCACGTTGTCAGCACATCTGCAAAACTCAGTTAACAAAGATTTTGCAGTTTGCATAAGCATACATGTAGCAAATCACTGTTCATTTCAGATAAAGACATCAAGGTAGTAGTCAAGTCATGAAAGAGTCTCATTGCCCACGAGAATTTAAAACCTAAGAGGTGCGATTAAATCTTAGCACCATCAAAACCCGCGCCCGTGAAATCAGTTATACCCCATTTTGTATACTAATAATGCGACATCAATTCTTTACAGCTCATCGTGGACATCCTCCTCCTCAGCCTTCTCATCCTTCTTCTCCTCACTGGCGGCAGGGGCAGCCTCCTCAGTACCCTCCTCCTTGACGGAGAGCTCAGCGTTGTACTTGCCGTTCTCCTTGATGAAGTTGGCGAGGTCCTCGACGGTACGAGAGCCCTGGTAGGTGACGGGGGCGTCCTTGCTACCAGCGGGGTAGAGCTTGATGGTAGGGAAACCCTGAATCTCATCGGGGACGTCGTTCTGGGTAGCATCAACCTTGGCGATAACAACCTTGTCCTTGAACTCAGAAGCGGCGTACTGAGAAGCAAGGTCGTCGTACTTAGGAGCAAGAGCCTTGCAGTGACCGCACCAAGGAGCGTAGAACTCAATCAGGACATCCTTGGTGTCGTCGAGGACGATGTCGTTGTAGCTCTTGGCGACGACAACGGTAACGGGACCCTCCTGGGTCTCGGGGATGGGCTCAGACTTGATGCTGGGCTCGATCTTGCCAGCAGCGAACTCCTCAACAAACTTGGCGATGCTGTCGTGGGTGATCTCCTTCTCCTGGTCGAAGGGGAACTTCTGGTTCTTGACAACCTCCTGAATGGCGAAAGAGGGGAACTTGTCGGTCTTGAGGTTCAAGTTACCGGCGTGGGCACCGAAAGCCTTGGCATCGATGGTGGCAAAGTTGATCTTGCCCTTGAACTTCTCAGCGATGGGCTTGAGGGCCTCGCCGAGCTCCTTGCGCTCCTCCTCGGTCTCGGAGAAGATGTAGGCAAGGGGAATGCCGGCGGACATGTAGCCAGCGTAGGTCTCAGGGCCGACCTCACCAATGAGGGGGGTGGCGGCAGTGGAGATGAAAGAAGAGATGGCCTCCTCCTCGAACTTCTCGGTGAATGTGTTCTTGCGCTCATCGAAAGCCTTGTAGACAACCAGGGCGGGGGCCTTGACACCCTCAGCCTCGGCAACAGCGGCGTCGTTGACACCACCGAAGAGGTAGGTGTCACGGAGACCCTCAGCAAGCTTGGAGAAGGTTTCGTTGGAGCTCTTGTCATCGGCGTTGAGGTAGGCAACGACAACGACCTTGTCGGCGGTCTTGAACTCCTCGAGGGTGTCCTTTGTGAGGATGGAGACAGCGGGGAGGGACTGCTTGATCATGTAGGAGGTGATACTGGAGAATTGGCGTTAGTTGGAATCTTGACAGATCGCAATCAATGTCGACTTACCCAGCAGCCTTGCGCTGACCAGCGTAGGGAGTAACGTTCTCAAGGCCACGGAAGACCTTGAGGGTGGGGTAACCCTCAACGCCGTGGTCCTTGCAGAGGTCAGACTCCTCAGTGCAGTCGATCTTGGCGAGCTTAATGTTCTTCTCCTTGAGGGTAGTGGCAGCCTCCTCGTACTCGGGGGCGAGAGCCTTGCAGTGGCCGCACCAGGGAGCGAAGACTATAGAGGAGTTCTGTCAGTAGCCGGTCTGCGAGGGGAAGGTGTCGTCAATCAAGACTTACACTCAGCAAGGACAAGGTCGTTGGACTTGACGAACTCGTCAAATGTGGCCTTGGTCAGCTGGGTAACATCTGAGTCGGCAGCAGAGGCATAGGCAGCCAAAGCAGCCATGAAGCTGCAAGCGATCTTCTTGTGGTGCATGGTGGGCTGTCTGGTTATGGGGGTATCCTAGAAAAACACAAAGAAATAGCTTCGCTGGGACAGACAAGCAGACGAGATAAGTAGGAGGAAGAATGGAGGTCTGGAGTGGAGGGAAGATGGGAGAGAGTTTTGTAGTTGGAGCTTGAGGACAGGTAACGTACATCCAACCCACAGTGCTGTACTGTACCGTACCGTACCTACTGTTAAAGTGTGGTTCCCGCTCGGCTCAGTGGGCGGCGAGATGTTCCAGTGGTTGTCTGTCTTGCAAGTTCACCGGGCCCGGAGCCAACACCCGCTCAGAAAAGGTGGAGGAGACTTCCGGGGGGTCCATCTTTCAATTGAACAAGTGTCCCTTTTGCCTGGTGGCAGGTGGCACTTTCACGTCTTTTCTGTGTGAGGAGAGCGCCCCCCGTTGATCTGGCCCCATACCGCCGGAGCTGCAGCTGCAGCCCAGCACGGCCCCTCCAAAGCGGCGGCGGAGGGTACTCGCCGCTAGTCTAGTTTTGGGTGTAGTGGTGGTCTGGGGTCAGTGATCATTGGCCAGAGCTGTCGTACAGGATGCGCCAAAGCCTCAAGGCGGCTGTAGGGACCTTGAAGCCAGGGGCACTTGATGGGATCGTCACCCGCCTGGCTTTGGACCTCACTGATAGGAAACGAACGATGGATATTATGTATGGTCGACCAACAAATGATACAAGTTTGGTGAAACCATTCAGAGGATCAGATTCAAAACACACTAGAATACCTACCTAGTTAACATGCGGATGTAACTTTGCATTAACATCAATGCTTTCTGTTCTTAATTATTGATTGTCCTCACACTACGACTACGTAATTAAGTAGTATATGGGTTCCCTTGGAATCCAATCCTAACAAAGGACAGATTGGGGAAGTGCAAAGACAGTTGCCCAATTGAGCCGCAACAAAACGGGATTTGATGCTCCGAAAGACTCGTGGGGTATGTATCCTAGAATAATTTCCCCTAGAAAACTGACATGACCTGACTGCTAAAGTCTCTTCAGAATGTGGCAATCAATAAATCCATCGCAGGGCTAAAAGAAAAAAGGCCACGTCTCTAGGACAGCCTGCACAGCCCAGCCTCGTCTTACTCAAGACAAACTATCTTTCCAAGGCGCAGAACTTAGCTGGGGTCCCATTCGTCACCTGCTTATTGATGGATGTTTTTGAATTATTAATCCTGGATTGTAGGTTTGGCGCAGATAAGCCATAAGTTTCTCGTACAATAGGTTTTGACGATGTTGATTACAGATCCTACTAGTAGTTTTGCAACGCCATTCCTGGGCGCCTACTGCAACTAACTCTAGAACTGCATACCATTTAGCTTATACCATCTTATATCTCAGTTCAATTGATGGCTTGAACCTCGGTACAAGGCCTGCCTCGGGGTTATAGAAAACACAAGTCTACCCGCCTAAGGGACAAAATAATTTAGTCACTTTAGGTCATTTTAGACACACTCTTAGGCTATTTATTTTCAGTACCCTAAGCTTAGGATCTATGTAATCTCTCACCCCCTAGGCCTGTCATCGAAGGAATTGAGGCGAAATATGATTCCACTTTATTGAACATATCGGCCCCACGTCTACTCGTTACGGCCCCACCATCGCTGTCTACAGCCTCGCACTCCTCGATGACACAGCATGCCAGAGACCGAAGACAACGAATCTTTGCAAACACAATTCGAAGACCTCAAGGTACTCGCAAGCCGCTATTGTCTATCGATGATGCTCATGAAGATTAAACATGATAAAGTCAAGTAGTCACTGAGAAATATATCGAGCAAATCGTTCTTATATCAACGCTATCTATACTTCTCCCACGATTCCTTATATAACATGGTTGTAATCCCTTAATTGCTGCGTTGCTTACGGTTCTTTGGAGTTGCTCGATGATACTGAATTGGCCACTTGACTTCAACGTCCAGCTGGTCTGCGGCGCTGAGTACAAAGTCTGGCTCTCGAAGGAACTGTCTTGCAGCGAGCACGAGATCAGCCTTTGGATCCTCACCCTCTTCAACCAGTGAACGAGCAAAGGGACCGTCAGTAATATAGCCAACTGTTCCGATCAGAAGCTCCTTGCCATTGACACGCAATGCCTCACGGATTTTGCCTGCGAGATCTGTTTGGAGCGTCTGGTGAACCTTGATCTTTTGTGCCTTCAGGTTGCCACCGCTGCTGATATCGAGAACGTCGACCCCCAATCCTGGGAGTTGTTTGGCTAGACGAATGCTGCTCTCGACGTCCCAGGATGGTTCGTTGTTCCATTCCATCCACTCAGTAGCAGAGATGCGCACCCAGAGGGGTAATTCCTCGGGAACAACGGCTCGAATAGCTTCAGTGATCTCGAATAGGAGGCGGGTACGGTTCTCAAAACTTCCACCATACTGGTCTGTTCGTTTCTGCAAGTCGTGTTAGCCTTCAGCCATTTCGTTATGAGTGCCAGGGATGGCTTACGTTGGTGAGAGGCGAGAGGAACTGGTGGAGGAGGTAGCCATGAGCTGCGTGGATCTCAATTACATCAAAGCCAGCCTTGACAGCTCGCACAGCAGAATCTTGCCATTGTTTCACAAGGGTCTTGATCTCTTTGGTCGTCAACTCATGTGGCGTTCCAAAATCATCAGCAAACGGAATGGCACTGGGCCCAACGATATCATCGGGCCAGCCTCCGACTTCCTTAGTAGCAAGTGCTTTGTTCACAGAACCACCAATCCAGGGTGCGACTGTGCTCGCTTTTCTGCCAGCCTGTATTATATGTTAGTTTGAGTACCAATCTCGACTTCACCCCATCAGGTTGAGCTTACATGTGCGAGCTGAATTGCAGCTTTCGTATTCTGACTGTGAATGAAGTCTGTAATGCGCTTGAGAGGCATAATCTGGCTGTCTTCCCAGAGGCCTGAGTCCTCAGGACTGATACGCCCACGAGGCTCAACAGCAGTAGCCTCAACGAAAACAAGACCGGCGCCTTGGAGAGCAAATTGTCCGAGATGGACAAGATGGAAATCTGTCAGGTGACCATCCTGAGCCGAGTAAGTACACATGGGAGAAACGACAAAGCGGTTCTGGAGTTCAACGCCTCGTGTACGGAGTGGCTTGAAAAGAGTCGGCGTCGAATCGGTCTTGAGCGGGGTACCGGCCGGAGGTTCTTGGGCCGGGGTGAAGTAAGGAACCCCGGCGGCTGCCTTGTTGTGAATTTGGCTACCCATGGCTGCTGATGATAGTTCAGAGTGATGTTCAGTTTATCCCGTTACAAAGGCTGTGGGATATGCGAGTATTTATGCTAAGATGGGGTTGGTAGGTAACAACTCAGTCAGGCCTCTCCAGGTCTGGCTACAGAATCGGTCGACTAGGTATGGACTCCCACAATATCAGAAGTATCCACCAATCAAGCTGTAAATAGTATCGAAATGGAAGCTGGTTGTCTGAATCTTTCTTCCGGGGATTTGAGGGTAGGAATGATATTTATATAAACTGCCTTGCACTACTAACGTTAGCTATCAAAAACAGTCTCTGTTGTCAACAGATTGAGGGTATCAAGCACTAGATTTGCTCAGATACGCGAACAATGACGTGAGTAGAAAGATGGCCCTTTACTAAGATCTCTATACTTATTATTCATCTTCCACTCGGCTTTGCTATCCGGAGGACATATTCGTGCTAGGTTCTAGATTTTTCGGAAGGCAAATGCTGAATAATCTAATCACCACTACTACCCTAAGCCTCTGGGCTGATAACGTTATTGTCCTTTTGATGATTGCCTCCACGAGGACATCCATGCATATGCTGTTATTATATGGATACTTGTTTTTATTAATAACAGCAGAAATCTCTGCTTGAAGAAGAAGAAGGAGAAGAAGAAGAAGAAGAAAAATCAAATGTTGAGCTGGTATTAAGCTTCTCCCGTCAGCCTCCTTGCTTATGAAGTTCCAAGCACGCTAGTAAGTAAGAATAGGGAGTAGATACTTGGAACCAATTGCTCTGCTAGAAAGAGGTCATACCCGTCTGGTTGAGGCACTAGGCTTCAAGTTGTCTGTGGTAGCTACTAGTATATTGCCTCGTTCGTTAATGGTGTCGCTTTCTTGCTTGACATCATCAGCAGTTAACCATTGCTTGCACTGAAAGGATAGATAATGTTGGGCCTTTCCTTCGAATCGTTAGAATCTCGAATCGTCTCAGCAACTATGTTATGCTTCCATACACAACCCTCCTACTCGAAGTTCAAAGAAACCGCAATGTCCAAGCTTCGAGATTGTTTCACACGCAACCAGGTCGGCAACACTAACTTTATTCAATGCATGTAGCTAGCCGAAGTCAAATGCTGGTGTGGCGGACGCAGGAACAAGTTTAATGATCACCAGTCCCCTGAACAAGCCGCCGTCATGAAACGCCATAACCACATCCACGGCCCGCGCCGTGGTTTGGCTCAATTTCCAGCATGGGCATCAAATGTTTCAAGTGAATGCAACAATCAGAGCGAAGGTTTAAAAAAGTTCTTTTGATGACTACCACACAGGATAGACGTCTCATTTAGTGACATGCTTCCACAATTGGATCCCAAATCGTGGTCTATAAACACGCTGACATTCTAGGCCAGCATCTATTGATCGCAACCAAAAACTCCGAATATCGCTCTCCCGGCTCATCATGAACATGATGACCAAATTCAATTACCACGTAAATTCAACAAGGCATTAACCAACACTCATCAGTAACTTATTCCTGGTGGGTGGGCTTGAAGGTCCATCGCTGGTTCTCGGTGCCCTGGGCAAAAGGAACGCCGAGCTCAAATAGCCGGAGGACGACATCAGAGAAGTCCTTGAAGAAAGCATCGTTGTCCTTGGCGTACTTCTCGACCCAAGGCTTAAACTTCTTGTCCTCAATCAAAGCAATGTCGCTGGGAAGCATCATGAGGGACTTGGTGGACTTGTCCTCGTACTGAGCAGGGCCGTTCCACTTCTTCCACTGCCACTTCTCCTCAACGAGAAGACGGAAGTAGTCGTTAGTCAGGACAGTGGGAGAGAAAGTCCAAGGGCCACTGTAGCCGGATCGGTCGGTGTGGCATCGACCAAGAGCGTGAGCACCAGATAAGGCAACAATTTCTTGATCGTTGAAGCCCATGCGGCCGAAGATACCTCGGAGATGATCCTGGCGCTTGGAGGCGTCAGGGAGACGACCATCGGGTGTGCAACCAGAGACATCGCGGTCGGAACGGCCAGGTCGGTAAGGAATAACGGGGCCCAGCATCTCCTGAATAGCACAAACACCAGCAAGGATCCAGAGATCAGAGTAGGTAATCCAAGGGTACTTCTCCTTGACAGGCTCGAGGAAGTTACGGGCGGCGGCCAGACCGGCGTTGGCACCATGGTCAGACTCGGGAGCGAATCGCATGGTAGCTCCATTGCTGCCGCCAGTACCAGTCTCCTTGTCGTAGGTGCCACTGGCGTGCCAGGCAAGACGGACCAGAACGGGACCATAGCTGCCATCATCGTAGTCATCCTTCTCCTCCAAACGAGCGGCAATCTCGTTGTAAACCTTCTGGTAATCCTCCTTGCTAGGGTTGAAGACCTTGGGGGTGGCGGAAGAAGCACCGTTGCTGTAAAAGTAGAAGCCAGCACCTCCAGCAACAGCGGCACCAGTCAGCCAAATCCAGGCCGAAGAGGACTTCTGTGCGGGCTCGGAAGAGTAGTAGCGGCGACCCTGCTGGCGGATGACCTGTCGGGGAGCAATAGCGAAGCCATTGCGAGTGGCGCGAGTGGCCGCGCGAGCAAACTGTCGGGTAGCGAAGGCCATCTATGATACGGAAATGTTAATGTCAATTCGAGGAATGGGTGAGCAGGAGAATGAGGCCGACTAGTACATGTGTGTCTGTTCATTGTTGGGTGCTAGAGGGGTATGGAGCTTGTAGTGGAAGCAGACGACTTGAACGTACCTTGAATGTAAGATATCGCAAAGTGCTGAGACGTTTTAGAGAGGTAACTTCACGAGGAGGGGAAGAGAGAAAGAATGGGAAGGAAAGGAAGGAAAGAAGGTCTGAGACGAACGGTACCGTACCTTCCTATAAGAAGGGATGGCGTCGGTTGAGTTTGGCGGGAAACCGAGGGCGAAACGGGGGACCTGCCGTGTCAGTGACCGTTAGTCACTTCCGACCCTGACTGATAAGTTCAGCTGCCGCCAGAACACGATTCATGGAAGGCTGCAGAACGTGAATGGCAAAGCTTCCATTCTTCCATTCACTGTCCATCAAGTCCGTCTAGGCCCTCTGATCCCCATTCTACTCTGGAGGCGGTGGCTGTTCTTTGATCTCGCCTCAATGTTCACACAGTAAAGAACCTCTGCTTTCGCATGAACCCTCAGACTTTCATGCTCGATTAGTGCCTGTCCAAAGACCTGTGGGTCGTGGATTCCAATGATTCCTCACATCATTTCCCCAGGTCGACCTCTTCGGAGCGGTACCGGCTTCATGAACCGGTGCCACGTCTTGAAATTGGTCTCTAGTCATTGGTCAATTCTGTATCAGAGTCCCGATATTTTTCATCTTTGGTGGGGGATGACGCCGGGATGGATCCAGTGGAGTCGGTGGGGATCCTTGGTCATAAAGACTCTCCTGCTTCTGAGAGGACACTAATGCTGAGGCCTGTAAAACAATGGCAGGGGTTGCTGTTGTGTGGAACATCAAACTGTTACAGTTAACTTATGCCTGCTTCTGATAGCGACCATCGCCTTGCCAGGAGGCTCATGAGGAGTCGTCAAAACGGCTGCCATGTGTCAGATGAGAAAGCGAGACCCTTTTCGGCTGTGAGCCACAGGGCGACCAACCATCAGGGCTCAGCTAGTCAGAATTGGAGTTCGAGTGTCCAAGAGACGGGAAAATTCTGATGTACCAGGACCCTGAAAGTGACCCTCCATTCCAGGCTACGTACCTCCCCTCTCTAACACCTCTCACCCGGATGATATCAGTCACCAACCCGAATAGAAGTGTAAGGGCAATCAAACTGAAAGGACCGTCCTCGGATGGATTCACACTTGTCTGTGACCCTTCTAGAACATAACAATGCCCAAGTTGCGTTCTGATAGTTCCACAAGAGTAGGATTTGTCATCCAGTGCTTGCCTCAAGTAAACCAGCCACGAGCGGGTACATGAGCACAACGAGATGGAATCTTTTGTACACAACAGGGGTTCACTTGGTCCGGGCTTAAAGATTCCAAATCGCTTGCCTTTCGCATGTGATCTGTCGTCATATCAGTAAATTACAACCTATTTTGACTACAACGTCTTATCCTTATCATGTAAAAATATGCCCGACGCTGAATAAGCTGGACAACCCTCACAGGATCTCACACAATAACCTGCATATTGCTCCGTACCACTTTCTAACCATAGTCTATTGAAGCCAGAGGCTACTGTACCATGCTTCCCCAGGTTTCAAAGGAGCACGATCCGACGGCGAAACATCCCGAACCCCGTTGGTCAGCATTCGCCGACAGTCCTCCGGTGGCAACAGATCGGACTAAGCGATGCTAAATGGGCTTCTCCAGCAGCACTAATGTAAGTGTTCGTTTCCGTACTCCACAAGATCTGTAATACATCCTACAATGAGTGGTCGTCCCACTCATCAAGAACCTCATTTTCAATGTTGAATATATATATACCGTCTATTATCTTCTTAAGCTGTAAAGTTGCTGGTCTTTATTCATTCAGAAATACCAAATTCCATATCGAACTCTGGAGACCCAGCAACAAGTCCACGAGAAATTCCATCAATCCTCCAGCGTCATCCAATTCGTCTGCCATCTGCAGGAGCGCTGCTTCGTTCATATATTAAGTCCTCGCCGGTTTCATTGCTCACAGCAGCCTTCGCACCCTGTCCATCATGTCTCTGTTTTCAGTTGAAGTCCGCGTTGCCTTGTGCATCAGCGTCTGGCTCCCCATGGATTTCGTAGAAATGAACGTATTGAGCCTCAGCTCTCTGCTTGCTGGCTTCATCTAGTTCGCCTCTCGCAGCGCCATTCTCCTTGCTACTGCCCGTGGTCAATTTCGCTACTGACGATGGCCTATAAGTGGTTAGCGGATGGTTCTTGATATGAAAGGAAATATGCAACCTACCCAAAAATCTCCCTGTCAACCTGCAAAAACACCTTCATGGCGTCCTTGTCGCCCCGCTCAACCAAGTAGTTAAGGTAAATCTGGGCCAAATCCTTCTTCACTGGTGCAGAAAGTCGACTTCGTTGTCGAAGCTCATCAAACACCTTCCTCATACACTCACCATGCTGAGCTTCTGTCTCGGCACTTGTTGGCTGCTCCAGCTCAAACTGAAACCATCGGTCCCAGAATAGTCTGCTGTCGCCATACCACGTTACGTTCTTGGTAAAAACCTCACGAGCTTCTTCCGCAGATCCTTTGACTTTCCATAGCAACAGGGCCCACTCTGCAACCAATGCGGCTTTGGTATAGAGGTCCACTGTAGGGGCGTCGATTTGATTCTTGTACACCTGAATAGCAGCATCGACTCCGTTTTGTCGTCGCTCAACATTGGCCCATGAAACGATGACCTCGACACAGTCTGGCAACCTCAGAAGAATAGCCTCGTGAATGTCGAGAGCAACAGCAACGCGGCCTGTGCTCTCTTCGAAGTAAGCCCATTGCAGTCTGATGCCTGGCCGGCTAACAGGCACAAACATTGTCGAGGCACGCACGTAAATATTACGAACTTCTTCCTCCTTTCCGTCCTGGCCAGACATCCACCGGGCATATCGGAACCAGAGATCGTCGTAGTATGCACATGTAACAAGGCATCGCTCGTACAAGGCAACAATTCGTGCAAAGTCTCCTTCGGCTTCTTCAAAATCCAGATACTTGCGCCAGTTTGCCAAGTCCTTGTGTTCTAGGGCAGTGACGTGAAAGTAAGGTCTCTTGATCTCGGACTCGTATGTCCAGCGCTTCGATACCTCGGTTTGTGTGGTCGTGAAGATTTCATAGAACATGGCGTCGATCTTTGCACGAATGTCGCGCTCAATCTCCAACTCAGGCTTGGGAGCACCACCGAAAGCCATGTTTTCGGCTTCAACCTCTGCCCTGAATCGCGCAAGATCCTCAGCGGGAACAACTTCGGTGATCGGCTGACTGTGCGATAATGAACGAAATCTCTCGTAGTATCGGGCATACTGATGCATAGGTATGCGAATGATGCGTGCGTGAATGGCGTAAATCTTGTCCTGGGCCTCCTGGCGCTCTTCGTACTCTATGTACTTATCCCAAAAGGGGTGAGCCAGAAAATCAAGACCGACGAAGGTTGATCCTCGCTCAAAAAGCCTGGAGTAGAAGATCAGCATGAGAACCATCTGTGGAAGGGATAACTCAGGGAAAGGGTGGAGAGGATTAATACAGAGGGGAAAATGGTTGTGCGAGTGAGTAGCAAAACCGAGATCATGTTCTGTCGAGCGGGTGACGTGTAACGCAGGGACGACTCTGGAGTTTAGAACGAGCACGGATGAAATATCAAAAGAGCCTGGTAGAGAGCGTGAGAGAGCATCCCAGCTTGAGGGGCTATCGCAGGCATATCTCACCATCAGACACCTTGATAGTAGAGTGTAGAGCCCTCGCGGATATGTCGACCGAGACCACTCTGGTCAAGCGAAATACTGCTCCGGAAGGCATGTTAAGGGAAGGGGAAGGAAACCATCCAAATGGAACTTACTCTCTGACGAGGTGTGGGTCATGGGTTGTCTCCATCTTGAAGGAGCAGTAATCCGTCCACAAGTCGACAGAATTGGTGATGCTTGCACATCCTCTCTCGTAGACCTATTTGTGGTGTCAGCCGTGTCGCAGATAGTATAGAGGGAACACTGACCATCTCGGCAGACTCGGGGCCGGCGATATTGAATTCCATATCGGCATACTTCTTCCAGTAGCCGAAGAAAAGGGGAAATTTCGTCAAAAGCCGGTCGTACGCATCGCGGAAAGTTGCTAGTGCTTGGGGACTTGAGTTGCGGTTCAAGCCACCCTCCAATGTCTCACAAGCTTTGATGAGGTTCTCCCAATGATCGAAATTATCAGGGTCGGATTCCTGTTATTTCACCAGACATTAGATGAGATTTTAAAGGCATGGGAGAGCTTTTTCAAGATATAAACGTACCACCTCGGCATTGTGCTTGCGCACAGTCGCGTACTCCTCCTCGGAGCCAAAGTGGCCGAAGTCGCTCATGTCGTTAGATAGCCGATTCTTCTTTTTTCTCGGTCGCGTAATGGGAGGGTTCAGGGTAGAAGAGCGATCGTAGTTTGGCTTTGTGGTGTAATTGTGAAGCTGAGAAGTTTGCAAATAGGAGATGACGCTTGAGGCTCACGTCTGTCGCGAAAGGCAGGGGCTGGTAGTTCGCGCTGAAGACAAGCTCTTTTTTTTTTTTAGAGGTACTTAACGACTTAGTCACTGAAGAGCTTCTACTGCACGTGCCTGAGCAAGGACGCGCGAAACCATCATAGATTGGTGCTACCAGGGGTGTGATGCAAATAGGACTGTACTTGTCCAGCAAGTCTCCGCAGCTGACATGGGTCTTGCTCGATCTGTCCGGGCCAACGATTTGCCGTCTTGGTGCTGACTAAGCACAAACACAAGCATGCAGATATTTTCTCGAAAGCGGGTGCAGGTCAAAGAATCTTTCTTTTTTCTGTATCCTAAAATGGGCTTATGATGATTCTCACATAAACATATGATAGGAAGAGAATGAACGCTCTCTTTTAGAGAGCATGATCTCAAATTCGAATCTGAAGCTCTATTCTTTCTCTTTGTTTCTCATACCTTCAAACCTGATCCATCGACGACTCGTTTGCGATACTGGAGTATCACAACGAAATTATTATGGCCTTGCGACTAGTTGCGCATTTCCTTTGCAGACTTGCCAGCTTCTCATTTCTATCGATATATTCACTATACAGGGCCATTGTTGACACAGCTAGCAAGTGTTGACTATGGTATGCTTCGACTGTCTTGATAGCGATTCGTACATATCACCAGTGGACAAAACCTGGTGCTTCAGCGCCACACTGGTTCTTATCTTGTGTAATTTCTAATGCTTTAAAGCATCTAGCTTAACTTATAGCTAATTCGTGGTTATACTTGGGCTTTCAACTCCTATTGCACCTCAGGTGCTTGCAACTACCTGCGTACTGAGCTGGGCTTAAGGGTTCAGAATATACTAAAACACGGCCCCAAACCACCAATCGACCTGACAACATCCTCGTAAAGCATCGCAATAATGGATTCAAAACGCCTGCTTTGTTGTTATGCTCCTCATGCCAATAATGATTTCTTGTGCACCCAACTTCAGCGGACATTACAATACTATCCTGCTCCTATTGATGTCCATACTGAATGCCTGCAATTTGTAGACACTATCAGCGGGTCTTCGCTTACTGGCCTCGAGGTATCAGAAAACTTGGCCGCGGAAAGCATAAGAGACGAAATTAATAAGTCAGTTTGTGCCATTTTAGAGCAGACTTTTAGGTCTTTTATTATCACACTCTGAGGCTCAGCGGTAAACTTTTTTGTTACCCCCCTAGACTAACTTGGTTTATCATCAGCCAGGGGTGTCTCGCAGTAACCCCCAGCTGAGAAACGTCATTTGCAGAGCGTCCAATCCAGTCCAGTACCTCTGACATTTGTCTATAATGCCCAAACCTCATCTTTATCCAAACACCAGCTGAGCCTTACGGAGCCCAACTGCTATCGCTCATAAGTTCCTTCCCTTTACATCTTTTCCTGAAGTGCATTCAATTGATCATGTGTCAAGTCTTGCTTTGAATCTTTTCCGCAATCGCTGCCCTCGACACGCTGAACCTTGAATTTATCTGTCACGTCCCATACTATCCTTCTGTACACAATGGAACATCCTTCAGCGGCCTGGTCTTCTCAGGCTCCCTCTCCCGAGAAATCATGCGAGCTCTATATACGCGACTATCCTCATCGATCCATCGCCATCGTATCGTCCTCTCATACCCTAATATTTCGATATACCACGTCCACCAGTGAAGCCATCGCGAACGGCTCGCTTACATCCTTAGCTGCGACTACAAGGCCCCGCGGGAACGTCGGCGAGACTCTGGTATCGAAATGCATGGTTGAATTCGCACCTGTTTCCAAAAACCTACTACAAGACTATCGTCGTCTAACTCATCGACCGATTTATGGGACATTGGGTTTGATAACCGTCAACGGCGAGGTCTTTCTATCCATCATTACACATGCGACGCGCGCTGCCACCCTACGGCCTGGTGAGACGGTAGAGCGTATAGGCGGAGTCGCATTCTACTGCCTAAGCAGCGCAGACTATGACGATGTTGTTCCTCTCGAATCGCTGGATCCCGAGTTTTCGGATACTGCATCTGTGCAATCCGGTCCTTATGGCCAAGGTCTTGGTCGAAGGGAAGTGGCCATGGAGCACCCTTGCCATGAGTTGCGCAACCTACTCAGCAACGGAACCTTTTACTACAGTACAGATTTCGATCTGACGAACCGACTCCAAGATAGGTTCGTTGCTATCACACTTCCGGTGGCACCCTACTGACGAATGGCAGACCGATCAATTCTAATTCTTTTGAGATTGACAATTTCGATGATGGGTTTCTTTGGAACTCATTCATGATCAGCCCCCTTGTGCAGTTTCGTTCTCGACTCATGCCACATGAACGAGCATCTCTTGATTCGTCACGAATACTTACTTCAGCAATCCGTGGGTTTTGTAAGACAATGACCATCCCGTTAAGCTCTTCACCCCTGAAGAACGTCAAGTCAGGGATGCCCTCTTTTATGACTCTCATATCACGGCTGTCTTGTCGCAGAGCTGGAACTCGCTTCAATTCACGAGGTATCGACGATGACGGGCACGTAGCTAACTTTGTCGAAACCGAAACCACTTTCTGGAGTCCAGCAGGGACAATGTTTTCGTATGCTCAAGTGCGTGGGTCGGTTCCAGTGTTTTGGGAACAGGCGGCCGACCTTATTCCAGGTCGCCAGAAGATCACAGTTACCAGATCTCCTGACGGGACCCAGCCTGCTTTCAACAAACACTTTGAGGAGCTTGAGCAATCCTATGGAGCAGTTCATGTCATCAACCTTCTTAGTGAGACTAAGCCAGGTGAGGTTGAACTCAGTAACCTTTACCACAATGGCATCAGACATTGCCCTTTGAGCCGCGCAGGTCAAAACGGATCTTCAGACCACGCCCTCCTGCGGGAAACAAATTACGATTTCCACGCCGAGACAAAAGGGCCTGCCGGATACGAGGCCGCTCGGGATATTCGTCGCTACATTGAAGGCTCCACTGATGGGTTCGCATACTTTCTTGCGGAGGAGACAAATGAGCCAGGTTACGATCAAGATGGCTCTGGGCACGCGAGTATGGTGGTCGTACTTCAACAGGAGGGTGTTTTCCGAACCAACTGTCTTGACTGTCTCGATCGAACCAATCTTATACAGACGATGATTTCACAAATGGCGGTTGAGGCTTTCCTAGGACACCGGGGTGAATACGCTGCGTCGGACTTCTGGATGAGGCATTCCAGTCTCTGGGCAGACAATGGCGATTCCTTGTCCAAAACCTACGCCGGGACAGGCGCTCTCAAGTCGTCATTTACACGCCATGGCAAGATGTCACTCGCTGGAGCTGTCGCTGACGTACGCAAATCCGTACAGCGTATCTACCACAACAACTTTCTCGATCCCTCTCGCCAGATCACTATTGACATGCTTCTGGGCCGTCTTGTTGGGCAAGCGCCAGTTCTTCTGTTCGATCCCATCAGCGACTTCGTATCATCGGAGCTAGCCAAGAGGAGTGGTGAATTCACCTCTTACAACAGCATCACCATATGGGTTGGCACTTTCAATCTCAACGGGCGTACCGAAGGTGTTGACGATGATCTCGGTCCTTGGTTATTCCCAGAAACCCTAGGTAACGCCCAGCCAGATATTTTCGTGGTTGGATTCCAGGAGATCGTCGAGCTCAGTCCTCAGCAGATCATGAATAGCGATCCATCACGGAAGAACCTGTGGGAACAAGCTGTAAAGCGTAACCTCAACGAGCGACAAAAGAGATTAGGAGGCGAGAGATATGTGTTGCTGCGAAGTGGGCAGCTTGTCGGAGCAGCACTATGTATCTTTGTCAAGACGCCTAGTCTAGCCAACATTAAGAACGTCGAGGGCAGCGTAAAGAAGACAGGTATGTCGGGCATGGCTGGAAACAAGGGTGCCGTGGCAATTCGGTTCGACTACGCCAACACTCATATCTGTTTTGTCACGGCACATTTGGCCGCTGGATTTTCTAACTATGACGAACGCAACCGTGATTACGCCACGATCCACCACGGTTTGCGTTTCCAGAGGAATCGTGGAATTGATGACCATGGTGAGCGCACCTCGCTGCCCCTTCCGCTGCATTGTGTTATTGTGTTATTGTGCTGACATGAACAGACGCTGTGATCTGGTTAGGTGACTTCAACTATCGCATTGGTCTTAACTCAGAGACTGCACGAGCTCTCGTGAAGAGACGCGACTTTGAGACGCTGTATGAGAATGACCAGCTCAACCTTCAGATGGTAGCTGGGCTGTCATTCCCATTCTATTCCGAAGCTCGAATTACATTCCCACCCACGTACAAGTTCGATATTGGGACTGACAACTATGATACCTCGTATGTGTCTCGCATAGCCTATGTATCGTTGCATGTATGCTGACTGAGATCTAGTGAGAAAGCTCG
The DNA here is from genome assembly GCA_018886245.1 of Fusarium brachygibbosum. Lineage (NCBI taxonomy): Eukaryota > Fungi > Ascomycota > Sordariomycetes > Hypocreales > Nectriaceae > Fusarium > Fusarium brachygibbosum. Next base: position 2,071,403 of record MU249524.1, read on the forward strand.
CATTCCTGCCTGGACGGATCGTATTCTCCGGAAGGGGTCCAACCTGAGACAATTGCTGTATAACTCGGCACCTCTTAAATTCTCTGATCATCGGCCCGTTCATGCTGCGTTTGAGTGTAGAGTGAGCATTGTCGACGAACAGTTGCGAGAAACGATCAGTAAGGAGCTGTATCAACGTCGAAAGGCTGACGTTGGGGATGCAACCGCTCATCTCGGCACTGGCGAGGACAGCGATGACGAAGATCTCATCGGCTATGATTCTATCGAGCCTGGGTTGCCTCCTGCGAGCTCAGATCGCCAGAAATGGTGGCTCGATAACAAACAGCCAGCTCGTGCCGCGGTGCCTGTGCCCAAGCCTAGGAATGGACAAGCCGTTGGGCTCAATCCTAACCGCCCCTCGAACCCATTCGGTCTCACAGAAGAACCGGACTGGATTTCCATCCCAAGGTCATCTTCAAAGGCATCATTGTCCAGTATGTCAAGCTCACCATTCGAAAAAGTCAGCTTGCCCAACTCCATGGCATCAACCTCGAGCATCCAGCCTCGGAAGCTACCTCCACCGTATGATCCATCAGCATTACCAGCCAAGGTGGGACGTATCAACCTTATGGATGACCAGACTCCCATGGGTCATGTAGAAACGCCGCCTCCGCCTCCACCCCCTCGAAGAGGAACGTCGGGAGTGGCACCGAGCACCGGGTTTGGTCTTAATAGAGTGCAGACGCAACCGCAGCCATTACCACCGCCTCTAAGGCCAGCATCAGCAGCTTCGCACGTTTCTCAGTACTCGCAAAACAGCAAGGGTGGTAAACCGGCGCCTCCAGTAGCAAAGAAACCGGCACATTTGACAACGTCACCCAGTTCGAGCCCAGGGCTGAGTCACAGCATCATTGACGAGGATTTCAGGCCACCTTTGCCGTCAAGGGCTCAAACCGGGGGTTCTCTGGTAGGTTCTCAATCACAGGGCTCTGGAGTCGCTGCACGGAAACCTGTAGGTCTACCGAAGCAAGGGGTGAACGGAACGGGTCCAAAGTCATCGAGCCCAATCAGTGGCATGACGGGTGGGGTGCCATCGCGCCGACCCGCGCCGCCGGTGCAGCCCAAGCCGCAGTTGTCGCAGTCAAGTCAACACCGAGGACAAGGGTCTGTTGATTTATTAGGCTCGCTGGACGAAGGTCAGGATGTGGGAGGATGGGAGACTTTGAAGCCAAGCACAAGAGCATAAGATGATGAAAAGCATTGCCAGTATAGTGAGTATTTGGATGCGTAGGCGTTTGGGGCCGGTTTGACTAGAGCGTTTTGGTGTGCTTAGATGTTAGGAATAGGCCTGTCTGTCTTGCATTGGAATATGGCTATCGGTACGGCATAAAAGTTGAAGTAAATTCTAGCTGTTATCTCGACGACTCTTTCATCGGTTGATGCTGGGTCTTGCATATTGAGGTGTTCATGTTGAGTTTGTTTCAGGGCATGTGAGCCAAGAACTGAATCAGTGTGACCACTTTTTGTGAAGCCACGAGTCGGTCACGCAAAGCTCTGAGCCTGTAGCATTAATTTGGCGGTATGTTGAGCTATTTTTTCCATGGCCACGATGCAACCAATTTACACGATCCCTTTTAGAGAAATGCATGTCGGGTGATGTGCGATCGATACGCCGCCACTAGGATGGGAAAAGTTGAGAGATGTAAGACTACTGTTACCCTGGAGAGGCGAGATGGAGGGATTTTGGGTTGGCCCAGGCCTCATGACCTTAGGTAGTTTTGGTTGCCCCGCAAACGAACAAACAATGGATCTTAGTTAAATCTGCAATCAATTTGCACGCAAAGTCTGGGGTTTGTTTTGTTTATTCTATTGGATTTTTGTCGCTGTTGATACGAGTAGTCGGTCAGTCTGGATTCAAGACATTCACTCACTCTGCTGAGTTTTGAATGGCAGGCTCATTGTTAGTTCGGATTTTCATCCGATACAGTTCAGACTAAGCCTGGGCTGAACCGAAAGGCAACACTAGTCTAGCAACAGACTTCAACGTTTTGATAATATGTATGGATTGGATGTTGCCGATATCCACATATTAGCTACCTAAGGCACCTAGGTTTCTATGGGTGAAAAGCCTTGTGTTATGCATATACCGAAAGTCCATGTGCATTGCATTGCATTGCATTGGCTGCTGAAGTACGGATACAGGAGGTAGGCCCTCCCGTTCCTCTTTCTGTAGGTGCGTTAAGTTAAGTACAGGACATTGGATGTATGTAGGTACCGTACCTTGTCGTGAGCACGAGACCTTGACCCTGAGTGATCTAGACCAATGCTGATCACTTTATCAATCATATCACATCCTTGCTCGCCGTCCTTTTTCATTCACTCTTCTCTCCCCTTCCCTCCTCTCTACACATTGGATACAGCTCCTCCTACCTTGCTACTTACCCTGTTGGAACGCAATTGTTCATAATAAATCAGAAGAGACCCGAGCATCAATACTTTCCCCCTTCTTCTTCTGTACGAAACTCCACTTCATCGTATCGTTCGTCGTCTCTGGCCCGCGCTCAAGAACCCGCCTTCCAAGAGAGATCATCCCCGGTCCGTGGTCCCATTAGCTTCCCATCCAACCACTCTCGAACCGAGAAAACCGTTCCTACCTCCTACCTGAGTTACCTTGTTTCTCTCGTAAACCTTGATCGCAATTTCTCCCCTCTCCGTTATTTTCTTCAACAAGGAACCATCATCCATCCCATCAACTCCATTTTGCTTTTTTCTTCTTCTTGTCTGTTCCTGGCATCTTGTCCCCAGGTTATCTAGTGTCAGTCAGCCTTTTCCTTGGCTTCGTTTCTTCAAGATATCCATCGGCGGGAAACAAAAACGCTTGGACCTATTGATCGTAGTGTGATTCCCTTGCAGGTTACACGAGTCATTGGTACACGGATGAATTTGCTCGACGACACCAAACAAAAGACTGCCATGTCCATGTGAAAACTGGAATTGAGATCTTGGCCGTCAATTTTACATTTCCATTAGACGGGAAAAAAAAGCAAAAAGCAAAACCATTGAATATCAGCACCAAGGCTCGGTCCGACTGGTCTCGGACTCATTACACGACACCACCTATAGCGTGATACCAGCTTCTTCCTACCAGCCGCCTATTCTTACACACGACAACGGCAAAAAGAAGTCTTCGCCTTACTGAGCAACATCGATACCCAATTACAAGTTTCAACAAACTCATAATCAACCATGGTCGGCATCACAGATCCTCGGATCAAGATCAATCCCCTTATGCCTCCGGCGAAGCAAGAGCGCATCCATATCTGGCGAACCGAAGTCGCTTCTGCTCTCCACCTCCCCACGGCCCCGTCTCTATCATCGTCTCTATCATCTTCATCCGCCGCGACACCAGATCCCGACCCGGATACATCTTTCGCTACGCCCCCATCACCAGCTGGTTCTAGACCACGAAGCCTGTGGAAGCGCCTCAGCTGGCGCTTTGGACCCAAGAGACGCGCTGCTGCCAACATGGCTGCTGCCGCCGCCGAGCTACCCCCTGATGGCCGCACGGCTATGTACCGTGGGCTCGAGACTAGGGAGCACAGGAGCGGCGACGCGATGGACGAGGAGGGCGGCATATTGGAGAGGGATAGCGAGCAAGGAAATGGCTTGAGAGAGAAGCAAGAAAGGCTGGCACGGGCAGCAAGATTGCTCAACCGCCGCACCGAGGAACCGTGACGTCCTGTTTGATTGATGCATCACTCGCTATGACGAATGTGTCCCTCTTTAATCACGAAAGGCCCGGAGCCAGTAATACTTCTTAATAGGCAAGCCGGGGCCATGTCGACATGTGTCATGATATAGCATTTATTCTTCATTAATTGATGTCCTTAACAGACAGTTTCACGCGCGTACGCAAGCACGCACATGCAACTAATCTTTCTAATCTTGGGTACGAGTGACATGCGACGATTGTGCAATGAGACATGCCAATTCCACAGACGCCATTTGGACCCATGCACTCGTCAGGGAAGACGAGACTGCATAAGTCAGCGGACGAGGAACCAGGCAGTTGTCTTTCAGGACACGACACGAGGGAAAAGCCCTTAGAAAGGCTTCGGGATGAAAGAAGCCAAGTGACACAGTGCAACAGCCTCTTCTCGATACCTGTGAACAAAAATGTAAGGGGTGTAACTTTCGGAGGAAGTGGTCTTTTTTAGAAACAACGGGAAACAATTCATCTCCATCTTCTCTCACCAGGGCACGGTTTGATGACGGACCGATAGACAGGAACGAAAAGACATAAAAGACATGAGACAAGGAGGAAAAAAAGCGTAAACATGAGAAAGCCTTCTTCGTGGCGATCCATCGGGATGGGCTAGGCCCTGTTCACTTTCTTAATGAACAACAAGACGGGAAGTGAGAGATATACAAATGCTAGGTGCCCAAGATAGGCCAAGGACAAAAGGTGAAAGGGGGGGAAACTTTGCGATTTATCTGCCAGGTAAAAAAGAAAAAAACAAGAGCCGTCATCGTCATCAGAGGTTGGCGGTCGATTTTCTTCAAGAGTCCGACGGACGAACGAGACGAAAGATTCCGCGTCACAACACTTTCCCTTTGCCATAACCAGACCCTTATTGATTCATTCCTCCCTCTCCATCGCCATGAAAAAAGCAACGCACCGCGCAAAAAGAAGAAGCCTCGTACTATCATCCAGCCCGCCCAAGACAGTCCCAGCTATCCGTGTGTCCAGGGGCAGACAAGTGTAACCGAGGCGAGAATACATCTCGGTTCCTATATGCCGAGACGCATGTGGTATCGAGGGGGATTATTGATAGATTTAGGAGGCAGCAGCAGGCGCAGGCTCCTCAGCGGCCTGCTCGGCGGGCTTGGCAGCCTCGCCCTCCTCCTTCTTGGGGGCATCAGCAGCACCGGCAGCCTCGCCCTCGGCGCTGTCGGAAGAGGTCCAGAGGGTAAGGTTATCGCGGAGAAGCTGCATGATGAGGGTGCTGTCACGGTAAGACTCCTCAGAGAGGGAGTCGAGCTCGGCAATAGCATCGTCGAAGGCCTGCTTCGCGAGGTGGCAAGCACGGTCGGGGGAGTTCAAGATCTCGTAGTAGAAGACGGAGAAGTTGAGGGCAAGACCAAGACGGATGGGGTGAGTAGGAGTGAGCTCAGTCTGAGCAACATCGGTGGCGCTCTGTGGTTAGGCACAACTGTCAGCGAGGGGCACCAGGGGCCCGGATCTTGCGGCATGTGACTGTGGTGGGGGGATTTAGCCTTACCTTGTAAGCATCGTGGGCAGCAGTAGCAGCACCCTTGCGCTTCTCGCCAGAGGCGAACTCAGCGAGGTAACGGTGGTAGTCACCCTTCCTGTAGATTGAAATGAACTTGGTCAGCTTCGATGCCAAATAATTCAAGGTGCATTGCAATTTTTTTTTCCTCCCAGGAAAAAGCACGCATATGTCGAAATGGGTGTAGTGGTTGGTGCATGAGCACAAAAAGGGCGGAAGACGAGGGGCCTCAGGCCAGAGGCGGGGAAGATAAAAACGCACATCTTGTGGTAGAAGACCTTGGACTCGCCAGTGGCAGCGTTGGGGATAAGGAAGTCGTCCAAAACGTCGAGGACATCCTGGCAGACCTTCTCGAGCTCGGTCTCGATCTTGTTGCGGTAGTCCTTGATGGTGGAAACGTGCTTGTCGGATCCCTTAGATTCCTCCTTCTGCTCGATCGAGGAAATGATGCGCCACGAGGCACGTCGAGTACCGACAACGTTCTTGTAGGCAACGCTGAGAAGGTTGCGCTCGTCGACGGTGAGCTCTCCGCCCAGCTTAGCCACCTCCTTCATGTAGGTGACCATCTCATCGTAGCGCTCAGCCTGCTCGCAGAGGCGGGCGAGGAAGGTCTTGCTATATTGAGGGAAGACGTACGTGGTTAGCGAAACGGTGTTCTGGCATGATGACTGAATACCCGACGAGCCAGAGGAGTTATCGAGCGCCGATACGGTCGGGAGAGAGGCGGTCGGGGAAGAGCTAGACAAACCTTTCACGCTATCACACCATAAGAGTCAGCATCAAAACAACATTGATTAGGGAGATAGGGATCGTGCGAGATGAGCAGGGGGCATAGACAGTCAGCACCACATGGAGGGCAAATGAGAGATCCTGACGAGCATCGCGAGCTGCATAACCAAACGTTGGAGGCCATGAACCGGGAATTATCGAGGAGTAAACTCGTGGTGTTGATGCCATCCATGTTGGGCTTCGACTGAGGGGTTGTGTGGGCTTCGGCGGGAGCAGACCGAGCAGGAAAAGGCCATAAGACCTTTTTGCAAAGAAGAAGGGAAAAGGGTGCAGCAGGAAGACGACTTACCTCAGTGGCCATTGTGGAAGATGTTAGGTATTGGGTTGATAGAAAAGAGGAAGCGGTCGTAACAGAAAAGAAAGTTAGAAGTTGAGGTTGAGTGAGAAGATGGGAATTTTTGGAGGTTGAGATTTGGGGGGGTCAGAAGAGGGAGCAAGATGGAAGGTAACCAGCGACAGTAATCTCAGGCAAGGTACTAAGAGAGCGAGAGAGTGACTGGGACTGGGCGGGCTGCGGAGGTGGGGTCAGCCGTTCAGAGCCAGAAATGGACCCGACAGGCAGGCCACACAGTATGGACGGTAGGAGTAGGTACCTACAATCTGCATTGAATTTCGGCAGCCTAGGCGCCAACCAACGCCCACTGCCCGCCAGTTTTTTTTTGGGTGTTCACATCGCTAATAACAGCACATCACAGCGGGCATGGACAGCACAAGCTTGGGCCCTGGTCGCCTTCATGTGGGCTGTTGGTTTCTTTTTTCTCACCGGGCCAAGTACCTCGACACCGCCCGCTTCCATCTCTTTGAAGTGCAGCGCAGTCCATACCTAAGGTAGGTCGGGTAAACTTAGTGCATCTCTCACATGGAACCCAGTCACCGCTCTCATATTCAACGTAACCGACACTGTTTAAAAAGTAAGAAAAACAGAGAAGAAGGGGACAAAAAAGGGGGGAAGCTATAGAATCTCCCCGTTAAGCGGAACACATCCCCGTTGAAAAGTTCAGACGGAAAGATGGGCAATATAGCTGCCCGCCTCATCTAAATTGCACCATCAATCGACGAGTCTGCCTACTAACACAGAAATTACTGGCTCCCTAATAAGCAGGTACTCAGGTACCAATGGATGGATGTAATGTAAACAATGAAAAACGAGCCACGTGAGCGCGAAAAAAAATTAAGAAAAAATTAGGTGACGACACGCAAATCTTCCATCTCCTTCACCCCTCTTCTACTACACTACAGTACAAACGAAACAAGCCCAGCCCGGGCAGCCTTGATCTTGATGGTCCTGGCACGTCATGTCCCGTCAATCCCTACATAATTCCGTTACCTATGATCGAGACCCCTTTTATATTGGATGTGATTCACATCCACAGTGCTTAGCCATAAGCACCTACAAACTAAACCAGCTGAGACAGAGTTGATTGCTGGTCTGTACTCAGTAAAATCACACAATGCTTTCTACCTTCTGTTCTGCATTAGATAGGATCCCCTCAAGTCAGCCTCGTTGGGGCTAAGGAGACATCCCCTGTTTTGGTTATCTATGCCTGCCACACGGCAATTCGTGTCTCACAACGAATCAAGACTGAGACCCGAGAGCGCTTTAGACTGCAGATGGGAACCTACCTACCATTCAGACGCCTTCTCTCACTCATAAAACTCTCAGAGACAAGGCGAGTTCTGAGCGAGGGCGAGATGAACTCATTTCCTAGGCTGGACTCGTCCGCCTTGCAATTATATTAGCCGCCCACTCCAGCGTTTACAGGACTCGTTCAGCCCAACCAGCTAGTCAGCATAATGACTTGAAGTTAATGTTTCTGTCCCCGACCCTGACTCTGAGACAGCTGTTGCGATATTGGTATCAGGTCCATGGCCAACCCGCTCGCTGAAACATGAAGCAAGCTTACCAGTATTCCCATTTCAAGAAAATCTCTTATATTCAGACTCGTGTATAGTTCACAGGCAATGCCACAAGTTGTCAATCGCTATACCGGCAGTGGCTACACTACCTGTCAGTCTGCTATCAAGCCTCGAGATCTACTCATCCCATCTTGTTATCAAAAGGGCAATCCCTGTTTGTTGATTCAAGATGGATACTCATTCCGCTTGCAAATGCAACCCATCCCATACAGCAAGCTTCGAGAAATCCATGAACCTGGATGCGGGAACTCTTTTATCTCGTTCTAGTTCGACGATATCCTAGCTCGTTTCATGAACTACGTAGGAATGCAACTGTAGCTGTTAATTAACCTGGCAACTCACTTACTAGCTGATGGGCCCTTCTTCAAACAACCTGGAGCAATTTGTTGAGTGCAGTTCGCTCGTCATTATGGGCAACCCCTTATTACTTACTGGCAGAATGACTCTCTTTTTGACCCCACGGACCCATCTGCAATCATCCGAAGCCTACGTTCCACCAAAGGCGGAACCAGTTTTGCCTCAAAGTACCGTACAGCTTATGTAGATCGACTTTGTTGCTCACTCTATGGATATACGATGTGAAGTGCGTGGTCGGACGTTGGAGTAGATTGCGTGCGGCACACCAAGTTTGCACACGATATTTTGCTTGAAAATAGCCTCCACCCTTCTATTCATTTTCATAATTTCATAAAAAGACTTCGCCGATACGAAGACCCTCCGTGATCACTTGACCTAGCTAACCTTGAATGACCCTGTCTTTACTTGACATATTAACTTGTCTTGTGGAGCTTTCCGTTCGGTCTAGCCCGTGGTCGCTGCGGGAGTGGCCGGGGCCGTGAGTTGGCAGGTAGAAAATCGTAGGATACCGTATCCGTTCCTAGCAAGAGCCAATGGTGGTGATGCCAGCCTGATATATAACACACAGTCAAGTTGGAGGTTACTGTGGCCGCGACGCCTTTCGGTTAGTGATAGGCCAACCCACGCTCACAAACAAGTCGAAAACGCAACACCCCCCTTTGATAAACATTAGTCGCTTGCTGTCAATAAACTACCTAATACGTGAAAGATATCGAACAAAAGCTTTTCCAAAACCTATAAACGCCAAGCGGAATCACAGTTCCTCAGTATCTGTGCCTGGACCTTGATATCGCCCTCGGCCCCAGTCTGCGGGATCTCCTCCGGGTACACAAAGACCCAATCTCCAGAAATAGTCCCGGTGTGCAAATAAGAGCTGCCACATCTTGAATCTCGAAGGGAACCCATTTGACTCTGCCAACTTGTCCAAGGCTGTCAAAAGGGGTTTGACGTGAAAGAGCCGGCGGATAATCATCCACAACGAATCATCTGCCCCTGCTATACACTTCGGGTCATCATCACCGATACACATGTAGATATCAGACTCGGAAGGGGTCAATTCCTGCTTGGCAATGTATACCTCGCCTGCGTGTGATTTGTAACCCCATTCGCCCAGAGGCAGAAGAGGTACAGGATCCTCTTTGTGAGTTACTCGCCTGAATTCGCGCCCTTCTAGATTCTTTTGATCATCTAGATGAAATACTTCGTCCACGAAGCGGGCCAGACCTTCGTTTCCGACGCGTGGCTCACCGAACGTGGTGACTATAATATTATCCCATCCTAGCGACACCCTGAGTTCTAGTGCAGCAAGACAAGCAACAGAGCCTCCTAGGCTGTGCCCAACGAGCTGAATCGGATAGGAGGGATATTGTAATCTTAGCTGTCTCAGTTGTGGAAGAACAAACCGCCGAGTATTCTTCCATGACTGGAGAAAGCCCATATGTACAGTGCAGTTCGTACATGAATGTTCAGGTTCGTCGGGAGGTTCACTTCCACCATGATCCGGGGACGGATATGGTACATACTCCTGAGGGACAGTGCTCAAGTCGACAATCGTATTGGCGATGCTGTAGGTTCCACGGAAGGCCACCACGATAGCAGGCTCACCGGCGGTCAAGCCGTTGTTATCACCATGCTGCGTCACGCCATGGTCTACAGCGATATACCCGCAGCTGTCGCTTAGCAAAGGGCCAGTGTTCCATGTATTGACGAGGGACAGGCTGGGGAAGTCGTTGCATCGTGACACACAGTCGAATGGTTTTCTCACGCCCGTTGTGCCGATACAATAGGCGATGTCTACAAGTCGTGATAGACGTTCAAGAGTCGCAAAGAAGGATACTGAAACGCCATTCGGGGACGGTGTGCCTGGGTCGGGGTTGTGTTTTTGTGATGATGATCGAGGACTACTGAGAGCGAGACTCGAGGTAACGAAGATGAGCTGAACGATGAAAAGGCACAAAGAATCCGCAAGTTTGAGCCGCATAACGGATTGAGATTTGTGGCGAGATTATAAAATTAAGATCAATCGTAGACGCGTTCACAGAGTTGTACTGCGCTTCGACAATGCTGAGAGAAATGGAGCCAAGCTTAACAGCAGGTCAGTCGTTCATAAGTATAGTAGTCCGCATTAGAAGAGAAAAGAACAACAGCGAGGAACTTATGCATAATAGAGGCTATTGTTTTTGTTGGGGAGAAAACTGATTTAGCTCTCAATGAAGGCAGTGACGATGGGATCTGTAATTGATCAAGTGAAGATGTCAAGATCAGGGTTGACAGGTCTCGTGAGTGACGGACCTCAAACTGTTGAGGTCATACCCTCTTTGGCCGTGATAAGCAGTACCTGATTAGCCTACCAAATGACCAGTAATGCAGAGGTAGCATTCTTTTCTCGCCTTTCCCGAGAATCGAGGGGCTGTGAGTGGCTGAATGAGCCTGTCCTACCCCGGATTCTCTACCTTAGATCCGCTTTAGTACAGTACCTGGCAGGCGGCAGTTGGACCTTTCAAATGGATGCTGGCTCCTCAATACTTCATCGTACCTATTTATCTACCAAGGCACGAGATACCGTAGAATCTCATATTTTGAGCCAGGAATGGAATGTTGAATATTCTATTTCTATTCTATCATCAAAAGATATCATTATTTAATACTCGAATTAATTGCAGAACCCAGCTGGAATTCTCGTACAACTCATAGAGACAGGTGAATGAGTCGTGGGTACAACACCTGACTACTATCTGCATTTCTGCACATCATAATCTCCAAGATCACAAGATCATATCGTACAAATCGACACATCTAGACTGGAGGCTGTCTGGACGGCTGAAGGCTAGTGAACCCCGACTTATGGTCTGTTGAGTTGGTTGTGCAACTGCCGGTCCTGGAACACTTGAGAGGGAGCATAACACTTCCGCTGGCCTCGTATGGTAGGCTCCTATACAAACTGTCAATAATCAAGATACCCTCAAAACATATAGGAGAAATACTTACCCATCATCTTGGCTGCAGACCTTCTCCATCATCCAAAGCTTCTGATAGTCACTGTCCCAGAGGAACTCGACAGCGCGGTCATCACACGCGAATCGGTCGGTACCCATCCCAGTAATAGGCTTTGAGGAAGAGTTCTTGTGGCATGGAGTTGTCAAATCTGTGTCTTCGTCCAAGAAGGTAAAGTCGAACCCAGTGAGAGTTTTGCCGCCATCCTTGGATTCTGCCTTGAAGTTGCGGATATGGTAGGTATCAGGGAGCGTGCAGCCGTTGTCCTCGGCGCTGCTTTCCAAGAGTGACAAACTCTGAGGAACTGCATAGGCGTGGGCAGCCCATGTAGTAGGTAGAGCAGAGAGAATAACGAGTCCGAGATGCATTTTGAGAGTATAGGTCTTATATGATATTTGATATGAAAGTAAGTGGGAATAGACGAGTAAATACCATAAGATTATCAAGTGGATGTTGAGATATGGTTTAGAGAAAGGGATAGATTTTCACGTCAAGGCATGACTAGTTATAAACCCATCGAGTAAGCCATATGGAGAAGACGACGTCAGAGTCGTGGTAGCTTCTCTGGTTTCTCCTTGCCTTACCGAACACGCGGCCTAACAGATCATTAAAACGGGCCTGCTTTCCCTTTCAGCGCTTTCGTGTAATGCGAGTTCACCTGCCGATCTTCCTGCGTCCGTTAAGAAACATGGAGTTGACGGATCGGAGGCGAGGATCCGGCAGTAGGCAGTGCTGGCGATTGGATGCCGATCACGTTTCATGTTTGCTGGGTCGGAGGTTTAAATGTGGGTTCATCCTCTGTATGGACGGCGCATGTTTACCAGTATTTCGGCGTTTAGTTGTCTGTTGGTTACGAATAGAGTATGTAACGATGCTATTCCCGTCGAGTGTTACAAGAATAGAAGCGTGGTGTCGTCATACGAATCGATTGGACCGAGAAGCGACTATCGATAGAAGTCTAGAGATGCGTGTTGCGCGTTTTGGTTGAACAGACATGGAATTGTGAGATGCGCCCTTAGAGACTCGGTTGTCGATCGTAATGCGCATTGAATCATACCCTTAAGTGATCTCCCACATTAAGGTCGGAGAGGCTGGGAGGTAACCAAGTAATGCTAGCAGGAGGCGGGCCTCGCAGGTTACCTTACTGCGAACTAATAATCCATCTCTCGAAGGAATTTGTTGTTTGCATCAATGCGTTGATGTTCAATTGAACACAGGTATCTCGGGTCCTCTAAAAAGCGAATCGTACTCAAGACAACCGTAACATTTACAGGCAGTCAAGAACAGCATAGAGTTTGTTACCGCAATGGGCTACTTTTAAATAATCATGCCCCTAAATAATCTCAAAAAGAGAAAGAAAATGTGTTTTGATACTGGGCAATGATGAATTTCCTTCTATCGCATATCTTGAGGTTCTCTTCTTACCCATATGCGCCACAGTCAGAGATCCACTAGCATAGGTTCAGCCACAGCTCCATCGCACAAGGAAAAAAAAATCGTTTACCCTTCAGCACGTGACCCACAGATTTCGAGAAACTACGCAAAACTTTTAGTCCCCTCCATCTTTTTGTGATCCCTCTCGTGTTGGAAATATCCTCGATCAACCCTTCGACTAACCCATCCAGCAACAATGGCCGCTGATACCCCCGCGAAGTCCGGTCTGGCCGTTGGCCTCAACAAGGGCCACGTACGTTTTCCTGTCGCAGTCTCACCTCGTGGAGGATCTCTGCTTCGCCTTCGCGACGGATGACGGCGCGACGAAATCCAACTAGCAGACGATGGACGCTGACATTTGTCGCCGATATTACAGAAAACCACCCCCCGTGTCGTCAAGCCCCGTGTCTCCCGAACCAAGGGTCACCTGAGCAAGCGAACAGCTTTCGTCCGCGAAATCGTCAAGGAGGTCGCCGGTCTCGCCCCCTACGAGCGCCGAGTTATCGAGTTGCTCCGCAACTCCAAGGACAAGCGTGCCCGTAAGCTCGCCAAGAAGAGAGTACGTCGATTCGAAACACCAACACCGAAACCTCCCACGATATACATACTAACTTGCGTTACAGCTCGGTACCTTCGGCCGTGCCAAGGCCAAGGTCGACGAGCTCCAGCGTGTCATCGCTGAGTCTCGCCGTGCTGGTCACTAAATCGTTTAATCTGATTTCTGGGAATCTGGCACCGAACGGGGTTCGCATGGATTGGCGTGGTCACGATATGATCGATTAAAAAATTAACGGCTTTGATGTTCTGTGGCAGGGAAGCCGCGGCTCACCGGAATACCAACACTTTCAAGCAATTTATGGCGTAATGATCAAGCCATCCTCCCATCAGTTTACATTGTGACAAGTGTTTGATTTTTTCAAAGTGAAGTCTGTTATCAATGCATATGGTTTTGATGAGAGCTGTGTTTCGCTTGTATACGCTGACTATAATTTAAGATTTATTGTGGTACTACCAACGCCGCCTATGATCATTAATGCATATCTAATATTTCTTCCATAACCTGTCGTGACTCAAGTAGTGGTCCTCTATTTCTTTCCCAGCTTGAGCCACTTGGGTATTTTCTTCGCAATCTTCTCTCCTGATCCCTCGTCCTTCTCTGTCTGCGCCGGCCGAACAACAGACACCTCCTCATCCTTTTCATTGGGTGTTACAGGCTCGGGGACCTTGACTTGTTGACCCTGTTGAGCGACATTGGCCTTGAGGAAAGGTTCTTTCCTCACAGCTGATGGCACCACATCGTCCCAAACCAAGTTGATCAGAGTTCTTCCAGACATTTTATAGGCCTTGATTAGTCCATTGTCGGAACTGGGGTCGTCCTTGATCACAATTTTGGTTCCGGGAAGGACTAGATGGAAGGGCTGGTCGTTGTGGGCCATGACATGTCGAACAGCGTCGTACAGGAACTGTCCAGTATGTGCTGGGCTCACCTGCCAATCACTACTGGTGTTGTCTGGGAACCTGACCTTGACAAGAATGGACTTAATGGCGTTGATCTTGGCGGCTTCCGCAGCAGCCTTCTCTTCTAATTCCCTATCCGAAAGCAGTCGTTTGTTTCTTGAGTTCTCCTGCAATCGAGCTTGGTGGAGTTGCGCATGCGCAATGGTGGGAGCAAAGTCTGTGTCGGTAGCAGGAGCCAAAGCTGCTGCGGGCGTTGACCCTGAAGGCGCTAGGAAAACGTTGACAGGTGCCAGCGGATCATTTGGTTGAGAAGAGTCGACTTCCATTTTGTCTTCTGCAACAATCTCGGGCCCTTCCTCCTGTTGAGCGGGAACCGTCCCCAGAGACTGCTCTGCCTGAACATCTGTCGTTTTTGAATCGGTTGTCTCTTGTGGTGCCTGCTCTCCCTGCTTTTCAATCTCTTCCGTTGACACAGACTCGGCCTTTGTTGCTGGCGCCTCCTCTCTCTGGTCTTCTTCGTCTGTATCCTTGAAAAATTGGCTAATTTCCGTCATAGCATCGTACAGTGTCTTGTCCGTCTGGCGGTAGGTCAATCTGATCAAAACACTTCCAGAGTTGTATCCGAGTTGTGACAGTGTCTTCTGGAAGTCTGTGAAAGATGAGAGTTCTCTACCCATAATGTTCAATACGGGTGTTTCGTAATGCAATTGCCCGCTGCCGCTTCCCGAGCTGTTTTCCATACACGCAACCCCACGGGCAGTAATATTGATGTTCTTCCCATTACTCGCCTCACCACTCTCGAATTGACGTAGAACCTTCCATATGGTCAGGTCACTGGGGAACTTTTGAATCAGCCTTCCTCCTGGTATTTCGCGACCCTCAGGAGGGGGGACTTGAAGGGCGACCTGGATGGCGGAGGGTGTTTTTGACTTCTGCACAAGCTCGAGCTTTGCGCCAGGACCTAGACCAGAAGCACGAAAAGGAACGGAGAGATCGACTGTTTTTTGCCGGTGCCTGAAAGAACATTTCATCAGTACTTATCCAAAGAAGGTAATAAGAGGCGTATGGACTCACTTGACGAGATACTTGTCACTGGAGAGGTTGAGCCTTCGACATGCTTCCTCCAATACGTCAATCAAGTAGGTTCCAGGGGTGACTTTGACGGTAGCTCGCCGCAAGTCGGACGCTATCACAACGACGTTGGTTGCCATGATACAAGTAAAGTCCGGTATAAAATAACGATGCTTTATGTATCCGGGAACGTTGTGAACTATTTGTTTAAAGACGATCGCGGGGAGGTTGAGCTCGGTTGGCGGTGATGTAAGCAGGCAGCTAATAAGGGCGAAAGTGTGGTCACGGCGGGGTTACGACGTAGGGGTTTTGAGCTGAATCCGCGGGCACTTAGTTGAGGTTATTACGGTAGGCTGGGCCACTCAAGCAGGCAGCCGCGAGTGTGAATGATTCGGCAATTATCATGGTATAGACGTTCTCTCTTAGGCTTATGATATGGGCACTAGAAGCTTCTATGGGACGAGAATCTCGAATCCATTATCAACTGAAGAAGTAAAACTACTTATCTAGGTACCTACTAGTTAGACTAAATTACAGGCACTCGACTGAGTCCCAATTAAAGGTAGGTCGAGCAGTATCAAGCGCCACGTCTCCAGCCACTTCTTCAACTTGTTGTGTTCTTATAGTAGGTAGTCATGCTGTAAAGACTGTGATTCACAACATCAACTACTAGTAGGCTTGCCTCTTGCACTCGTTCGTCCTCATAACCAGCCAAAGATGTAAATAGATGATCATTACTCTGGTGTTCTTTCAACTGTGAGCTTACCTAATATAATCTGAGCTATCTGCTGAGCCTCGGACGCCACAGCTCGTAGGCTGCTTCAGCCAACGTGGACCTCCACTTCACTGAGCTGCTTCTTAGGTCCCGGCCGCGCCAGACCGTGTTTGCCTTGCGAGCCCGCCTGTACGTACCTTCCATAGCAGCAACGCAACCTCATTGCACTGCACCTTCTGTAGCTCCAGTTCAGTGACGGGAGCTTCAACCATCCATCTTCTCCACGTCGACTGCTCCCCAACAACCCACCGACGCGACGATACCATACGATAAGAATTAGCCACAGCCGAACACTTGGCTTCATATAACGATCCCTCGCTTGCACCGTCTTCGGCTTCCTCTCGATAAGACGGTCGCTGGTTGACGTCGACTATCCGACCTCGCATCTACCTATTCACTTTTAAGAAGCCATCATGGTATGTCAACAATGGTCTCACCAGCTGCTGTTACGTCCGGAAGCTAATTACCTCGATTCGATAAACAGTCGTCCCCCTTCTCGATAAGTTCGTCTCGACCGCTCGTCGTCATGCCAATGATCATACAAAGCTAACCTCCCCTCACTCACAGACGGTGGTGCCTGTGTCGCCATGGTCGGCAAGGACTGTGTCGCCATCGCATGCGATCTTCGCCTTGGCCTCCAGGCCCTTACCGTTTCCAACGACTTTCCCAAGATCTTCCAGTACGGCGATGTCTTCCTCGGTCTGACTGGCTTGGCCACCGACGTGAACACCGTGAGCGACCTCTTCCGCTACAAGGTCAACATGTACCGCCTGCGTGAGGAGCGCGATATCGCACCTCGTACATTTGCCAACCTCGTCTCTTCGTCCCTCTACGAGCGCCGTTTTGGTCCTTACTTCGTGTCTCCCGTTGTCGCTGGCTTAGACCCCAAGACCGGCAAGCCTTTTATCTGCGGCTTCGACAGTATTGGCTGCATCGATTTTGCCAAGGACTTTATTGTCTCTGGTACCGCTTCAGAGCAGCTCTTTGGCATGTGTGAGGGTCTCTGGGAGCCCGATCTGGTGCGTACTTGGATGGTCCAAGCCAGAAGCTATATCCTGTCTGGCTTGGATATCCCAATGTCTAAGATTGAAACGCTAATAGTCCCATTTACAGGAGCCCGATGCTCTCTTTGAGACCATCTCCCAGTCTCTGCTCAACGCCGTTGACCGTGATGCTCTTTCCGGCTGGGGTGCCCATGTTTACATTATCGAGAAGGACAAGGTTACCAAGCGATTACTAAAGGGACGACAGGATTAGAGCGTCGGCGTTATGGACAAATCTACAAGAATAGAGCGGGACAAGGAGTGGTTTATGTATCCTGTATGAATAGATACTCAGCCGATATTAACCGCTGGGTAATGAGAATGCACTTCTTCGTCTTGCTTCTACTTTAGCATATGCATGGGTAATTCATGTTCATGAGATGACGGATTGCAGGACGTATTCTTTGGTTCTACCAATTTCTCACATGTACTGACATTTCCCTGCAGTATAACTACATACCCCTGGCTACAAACTAACTCTCCTTACTTTGAAAGGACGGCAAAAGCCTCACAGGGTGCCAGCTTGATCTCACCACTATTCAAATCATCGAGTGTCCTTCCCGCCGGACTAACGAGCACTTTTCGAGCCTCGCCAGGTAACTTCCATGCGACGGAATCCGCTGAGAAGTTGCAAACGATGAGAGCAGTCTCCCCATTATCAGCCCGTCGTGAGTACGCAAAGACCTTATCGTTGGACTCATCCACGAGCTGGAAGTTACCGTAGACGAAAATGTCCATATATTCCTTGCGCTTCTGAAGCACCTGGCGATAACAGCTGTACACAGAATTGGGGTCTGATGTCTGTGAAGCAGCGTTGATGTCGGTATAGTTATCGTTGACGCGCATCCAGGGTTTGGCATCAGCAGTGGTGAAGCCTGCGTTTGGGCTCGCGTCCCACTGCATGGGAGTACGAGCGTTATCGCGAGACTTCTTTTGATATTCAACCTTGTAGGCCGCTTGGGCTGCGGCATCATCATTCTTGTGAAGACTGCAGGGGCTGTTAGCACATATTGACACATGGGTGCTGCTTGACTTACTCCCAATGGTTGAGGCAATCAAGGTCCTTGTATTCTTCCAAGTCCCAATCCTTCGGAACGTTGGTCATGCCAATCTCCTGGCCTTGGTAGATGAAGGGTGTGCCTGACTGGAAACCGAGGAAGAGTGCGATCAGTTTCGCGCTGGCAACACGATGGTCAGGATCATCGTGGACAAAGCGGCTGACTGCTCGTGGCTGGTCGTGGTTCTCCAAGTACAGCGCGTTCCAGCCTTCGTTGTCGTACATGAACTTCTGCCACTTGAGGGTTGTGGCTTTCAGCTCGGAGAGTCTCCAGGATCTGGGTGTGAACTTGCCTTCGACGCCGTGATCGAGATCCATCCTAAATTTCTCAGCTCACTACTAATAGAGGATAGACAAGAAAAAATCGACTTACAGCTCAAAATGGAAGATCATGCTAAGCTCTCCTCGGTCACCACGCACAGCTTTGATCAACTCACGCTCATCGTGAACACAAGGCATCTCTCCGACGCTAAAAGCATCGTATTCCTGGAGAATGCTACCGATTTCCTTGAGGAACTCATGGCATCTGGGACCACATGCATAGTACTCTGTTCCGCGGAGAACAGTCTTGTCTGAGTCGGGGAATGCTTGGTCCTTGCTGACAAAGTTGATGACGTCCATACGGAAACCATCAACGCCTCGGTCAAGCCAGAAGCGCATGACTTGGTGGACCTGCTTTCTGACCGCTGGATTCTCCCAGTTGAGGTCTGGCTGCTGCTTGCAGAAGAGGCAGAGGTAGTACTCATCTGTGGTCTCGTCGTACTCCCAGGCACTTCCTGTGATGGGTGAGTCTTTATGGTCATAGGTCTCGATAAGGGTGTAATTACCTTGGAAGTGAGCGTCCCAGTTGTTGGGGGGATGTCTATTTCCATCTGCATCGTATTTTGCAGGCTTCCAGATATACCAGTTTCGGTAGGGGTTGTCCTTGGACTTGCGAGACTCCTTGAACCACTCATGCTGGTCGCTGGTGTGATTCATGACTAGGTCCAGAACAAGTTTCATCCCTCGCTCATGAAGCTTGTCTTTGAGCACATCAACATCTGAGACGTCGCCATATGGAGGATCAACGGTATAGTAGTCGCTGATATCGTACCCCTGTCCCAACATCAGTATGAATGGATATGGCATCTCAAGGGGCGACAAACCATATCGACCTGGGGGCTCTTGAAGATGGGTGAAAGCCATACGATATCAACGCCCAAGTCCTTAAGGTAGTCAGCTCGAGAGATGATACCCTTCAGATCGCCAACACCAGAACCTGTGGAGTCTTGGTAAGACGCAGGGTATATTTGATATACCGAGCTCTCCTTCCACCAAGCTCGAATATTCTGGCCTGTACTACCCATGGTTACTTCTTGATGGGATAAATTTGGTTCTGAGGGAATCTGGTAATGGTGTCCTGCAGTCTGTAAGCTATATACACCTTGAGCGCTCCTCGCACGTGAGAACGGCCGCTCGTGATCAGAGACAAACTCACGATGGACCAATTAAGGGAGTTTTTGACAGATACACCGTGCACTTTACGGCTATATCAACCGAAAATCCGGACAGAAATGAGTCGTTCGGATCCTTGTGTCAGAAACGAGTTCGGTAGTGAGGCTCTCACACGAGAGCTGGGTCGTCGATGCGGGGTGTTTACTGATATCCCAAGTTCTAATGTCTGAGTCGTGTTACACAGCGTCTTGTTATTCACGTATTCCGCAAGAGAGCAGCCATAGGAAAACGCTTTACGAGAGCTACCCATAGCGGTAGGTCTTGACTATTTAATAGACACCACGGAGTAATTCCCGGAGAGATTGTCGCAACAGTAAATTGGTACCCCTCTATAGGGTAAATTGTTCGTCTCCATATTCTTCTACTTGGTGAGATATTTACGGTACAGGATGATACGAGAGATCTGCAAAGTCAACTCGCTAGTCATGCATTCTGGTAAAACTGGTATTGTGTTTGCTTGCAGATACTCACAAGCGCCTTTAAGATACCGGCACTTGAAAACACGACTCATGATACTGGGTATTATAGCCTCCAGCCCTTGATGATATCTAAACCAAGCATAGTGTGCGTCTCTCCTGCAAGTATCAGCAGAAAGATTTGGTGGTTGCAATATTCCTAAACAATATAAAACTGCCCAAGGGATTGCAAAATAATGGAACTGTTTTCTCACCTAAATACTCATTAGAGCCGGGAGTGAATGTTGAAGATCCAAGCTGGTTTCCACTTTTGTCCCAAACCCTCCACTGTATGGGCCATCAAGTACCGTTACAAAAGAAGATACTCAAATAGGCTTCTTCTGTTTTATACCTACCTACTGTAGCCCCATGTAAGATGTGATGCTACACAAGCTCACGACAATACAGACCAACCCACTTTGGAGAGATCAACCGAATCCGGAATGCAACAACAAACGCAACAGACTCACTCATCTGATCAACATGACTGATACATTTCATAGATACAAACGTTTACTTGAAAGAGGTCTTAAGCCGGAATCATATACCGAGCTGGTTTTGTCAGGAGCGCACTAACGGAATTGCAGCTCATGTCAATGTTACAGATCAAGTCACGCGAGTCTTGCTCGTTTCACTCTGACACTAAAAATATAAACCAGCGCTCTCTCAGCCCAATCGGCTATGTATTTTCAACTCCCAAGAGAGATGGTGAAGCTCGTTTGAGTTATGGGGTTCAACTTATCTCCAGCGGATTTATTATCCTTAACTTCAGGGGTCAATCGATGAAGAAGAAGAAGAAGAAGAAGAAGAAGAAGAAGAAGAAGAAGACAGTTGTCTCACTGCATTCCTTGAATCTTTCCTGACGGTCCAAAACAAAAAAGGTAACGACCAGCAACCACCTATAATGTTGTACAGTGTCGTTAAGATTATGCCAACCAGCACGCATAATAATATATCACCTTCTTTGTAGCATATAACTCAACGTTGTAGCTGAGCATCAGCTAAACAACCAACGCGCATATCGCATCGAAACTGTTTAGAAGCACAGACAAAGAACAAGCTGTCGATTTACAGGTTACAGAACATAGACTGAAAGAGACTATCAGCAAACCCCGGTTCAACACTCATCACCGAGGTTTAGACCACGGACCAATAAAGGAACTATCAAATTCAAATCATAGAATAGTAATAATGAAATGGAAGGAAAGCAAGAAAGACCATGAACTAGAAAACAACCCTAGCATAAACCTTGTCCTCCTGTAGCAGGGGGTTTCTCTCTTTCAATTGCCTATTTGGTTGTCAGTCTAGTTCTTTGTTTTATTGTGTCTGTTTTCTAATACCCACGGATCAGTGTTGTTGGAGACTATCTATCTATTCTGTATTGCATCTTATGATTAGGTCGATGCAGGTGATACCTAGGCAAAGCAAGTTCAGCAGGGAGTAGGTATGCATTTCTGTGAGCATGTGGTACGTGCGATGCCATTGCCGTGTCTCATTCATTTCTAGATGTGATGGTGGTACTTGAAAGTACATGAGATAAAGTACCTGTATTCGCGCAGGCAGTGTATACTAACTAAAGGTATATTGGCAGACACTATTAGATTCTGTAATCGATCGCAAAAGTTGCCTGCCTGGGCATTATATGCAAGATTCAATCCTGAATATGTACAGGCCGAGCATGGGCGAATGAGGCACAACAACATATAACAAATGGCTTGTTTTTGGTTTGCTTTTGAGTGCTGTTTTATGTAATTCAACCGGAAAAACGTTTTGGTTATTAAGAAGACAATTAAGTTTCCAAAAGACGATATTTATTTGCACGACATTGCATTCATTCATTCATTTCTTACAACGTCCCTTTTCCCCTCTCACAAAACAAAACAAATTAAAACAAAAACAAACCAAAGCAATGGAAGACTCAGGTACACCTGATACTTGCTTGAACCGGATGTAACGAACCAGTAACTTGCCTACCTGGACTACCAGTTTCCAGCGACCTTTCCTTGCTCGGCACCCTAACACTCAGCAGGGTTATAGGCTAAGAAGCACTGAGGACGATCAGTCAATCACCAAAATCTCAGCCAACCGTGGACCTACGCTAAAGACCAGACCAGCCTCTTGTTTTCTTCTCCCAGACGACCTTGGCCTTGACCTTGACCTTGACCTTGACCATGACCCATGCATTTTGATGAATGGACCCCAGTCACACTCCCCCGGGTTGAAAGCGCCATGACCATGCCAGCAGCAGCATATCGACAATTGATTGATTTACATCTTTCTACTTGCTTGCTTGCTCTATCTCCCCTACAAAGAGCATTGGACTAGTTACACTATTCCATACCTAGGGCATATACACACTCTCTGTCAATATTTTCTGGTCATAGCCTTCAAACAAAATACCATCTCCTATCCGGACGTCGTCAGGAACAGGAACAGAAACAGCTACAGGAACAAGCCCAAGCCTAGGCCAGGAACTGCAGGAACTGGAACTCAGCCTCTCAGCCTCTTCTTCTTATTCCTAGACATGACGTGAACGCAAGCACTGCCTATTCGGTATACTCCGTACTCATCTCACATACCATACCATACCTACCTAAAGGACTTTCTCTACCTTACCTTACCTGTCTCACCTGTACCTATACCCTACCTACCTGTAGCTTGGACCTCTTTATCCCCGCGTCGTTTACGATTTGCATCTGCATCTGCACTTGTACCAGCACCAACAACACCAAGACCAGTATCTATTATCTGCATTTGCATTTTCGCCCCGAATACGCTTGTTTATCCTCGTCATTCTTCCTCATCGTGTACACAGCTTGTTACCAAATATTTGCTTGTTCATCCTGTCCTGTCCTGTCCTGTCCCTTCATTCAGACAGCAGACCATCAACACGCTCATTAACCAATACTGGCATACCTATCCCATGGCTTAGGGCCCTGCCATTTCATCGCTTGTCTGTCCCCACGCCTCGGCGACAATGACCAGGAATGAGCATGTCAATCGCATCAGCTCCGTCATGGGCTCCGGCAACATCGATACGTATTCTGCCGTTACCGTAAAGTCTCAGCCTGAGCATGAGCATGAGCATGAGCATGAGCATGAGGCTCAGCTTCAGTATCAATCGACCTCATCTTCAACTGCCTCCACTACTCCCGCTTCCGCCGCTTCTACTATCTCCACTCCCACGCCCATTCCCGCTCATCACTCGCCTACTCCTAATCCGGCACCAAATCCAATACCAAAGCCAGATCCAAATGCTGATACCGACGCTCTAACACCAACTCCATCATCCTCCGCTACAACGGCTTCCTCTAGTAACTCTTCCGTCTTCTCATCGACGCCTCGCCGACGCCCTCCCCCCCCTGCTAATTATCCTACTCGCCTCAGCTCTGATGGCACTGCTTCTTTGAGCAACCAGTGGTGAGTTAACTTAGATCCAATTATTACCTAGCATCCATGCCGTCTCCCGTCCCACGATCCCCTGCTGCCATCTCCCGCCTACACGTTCACGTTCACGCCCGCCGCCTGCCGACTAAAGCTAAACGCTTTCCCCCGTCTTACAGGTCTTCCTTCAAGGATGAGCCTCAGCTCTCGCCAACTGCCACCGCAACATCAACCACCTTCGCCCCTCGCGCCGGTGCCAATGCTCAATCCAAAGACCGTCGCATGAGCGACCTTGCCAACTATCGACGTGAGCTTGCCGTTCTCGAGACCTCCCGAGTACCTCAGATCCAACAGATTCCGCCCACCGGCGGCGCGAGCCCTCAGATAGCACCTTGGGCGAACCAGCCTGGTTCCCCTCCAAACACATCCACCATGCCAACCACTTTCTTCAACGACTCGACCGATAACTTGTCCCTCGCCTCCCAGCTTTCCCCAGGTCACCAGATCAGTAACCGCCAGCAGCATCCGCAACAGTACCCTTCGCACCCTTCCCAGCACGACGCTCCCGATGCTTCCTATTTCGATGGCAGACGCCCCTCCGCCGCCAGCATTCTCACAGCGAGCAGCCAGGGCAGCAAAACCAGCATACGCGGTGGTTTTCGCAAACTTCAGGGCTTCTTTGGGGAGGAATTCCCTGGGCGCGATAGCTCGGATGGTAGCCTACCCACTTCGCTCGCGGGCAAGGACCAGCGTGGACGCTCTTATAGTCATAGCCGCCCCACACATAGAGATCGCAACTATTCCAATGCCACGGATCACACCCGCGATGCCTCGCCATCATCTTCGAGACCAAGAACGCCTGTCCCAGCACCAGAGGTGGTGCCTTTCCTATACCAAGACAACAGTGTATGTATCATCCTCCGCTTCTGTCTCATCGCCCTGACTACCTCGTCCTGCTCCGTCGGTCTGGTCCGCAATCGATACATTCCTCTCCGAATTTCTCCCTTGGTCTGCTTTTAGTGCCCGGCTCAGCTGCCGTGTCATTCAATTTATTGTTTCGCCAACGTAACTTGGTTTGCTGACTCTACCCCCCTGTAGGACATTGCGCGCTATGGCGAAGCTCCCGTACGGGACATAATGACCGGGCCCGATCGAGAGCGATATGCTGGTGACGGCTCCTCACAGGTACCCCCAAAGACATCATCATCCTCGAGGTCCGGCCATTCTATTGCCCATCTACCGGGCCACCACCGACACAACAAGAGCAACGAGGATCCTCGCACGCTCAGACCCACGATGAGCAGGGACGATACAGCAATTGGCACACAAATCCCGCGCGATCGCGGGGCCGGCAGCAACGCAATGTATCCCACAAGATCCCGAGGGCAGAGCCCAACGCCCAGCACTAGAAGTGCGGGAATGACCTGGAGCAGCTCGAAATCTACACAAGTCGACGGCCAAACCTCACCTGGCCACCATAATCATGGCAAGCGCGGATTTTTGCGACGACTCCGAGGACATCACAAGGAAAAGGACGATGCTGTTGCTAGACTTCGCGACCTCCCCCAATCGACAAGGTCTCTGCAGACAAAATCTTCCAAGACCGATCTTCACCGACCCAGCGATGTATCGTCGACTACATTGCCATATGCGGGCTCTATTGGACCTGCCGACATGACCGACGTTACTGATATGCGACCAGCAGCGGGACCACGGGGAGCGACCTTCAACAACAAGTTTCCTTTTGCGAAGAAGGGGCGACCCCATCGGCCCCAAGACTATACTGAAGATACGATTGGTCCGACTGATCGTAATGATCCTAACAATATGTACCACCTCGACACCAATTTGAATGATATGGAGGGTATTCTGACCAAGCCTCCTCCGCTCACGCCCATGGATACTACCTTTGTCAACAATGTTGAGCCTGAACGTCACGACTCCATCATCTCGACAGCACCTAAGGGCCGCTGGGATGCCCCGGACAGTTGGGCAGTGCGTCGTAACACGGAAGACAACTCTTACAATGGCCCAGAGCTCGACGAGATTGGCAGCCCACCCCGCCCAGAGGAGAAGGCCTCGCCATACTGTATTCGAATTTTTCGTTCAGACGGGACATTCTCCACTCACTCGATGTCTTTGGATTCGAGTGTCACGGATGTCATCTCACAAGTCATTAAGAAGACTTATGTTATGGATGGTTTAGAGAACTACCATATCATCATGAAGAAGCATGATCTTATCCGGGTTCTGACACCACCTGAGCGACCTCTGCTTATGCAGAAGCGCCTGTTACAGCAAGTCGGTTATGAAGAAAAAGACAGAATCGAAGATCTTGGACGCGAAGACAACAGTTACCTCTGCCGATTCATGTTCTTGTCTGCGAGAGAAAGTGACTTTCATGCCAAAACTACTGACATGGGACTGGCTCGGGCCCAGAAGCTTAACTATGTTGACCTCTCTGGTCGCAACCTCGTCACAATACCTATATCACTATATTCGAAGGCTATGGAGATTATTTCCCTCAACCTTTCGCGGAACCTCTCCCTGGATGTTCCTCGAGACTTCATACAGTCTTGTAAGCATCTTCGCGATATAAAATTCAACAACAACGAAGCCAGGAAGCTGCCACCCAGCTTGAGCCGAGCAAACAAATTGACTTTCCTGGACGTTGCCAACAACCGGCTTGAGCAGTTGGAGCATGCCGAACTTAATGCCCTAACGGGTATGCTCAAGATGAACCTGGCCAACAATCGACTAAAGCATTTGCCTTCTTACTTTGGAGCATACCAGTCGCTCCGCTCTCTCAATATTTCTTCCAACTTTCTCGACAAGTTCCCGACATTCCTATGCGGCTTGCAGAGTTTGGTCGATCTCGATTTGAGTTTCAACGCCATTGCAACGATCCCTCACGAGATTGGCTCTTTAAGGAATCTGGAAAAGTTGTTGATAACTAATAACAGACTAACGCACGCTGTGCCCGCTTCGTTCGGACAGCTCGTCAGTCTGCGCGAACTCGACATCAAGTACAATGGCATCTCCAGTATCGACATTATCTCGGAGCTACCTAAACTCGAGATCCTTTCAGCAGATCACAACTGCGTCTCTGCTTTTGTCGGACAATTTGAATCCCTTCGACAGCTTAAACTGAACTCCAACCCCCTTAATAAATTCGAAATCGTGGCTCCTGTGCCGACCCTCAAGATTTTGAACCTCTCGAACGCGCAGTTGGCTAGCATTGACTCGTCATTTGCAAATATGGTAAATCTTGAGCACCTGATATTGGACAAGAACTACTTCGTCTCTTTGCCCCAGGAAATCGGTACCTTGAGCAGGCTTGAGCACTTCAGCATTGCCAACAATTCCGTGGGAGAACTACCAGCTCAGATCGGTTGTCTCACCGAGTTGAGAGTGCTCAACGTCCGAGGAAACAACATTTCTAAGTTGCCAATGGAACTGTGGTGGGCGAACCGACTTGAAACGTTCAACGCCTCTTCTAACGTTCTGGAACATTTCCCCAAGCCTGCTTCCAGAGCACCGCGAATACCAGGAGAGGAATCACAGCCAGCACCTCCTCCCGTTAATGGAAGAGCAGCCCCCCTGGGAACGTTGTCGGCCACTGCAAGCTCCGAAGAATTGTCAGATGATAGGAGACCAAGTCAAAACTCGAGCACCCTACTCAGTGTCGGCCCGTCTCCACTCAACGCTGGTGATCGCAAAAGCTCTGTTGTATCTGTCTATGGCAAAGGTGGTCGTAAGACGTCTGTTGTTTCTAGATCTGCAACCCCATCGGCCCCTACGCAGTCAGTCAACCCAAGGAAGGATTCTGGATTGTCATCGAGGCTCAATAACACATTTGCTGGGTCTCTGAGGAACCTTCATCTCGCTGACAACCGTCTCGATGACGATGTATTCGACCAGATAACACTCCTTGCTGAGCTTCGGGTATTGAACCTATCTTACAACGACGAAATTAGCGACATGCCCCAACGATCAATCAAGAGCTGGCCGCAACTCGTTGAGCTCTATCTGTCCGGTAACGCACTCACCACATTGCCTGCCGATGACCTCGAAGAGTCCAGCTTACTCCAGGCACTCTATATCAACGGCAACAGGTTTACCAACTTGCCGGCCGACATCTCGCGGGCCAAGAACCTCGCTGTTCTCGATTGTGGCAGTAATTACCTGAAGTACAACATTTCAAACGTGCCCTATGACTGGAATTGGAACCTCAACCCGAACTTAAGATACCTCAATTTGTCTGGAAACAAACGTTTGGAAATCAAGCAGACAGCTACCGGTCCGCTTGGCCCTGGTGCTGTTAATCGTGAGGAATACACAGATTTCAGTCGTCTGCTTAACCTGCGCATCTTGGGTCTGATGGATGTTACTCTGACACAACCAAGTATCCCGGATCAGAGCGAAGACAGACGTGTCCGTACGTCTGGCTCTCTCGCCGGTCACCTGCCTTACGGAATGGCTGATACGTTGGGTAAGCATGAGCATCTATCAACTGTTGATCTGGTGGTGCCAAGATTCAATGCATCAGAAACCGAGATGCTCCTGGGTCTGTTTGATGGACAGGCCTTGTCCAGTGGCGGTTCCAAAATTGCCAAGTATCTCCACGAGAACTTTGGTCACATCTTTGCCCTTGAACTCAAAGCATTGAAAACACGCCTGAACGAAACTCCAGTTGATGCCCTTCGACGAGCCTTCTTGGCGCTCAATAAAGACTTGGTTACCATTGCGATCCAACAATCAGAGGAGCGGCCACTTCAGACGCATAGGAACTCTGGTCAGCCAATCATACTCACAAAGGAGGATCTCAATTCTGGTGGCGTGGCGACCGTCGTTTATCTCCAAAGCACGGAACTTTATGTCGCAAATGTCGGTGATGCGCAGGCAATGGTGATCCAGACCGATGGCACTCATAAGATGCTGACTCGCAAGCACGATCCTGCTGAACCAAACGAACGATCGCGAATTCGCGAAGCTGGTGGATGGGTTTCGCGCAACGGAAGACTGAACGATTTGCTGCAAGTCTCGCGTGCTTTTGGATATGTCGACCTGATGCCGGCTGTACAAGCGGCACCTTATGTCAGTAACATGACTATTCGAGAGCAGGACGACATCATTCTGATTGCTACCGGAGAACTATGGGAGTACTTATCGCCCGGTCTGGTTACCGATGTTGCGAGGGCTGAGCGGCAAGATCTCATGCGGGCGGCCCAGAAGCTTCGCGATCTAGCTATTGCATACGGCGCCTCGGGCAAAATCATGGTCATGATGATTAGTGTTGCTGATCTAAAGCGACGTGTCGAGCGATCGAGGCTTCATCGCGGCGCTAGTATGTCGCTTTATCCCTCTGGTATTCCCGACGATGCTCAGGTCCTCAATACCAGAAGAGGCCGAAGGACCAAAGGCGATGTTCTCGACTCGTCTCTCAACCGCCTTGAAGCCGAGATTCCAGCGCCCACAGGCAATGTATCCATCGTGTTCACTGATATCAAGAACTCGACAACGCTCTGGGAAATGTATCCTAGTGCCATGAGATCAGCTATCAAACTCCACAACGAGGTCATGCGTCGGCAGCTGAGACGAATTGGTGGTTACGAAGTCAAGACTGAAGGTGATGCATTTATGGTGTCTTTCCCAACAGCTACGTCAGCACTTCTGTGGACGTTTGCAGTTCAGATGCAGCTTCTTGATGTGAATTGGCCGTCAGAAGTTTTGAACTCGGTCTCATGTCAGCCCATCTATGACAAGGATAACAGTCTCATTTTCAAAGGACTGTCAGTGCGTATGGGTATACACTTTGGTGACTGTGTGAGCGAGACAGATCCAGTCACCCGCCGTATGGATTACTTCGGACCCATGGTGAACAAGGCGGCTCGAATTTCTGCCGTGGCAGATGGCGGCCAGATCACGGTTTCCACCGACTTTATCTCAGAGATACAGCGATGCCTCGAGAATTATCAAGACACGGATCGGGGTAATGCTTCCGGCTCTGAGGATACTTTTGGCGATGAAGAGACTTACGCCAGCGCGATTCGAAAGGATTTGAGGTCCCTTACCTCTCAGGGCTTTGAGGTTAAGGAAATGGGCGAAAAGAAGTTGAAGGGTCTTGAAAATCCCGAAGTTGTGTACTCCCTGTACCCTCATGCTTTGGCTGGTCGCATCGAGTTCCATTCGCAGCACGAGAGGAAGGAAGAAGCGGGTGGCGGCGATAAGCCAGTTGTCCTTGCGCCTGGAGCTGAGCTGTGTATCGATCCGGACTGCGTCTGGACTCTTTGGCGAATCAGTTTACGCCTCGAGATGCTTTGCAGCTCATTGGAAGGAAACGAGCCCCCGGGTCTGCAGCCACCCGAGACAGAGCTTCTTGAGAGGATCAAGCAACGTGGAGGCGAAGTGACCGACCGATTCTTGTTGAATTTCTTGGAACATCAAGTGGCCAGGATAGAGGTAAGTTTGGAACAATCCTTGTTCGACCGCCCCCTTTACTAATGTTTATAGACCTGTATCTCGACACTGGCGATGCGCCATATTGCCATTGGTGGCGGTACTATCAAGGAACTCGAAGATCTTCACGGCCCAATGTCCGCCATCTTGGATCAATTTATGGCCCAGAACAGAGAATTGAAACGTTACAGGAGGAAATATGGCGCGCTACCCAATCCGGTAAGCAGCAGCAGCAGCGAAGAAGAAGAGGACGAAGAAGACGATGATGACGACGACGATGATCCCGACACCGAAGAAGGGAGCGATACAGAGCAAGAGTTGTGATCCTTATACGACTGGTTCGTTGGAGCCAAACCTGAGCACTTATATATGCTATAATCATCCACGTGATACGAGGAATACGACCCTGGGAGGTTGAACAGAACGCATTTTTACTTTTGGTGGGAATTGAATGGAAGGACGCGGTTGAGGGGTTTTATGGCGGGAAATCATGTTTTGGCTGGGTGCAGGTTTGCTCTGGGTATATTCCGGACGGTTTGGTGGGGAGGTGCTCGTGATGTGTTTAAGAATTGGAAAAGACACTCGGTTGGAGAAGCAGTGCATGGCGTTGGGCTACGGGGAAATTAAGGACATACTGATGACTGGTGGTTTTGTCTGCCAGTATGCGTGCTACTTCTTGAGCCCACTGGGGTTATTGGATGACTGGTTCTGTTTTCAATGAGGTATGGAAGGCGCGCACGCACGTATGCATTGTTTATACGATATGTTAGGCATTACAAAATAAGCTGATGTAGTATTATAAGCCATTGCTTGTACACGTCCTGAGTAGTTACAAGGCATGCTATGACTAAAACTAACTAACACGCCTCAGGATTCTGATCTTGGGCGACATTCGGGGTCCAACCCACCAACCGCCCGTATATCCCCTGACAAGGTTTCTCACGGCCGCAACGTGAGCGCCCAGGCCGAGGACTCTCTCGCCGCCAATCCTTCCCTCCTCACTTTCATCGCCTGCAGGTGAAGAACCTGGTTTGAGGAACTCGATACCCTCATAGCCTGTTACCACTCCTACAACCTGCCATCCGCCCAACACTTTGCGTGGGTCCTCGGCCAGAGCGTAGTCGAAGCGCTCCCAAAAACGCGGCAGGCCGAGTTGTTCCCCCTCCTCCGTTTTATCGAAGAGCAGCACAGGAGCTGCGGCATCTGGCTTTGGGGTAATGGAAAAGGCAATGGGATAACCAGATGGGTTCTGTCCAAAGAGTGTAAGTCCAGTCATGCAGGTCAACACATCGGCGTGAACGTCCATAACGGGAGTGGGATCATCGCGAGTGATGTAGCGCAATTGTTGAAGTGCATCGCCGCCAGGATAGTTTAAAGATGAGATGATGAGCATCACCATGCTGGCCCCAAAGCTGGCCAGGGCGAACAAGGCCGTAATGACAAAAGCGATGTGGTAGATGATATGCTTGGACGCACGCGAAGAAATATAGTTAGCCCCAAGAGCAGCAGCAGCAGTGAGCGAGGGAACAACATAAAAGATGAAGCGGGCCTCTTTGTGTGGCTGAGCAGAGTAGATGGCAACAAAGACCAAGTTGGGGATCGCTAGGGCTTGCGCAGCTCGTGAAGTACCCGGCTGGAGAAGTGCAAAGACGACCAGAGCCGGTACGAGGGGATTGAGCAGGAGCCTTGGCAGCGCCGAAGTGAAATAATAGTGCCATGGAGAGACACCCCATTCCGACGACGACCCAAGGATAGCGTTAAAGTAGAAGCCCCAGAGCTCAGGCCATAGCGACTCTTGCCAAAAGTACGAATCGATAGGCACTGAAACAAAGATCGAGGCGAGGAAAGACGAGAAGAAGACGAGAATCAACGGGCCTAGAGTGACACGGCGGGTGACAAGGAGGTAAAGCCCAGTGGTGCCCAGGAGAATGGCCACTTCGGATCGGAAGACTGCTGCAGCAATAACCAGAAGGGCAATTGCTTGCTTTTGGCGAATGGAAGAGAGCCTAGTCGAGACCTGTGGTAACAGAAATGCCGAAGCGAGAGTTGCTGGTCCTTGTGAGCTGGAGTCCTTGGGAGTTGGGTGAAATACACGACTTACTTAAACCAAAGGCATACATGTTAGGCAATGTCCGTGAGAGGTAATAGTTGATGTGAAACTGGCTGGCCATGAACACAACCCACCAAGCCGAAACGCCTTGTCCATAGGCCTTCTTTAGAAGGTTCTTGAATGTCAAAAGGGCAGCGACGTTCGCCGCGCCAAGTAGTCCTCTCACTACGAGCTGTGCATGCTCAAAGCCAACGAGAGCAATAATAGGTTGCCCCAAACCTGCGAGAAGCACAGCACCCAGAAACGTCCGAGGCACGGCCCCGGGGAACATAAAGTGATCATAGGTGTCTAAGAGGCGATCATGAACATTTTTGGAAGGCGTTCCGTAAATGAGGATGTCGTGTACTGCTTGGATATTGAACGACTCCTCGACTTTAGTGTATGGGGAGACGAGGAGATGAGTGAGCGGAATAGTGATGAGGAGGCATGTCAAGATGATATCTAATGAATATTAGATTCGAATTTCCAATTGTGAAAGAACCAATTTAATCATACCTGATATCTTCATCTTGGCTGATACTTGATAGTGAGAGCTCCCTCAACGAGAGAGCCACTGCTTTAGCTTGGAGTTTGGCGTATGTTGATGTTTGTCTCGCGGAACGTGAAAGTTAAAATTTTCTCAAAAAGACGAAAGAAAAAGCATGAAGCAGAAATATTTCTCATCTTATTTTAAGCTTCATCCAAAAGTAAGGTACTTGCGATTTCGCAACTTGTTCAACCACGAAATCCAGCGCTCTACCTACCTCATCAGGGGTCTTCGGATCGGCCTAACAAATCCCCCGCAGTGTTTCCTTCCCCAGATGATAGGTTCAAGCCACGATGGCAGCTGCAACGAATGGGTACGTACCTGTTTAAGCCAGGCACCACAAGCCAGGTCCTGCCTGGAGGATCTATAGCTAAGGTAGGAGATACTTAGATAGTTACACATCATCGTCAACTCAACTGCCAAATTTAACCCTTCCTTCACGATCAACGCCATCGCCCAAGATGTGGTTCTTTGGAAGTTTTCTCTATGGTAGACAACTCACAACTCACCCTTCTCCAATGCGCATCTGCTAATTTATCTCCCAGTCTGCATCCTCCTCATCAATGCTGTTGCTGTCCTTTCCGAAGATCGTTTCCTCGCACGCAGTACGAACCACCCCGATCTCGAGTCTACATAACCGCGCATGTTTCATCTGACATATTCTGCCCAGTCAATCTTTCGCCCGCGTCATATGATCCCGCATTTGGCGCTGGCCCCGATGCCAGTGTTAAAGCCAAGATTATCAATCTCATTGCGAGCGTTCGAACCATTATGAGGAGTACGTCCAGTCTCGATATTCACGCAGCGCGACATATATGGGGAGAATGTTGCACTGTACCCTACAACCAGACACTAATGTCATCCTAGTGCCGCTGATTTTCGTCAACTCCGTTATTATTCTTTACGAGCTCATACTTGGCTGATTCCAAGTCCCACATTTGAACACATATATACGACAGAGTTATAGAAGAACATGCAGTAGACTTTCCTAGTCATCAATGGAGTCAGGCAATTTTGGAACTGGAGTTTTTTTGATATAAATCACGGTAGGCCATGCGTGGGATTACCACAACTTGGTGTGAAAACGACGTGGAACGAGTCACTATGAAAGGGAGAGCCTCCCTATGAAACTGAGCGCAGTGTTGCATGGAGCAGGAATCCCATCTGCTCACATTCGCTGAAGAGCGCCATGTCTTATTCAGTAGCTACCAAACGAGCCAGACGCATCAACATCTGTCTAGGCCAGCTTGGGCTTCTGGTTTCCTATGTAACCTATGTATAGTACAACTGCTACACCGCAGGTTCTATCCCTCGGCGCCCGAGCAAAACTGAGCAACCGAGCTCGCTCGAATAGTAGTATCTAAGATACTCTGTGCCCATAATCATCTTCTATTCAGTGTCTGTAATTAGAAGCTCTTGCGCCCAATACGAGACCGTAACAAACTTCGTCAAAGAAACCGGAAGGGGCGGGAGGATTGTTCTCAAGATGATAATGTTGACCAGCCTCTAAAAGACTTTCCGTCTCTTACTTGTGCTTGCGCCTTCGACCATGTCTTTGTTTCATGTAATGGCAGCTTCATTCAAGGTGTATGGGTATCCTGCATCCGCCAAAACCTGTGAGACCACAATGATAAAAACGAGTTCCGTATCCTCTTTCCCTTATGTAAACGCTGCAAGGTGTGGGTATGGTTGGTAAGATTATGAAAGCAAGTTTGTGCTCTTTTTGCGGCCTAGGCTGAAGCTGAGACGATCTTTGAGTTTGTCGTGCTTCTCGCTTGAATCGCCATTAGGAGTGTCTGGAGTCTGGCCGCCCGATTTGTCTTTGTGGAAAAGTGAGAAACTCTTCCGCGACATGGACTTGCTACCCCGCTTGGTCCGGTCGAGAATCCCGTTGCTCTGAGGTGTTCCGTTCTCCTTCCTTCTCGCTTCTTCTTCTTGTGCAGCTGACTTCTTGCTGGCTTCAAGAACCTTGGCCAGCTCGTCGTTCTCGTTTCTTCGTGTTTGTAGCGCCTTAAGACTATCTTCTTTTCGTTTCTTGTCGTCAAGCTTGGCCTGTTTCTCTCTCTCCTTTTCTGCGAGCTTCTCGGCCTTTTCGGCCGCCTCGCGCTCTTTCTTCTCACGTTTCTTATCTTCTTTGGATTTGACTTCTTCCTTCTGTGTTTGGACACGGTGCAAACCATTAGTCATGGCTGTAGGTGGGGGCGAAGCATCAGGTTGGGGAGCAGAAGGCATGGCTGGCGCTGTTCTTGCATGAGCAAGGTTCGCCATCGACTCCTGATGCATCAGGGGTGACATGGGCTGCGTTGCTTGTCGCTTCAATGGTGACGTATCGGCCTTGTCCCCGTTCTCCTGAGCTAGGTTGGCCGCCTCGCTGGCGAGTTTCACCTCTTCCATACCCTCCTTCTCCTGCTCTTCTCGCACTTTCTCAAACGTTGTTTCTTGGTAAAACAGCACGTATGCGGTGGCCATTCCGGGCTTGTCGCCGAAAAAGTTGCGAACGAAATTTTTATCGACTGGTTCGACCATTTCATCATCAAACAAGATCCATCCGCGACCCGGAACCTTGATTATGGACACATAGTGGCCATGATAGGCATTCCCGCCAATGTGAACAACCACTGCATATAGTTCATATAGCCGATCCGGATCTTCGGCATTGTCTGTCGTATTGAACATGCGTAGATGGTAGGGATACACAACCCTATGGAAAAGCTTTTGCAAACGGCTGTAGTCTTCTGTATACTTGAATCGCTTCAAGTGTAGTGTCAGGATTTTGGGTAATCTCTTCACCTTCATTCTCTTCTCAGCCTCCTGGAGACCTCCACAGTGGTCGCAATGGAACTTATTCCTCTCGCAGAGCATTTCCTCGGCTGAGAACTTGCGTAGACAAGACGTCACGGAAGAGTGTTCCTCTAGATCAATGGATAGATCAAGAAATGTCTCATCACGCTGAGAAGCGGTTTCGCAGGTCAAACACTTGGTTTCTGAAGTCAAAACACCTTCAAAAATATCATGAACCCATCCAGTCGCGGGTGAGCTTGCCCCGGCCATATGGTTCGCCATGGCCGATCCAAGAGCATGCCCCACTGATGTGGCCAGCCCGTCGAGGCCGTCAGCTGGTGCTTGTAATTTCATCTGACGAGCTGTACTTTCAACGCTGTTTATGACATCATTCAACACAAGGCCGTAGAACTCATGAGCATCTTGATGCATAGAATTCCTAAACATCTCGTTGTCGCGTTTGAATATCTCCAGAAACCGCTGAGGACTGAGGACTCCCGTATGGGTATCGCTTTCAAGCAAAGCCAGAAAGATATCCTTGAGCCCAGTAAAGGTACACTCGTCCATACCATAGGAAGTAGCGTTCTCCCGCGCCAACTCAAGGATTGGTCCCTTGATCATGGCTTGCTTTTTCTTGTATTCGGGCGTATCAGGTTTGTCTTCGGGTCGGACACCCACCTGCCCTGGTAATTGGTG
Source organism: Fusarium brachygibbosum (assembly GCA_018886245.1). Classification (NCBI taxonomy): domain Eukaryota; kingdom Fungi; phylum Ascomycota; class Sordariomycetes; order Hypocreales; family Nectriaceae; genus Fusarium; species Fusarium brachygibbosum. The sequence goes on from MU249524.1 coordinate 2,107,473, forward strand.
ACCTAGATTTTGTCTTTGCTTGATTACTTGGGAGGTGCTGAGACCCTTTTGCTTGGGTAAGTTCTCCACGGGGTCGGTAGGCGGAGGTCTGATGGTAATGGGAACTTTGGGTCGGCTACCGTTCGTCTCCGCGGGCGAAATTGGGGGGTAGTTGACAACATTGTTTCGAAATGACTCGGAGTAGAAGAGAGCCTGCACGATCGAGTTGCAATAGCTAAACAAAAAGGTCAGTATAACAGCTTGGCTAAGCGATGACTGGCACAACTCGTACCATGTGTTTCCAAACTATTAAATGGTTAGCCTAATTCTCGTAGTAATAGTGCAGCCAGGCTCAAGCAGAGATGGGCGACTGCGCGCCAGGTGTATGAGGCAGGGCTCGACGTACATTCTCAAGACCGAAGAAGCGATCGGTACCGTCATCTCGAAGAGAACCGGCGTTCTGGAGCATCTTCTCGAGCGGCGTGAGGTCGAGGACAGGCTCCTCTTTTTTCTTTGCGACAGCATCTTGTTTGTTGGGTGTAGTGGTTGTGGCCTAGAAGCAAGCGAGAGGCATTTTGTCAGTCATGAGAACTATACTTGGCGCAACTTGGAGCGATAGATCAGGTGAAACTGGGACAATCCGAGATGAAAATGGGCAATAAGCAAGTCCAAGACATACAGTGCCAGAACCCTTTATCTTGTTGAAAAACCCGGCCATGGCGATGTCGTGATGTCGTCAGTGGTAGCAACTCGGTAGGAAGGCCGCGGACTTGGTGAGCCGATCAGAGGGACGTTATTCAACGGCTGATCCGCAACAGCTGCGGCAGCAGCACCTCAACGAAGAGAGTCGCAATTGGGACAAAGTACCATGCGCGAATGGCTTCAATTTAGCGGAATGTAAGCAGAGAGTCGCGCAAAGCGGACAAGACAAGTCGAGAAATGGCAAGCCAAGTCAAATTCAGAGTTGCCGAGTGGTGAACGAAGAATGGCGCGGGTGCTGGTCGGCGTTGGAACTTGGCGCTGGCTTGGGGGAAAAGCGAGGCGCGGTTGTGTGGCGTGGACACGATAGCGCCGGCCGGAGCTACTATACTGATCTGAAAGCCGAACCGGAGACGAAGCAATCTTTGCCTGTATATGGTTTGCTTTGGCTGTGAAGAAAAGACATGCAATTAAGGTAGACTAGCGATCAAAGATGGCTCCAAAGGCACCTTGGATGTAAGAGAGAGGTGTCAAGTCGCTGGAGGGCGAGGCAGTAGAGAGCAATGCAAGCTGCTCCTCTACTGTAGATGGAAGGCACAGGTAGGCCAGGTAAGGTAAGCAGGGACGACCGATGTAAGGAAGGTAAGGATGAGGGTGGCGGGAAATGACCTGGATGGAGGCCAAGTCCGGGGGAGATGATAGTGGAAGTGGAGGAGATGGAAAGAAGGATGGATCAGTGACCTCGTGGTTGGATCCAATGGTACCGTGCCCCAACATGGTAGGTGCAGTGAAGTTCCAGGACGTAGGATTCTATCCATGGGTCCTGGACAGAACTGGACTGGGTTTTGACTGGACCATGGATCATGCCTACCTACCTTAAGTTACAGCACATCGCAGCGCAGTTGGTAAAATACTAGGGTCATATTACAGGTAGTCCGGCCAGAATAAGTCATGATGGCAGATTCCACAGCCTATGGACACCGTTGATGATGGGAGTCCGTGGACGGAGGTTTCCTTGTATGGTAAGACAATTAGTGCTGTCAACAACGGGCGTTGCCTCTTTCCTGTTGAATTGGTTGATCGATGCGAACAATATCATAGGCCAGTCGGACATGTCGTTCGCCGTCTTTTCACTTAATAACATCGATCGACCTAGGGAAAGGGCTCGCGCAACCCCAGTTTGCCTAGACCCTCGAAGCCCCTCTAATGGCCCCCCTCCAGCCTACAGTATAGTACTAGCGCTACCTAGACTCTTATAATGGTGCATTTGCTGGGTCCCTAGATCCTCCAGAAAATACCACCCCAGAGCCAGGACGAAAAGCAGGACCACGAAAGCTTAAGAGCATTTCCATTAGACTGAGTGTCTACGCTTCCCTAGTTTCTTGTTCCAACTGGAATATAGCCTCACCCTATCCAAGCACTCTCCCAGCTATTGGCGGCTTTATTTACCCAATGTATAAACGCACCTTTGGACCAAGTAGCTGGACTGGATGGACTAGACTCGATATAGAGATCCGACATCATCACTGAAGAGGGGGCCTGGGGTACTGTACGGGGTATGTACCAGTGCGTCAAACCAGACCTAGCTAGACCAGACCTGGGCTGAACGTGGTGTGGACGGTTGATAGACGCCAGCTGCTGGCCCCATGTCTAGGTTGGTAGGAGCCCAGGCCAGGTCTAGCAGCTAAATCATGGTACATTGGCTGGTACGATAAAGCCAAACACAGTCAAGGGCTCAACATGGGGCTCGAAGCAGTCGTTGACCAATTTGGAATCCAACAAACAGACACCATGATATTGCCATAAGTTGCTTGGATTAAGGCAAAAAGAGTACCGATATGAAAATAGTTCTTCTGCTTGATATTCCGTTTGCTCTGGCAGATTTTGTGAGTTAGATTTAATAGCCCATACAAGGTAAGAACCAATATCAGATAGGTACTAAGTTAGCCATTGCCTTTAAAGATAGAACTCGCGCGCGGGTGACTGAAGGAGCAACATACCTTCCCTGGGTTCCTCCTAGATGGTTACATAGATGGCAAGCCCAACGCAGATGATAACTCCTCATACCTAGACCAGTAAATAAGCTCGTTCCACGATAATATCCAATAAAATGGTAATGGGTAGGCATTTTTTTTTGTCACAGATTCTTAATGAACCAACAACAGGTATCGAGTCAAGAGCCAAATAGTCACGCCAGCAAAAGACATGGATGATTCCAAAAGTCCCTCATGTACGTACAGTACCTTATACGTCCTGTACAACTAACTACCTTACCAACCTTTGGAAGAACCTTCAAATAGCGATGTCTTCAGGGAGTTCAGGCACTGTATATCAACTCTCCGCAACCGGCATACAGTAGTACGTACGGGTTGAAATGACGGCGTCAAAAGCGCTAGTTTGAACTTGTAGACTTGTTCTTTGGTGCGGTAAATAACGAACAGCGCCACAACTCATCGGTTATTAGCTTCCCCCAGTTCTGGGTGCCTGTGCCTCTCTTTGAGTTTGGGGTTTACTTTTAGCCGAAGTATTCCTGCAGCAAGCGGACGCCGAGATGAACCAACCACCGCCAAGTCGAAGAGGACCGTGTCATTGTTGGCCAGAGCAACATTGTTTCATTCAACTCGGTCATCAATCAGCCGGACTCCTGAGATGGACTATACTAGACCGCAATAATCTATTTCTCATCTACATATCGTGAGTAACATTGAGTCGCTGGCACTTACTGGAGGTTGTTGTTTTGCACAATCAGAAAGATGTTGCCTCGTATCAGGTAACGGCGTTTTCTTCGTTGCCCTATTCGCCCAGAAACCTCGAATATAGTTACTTCCCAAGCTGGGCAGGGCCAGGAGAGAGGGAGACCACTGTTGAGTCTCTTCCTTGCTTGAACCCTGTTGCTTGGCATTGTTGGATAAACAGAAATGGAAGGAAGCTGACTGACAAATGTCTAGGTAGATAACATGACATTGCTGGCCAAGTCTCGATTTTAATCGTCTAGGACGACAAAGCACTGGCTTTGCCTGTCGAGCCTCATCGTGCCATAAACTACTCACCGTTCCTTAGACTCCTAGTTGGCGACCATGACGAGTCTTCCAGCTAAGACGATGCTCGCCAAACTGAAGTAAACCAAACCAAACCAGACCAACCCCTCACTCAAGACATGAGAGTGTGGGGTTGCCATGCGGCACATCCCTCAATGCCCACCAGAACTTTGAACTGTCACCAATCACTCGGCCCTTCGTTTCCCAACCGTGGTGATGGTATCCTATCAATTTGATTCCCCTCCCATCCTGATCGTCCACCAGTCGGTCCGTTGTTGTTAATATGGCCTCCCGTACATCCCCATACCGGAAACAGGTGGTCCAAAGATGATGTTGAGGTTTCCATGACAGCTTGGTCAAGCGCATGCATGTTACGATGCTTACCGTTAGAGTACTCAGTGGCTATTTGTGGATATTGGGTGCCTCATGTGCATCGGTCCTGGATGTGTTGGGGTTTGGTTTTATTGTCTGCCTATTGCCGTAGTCTCCTAGGTTTGTTCCAGATGATGCTTTCGAATACCCGTTCATGCTACGACACAGGCATGGCTTACAATCTCAATGTTGATGTTGGCTGCTCCTCTGTACTGATCTCCGCGGTATTACGAGATGGTGCACTCTTCGAAGTAAGCTGTGCCTTGATAACCGAGGTCGAGTCGGCGGTAACCGGTTACGTATTTGGGTCGTCTGCATTTTTCTCTTATACAGTACGGTATCGTATGGTAGAGAATGCCAGGAGAGGAGAGGGGTTATTGGCGAATCTATGTTAGTTGATGCGCCTATGCCCAGTCATGACGCTGCGCTACACCGTCCACCTGTTAAGCCAAAGGCAGTAGTTTTCTGGAACAAACGTCAGTTACGCTAGCGCTCTGTGCTGTAGCTAAAGTTCACAACCGCCTGCGCATCGCATTGCATCAACATACGCGAACCGCGCCGCTCTCCCCGCGGTGCCCACTCCATCCCATGTACCATGACGGCATTGGATGCAGCCCTCTTTTTTGGTGACAATCTGGCATTTGGCTAATAGACGGTCTAGATAGTTTAGACGATATCTACGAGCCGCACTACAGCAGCACCTGCTACACCTTTTATAGAGTGGAATTTCTAGCTTAGCAACAAGTTTAGGAGTGGTCTCTTATTTACGAACCTCCTAAGAATGAATGGAAGCCCGACATCCCACACTGGACCTTGGTCTGTCAGCATATGACAAAGGCCCTGGATTCCATACCGCCATTGCGAGGTAAGGCATGGTTTTTCCCATGACAACATACAACACGAGAACTTCGCCTGTCCTTCCCGGCTCGTCACATCTTGCATCGTCCTGCAGGCAACATTATTCCTACCCGATCGCTTATGCACCAAAGGGTTACCGAGCAGCGAAATTCTTTCTTCTCGCTCATCAAGAGGATGCATGAGTTGTATTCCCCCCTGCAGCATCGTCATCCTGCCAAGTTATCGTCATGCCAGGATGAACGGCGATAAGCTGGGAGTTCCACAAAGTGAATGCATAGTTCCACCTATACCCGATCGTTCCGGAGACATGTCACTATCACAACGCATTGCGTTATCTCGGGAACCCAAATGTTTTGTAGGAATAAATTGTTTCGTCTGACTATCAACATGGTTTTCGGTCTTATCCGCCAGAACGAACAGTAGACCCGAAACCACCCCGAAATGCCTCCGGGGACCATAGCACACGCTTCTGAGGACATACAAAGGGTAAACACTCTATAAGACAGGGAGGCATGACTTATTCATGCTTCTTAGCTGGTGGTGGGCCACCGCCGGTAGTTGGGAGACCCATAAAGATCTTAAAGTAGTCCTGTGGCACGCGTTAGCAGACAACGTGAATAGATCGAGGAGTTCATCTGGGAACACTTACATAAATCATCCACTGGAGGCCAGTCAGAGTACCGATCATGACAATTCGCACAGGAAGGCCGTTCCAAAGGCCACCAAAACCGATGTCCTTGTAAATCCTGCTCATGGCGCCACCAAAAGCTTCTCCAGGTTGACGATTCGAATTCAGCTTGCTGACCATGACATCGGCGGGGTGGGATACAATAGCACATAAAATTCCGGCAAGGTAACCACCGGTAAAGGATACACCAGTTTGAGCGGCCTTACTGTAGTCGCTCTTCTGACCGGGAAGACGATCATAAATCATCTCAACGATAGTCTCAAAGGAAGCAAACTTCATCATTGTGTAAGGAATTTGACGACCCCAGAGCGGATACAAACCCTTGTAGAGGCCAGCAACACCCTCCTTGCCTGTGATGGCACTGATGCCTTGTATCGTTCCAGTGTAAGGGTTGGGGATCGAACCTTGCATGCGGACCTTGACAGCTTCGAAGGGACAGAGAGCGATGTCGGCGAGAAACTCAGCTGAGGCAGAGGCGGCAAGATACAGACCAGTCTTGTACTTGGTGGCAGCCTCAGGGCCAGCCATATCCGAGTAAGTCTTTTTGAAGTACTCATACCAACCATACTTGAAGGCGCCCTGGGCAGAGTAGCCAAAAAGTGTAGGGCTCCAACCAGTAAAGATACCACGGATACCTTCAGCGCGGTAGATCTTGCCCCAGGCCTGAAAGTTGCTGGTGTAGAGCTTGGAGTCAACTTGACGACGAGTCTTTACAAGATCTAGAGGAGTCACAGCAGCGTGGGTGAGTCCCTGGATCGTATTAATATGTATTTTAGACTTGAGCAGCCGGTCTTCAACGACGGCATGTTTCCCTAGGCCAGAACGAAACACTTACACAAGCCATCAAGCCGCCAAAGGTACAGGCAGCATAGTATCTGCCAGAGTATAACTCGATCTTCCCAGTTTTGGCTTGAGCTTTTGCGCTCGCCTTTTCAAACTCGGCTGTTGCTTCGGCGCTCAGCTGCTTAGCTTTGCCCTTGGCATCCTCAACGACGGAGGAGTGGACGGGGAAGAGTTCAGCGCGAGCCTGATACGGAGTGCGGTTTGACGCTGAGAGGGGGCTGTAGAAGGTCCCTTGGAGGGCGTCCTTGGACGGATGCAACGGGGACATTGTAGCTGTCCGACTCGGGTTGCGATGTCTATCAGTGTATTAGAGATACTTCGTTTAAGCCGAGGGCAGATCTTCTCAATTGGGTGCGTCAGAGGAGAGTTCAGTGTCGAGATGTGAGGATGAGAAGGATTCATGGAACAAAGATAAGGGTATTGCATGGAAACCCGAATGAGGAGACTTCCTTATTGAGCCGGCTAGTGAGATATTGCTGCAAGCTGACACGGATGAATCGGCTGTTCTGATTAAGCTTCCTTACCTGGCTGATAGTCGTTTCAGCTCCAACAGTGAGTGAATTCAGAGGTATAAGTACCAAGGTGTCAGTACCTAACGTGTCTTATTAAGAAAGGGGGGTGCAGTAGTAGGTAGATAATAGCGAAGAAGAAGATATCGCAGGGTAAAATGGAAAAGAGAAATCAGGAATTATCAAGGTCAAGTAGGTCGCGCCTATCTTTCGGAGTTAAGGTAGTGCATGCCCAATTCATCCCTTCCATGATGAAAGAGGGTATGACGCTCGTGGCAGGCGCATAGGGGAGGGGTGGGAGATGACATCACGCTTATCACAAGCATTGTCGGTTTCTTTGATCCTCTATTGCCTTTGTGTACTATCTCACATACTTCCCTACCTAGAATATAATCATGTTCTCTCTTGTATCCTCTTTTTCAATGATGGCAGCTCTATTGACGAGTTTATTCCACTTACACCAGACCTTGTGTTCGGCGCTAATTAAGGAACTCTGTAACGGGATGATCCACAGGTTGCCGATGGGGCCCAAGTTAGTGGGGTCAGCTGAATCTAGGTTTCCTGCTTCGAAAGCCGTGCAGGCTTTATTTCTGTAGCTTCTCTCCAAATACCAGCGATGACAGAATAAGCAATACATAAATTCCCCAGATTATTAATGCCACCAGGGCAAACTGCGTCCGATAGTCTGCCATACGATCCAGAAGTGTTATATACTGATCTCGAATGTTGTTTGACAACCATTTCTTTTACGTGGTATAACGTGTACCAGTTGCTCAGAGAAAACTGTCTCCTGGGACTCTACAACTACTTATTAGTGTAGCATCATCCATGTCATGATAACATAACGAAAAAAAAGGCTGTGCCCCACTATCTATCGAGTCTTTTGCGTGACTCGATTCTAACTTAGACCTGCCCCGCGACCCCTTCAACACCCCGACATTTCAATCAGACCCAACTCGGATGCCAAATTGACTTCGTCACTTACATTAAACTCGCTATACGTTTTCCCGCCAACGATCGATCAACATGGCTACTGCTACTGCAACCACTACAATGCCCAGCGCCACACATCCCCTCGTCACAAAGTGGTCTTCCAGATATCGTGGGGTATGTCTCTTTGGTCAAATTTGCTCATGACACCATTCTACACGAGGAGCTTAATGGCATGATGCCCGAATAGAGTTCCAATACCTCTATGAGGCGCATACCAATACTCAAGCAAAAACTAACGCTCCCCAGGCCACTGTTGAAGACCTCGACCCTCCAGCCGCCCTCTCTCTCAACCCCTCCGATGCCATTTCTCTCGCCCTCCTCTCCGCCTTCGAGCGCGACTACACTCACTTGACCATCGTTGATTCCGATACCCGTGCTCTTTTGGGCTACATTTCCATCCCACATTTACAGTCGCTGCTCGACTCGGGCAAGGTCAAGCCTGACGATCCTCTCTCAACCGCCATGACACGCTTCCAGCGCAAGGGCCGCACCTACAGGGTCATCACCATGGAGACCACCCTCGAAGAACTCGAGGACTTTTACCGCGGAGGTGTGCCCGATGGACCTTGGGAGCAGGAATTTGCTGTCATTACGGACGAGAAGAGGAGGTTTGTCCTGGGTGTTGCGACGGTGCAGGATCTCGAGGAGTTTGTGAAGCGAAGACCTGAATAGATGGCCAATTTCTCATCGTGGAGACAAAGGAATCAGGCTTAAAGAGTATGGGTTATGTGGAGGGCAACAACAGGAAAGGTAAAGCATCTTGAATGGGCGTTGGGGAATAATGATCTAAACATCATAAGACTGTGGTGGGCTCACTGCAGCCTGTCAAGCAGGAAAGCTGCTTTCAACAGAGCGCAATACCCTGGGGATAATAAACCTTGATGGATATTACTTTCGTGTATAAATTGTTTAACTCGCTACAAATCATGTTGTTTTGATCAATCAAGTATATATGTATTTGTTGAGGAAGCTGATCCGTAGGACATTGAGGTAGGAACCAATATCCGTGTCATTAATCGTCTATCCATGTAGGTGAGGTGCTTCCAATCTTCCGTATCTAACTAACCCTGGTAGTCGTAGATGAGCTTGGCGGTGACCCTCTGGTCACCTTTGGTTACCAGGACGTGCCTGACATATCTCCTCTCACCTTTGATCTCCTCGAAACCCCAGATCTGGGTAGCCACCCAACCATTGTCGACACTCTCCGCGATGCTCTGAACGAACTTGCCGTCGGCCTCAACGAGCCAGCCCTGTTTGAGAAAGTCGTCCTCAACCTCGTCGAGAGTGACGAAACGGGAACGACCTTTGACAGCACCAAATAGCCAGTCAGAGTGCTCGCGTTGCTCAAAGTCGAGACACCGGTTCTCCTGGGTGCTTGACAAGCCAGAGGCAGACTGAGTGATGTCGATGTGAGTGACGACGTCAGTCGAGGTGTTCGGAGGCTTAGGGGGAGCATTGTACTGGTTGACTTCAATGGTAATTGTAGCCAATCCGACGCCCTTTCGAATCAGGTATCCGATGCCCTGGAGGGCTAGGATAGGCTCTGAGCTATCAGACAGTGTCTTGTTCTGTTGTGCGGTGCTGTCAGTCTCATGGTTCATTTACAGTACATATATGATGAGTTGAGTGGAGGGGTAAACCATACGAGAACCCATGTACCGCTAAGGTTGGTGATGGTCTTATCAGCGGGAGCAGCCATGTTTGTGGTAACTGGAATTCGAATTGGGTGAAATAATGGATGCCTAGGTATAGGAGACTTGCGAGGGGTAGAATATTGTTGTTGAGAGAAGTGAGTAGAGTTGGTTGATAGGTAGTGGTAACTGGTAAATAAGGCTGTGCTGGCCTGAGCTGAGCTGGTGGTTTGTGGATCGAAATGACGCTACCAAACAGCAGATGCGCTTTCCTCAAGTATACACGCACTACGGGTAACTTCCACTTTGGCCAAACAATGATTCAGGATGAGGAAAGTACTAATCAATGCCACTGGTGTTATAACGGCACTTTTCTGTTCGGACATTCGCTACACCTTATATGCTTCCTTTCGGCGAGGCTAAGCATGGATGTTAATCACAAGCAATACCGAGCCATGACGCAAAACGCCGAGGTCAATGAGACGACCAATGGCAGGATTCTGTTTGCTCTTTTCTATGCACAGTACTCCTTGATGTGAATTTTAATCTCAAGGCTACTATACGAAAGTGGTAGGTGATCAATTGTTACAAGCACATGACAGGAGTGCTACTGTACGGTCATGTTGGGATTCTTCTAGTGCGGGGTTGGAGCAAGAGAGGCTGAGCGATAATGCACAAGAGATATGTCCAACTCGGAGCTGTCAAGGTCGGACATGGTCAAATCTGGAAGTTGATTCCGTCCATGAGGATAGATACCTCCGGGCTGCCAAGCTTCGATCATGCCTTTCGGATGGGGCCAAATGTAACGAGTATGAATAATGGGTTATGGGAGGTAACAAATAATGGAGGAAAGTTGTGACTGGCCAAGTAAAATATTAAAATGCATCTACCTAGGTATTTAGCAATGTTCATTTAAAACCAAACCCCCTATGACGAAGGATGGCGTCAGCACCTAAAATCATCTCATGAACTACCCCTGACAGCATGTTGAATTACTCGATATCCAATGCCAACAACATTACAACATGCCAAAGTTCACGACGTCGACCAAGATTTCCCAGCCAGGATTCTCTCCCCGCATTGTCAATCCTTAATCTCCACCGACTCTTCGTTGTTCTCTTCCACCACATGTCTCCTTCTTAGACCTCGGCTCAATCAGTCTCTACCGCCTTCATCAATAATATACCATAGGTTCTGCAATATGCCTTGAATCTGTAAGAGCACGTATGCGCAACGCTGTTATACAATAGGCATGCAGCCAAAAATGACAATCGAATGCAAAATCCATCTTGAATATGCAATGTATTTGGCTGTATTATTAGTCTACCCTCTACTCGGGGTACACTCATCATCCACGACCGCCGCCTTTCAAAATTCCAGTGTACAGGTCGTGCTTTATGTATAACGTCTTGTCTACCACCCCAGGCATCGTCATCGTCATCTGCTGATAATCCTCGTTTGACAGACACTGAATCTGCTGCAGCTCAATTCTATCGAATCTTCTCACTGCTGCTCTTCATGCCTGTGGCTTTCCATCACGCCGGGTATCGATCGTCTCTTCCAGCAACAAGCGGAATATTCGCTAAGTCGAGTTCATGCAGGAAACAAGTCAAAATCCATATGGACATCCATATATGCAGTGCGCATCATCTTATGCCATGCCGCGTCCTTCTTCTCGACCCTCCTCTCAAGGCCACCAATTCATCTTCTTGTAGCTCTCAATCACCTCCTCAATCAACTCCTTGGTCAGGGCTGGCTTCTTGTACTCGAAGCCTAATAGCGTCTTGAGTCGCGTTCCATCCATACTAAGATCTGTATCCTTGAGCAGTTCCTTTTCCATGAACGGGGTCAATGGTCCTGGTCGCGTGATGCCCGCATCGGCCAAAAGATCCGCCCATGGTCCCAGAAGTTCATCGTTGACGTCGTCTACAACGCTGTCGAGGTTGAGACGAGCAAAGGTGCTGATGAGTTGACCTTGAAATCCTGTCTCGATCTTGAAAATGTCGCCAATAATGGTCGCTATGGTGCCTTGGCTCGTCGCGCCTTCGTCCACTATGTTGAAAATAGGAACCTTGCCCATGCTGGCTTCATCCCACTTCGCCTTACCGGCATCGTACCAAGCCGCAATTTCCCATAGTGCGCGTGTGACATCGTCGATGTGTGCTGTGTTAGTTCGGAGATCTTTGGTCCAGAGCCACTTCATTTCGTCCTCCAGGTGTTGGTAGGTACGAGCCATGCACAATGCTGTCGCAACCCACTGGGAAGCATAGGGCCCGTATACATGTGGTAGGCGTACAATTATAAGGTTAAGACTGTAAGCCACGTTAGTACCCAAATTCTTTAAAGCTCCAGTCCCACCGTACCCTTCAATCTTGGAGAGTTCCTCCTCGGCTTGCAACTTAAAGACAGCAATACGATTCCATGGTTTCAACTTATCGCCTTCTTTGCTTGGCGATGAGTCCGACTTGTACACCATGCCTGTGCTCAGCTCGACAAAGGCCTTGACGCCTCTTTTCGCAGCCTCTTTGCCCACGGCAATGGAGAGGTTCAAGGACCTCAGCTTGTAAACCTCATCCTCTTGCGAATATCTCGTCTCGCCACCACAATTGAAGACATAATCCCATTGCTTTCCGTCGGGTCGGTCAAAGATCCTTGCTAGCCCTTCTGCAGAAAGGGAAAACGATTTGTTAGCAAACTAATCAAAAAGAACAGAAGCCGTTGGCACCGACGAAAGGTGCCCCATGGTAGCGTAAGCAGCGCGAAATCTTACCAGGTCTGCTAGCATCGGCTTGCATGAATTTGTCCTGTGAACAAGCCTCAGAGAACTCAGGAGCCAACCATGCCAGTTGAGGGAGAACTTTATCGACGAGTCTCACGTCGGAGGCAAGCTCATTCTGGTGTATATGAAGGGCCAGGAAGCGGCCGATATAGCCGAGCCCTCCAATGATCAAGACCGAAGGCTTCTCGGCCATGGTCGTGAGAGTTATGGCGGTCGAATCGTAATATTATAATCGTGCGTGAACGTGGGGTCGGGATAAGGGCGCAGATGTCTCGACGTCGACGGCGCAAAAACGAGTTATTGGAAGGCGAAGTTCAAACAGACAAAGTGCACCTCAACTTCCGATCTAGTAAGATGCGTTGGCTCGACCTTGTCTGTGCTGAAGCCGACAAATGGCTTTTGTGTGAGGAATATCAAATCTCAGTACAGTATTGGAACGAGATTATTCGGCCTCAGGGGGTAGAGGGTTACAGCTGAGTAAAGAAAGGCACGCCAGCCAAGAAGTCAGTCCTACGGGGTGCCAAAGGTGGACGGATATGCGAGAATCGGTGTGATTTAGCGTTGGTCGAAGCGAGGTCGTTCGGGTCTCTCGTGGAGAGAGTGGGCTGGGCAATGACCTAGCTCAGTAGTTTGATTGTGAGAGAAGGGCCGTAACCTGGCAGGGAGTCACGCACGTAAGTATTTATTAGGACATCAAGGAGTAAGTGCTAGGACATACAATAGTACAGGTTTAGTATTGTACTTAATATTGAGCCCCAAAAGTGCTGGTGCGACGACGGCGTAAAGACGATGTGCGGGAGCAAAGGGGAACAAGTTTGATCCAAGGCGGGAAGGCAACGGGAGGACGGACGGAAGACGGAACCAGATGGGCGGGATGGGAGGTGGGAGTGGAGGGAAACACGATCAACAGATGTAGCAATTTCGACTTTTGCGAGGGCACGAGGCGGCGCACCAACCGCTTTCTGGGACGAGCAACGGACGACCAGGGGATTGAACTAACGTCAAAAGATCCGAATCCTCTAAAGCTTTTTTTGGTTTTGAACGAAACAGCCGCCAGACTGAGCAAGAGGCTACACTAGGTAGAATTAGAATCAGGGAAGAAATAACAAGACCCTTGGGACCTCGAAACTGCGTTGATGAGGGGCGGGTTTGATGAATAGAATGAGAGCCAGAATGACGGTGGATCTCCTGTTGGGAAAGACGAGGGGAAGAATCGGCCAGTGTAAGAGTGAGTGGGATGCAATGTGGACTCCTTTCCCAGCAAAAGGGGCCCAAGTTTTGATGCTGGCTGGTCTCTAGTTTAATGAGGGGCGTGTTGTGGGTTCATGGGCGTGAAAGGCCCTGTCAAAAGGTTGACATTTTATGCCCTACCGACTGTCAGGCACCAAGCTGTTGCTCACCTTATTCCATCAGTCGCTTCTGAGACTGAGACTCTTGTTTCATGATACCTGTCGGTCTCGGAGTCTCATGCTTTGACAAGGCCGCCTAGTGTTGACTGTATCAAGCCTCTGGCGGACTCGAGGGCGGTCATGCATTGTATAGAATAAATACAACAAACCGAAGGAAGCACTGGCCTGAAAGATGAGTTAAGAATGGATGTCGGCGGGCTGTGGAGGGGTCCTTTTAACTCATGTACAGTACATACAGCATGTACATGGGTAAGTACTGTCAAAATGGAGTCCGCTTGACTGCTCCATTCCTGGTCTCAGGTTAAGGCTTGTGTCAAAATATCGCTCTTTGCTTGGCTTGAGCTGAAATTCGTTTATTGTATTGTCAAAACCGCTCAGCCGTGGTTACTGCATTTGTCTTTTTTTTTTTTTTTTTTTTGTTCATCAATCCTTCGGCAGTTACTCTTGGCAGGAGTCTGACAAGTACGTCTTCAAATACGAGTCAAGACATAAACAGGCTGCGAAAAGATGCAGAGATCCAAATTGTGTTAGGTCAGTGGGGGTAACCGTCCCGTAACTTAGCTGGCGGATGCAAATTGGCGGTCATGCGGCTGGACAAGTAGAGCTGCAGGATGGATTTGCAAGATGCCCCGTTCATCATATCGCCGGGCTAGCACCTAGCTACCGAGCTTGCAGTGGGCCTCCATGTTCGTCATTGTCATTATGACAAGGGGCATGCCACCGTGACAGGGATCAAGGAGCATGACAATCGCCGTCCTTGTCTGAGACGACGTTTATCTACCTAGTCTGTTGCGTGCGCACTGAAAGTTACCAACGATCTGGTCGGAGTTAATAAGCTGTCGACATGTACAGCCATGGCAGATAGCCACTGAAGGAGCTGAGCACGTTGATATATTTCAGGTCCCGCTCCTTTGTTGCGAGTTGCCTTGAAGGTCTAGCCAGATTAATGGTCTTGGCCGGAAGTGCAAGTTGGTTGAAACATATTCCGATACCCTATGATCGGTTGAAGACACCCGGCGCTTGGTTGGCGAGGGTACTTGCTTGCTGGAGCATAGTTTTCTGACATATAATATGGCGTAAAACAACTTTTATTTATTCGGGAGCAGTTCCGACAAGCCACATAGCATGTTGCTTCGCCCAACTGTTTTGGCGGAATATATGGTCACTAACGGAAACTGACATTGAGTCTGCGCTCGCATAGACGCCAATTTTGACGTCTTTTGTCAACACCGAGTTGGGAAAACAAGCAAGCAACGGTTGCTGTGTGAGGGGTAAGTTGTTGATGTACTGTACTTTCAACTCTTGCGAGAGCTTAGCGCTGGATACCGGCATGCCTGTCGATCCAAGATCCCGCCCGGGCCGCCACAGGACCATCTTGATATTTTTTACTTGCAAAGAAGTGGTGGTACTGAGTGCAACCAAGCGGGATGGTCAACAAATTAAGCCACGCTGGACTCTGTTGTTCAATGTCCGATACCTGTCTAGGTAGCTCATGGCTTTTGCCGTGTGCCTGAAGCGAAGGTTGAGAAAGCTGTTATTCATCGGGCAGGGACATCTATGGGAAGCGCCTGCGTCTGTCAGGTGGGCATGTGGGAAGCGGCAGGAACAGGAACGGCACGATGCGGGGTCTTTTTTTCTAGAATTCTTCCATTTGCGTGTCTACCAATGACGGGGGAAATGGACGTTATGGTTGACGGTTCTAGAAAGGCTGAGGAATGGTAGTAAAAATGCGTGTAATAATTGAAGCAAATCGTTCCAGGTTTTACATCAAAATCAAGTCTCGGGCGGCAGTCACTCACTCCTTTCTTACCTTCCCAATATTGTCTGTTTACAATACCCATCCCACCCAAATCTTGGTAAGTAGCTGAGGTAGGAGGTACCCACCACAGCCCTGTAACTTCAGGTGTGCCTGTGTAGGCACTCCTGCCACTTACTGTACACTTACGCCCACCCTCGGGATAAATGTTAAGTTCATCCATCGATCTCTTCACTGTTACGATCAAATGCCGTCAAGAAATTACCTGTCATCTCACTATTTTCCTAGCGTACTATCATAAGCTCAATGGACTGAGCGCACTCTTGTATTAACATCCAGTTTTCCACCAAACGACGCCATCGTCAACGCCAGCGTCTAGCTACCTAATGGGTGAAGTACATTACAGCAGAACCAACACCAACAACGGACATCAGTGAGTCCAAGCGCCCAAGTCATTCATCAGTCAGTGAACGTGCATACGGCGCTTCATGACATGGTCTTTGGCCCATTGATGTTAAGACTTGGATCCGACCGCATTGCACCAAAACTCCGGGATCCGCAGGCCTGGCCTGCATGACATGCGCAACACAGACCTCAATGCGGCTATGGAGCAAACGAAGCAAGCGAGCGATCGAGAAATAATGCAATCCTTGTCGTCCTCGGGTCACTGTTGAGAATGGCTATCGATTTATCGCTTGACCCTCCGCCTTACATTCCATTCCCGAAACTCGTTTCACCAACTTGAGCTCCTTGTTCTTACCCGACTTCTCCAGCTCCATGCCGCTGCTGGTAATGTCAAAGTCTCAATGCCCTTTGATACTGTCTTCTGTCATATATGACAAGACAGGGCTGTTGGCCTGCTCCATCTTGCAACCATTTGCCTATTCTCAGCCTGGCCTCAACCTCGCGCCCACCCTACCACCTCCAGTCAAGGGTGGGACCCCCTTCGTTGCTAAGATCCTTCAAAGTGCATCATCTGGCCACGTTAAGGCCGTGTGTACAAGGCTACAGCCTCTCACTAATCTCGCAATGCCGTCTTCATGCATTTCTGCAAAACTTGTGATGTCTCTGACTCAGAAGGAACTGAGTCCATGTTCCTTAGCGTGGCCTGGCGTCCTACACGAACGAACCATGCAAGCCACCATCTGTTGTGAACCCGAGCCCTATGAGCTAGATACTACCTCCAACAAAGAATCGCGACCAGACAAAAAGAAGGATGATGGCTTGAACTGCAGTTTTCATCTGCTGGAAATCCCAGGTTAAGCGTCCACAAGTATTTTAAGCTGCGCAAATTTGTTCAGCCACATGCGTCTATACACTCATCCTCAACTTACAAAACAATCTTCGCTTTGATAATTGAATTTGATCGTCGTCCAGGATCTAACTTGGCCAATGATCCCGCTAGCTCTTGCAAGCACGATCTCTATGTGTTAGGGCCAATGCTAAAGCTGATGCTATGCTGGTCTTAGTAACCAGTTCATCTCCTTACCCACGTTGTTCTATTGAGAAGTCTGTTCGCTGCGGGAAAACGGGCCGGTCTACGGATAAAGACGTACTGGTTACTTGTTTTCAACTCGCAATGGCAGTCGATAAGCAAATGCGCCGTTGATACGTGTTTGCAATACTGAGTTTCCCTTAAGTACACTACACAAGAGTGTGATTATGGCTCGAATGTTGTAGTCATGCTTGAGAGTCTTGCCATGCAACAATTTGGCAAGAAAGAGCTCATCAAAAGTAACCAACTGTCGAACCTGATCTACACACTTCACGGCAGTATGACAGATAATGTTCATCTGCAATGCCACAAAGGTTGGAATCAGTCTATCAAACGTATTGCTCTTATAAAAACACCACACAAGTTGATTAGGAGACGTTTTTCACATCGATCATCTCCTCATGCTTCCAATGAGTTCTCGCTGCGCCTCGCGGTCTCGTGCTCCCTCGCTCAAGCTACCAATACTCCTCAAGTCACCCACAACGTCCTTAGCCTTGCCAAAATAAACCTCTTGCAATAGATTGCGCATTTTGAGTTCCATATCCTCAACCAATCGTCCGACGTTGGCAATGTGACTATCGTCGTTCTCGACGGGGAGATCTTGCTCGACCTGGCGTGTCATGTTGCCGCTCAGGTCCATTTCGCCCAAGTTACCACCCGCAGTCGACAGTGTCAGGATCACAGTAGATGTAAGCTTATAGTGGGTGCTTCGTCCTCGCTCGATGGCCTCGAAAACATGGATGGAGTCCCAGACGCCCTCGGAACTGCCGCCTTGGGGAGAAGCTGTAATTAAATGACCAGTTAGCGTTCGTGGTTCGAAACTCAGTAGTTGGGCGGTCAGGAGAGCTTCCTACATTTCTTGAGAAGCACGACTCCTGCAAATCCATCGTCGAGATTCCAGAAGTAAACACTGCTCACGCCGCCTTCGTAATACAAATCGCGATAGACGTCGAAAGCCTCGTTCGCTTTGACTTCCATCTTGCGAACGCGCTCGCTCGGAATCGCACCTTCACCCGCACCCTCATTCCCACCAGCACCTACACCTCCAGATCCAGATTCATCCAGGGGTGGGTCGAACTGGTTGGACCACGGCGAGCGGTAGCTGTCGCCATCTCGGTTGTAGTCGCAAAGGAGGTAGTCTCGACCGGTCTGCTTGCAGCGGCGCACGGTGAGGGGCTGGTCGACGGATGAGAGGAGATCTTCGGTCAGATCAGGGGCGATAGAGATAATGGCGTTGAGATGGTCGGTTGTCTGCTTGGGATTAAGGCGGCGCAGGAGGTCGCTACGGGATGAAACGGTCAGCTATAAGGGGAAAACGTCATTGCGCGAGAGGGAAGGCAAGCTCACAGAGCTGAATCAAAGGGATCGACGGCCATTTTAGCGAGATGTCGTGTCTTCTGACTGATGAAATTTGGGAGCTAGGGAGATTTCCTTGTTGTTGTCAGTAGAGAAGGCCCGGTGGTTTGGTCTCCAGGCAATGCAATTATGTCAAGGTGAAGCTCTGCGACGTTATGGAGTAGCGGGGTCGCCTGGAGCTCCGTGTGGAGTACGTAGACCTTACATGGAAGCCCAAGATGGATATTCCTAATTGGGGACTTCAAGACAAAACCATTCCTGGAATAGCAAGAATTCAATAAATATGTCAATGACTTGGGTAGTTCAACAGGGCCCGAAAGCCTCGAGTATTATTCTTGGGGGCTATGGGAAACAAGTGTGACAACAATATCATATAGTCTTACAATAGAAATTTCAAGCACGAGATAAGAGCATACTCTTGGCACGCAGCTCAAGGAAATGGAAATCGATTAAATCAAAATAAAGCCTCATTCTTAATAATAAAAAAAGCAAACCGTTGATGATACCTTGCCAAGACAAATACTACCATGCTAGACGGTCGATGATCAGTAAAGGCGAGTCAACCAGTCGCTTGCTCAACCCATCTGGCCAATACCCATAATACATCCATCGTGTTATCTCAACGTCCGGTCTATCCTCCATATAGTCCATGTTGTGATTTATGACCCATATGAGTAGTTCCTCTGGCGTCACCTGATAGAGCCTCATACAAAAAACAGAGTCCGTATCTCCCTCACCGCTCGCAAGTTCCAGACCCAACTACCCTTCCAACTCACGATACAGCCAATTTCGCCTCCAACGCCGCGCCCGGAAAATCCACCAGTTGGGCGAATCGCCAAAGTGACCTCGAAATTTTGACAAAAGAAACTGAAGGCATTCGTCGTTCCAATAAGCCTTATCGAGTAGGCAGCTGAGTCGAGCTGGCCACATTGGGGTGTCAAGGTTGCCAACAGGCCGCGTGAGGCCTACTCGCTGACCTGCGCAATATAGATTCGCGCCTTCCAAGACTCGATGAGCCTGCTAACCGGAGCAGGCTTTGTACGGTTATGCGGTCTTGTTGTCGAATGTTCATTCAATATAGGCACCGCATATCAGACAGTAGGCTTTTTCGGTCCAGGTCTTGTCGCCACCCGTTACATTCTCGCGCAAATCACGAATTTCCCAAGCTGTGGGACCTTCTTGCATTTTGAGGCTGGCCTCAAAGAGTCCTAAGTAAGGCTTATAATCTGCAGCCTTCTTCTTGCGACCCTTCTTGGCCGACCCTTTGGCCGATGCCGCAGCGATAGTTCTCGATGGCGTTGGTCCAGGTGTCGGAGTCTCGGTCTCTCTGGTTGATTCGCGGATGCCCTTCTTGACATGAACATTATCTTGTGTCTCCCCAGAGCGGACATCGATCGTCGGCTGGGTCTCCTTCTCTTCGGCATCGGTAGGCGACAGGGGACGTGCGGCTTCTTCGGGCTTTTCTTCCTTGACAGTCGCCCCCTCGGTCCGGTGAGGCTTATCGGTGCCTAAGCGTTCATAGACTTGCATGAGCACGTCATGGGCCAGACATTCGCGATGCATCCACTGGCCGCACTCTGAACTCGTACATCCTATGAGGGTCTTATCAGGGTTTGCGGGTGTTTGACATTTGCACATGATATCAACCGACTGTCTGAGTATTAGTTCAGGTCACCGTGAAGCAGGCTACCGCGCCACATACCGAGAGCTGAGAGTTGCGGAAGTCGTATGCTTGGCGCCAATAAAGCGCGTCCTGTATCTCCTCGTCGTCGGACTCAATCCACTGGTTAACTGTTGCAGGTGCTGTTACACTGACAACATTGATAATATCCACTAGAACGATTGGTCAGTCGCGCTGTCGCAGGAATATCAGTTAGCATTCTAGAACATACTATGGTTGGACGCGATCAATTCATTGTGACCATGGTATGGTTGGCGACCCTGAACGGACTTCTTGCCGTCAATGGTACCAGGAGGCAGCTCGTCAGGCCAGTACATCCAATAGACGCGTGCATAGACATGATGCTCATCAGAAGCTCGAATCTCGAGGATGCGCGCTACCCACGATTCTTCTCTACCATCTTTTTTGTAAGCGCCATTGCTTTCATTCTGGGCCTTTTGATGCTCGACGGTCGACTCGTTGGCGACATAGACGAAACCTTCGCTGTAGTACTTGATGCTATTAACTAGCAGATGTTAACCATAAGCCCCTCAAATATCGCGATGCCGGAATTCCATCAGATAGATACTTACGGACGAAGCTGTTGTATCGCGTCATATCTTGCCATCGCTTGCCAGGCTCAACTGTGTAATACAAATCCATGGTGTCATGTGTCTTGAAGCTGCCTGTTGGAGAGAAGGGAGAAATTTGAATTTGAACTCGTTTGTCGTCATCTTGACCGTCGCGCTTCCGCTTCTTGTTTTTGTGGCGTTCCTGCTCTGCGCGAGATGGATTATTCGCGTAAGTAATTGTAAAAGGACACTCTGCGCGATTCTCCTCTCCGACGGATCGCGATCGTTTGCGATTGCTCATTGTGGCGGTTTGATGCGGTTGGGTATGACCGCGTCGAGAGTGGAGAGAAGGAGGGGTTTCGGGCGACAAACAGCGAATAGCGCGATGAAAGGGCGATGAAAAGGAGGAAATGAAGACGAGGAGGATGCAAAAATGATTGTTTAAATGTGGTGTAGCAAATTTTTGATGGCGCGTTGTATGTGAAGCCGAGCCCAAGCTGTCTTTGAGCGACAGATCGCGGCTTGCGATGTCCTGTGCACGGAAGGCTCGATTTGTCTGGGTGAGCAACGTCGCAATCTGCGGAAGAACTAAGAATTGGGCCAAAAGCACGGAGATGCTATCATCACGTGACCTAGCTGGCAATGGGGCCACCTAAGCTGATGGACGGAGTTACGCCCGGTTGCTCAACGCGTCAGAACAAGTCTTAGCTATTGTTCCATGCGAGTCTTGGCGCTTCTCTGTTGATTGTTAAAGGCCAAGAAGGAATTGGATTGAATTGCAGCTGAAGGTGGTTGGGCGTTGAAGGTAGAATGAAAGTGGATAAGGAAATGCTATGAGTGACGCGATACCTACTACTTACAGTACAGTATGCTTGTAAGTGTAAAGTTTTATTAGTTTTGTTAGTAGTACCTACTAAAAGGCAAGTGCACTTTGGCTGTTTCAAGACGCAAGGAAGGATGCAGACAGAAAAGGGCAGGCCTGCCGCGTTACATTCTAACTTCCGCCCCCCGGATATAAGAAACGTGCAGGGAGCAGCAACTTTCTAGAAACTCCGATCAACCCGAACAGCAATTGTGTCATTCCCAAAGCGTCAGAAAAAGTTACTTTGGTGCAGATATTTGGTATAATTTATTCACAGAATTTCTGACACATTGTTGTTTATGATCTACATCTCCTCCACCTTGAACCATTTGTAGTGCTGTAATGACATAACTGATCATCCAACAAACGCCGTCGCTATGCTATCCATCCAATAACAAACAGCCCGTAAAATCAGCGACCTACACGCTCATCATCAATATCCTCTTCCTGTTCTCTCTCATAATCTGACAACATTCCACGACGCTCAGTTTCATCATCACTTTCATCCTCTTGTTGTGCAGTCGAGTCTGTTATGGACTTTGCGAGCTTTGCGCCTTCACGTCTGCCTCGTTCTACATCAATGAACCATATCAGAGGCGCCGGAAAGCCAACTAGAACTGCGAGAAACCAAAAAGCAGGACGTATTGTGCCGGTCCTATCAATAATTGCGCCCACAATCGTCGGCCCAAAAACACTAGAACCCTTGTCTGTGATAGCGTAAAGCGCATAGAAGGCTGCCTCGGATCCAGGGGGAATAAGCTCGCCGTATAGAGAACGACAGTAACCGCTCAAGCCTCCGAGGACAACTCCATACACAGCAGCCAAGGGGTACATCTCCCATGGTTGCTGGAGTCCAAAAACACCCCAGTTTTTCACAAATGGGAGATATCCTAGTAAACCGTACAGGGGGATCAGCTCAAATAACCCGATGCAAACGAGGATGGTCTGATGGGCTTGGAGGTTGAACAGTTGCGATATCCACGACCATCCGAACGCGCCGAAGACCCCTGCAGTTGTTGAAATGACATTGATCATACCAAGCGCCCACGGTTGCATGTGGAGTTGGGTTTTGGCGAACAAAATGGCGGTAGATGACGTGGTTGCGATGGCATCAGACAAGAGAAACCATCCAGCAAGGAATAAAACAATATCTAGCAGGCGTCTGGCCTGCTGGACTGTTTTAAAGAGACTCTTCCAGGCGTAGAGGATGTATGCGAGCCCTGCCATGATGCCTTTTCGGCCATTATTTGCCAGGGGAGGCCCGGGACGGGGTCGCAACCACATCGCCGCCGGAATAGTGAAAACGGTCCACCAGACTCCAACCATGAATAACACAACTCTTTGGCCCCATGTAGTATTGTGCATTAAGATGAGAACACCAATACAGACACATTGTAGAAAAAGGGCTGCGATATACCCAGTCCCGATTCCAATCGCTGATATACGCGTTGACAGCTCTAGCTCTTTGGATGTTATCTCTGCGTGGCTTGCCGTAGGTTTGAGTCGTTCGCCATCATCGGGAAGCAACAAGGGTGATGTTGTCGTAACTCCTGATGTCTCAAGTTCACCTACAGACTGATTCAGAGGACGCGACTCAAATTCCGAGTTGCCGAGATCCGGAGTAATGGCGACATTGGCCTCAATAACATCGGGGTGATATCGCACAAGCAATGGGAGAAAGGAATTTAGCAATACGAACGATGCGCCAAAGGAGGTGTTGGAGATAACGGTCAAGAGAGCGCCGAGAATATAGTTGTCTTTGGTGATGAAGATGTAGGACATGACCGCGAAGCTTCCAATC
Source organism: Fusarium brachygibbosum (assembly GCA_018886245.1). Taxonomy (NCBI): domain Eukaryota; kingdom Fungi; phylum Ascomycota; class Sordariomycetes; order Hypocreales; family Nectriaceae; genus Fusarium; species Fusarium brachygibbosum. The sequence continues at coordinate 2,130,773 of MU249524.1, forward strand.
CAAGCAAAAGTGAGGAGAAGCTTCTTGCGGTAGTTTCCATGGTCGGCGGCGCAGCTGATACTTACGACAAGCAGCGCTTGGACTAAGACGCTCACTGAGAAGGTGTACATAGCGAAGCTGGCAGTGTTGATTTCCATTCCGAACACCCAGACAATGCATTGGCCGTCGCCTTCATTTTTACTATCGCTTGATCCGCATGGTGTTTTTCGATCAGAAAGGAGCACACCGTTCTCTCTGGCAAGAGTCTCGAGCAGTATGGGGATAAAGGAAGCTGGAGCATAGGCGTTAGCGGTAGGTCCTGGTCAGTCAGAAACTCAATAACTGAACTTACCGATTCCACAAATCACATATGTCTCGGCGGCGAACGCATATGCGTACCATCCTAGAAGCTCCTTTCGACTCGTCGGGCGAGCATCATGGCCAGAGTGACGCGGTACAACTGGCCGTCGCAAGTCAGCCTCGCTGTTGCGAGGGCTCATATCGCCGTCGCTAGAGGATCGCTCGTCGTCAGCCTCAAAAGCGGAGGTCGCGCAAGATCTAAAGGACCGTTTTGAGATATTTGAGAGTCCGGACCACGGTCTGTGGTCTCTGAGGCGCGGACGCTGAAGTTGAGATTGAGGTTGGAGGTTTGGCGCCATACCTACGGTGAGCTTCGAAATAGGTATCTATCACACCCGTGATCTCACCAGGCGCACGTGATTGTCGTCACAGGGCCGACACAGGTGCTAGGCAACACTCAACGCCAGGCACGATTCTCGTGAGATTGAGACGGTTTCAAATTAGTATAGAGCTCTTCTTGCTCTTTATATGCTGTGAACTGCTCCATGTACTCTGTCAGGATGTAGTAAGTAGACGAATGTCTGATGTGTATAGGAACTTGGTGTCGTTGAGAAGCAATTGCGTGCACGACGATCACGATGATACCGAATACAAGGGATGACAGGAAAAGACTCACAGTCGCGGAAAGGACTGCGCAGTGTCGTATTCTTAAAGTTGACTGGTACCAAGAACCAGACCGAGCCAGGTAAGGGACCGGCTATCACTGTCACATCCTCCAACATCCTTTCCATCCACGATCTTCTCATGCTAGACAAGTTACTCGCCAATGTGTATCACAACGGCTTAATCCTAACGCCCATTCGCTACCTTTGGGTCGTTCGCCAAAAGAATCGCTGCAAACCAGCATAATCAAGGCCACCTTGGACGATCCCTGAACTCTTTGGGCTCTTATCAGGGTCTTTAATGGCCATTCCAACACTAACAAGGTGCTCTGCAGTTTCTCTTAGTTCAGATGCGCAGCTGTTTAATGCCGAATTGGTTTAGCTTCGGGCTTGGGATTCAGAAAACCCACAAGGGCAGAGCCAATCCTGGAATATGGGTTTTCTCTTTACAGCACCTTGAATCTTGAAGCGGAGTGCACTCCGCTCTCTGAGTTGAACTTGTCAGCTCATTTGACTCACGAGAAGTCAAGAAATGAGGGGAAGTGGAGACTGGGATCTCGGGAGATATCAAGGGATGATCCTTGATACTTGAACCTCCACTAGATTAATCAACGTCATTGTCACCCAATATAAAGGTTGGCATATGCACACGGCTTATTTGATAATTAAACTGGCTCGGTGTCTTGACAAAGTTTGGGTCAGAAGCTGTCAGATCTTTATTATGCAGGTCAGACAGACAGGCAAATGTGAACTTGACATAATGAATGCGGGGGGTGTCTTATATATGTCACTGGGCATAATGTATATACGGTCAGCTTAGTTTAGGGTCATGCACAATAAAATATCTAGGCAATAGCAAGCCATTTACATATTCGCAAGAGCAGTAATGACATCGGGGGGTATTTCCGAAAGAACCAATATCAACAACAGCACTGCCAGAAACAAAGCGACATGTCATCCTCACTCGTACTCCCAAATCTGTCTCCCCTCAGCTTCGGACTGAGACTCTACTTCTTGTGGCCAAAGATCTTGGACTTGAGCTTGTCAGCCAGACCAACAGGAGTCTTGGCAGTAGGCTTCTCTCCCTCTTCAGACTTCCTCTCCGGAGTTGCGACCTGAGCATTGCCGGCACCTCCACGACCAGTGTGGAAGTCTCGGCCATCTTGGCTCGGTCGGATCGCAGTCTCTGGGATGATGTCCTGATCTTTTCGCTCGGTGGTAGGTGTGCCTACGTCGCCAATGTTACCAGCACCTGTCGTACAAATCCCGTCAGCGTTCTGGTTCCAGTCATGATCAAGAAGAGACGTAAGGTAGCTGTCTGAGCAGGCCAACCCGATACAGCACAGAATCCAAGATGTATGGTGTTGCAGCAGCAAAACAGCATGGCTGGTTGATGTAGGGTCTTTTCAGTTACTCACCTCCACGGCCTGCACTGTATGCGCCATCGCCATGGCTTCCGACAATGCCAGTGCGAACAACCTCGCCGTCGACATACTCGGTATCATCCGGCTTGAAGTTGCCAGCGCCGCCACGCCCGTGAGAGACTTCAGCCGACATGGTTACTGATTGTTCGGTAATGTGCGTAGTGTATGTAGTTCAACAATACGATCGTAGGGGATAGATATGAGATCAAGTTGGTTGTTGGGTTTATGACTCTGATTATGACATAAAAAGTCGGCCGTTCAGGCGTCAGCTGAATCCTAGGGTATGGCGACAACTTATACCACTTCGTCACCGGGCGGAAGGGCAGCAAAGCACAGCCATCAGGTTAAGCTTGTTTGTATCCCATGCCTAAGACGGTCTTTGATAAGGAACAAGGAACAGGCATTGATTGCCATGGCATCATGATCAGGTACAGATACTAAGTACGAGTGCACAAAGCTGTTATCTCTATCGGATACTGAGCGATATCAATGCCTAGTAGACTATCGCCTAAATGGATTCTCTTATCAGTTTACACAAGCAGCCCCAAGACAGCCGCCAAGAACGCCCAGGAAACCAACTAAAGTCAACTAAAACAGTGGTTAAATGCCACTAAATGCAGGCTCTACAAGGCATTCGGGATCGGAGCGCCAAGCACGTGCTTGAATGACAGCAGAGGGTGTGATGATGGTCATGATGAGCGTGGCCAGTCAGAGGCCGCCCTCCAGTCTCTGTTTACGTATCCGAATTTGTTCAGCTTTGGTAATTTAATGTGGGGGGACTCAACTTATCGATTCTGCAATGCTTCTCATTTCCACGGCCACGGGTCAAGAATCCCGTCTTATCAGGAACCTTGCATCTGTATTCACCAACAAGAGTGGGATTGGATCATCGAGGTTAAGCTTGGGACTAGTTAGCTGCCTTTTCGGTAGATGATGTTGATTGTTGCAATACATGCACAGCAATGTATCACGACGTTGATCCCGTCAATAACGTCTATTTCGACATATTTGCCTAATGTAAATTGACGATGCAGCAGCTAAAATGGCCTCTGGCGCTATTTATTTTGACTTCCCAAGTATCACTGTAATGAGATGGTCTGTATAAGATTTATTACTAAGTATCATAATCACGCATCAGTCCAACAACTCTACCGCGTGCGAATACAATATCCAACATAAACCAAAACCCACAGCATGCCTCATACCTACCCCGACTCTTACACCAGCTCCATTCTCCTCTTCTCGCTCCGGATCATTCCCAACAGGCTCTTTGATCCAACCCTCTGGCACTTGAGTCAAGAAGTCATACCAATAATCCCCCATGATGCTATAACCTTCGTTCGTAGGGTGTAAGCAGTCTCTCAAGTCCTTCAGATCAAAAGTGCTAAAGTCCACGGCAACAACGTGCTCTCCGTCTTCTCGACGCTGCCGCACAACCTCGGGAACCATAGCGCGGTACTCCGGGATTTTAGACTTGAATCTATCGCAGGATGACAGAGGTATGGCGACGAGAATTACTGCATCCGGACAGTAATGAATGATCTTGTCAATGAGAAGACCTAGACGGTCTGCAACACCTTGCGGGTCGCTTCCTTCTTTCGAGACCGATGACCGCCGGTCCATATCATTTGTTCCAGCGTGAAGAAGAACAACATTGGGTCTTTGCTCCAAAGATTCTTTGACGTGGTCGCTTATGTACTGAATAGTCTTGCCAGACCATGCTGCCTGGGAGTTTGCATGAGCTTCATATCTTTGTCACGGAATATGAGGCTTACATAGTAGCTATCTTCCATTGACCCTCGATGTCTTGTACCAGCAAAAACAACATCTTCACCTATATCCATACCGGTCAATGCGGGTTCTTCAAAGCCATCTTGATATCCACGAAAACTCACCGGATAAATGCTCTGCAAGAGAAAGTCGATAGCCGTTCCCATCACCGCCATTCAAACCACTCCCCGCTCCTTCAGTGATTGAGTCTCCGACACAGAGAATGCGCAAAGGGACTTCTATTCTCGGCGAGTCGTCAAGATCAGTTTTGGTGTAGTTTAAGACATCATAAGCCGTGAAACCAGAAACGTTTCTGGCTATCTGCGCAATGTCTTGTCGAGGTAGGATACCTCCAGCTTGAGCTGTACTTAGACAGAACAAAAGTGCGTACCACATATCGATACCACAAAATGAAGATATTCCAACATAAGAGAGCAGCCCAAGATGTTCAATTCTGGATTTTATGTCAACATATTTAAAGTTGCAGTGAAAAGACTAATGTCAAATCTTTTGTTGTTGGTTCTTGTCAGTCCAACTGTCAGCAAATGTCCATGGTTCCACATCCTCTGGGTGCTGATCCATGATGAAACATCGTAATACAAGGTTCTGGATGTTTTCCCACAATTCATTAACATTAAATCACGCACCTATCACATTCAGCAAGGCGATGAACTGTTTGCACAATTAACAACAGAAGTCCTACGTCATGAACTGTCATTCATCACAGGCTCATGAGTTGTTTGCCTATACAGGCAGGCTCAGGATTTGGTAATTGTTGTTCTTGCTCTATCTTCTTTCTCATCTCTCTTGATAGTCCATTCTTTGAATCCTCAAAACCTCTAGTGAGGCATGCTCTCATCTAAAATTTCATCAACGCCATTTCAATCACATAAACTCCATATCATGGTCTTTCTTTAATCTTCTCGTTGTTGATAACTGCCCCCATCAAGCCCTTCCAGCACGACCAATCTGCAGGATCTCACCTGTCAAGGCCTCATCTCCTCGCAAAACTGGCCACGAGGTGCCGTCAGATTTGGCAAGGACAAATTCCAGCTTCGTCCCGAGCACTCTGTAGGATGACTTCTCTGGGTCGATCGAGGCGTAAAGGGGAACTTCGGCGGTGTAGCGCTTAGGGGGCGAATCGGTTGTTGTTAGGTCGAGGCTCAGCTGCTTGGGCTGGAGTTCGATCTTCGCCGTACTCTTGTCAATCTTTTTCAAGAAGAAGGAGGCGATGACGTTGACCGGGGTTTGATAGAAATCGTGTCTAAAGTTGTCAGCATAAACAAGCACATGCCTACCCAGCCAATGTAGACTTACCTGACGTTGGAAACGACTTCCTCGCTGCTAGCGCCATCCTTCTTTCCACTACCAACGAACAAATGTTTGTTCTTGGTCTTGCAACCCTCAATCTTCATGAACTGGTCAAACTCCAACACTCTTCTCTTGCAGCAGGAGTAGCCCTTGCTTCCCTCGTGGAAGATTGGCACTCCTGGATGATGAACACACTCCTCGTTATCTCTCGAGCTGCCCTTCTTGTAGGTTGCGCCGCATGCTCTTCTCTTGCAACCAACACCGTCGGCAATCTCGAGACTGGGATCATCGTCTTCTGACTCGGGGGCTGGGGGAGGCGGGGTAGGAGCATGCTGAGCAGTGGGAATTGGTGCACGGGAGGGAGTCGCAGCGTTCAGCGCATCGATTTTCTGGGTGAGGGCAGCATCGTCCTGCTGAGGTTTCTCCTCTAGCTGAGGCGGCTTGTCGGTGGTTGAATGAGTGCCTGTCGTGCAGGGCGGAATTTCCATAAACTCATCAAAGGTCAAGACTCGAGGCTTGCAGCACTTCCATCCTTTGCGTAATGTGTCAATATCCAGAACATTGTCTGCTGTTGCTTGCTTGATCAACTTACCTTTCTGCCCCTCGTGGAAAACAGGCGGACCGGGGTGGTACTCGCACTTCTCATCAGGGTCTGTAAACTCCTTTCCACAACCTTGATGGACACACTTTTGGGCCATTTTGTTGGTATTATGAGGTTTGTGCTCCACAAGTTTGAATTGAGGATTTTCAAAAGTATAAATAGAAGATGGAAGATGGATTTGGGTATCGCGGACTTTGGTGGGGTGGGAGCTTCTAGAATTCAAGCTCTGACACCCATAGAGGCAATGACGATGCCCACTGGAAACAGCCCAGCTATGGTCTGACCGCTTTCCCTTTTCAGTGCGGGGTTGCATGTATGCGATGAGACAGTGGCATCCATTTCTCTATGATTATCTCAGATCATTTCAGATTATAGATTTCATGTGCGCTCAACCATTGGTCATTATAATCAAACCGTCCATACATCATCTTCATCATGTTTGCTACTCGTCGTCTTCTATTCTCAACAAGGATAACATTCTTTACTCGCGAAACTTGCGGCCTTTGCAACCAAGCTAAGCATGTGTTGTCTGATGTCTGGGATAAGAGACCATTCGACTATACGGAAGTTAATGTCGACCTCCCAAAGCCCGAGTCCAAACAATGGAGAGATATCTATGATTTCGACGTTCCTGTGGTAAGCAAAACCCATTAATTCAAAACTTCCTATTATTCACTCGAGATCTCAGATACACATCAGCAAGTCCACAGCGCCCGAGGAAACCCCTGCCCAGGTCGGCAAAGCTATCAAGTTGATGCATAGGTTCACAGTCGAACAAGTCGAGGCTCAAATGGACAAGGCAGAAAAGGACTAAAGTCCAATTGCAGAAAGCTTTCCTAATACCCTTTACCCCTAGCTGGCGCAGCGCTTCCGTCTGCAAAGCTAAGCTGCTCTTTGGCAACCAAGACCAACGATGTGTAGTCTGTTACCACGTTCATCATATCAAATCCTAGATCAGCATATCCTTTCGCCTGTTCTCCTCCTGTACAGTACACTCCTGTCTTCTTGCCTGCCTTTTGGCTGGCAGCAAGAATTTTGGCAATGGCGTCTTTCAGTTCCGAGGCCATGACTCCTTCGATTATCGGATGTCCAATGGCGTTTCCTATCATGTATTAACATTTCTTGGGCTTTGAAGAAATCTCAACGAAATTACCTAGGTCAAATGGTCCAATGAACAAAACATCGATCCCATCTACAGCAGCAATCTCGTCAATAGACTCAAGCGCCTCCTTGGTCTCGATCTGAACAATGGTTAGGAGGGAATCATTCGCTTGTTGCAGATACTGCGTGAAAGTGGGCTCAGGATGGAATCGTTCGGGGGCAATTGGAGATCCAAACCCTCGTCGACCTTGAGGGGGAAACTTGGCAGATTGGACGAGCTGTCTCGCTTCCTCGGGTGTCCTCAGCAGCGGAACAACGATCTTGTCAGAGTCAGTCTTTTGTATCATGACCCTTCAGCCGCCAATGCTTACACCGTGAGCACCGCTATCGAGTGCGCCTTAAATAACGTCAATCCTGTTTTCTCAACCACAGGTCATTCTGTGTAATTCTCACGTTTTACCATCCATCCCTGCATATCAGGCAATCTCACAATAGGTGAGACTCCGAGCGCCGCAATGGCCGGCACAGCGTCGTGCATTGCACCATCTGGAGGAACGTCAGGATTCAACTGTATGAGCAGTGACCATGAACTCTTACCATCTATATTGCCGTGTTCACAGTCTACTAGCACCCAATCGACTCCTGATCTCGCTAGTACTCGTGATACATTTGCCCCAGGAAGCATTTGCCAAGCACCGAAAGCCTTCTTGCCCTCCAGGAGTGCTGTTCGTAGTCTGTTAGATTGCTGCATGGCAGACATGTTTCTGGTTACACCGCGTAGTCGGAGTGTATTGGTTACAAAAGCTGGTCGTAACCGCAAGGTTGCCGAGGTCCATACTCTACTCATATCAGCTACGATGTCTGAACTCGTGTAGGGGTAATCGATAATAACGCACAAAGTCAATTTGCTCGGAGAAGCAAGCCCCGAGAGCCCAATTTAAAGGCAGGATATCGTGTATTTTCCCGGAGCTCCCCGCTTCCATCCCCAGGTTTCCAAGCGGGGAGTCATATATTGCGGGGTTTCGTGGGGAAGATCAAGCTGCTTCTGGAAATCAGAGCCTATCTTTACGGCCTACAATTGGCCATCACGGGAGCTCATGTTGCAGGGCGCGTAGTATATTCACTCACAGGGCGTAGGCGACATCGGCGTAATTGGGTATCTGTGTTTTTATTATCTGTTTTGCAAACTATTAAATCTTGCATAATTGTCTAATCATTCGTTGTCGAGGTAAGCCAGAAACGAAGTCCATTTCTTATAGCAAACTGTGCCCAACATCAACTTTGGGTTGTCTTGACACCTATATATCCATTACAAAGAACTGGGAGGTGGGCCCAATATAGTGGCACTACTCGGTTTCACAGCCGAACCGTCTGCTGATGAACCTCTCGTCCAAGATGTAAAATACAACCGTAGCTTCGGTGGCATGGCAGTTCATAATTTTGCCGCAAAATCAAGCTTTTGTTGTGGTAGCCAATGAGTCGATGGCATCTATCGTCAGGTAACTGATCATGCTCGGCGCTTGGCGGGAAACCTCTGATCATGCTCGTTTTCGAGTCTTCTAAATACCGCGTCAAAACTAGGAGGCTTGGAGACATCTGAAAAAAACAAAAACTGTTAGCAAGTAGACATCGAGACATTGACTGAAGCAAACATACCCAAGGTAATCCTCCTTGATGCTCCCAATGGCCCACATCTCGCCGACCTCTGTTCTAGTACCGATAATCTTCACGCGAACGTGCGTCTGTGGCTCGATAACGGTATCCTCGTTGTTGGTATATTGGGCTGGTGTCGCATTGGGATCCCACTTAACGTCGTTCGGGATCAACTGAGGTCTGTGTTAGAACAGTCGCATTATGGCTGCAAGGGAAAACCTACATGAGCCGACACAAAGAGCCGCAGAGGTCCGGCGTGAGCAAAGAAACCTTGCGGGTTTACAGAGTGGACAACAGCATCAACCTGAGTCAAGTCAGACTCCTGGATCATTAATCCTCAGCAGTGATAGCCTTACCGTCTCGCCCTTGAATGGCCGCCATACCACAGCTCGATATCCCACAGTGAATTCAGCCATACCGAGACCGGGAAGGATGCGGCCTTCAGAAATTTCGAAAGCATCCATGATGGAGATGATGAAGTAGCTGCCAGCGCATGTGCCTTCGACATCCTTCAGGAGCTTGCCTGTCACGAGCTCGTGCATGTTGCGACCCATGAAAGAAGGGTGCAAGGTGACCTTGCGTTCCAAGTTATAAAGAAAGAACATGATGAAATGTATTCAGAAGAAGCGAAGATGTTGATAGGAGGCGGATAATCGTATTATTTGAACTGGATGTTTTGGATGTCGCGACACTGTAGATAATAGGCGAGCGGAAACAAGTGAAGATTCGATATAGCAAGGGCTTAAGCTAATAAGTACTGCCGAGTAAAAGTGCTGATGCGATCGATGGAAAGGAAGTGTCGGGAAGAACGCGTGCGACGGGTTATGAGTAGCGACAGGTCGGCGCAGATTTGGAAAAAGAACGCGCTGAGGTGGTGCGTCTTTTTCGACAAAGAAAGTCGGAGGCGAAGTGATGAAAGTTAGAAAAGGCCTTGGCGTGTCGAGTCAGGATATGACTGCTGGCCTTGTTGACGCGGGCGCAAAGAGGTTCACGGTTTATTGTAACAAAGAATGCGAAGTGAGATGCAAGTTTGGGACATTACTGACGAGGCTGAGCTGGCCTATGCGTGTCTATGAACCTCATCCAATCAAAACTTAGAAGAAGCACAGCCACATCTGTGGCTGATTAAAGAAGGTTGCCTTTCCATTCACGAAAGTAGTTGAATAGGTAATACAAATATATGCCTACTCAATGAAAGTATAAATGAAGCATGGAAACAAGTCTCTTTCTTCAATTGCCGTACGGGATTAATATTGAACTTGGAGTGATGGTTTTGGTAGGGATCAATAGTTTTGAAATTGTGAGCCTACGACGGAGATCCGATAGAAGTAAATACATACTACCTACATGGTTCACTGTTAACACACCTATGATGATAGACCTGATGGGAAAACAGTTCTCTTCTAAGCTAGTGAAAGCGATATCGCTGAGACAAATCACACGTAAACAGCTCGGTACAACAAGTAAATAAACGAAGCTTCACAGTGGACGTCTCGGCCTTTCGCAACCGAGTCTTCCAGAAGAATCCCAGGATGTGGTACGATTAGGAGAAGCGAATGGAAGCCTTCCAAAACCTTGTCTTGTACTAAAGTATAAATTAGGTACTAGCATAGAAATAAAAAACCTGGGGAACCTACAAAAGGAAAGAAGAAAGTATTCTTAACCAATACCATGACATGGCGGGTGAACTAAATACATTTCTAGTTCGTACCTTCCTTTTCCTTCTGCTTGGCGGTAATCATTAAGTACCTACTACCTAAGAGTAAGGGTCTCTGACCAAGTTAAGGAGATGAGCACACGAGCTGGAAGGAACGATGGACATGGATCAAGGGGCTGGAAGGAAAAGGAGGCTCCAAGTTATGGGACTCTGCTCCACAGAAGCAGGTGCGGCGGTGCAATTCAAGCGGGTCTTTACCGGGTTTGGGGAGGTTTTTTGCGGGCAGGAAGCCTCGCAAAAACGGAAAGCACATGAAGAATGAACAACTCAGCAAAAGCCAAAGCCAAAAGTCAAAGCCACTCGATCACTCTCACTCTCATTCTCGCTCTCATTCGCTTTATCGTACCGAGCCACCCGCAATTCTCCCTTGCCTTATTTCGTCCTTTTGGATAACTTCTTTTCACCACTCTTGGCTTATTCACTTCTACTCACTCACTCCTTACTGCTTCTGCTGCCTGCATCACATCAACGCGCATCCTCTAACAAACCTCGGTTTCTGGAGAAAGGGGTTCATTCACCTTCTCCCATTGTCTCGGATTGTGCTACTTTGCACTACCTTACCTATGCTACCTACATTAAACTTGGGGTAACCACCTGATTATATACCTAATTGTAGTCGACTTCAACATCGCACCACGAGCGCATCATCTTTATCTGTCAACTTGCGCCTTTCAAGGTTCTTTTAGTATCTCTCCAGTCGCCTTGGCTACCTTGCCTAAGTATCTCTCTCTACCTTGAGCTCAGATCCACAACCGCAGTCTCAGAAATCGTCAAACACTGCATAGTTCAACTCACGGACCACATTAAGTCGAGTCGCTTGTCTGGTTGATCGCGACTCGATAAACTTTTATTCGCGTCGCTCTTCCACCTCCTTTGCTACCGCTATCGTCTCGTCTCGTCTCGACCCATCGTGTCTCTACTAAGGTTCTGACCACCATGTCTCTGGATCTTGAACACCATCTCACCTTTGTAAGTCTGGCTCGACGCTGACTATTTTCACCACCTATCGAACTCATACTAACATTTTTCAGTATGGTGCTTACCACCATAATTCGGTCAATATTGCCATTCACATGGTCTGCGTTCCCCTCATCCTCATCTCGGGGTTCTCTTTGGTTCGTCTTTCCACCTCCTGGTTGCTGGGCCATGTGTGCATTTTGGCCCGTCGACTTGAACCTAATACACCGGCTTACCACTCTACAGGCCACATACAGCGGCACTCTCATCCCCACACCGGCTTGGCTCACCCTTCCTTACTTGGAGCTTAATCTTGGCATCATTGCCGCTAGTCTGTACTCCCTGCTTTATCTGCTCTTGGAGCCTTTTGCTGGCTTTCTTCTGGCCATCTTCTGTATGGCTGGGGCAGCTTTTGCCAACTACCTACGCCAACAGAACCCTGACTCAACCTTTCAAGGTGCTCTGGCTGTGCACATCGTCTGCTGGATCTTCCAGTTCATTGGCCATGGAAAGTATGAAGGCCGAGCTCCCGCTTTGCTTGACAACCTGATCCAGGCCATCTTCCTAGCCCCCATGTTTGTGTGGCTTGAAATTCTCTTCAAGTTTGGATACCGACCTGAGCTCCGAGCCCGTGTCAGCAAGAAAGTCCAGGTCGAGATCGAGAAGTTCAGGGCTAAGAACGGCAAGGCTCAATAGAGCAAGCTGCTCACCCTGGTTTATTGCATCAATGTAGGACATTGCGGGCTGTGTCTTAACAAGCTGCGTTCCAGGTTGGTGCATAGAACCAATTTGAACATCGAGACAAATTACGTTCTGATGTGTAGGAATACATCTCAGACATCGTCGATCGATGATCAACACAGGATACTCGAGTCAAAGTGGTCCGAGTCAACGGATGTAATAAAGTTGTGAACTTCGCTACCAAAGAGACGGTGGCATTGGTGATCTCATCCCCTATATTCACACACGTACTTAATGCTTCCAATAGCAGTATCGTTTGCTCATACGGCTGTTACGTTCGTTGCTTTGAGATTCACGTCAAAACCAATATGCATATTTAGGATGAAGGAAGGTCTGAAGAGGGTCTGGCCATATTGGCCGGCTCAACATTGCACAAGGTGTCAGGAGTTTTGCAATTTAAATTAGCAGTTGTCAGTCGAGCATGTAGCAGGGTTGTCTATTCACATCACATGTCAAGGATATGGTATATCAGTTCGAGAGTGAACATGTTCTTGTTTTGCTTCTTTTTGACTATCTAATTCTGCTTTATGGTTAATGAAGCCAGGTTACCCACAAAACAAGATGTTTATCTACCCTTTGGCTCAGAACTCGTCGTCATTCACATGATAGAACTGCACCTCAACAGAATTGCGAAGCTCTACAGAGTGTTGCACAACGTACTGAGGGTGACCTCCTGGAACCTGTGAGATACGCATGTCAGTCCGAGTTTTTGCTTCTTCGGCAATCGCAAGTAAGGCCTTGTTACGGAAGTGATCCCGGGCAGAACTCTCTGGTTCTTTTGTCCGGTAGAGCTTGTTCATGTTTGTGATTGGGCGGACACGGTACAAGGTCGGTTGACCTTTCGCTGTTCGGCCTGTTGGGAGGGAGCGGCGACTGGTACACCGGACCGGATGGGGGCGTCTGTAGTTTGGACGCTTTCGGTTCAGCTGGAGGCTGAATTTACCGTGCAGCTGTTGCTGCCTTTCAGAGTTTCCATCCCCTCTTGGTGGAAGGGAATAGGCAACCCGACTTGGCTCCTGCATCTCCGATGATGTCACAGGGGTCTTCTAGACCTCTTGGGAGATATCAGAGGATGCTCGGAGCTCGGGTATCTGCTCAATAGGCTTGGTCCTGCATTCGTGGCAAGCGTTCTTTGGTCGCTGCATGCCTTGAACTGTCTCGTTACAGGGTTGGACTGGGTAGAGCCAATCAAGAAGAGGTCGAAGACATGCCTCGCGGCGTTCCTTGAACTTTCGGCAAGGAACCCGAACACGAGAGATGTGTCGGCATTGGAAGTTGGAAATCTGGTGGCACATTGTGAAGGGAGAGGTCAATGTTGTTGGGGGGCGGGTTATGTGTGAGTGTTGGGGTTTCTGTGTTAGAGTTGGTGGTCAAACGAGTGTTGATCGAGAATGGACTGAATGGTTTTCGACAGTAATAACTTGGGGTTCTTGATAGCTTTATACTTGATATCTGATATTCGTACTCAGGCAGCTATTGTATGAATGTATCCTTTGTTCCAAGGACAGACACCAGCTGGTTTGTTTTCCGGCATATGTTATCTTGGAATATTCGACTTTGTTCTTTGTCTAATTATAACACCCTCCAGTAATTACAAGTCGCAGGTATAGACGCTGGGTCAAAGCCGCGGTGAACACGCTGCTTCGATCATGCTTGTTCAGGTGATCACGACGAACGTCCCAACCATAGTCCATATAGTTCGGAAAGAAATTTGTAGTAGTCTGTCTACAGGGCACGGCTGTTCAGTCTGGGCTACCACGGGTTTTCTTTAATTCAAAGCTCAAAAGATGACCTCCTCTGGTCCTCGACTGTCTTCCAATTTAAGGGGGTCGTCGCAAAAACTCCTTTGTCATCATGTTCGTTTCAGTCTAAATCATATCCGTTAGTGCGGTTTTCTTGTGTCCTAGTTTTTGAGATGCCTTACCATGTAAATCGTGTATTAGGGTGTCCTTTCACTTTTTCCAATTGAATGTGTTCCAGTTCCCTCGTCCGAACATCGCGAGGAATAAACACTAGAAAAAGTTCCATTCTCCTTCATCATTATGTTCGTTTCAGTCTAAGTCGTATCCGTTAATATGCCTTTCTTAAGTCATGGTGGTTTTAGAGATACCTTACCAGGTCGTATACTCGAGTGGCTTTGTACTCCTTTTGACGAGGGTTGTCCCAGTCCCCTCGCTCAGATATTGGGCCGGTTGAATCATGCCCATCAATTGTGCCACGCTCCCCTCTCCCACTTCCCTCCTCCTCCTCCTCCTCCTCCTCCTCCTCCTCCTCCTACCCCCCGCCCCGTTTTCCTCCCATCACCGTATCGCCTTCATCGATACCACTGCTCTTAGTCCCCCTTGGCGATCAGCTCCGTTGGCACCCAGGGTTTCCTTTCTAACAGGGTAAATCCGGCCGGCTTCTCTTCCATGATGACGCCTCCGTTCTCGACCTTGTACTCGTAGTTAAAGTACGAGGGATGGCGGTACTCGGAGTTCCCTTCGCCCATCTTACAGTCCGTGCTGGTACCGTTGTGAAGGATGGGGTCGAGTGCGTCAGTGTTGGCGGGAATCGGCAGAAGCTTCTTACTGCCTGTTCAGTAGATAGAGAGCAGTTCCGGGAGTATGTGAGAATTCCAGGCTCCATTCGAGCAGTCCTCCTTAGAGGCACGGTTTCCCTCGAGACCAAGGGATGCCGGGAAGAAGAAGTGGGAGGCGATACCAACACTGAGCCTTATAATCAAGAGAAGCACGATAAAAAATCTCATTTTATCGATTGTGCAGCTGACTGTGCGGGTGTCTTGTGATTGTAGCTCGTGATGGTATGGTATCTTGTGGGATATCTTGTGATGATGAATTATGGAGAGAAGTGCTCGAGCGGACAATCAGTGGCCTTCTTATAGGCGTGGGTTTCAACAGTTTAACATTAGCTTTCCGGTGAAGGGTTCGCCTCCAGTGTGTGGGCAATTACCATGTAGGTTTGGGAACAGGTCGCGTTTGTTATTAAGTCAAACTAAATGAAGCAGTTGTGATTGTTACTGAGCGACATGCACTTATGCATTCATAACTAAACCTGTCAAAAGCAATCTTACTAATAGCCCAAGTACTCTCAGCCACTTACTGGTTGATTTCCATGTACTAGGTATCTTATCACGCGTGAGTTTTGCATGGTATTTATTGTCAAGTTGAATCGAATATATGTACTGCCGGAGCCAATGTATAAGCAGGTAGACGCCCATACGAACAAACCCGAGACGCATTTTATGAACATTTTTACGACAGGATAAAACCCCTGGTGGTTTCCAGTCGCGTCCAGCCTGACGTGGCAAACTGAACTCAACAGCCTAGCCGAGCAGTTAGGGTTTAGATGAGTTGTCTTTTCTGGCGATGGCAGCAGATGCTTCCAGAAGTGAGGGGCAGTATTCAGAGCCTATGCTTGTTTTCAAAAAAGACCTTCTGAGGCTTCATCGGGAGCTCTTGTTCCGGCGGCCGTCCGAACATGAAGCCAATGGACACCAGAGTTGATGCTATATCAGCCTCTGCCTGTGGTCTAACATACCATGGGTGGCCAATAAGAACTACAGTGACGAATCATTATCTCTAGACATGAATGTATATCAATTTGACAGTTGAGTGATAAATATCTTGTTTTCGCCCGACTTTGGATCAAGTTATTACCTTCATCTTCATTCTGAGGCCTGCCTTGCGATTATCGTGAGGTTGGTTTTCAGTTGGAGAATGAGTAAGCTACTTCAGCTGGCCAATGGCGTGTAAGCGAAAGTCCGACCGAAATTTGTTGAGGGAGCTACAGGGTAGTAGTAACTTTTGGGTGATGGGACGATGAACCATGGTGGCTATGCCACTTTCTCTACGTGGAAACCTCGATTGCAAACATGACATCCGATGGCAGCGAATCTAGGTTCGGGGTCTCGGCGTTTCTTTGTCTGCAGAGTTATCCATTAATGTTTGTGTTGGCTGAGAATTTATGGGTGTTCTGTGGGGTTGAGAACGATAATCCGGTAGTTGTTCCGAAAGGTGAGCTGAGTTAAGTCAAGTTGAGTTGAGTTGTGTGTTCAAGTATATTCTACATTCGTGAATGGACAATGGATACACCCAGAAGCTGGAGACTGTAAACAACACCGCGAGAGTCTTATCATGGATACGTCAGAAAATTTTGCATATCATGACAAGCCCCGGCAGTTGACCCAAGAGAGCTTCGATATTCGGAATCTCTTCATGACTCAGAAACTTCCGCCAGCGGCTCTTGCTACCGCCCAAGCGCCGAATAGCGGCGGAAAAGGCGGCGAGCTATCACCGCCGAAGCCGCCGATGCCGGGCAATCAACTATCTTAGCTTGACATTGACAAGACGGCATTGGCTGCTTTTTCTTTTTTTCAATGGGTCGAAAAGAAGTTGCCAATTATTCTAGACGTATGTTAGCACCAGTAGAATTATTTTCCTTGCTGCTGACAGCCCGTTTGTCTGTCGTGTCCTTGTCCCTTCTGTCTTTTTTCTACCAGGGTTTCAAAGTGCCCTGAAATGTCTCCGTAACCGGACCCATAAGCTTAGCTGGATCCGGGGAGCTCTGGCAAGGATAAGCAAGAGCCTGCAGGTACCTACTGTAGTGTAGTTTAGCTAGTAACGTCCAAGTGTTGAGAGCTTCATATACGGATAGATAGATAGATAGGCCATTGGACAGACAGACAGACAGACACACGAAAGTATTGGACAGGCTGATAACTCAAGGCCCAATTGGGATAATAAAACGCAAAGAATTTGACAACTTCGGAGCCATGCGCCTTGGATACTCCACGAAGAACCCTTGAGGGAGCCGCTAGTAGGGGACGATCTCTATCGAATCTTGGTTAATTTTCTCACTACGACCGAAATGTTGGGGCAGTCCACTTGGAGTTATCTGTCTCTATGTCTTAGAAAATCGGAGGTACTGTCTGTATCTGAGCACTAACTTGGCCCAGGGATTGGCTGCGTCACAACTTTTGTAGAGTCACACACCAGAGCACACACCAGAGAATAATTTTCGGAGGTGCACAACTAGGTTCTCTTATCTTATCAGCGGCATCGTACCGCCCGCCATTTTTCTTCAAGAGTGGCCGCCGCCCTGCCTCTTTTCTCTCCCCTCTCTCCTGGAAATCATTCCACAGAGTTACCGTCTCTTGTGTCCTTCACAAACATCGCTATCCTCGACGTTTAATTCGGGACAAAGAAGGGCAACCTCGCCAGCGGGACGGTTCAGCTTGCATTGATACGTGCAAATTATCCGCTGCAATGCCTCTCAACCTGGCAACCACTCTCGCTGGTCGAGCTCCGGCCCTGCTCCGTCATGGACGCAGGGTCCCGCGAGCTTTGCCCTCTCGCTCATTCTCCTCGGTGAGCCCTCTCGCCGCCTCGTGCCGAGTCTCAATTGCTGCCACTCGACCTGCCAACTCGAAGCGCCTGGGTACCCTCAAGGTTATGCGCGGATACAGCTCCGTTGCTCAAGACGCCCCCAACCCCAAGGCCTACCTCGAAAGTGGAGTTATCAAGCCTTCTCAGACTGTCGATGTCAAGAAGGTTCTTGTCATTGGAAGTGGTGGTCTTGCCATTGGACAGGCTGGAGAGTTTGACTACTCAGGTTAGCATACCCAGTCTATGATATGCGAAAATCTCACCGACTTACCCCGCGACTCCTCCTCACCACAATATTAAAAAAAAAAAAAAAAAAGACACACAAAACTGACATTGATCAATCACAGGCGCCCAAGCCCTTAAGGCTCTCAAGGAAGCCGGCGTTGCTTCTGTGCTCATCAACCCCAACATCGCTACCATCCAGACCAACCACAGTTTGGCTGACGAGGTCTACTACCTCCCCGTCACCCCCGAGTATGTTTCCTATGTCATCGAGAAGGAGAAGCCTGACGGCATCTTTCTGTCTTTCGGTGGTCAGACTGCTCTCAACCTCGGTGTTGAGATGCAGCGACTTGGACTCTTCGAGAAGTACGGCGTCAAGGTCCTCGGTACCAGCGTCCGAACTCTGGAGCTGAGTGAGGATCGTGACCTCTTCGCTAGGGCTTTGGAAGAGATTAACATCCCCATTGCCAAGTCGATCGCCGTCGGCACTGTCGAGGAGGCCCTCGAGGCTGCCGAGACTGTCGGTTACCCTATTATTGTCCGAGCTGCCTATGCTCTCGGCGGTCTGGGTTCCGGTTTCGCCAACAACGAGGAGGAGCTCCGCAACATGGCCGCTCGATCTCTTACCCTCTCTCCCCAGATCCTTGTCGAGAAGTCGCTCAAGGGTTGGAAGGAGCTTGAATATGAGGTCGTCCGTGACGCCAACAACAACTGTATTACCGTGTGCAACATGGAGAATTTTGATCCTCTTGGTATTCACACTGGTGACTCTATCGTTGTTGCCCCCAGTCAGACCCTGAGCGATGAGGAGTACCACATGCTTCGAAGTGCTGCCATCAAGATCGTACGACACCTGGGTGTTGTTGGCGAGTGTAACGTCCAGTACGCTCTCCAGCCTGATGGTCTCGATTACCGTGTCATTGAGGTCAACGCCCGTCTTTCTCGATCCTCTGCCCTGGCTTCCAAGGCTACCGGATATCCTCTTGCCTACACCGCCGCCAAGATCGGTCTCGGACATACCCTTCCCGAGCTTCCCAACGCCGTCACCAAGACCACTACCGCCAACTTCGAGCCTTCTCTTGACTACATCGTCACCAAGATTCCCCGATGGGATCTTTCCAAGTTCCAGCACGTCAAGCGCGACATTGGCAGTGCTATGAAGTCAGTCGGTGAGGTTATGGCTATTGGCCGAACCTTTGAGGAATCTTTCCAGAAGGCTATCCGTCAGGTCGACCCCCGATTCGTCGGGTTCCAGGGCGACAAGTTCGAGGACCTCGACTATGAGCTACAGAACCCTACCGACCGTCGATGGCTCGCTGTCGGTCAGGCCATGCTTCACGAGAACTACTCTGTTGACAAGGTCCATGAGCTGACCAAGATTGACAAGTGGTTCCTCCACAAGCTGCAGAACATCGTTGACTGCACCCGCGAGCTTGAGCAGGCTGGCGGCCTTCAGGCCCTGAAGAAAGATCAGATCCTCAAGGCCAAGAAGATGGGTTTCTCTGACCGACAGATTGCCAACGCCGTCAAGAGCACTGAGGACGAGGTCCGTGCCCACCGTCTCAGCTTCGATATCCACCCCTGGGTCAAGAAGATTGACACCCTTGCCGCCGAGTTCCCTGCCAACACCAACTACCTCTACACCACCTACAACGGCTCTACTCACGATGTTACCTTCGAGGACAATGGTACTATGGTCCTTGGTAGCGGCGTTTACCGAATTGGTAGCTCCGTGGAGTTTGACTGGTGTGCTGTAAGTGCTACCAGGGCTCTTCGAGAGATGGGTGAGAAGACAATTATGGTGAACTATAACCCGGAGACAGTGAGTACCGACTACGATGAAGCGGACAAGCTCTACTTCGATGAGCTGAGTTACGAGCGTATCATGGATATCTACGAACTTGAGAACTCGAAGGGTGTTGTTGTGTCCGTGGGTGGCCAGCTGGCTCAGAACGTCGCTCTCAGGCTTCAGGAGACTGGTGGTGCCAAGGTTCTCGGAACCGATCCTAAGGATATTGACAAGGCTGAGGATCGTCAAAAGTTCTCTGAGATTCTTGACAGTATCGGCGTCGACCAGCCTGCCTGGAAAGAGCTTACTTCGGTCAAGGCTGCTGAGCAATTTGCCGAGGAGGTAGGCTACCCCGTCTTGGTTCGCCCGTCCTACGTTCTGTCTGGCGCTGCCATGACTGTGATCTCAAGCAAGGAAGATCTTAAGGACAAGCTTGAGGCTGCCAGCAGCGTCTCCCCTGACCACCCCGTGGTCATCTCCAAGTTTATCGAGGGAGCTGAGGAAATTGATGTCGACGGTGTCTCTTCTAACGGAGAGCTTATCCTCCACGCTGTTTCTGAGCACGTTGAGCAGGCTGGTGTTCACTCTGGTGACGCTACCCTCGTTCTCCCTCCTGCCAACCTCGACAGCACGACGATGGAGCGTGTCAAGGAAATTGCCAAGAAGGTCGCCCAGGCCTGGAAGATCACTGGTCCCTTCAACATGCAGATCATCAAGGCCGAGAACCCCGAGGGTGGTGAGCCTCTCCTCAAGGTTATCGAGTGCAATCTCCGTGCTTCTCGATCTTTCCCCTTCGTCAGCAAGGTCCTTGGAACCAACTTCATCGATGTTGCTACCAAGGCTCTTATTGGCAAGGACGTTCCCCCTACGACTGATCTCATGGCCGTGAAGCGTGACTACGTTGCCACCAAGGTTCCCCAGTTCTCCTGGACCCGTCTTGCTGGTGCCGATCCCTTTCTGGGTGTTGAGATGTCTTCCACTGGTGAGATTGCTTGCTTCGGTAAGGATCTCGTCGAGGCCTACTGGACCTCTCTCCAGTCCACCATGAACTTCCGCATGCCCGAGCCTGGTGAGGGTCTTCTCTTTGGTGGTAACGTCACCAAGCCCTGGTTGACACAGGTTGTTGACTACGTTGCCCCTCTCGGCTACAAGCTGTACGCTGCTAGCCCTGAGGTCAAGGAGTTTATCGAGGCCAAGTCCAAGACCAAGGTTGAGGTCGAGGTCATCGAGTTCCCCAAGGAGGATAAGCGAGCTCTCCGTGAGGTCTTCAAGAAGTACGACATCCGCGGATGCTTCAACCTTGCTCAGGCCCGAGGCAAGACTACTCTGGACGTCGACTATGTCATGCGCCGAAATGCCGTCGACTTTGGCGTCCCTCTGTTCATGGAGCCTCAGGTAGGTTTTTGAAAGACCCTAACCTTAAATTACCTAAAAGTATCATCATAAGACTAACTGTAATATTAGACCGCTATCCTCTTTGCTCAGTGCATGAGTGAGAAGCTCCCCCGCTCCGAGGGCATTCCCGCTGAGGTCCGCCGATGGTCCAACTTCATCGGTGGCAAGCCTCTGTAAAATACACAAGGCGTTTTTGTTAATGGAAAGGAAAAGGATTAGTTGAGATTTCAAGAAGAGATGTGCTGAGTGAAATCTTTCGTTTGGAGAGGGCGGGGGTTTGGGAGTTTGCGTGATGATTGCTTGGGCTTATAGTATACCCGCCCTCTTTGTACCTATAGATGGAGTAGATGGGAAATGAAACAGTTTTCATCATGAGATACATGCTCGTATTTGCCATGTGAACTTCCACTGCAACTGAAAAGTCGCTTCCTATGATAGATGGCCTACGATATGTAAACTTGACCTAAAGGTCTATACTAAAGATTTTCGAAACATTATGATTATATGAGCTCTGACTATAGGTTAGAAAATACAAATACAGATACTACACTTAGGATCCTGTTTACGTAAATATGGTCAGGTTCTTTCACCAAGCTTATATATCGCTTCTCGGAAGATCTTGAACGATAATACCTCTCACGAAGCACTATGCTACAACGATATAAATCGCATTCACTCCCCGAACCAACATGCCGAAACACGCTCACGTAATTTGGTAATGCCACCCAATGAATGTTGCCATATGCTCCGATTCTGTCATAAGTGACCCCTTTCCTAAACGCCGCCCCAGCTACACATGCAATATCGTCTTCCAGGTTATGGAAGGTAAAACACCTGGCAGAAAAGCCACCCTCACAACTTTTAGGCCTTTCCGACGAATTCGAACCTTTATTTAGTCCCAAATCACAAGTTCTCGACCCCCTTACCCAATTCCTCTATGTTGACTAAGGCGGCGTCGGATTGGCGGATTTGGTCATGCGCTCGTTTAGCCTGAAGGCAGCAAATCGCTTAGCAAGGGGTTCACCCGAGTCGCGAATGGGATCTTGAAAAGAAGAGGACGAGGAGGGCGAGGAAGCACCGTCGTCCTCCCGCTGACGCTTGGGGATTCTCTCACCAGTCGATTGAAGGATAGCCTGGAGGGTCTGCCAGCCCTCGGTAGAACGAAGCTGAAAGGTATCAGCAAGATCATGTTGGCTCGCTACACGACAGAGCAAGGCTTCTTCGTCCTATATAATATGTTAGTAGATTCGATCGCATTGAGATCCACGAGCGCACCTTGGAGAGGACACCCATCTGCTGAATGAAACAGAGAAGATGAAAGTTGGAGACTTCTTGTCCAGTGGGCTTCTGGCTAGGCGACAACTTAATAAATTTGGACAAAGCGGAATGCTCTTGGCTCTCTCCGACGTATTCTCGATTCTCGATAGGGAAGCCCTGCTGAGTGAACATAGGCTTGGGGTCGGCAGGGAAACCGTGGGTTAGTGTGACGAACAGATATTCGACAGGGAAAGATGGCTTCGCGTTCTCTTGAACATTGGCGCCGTACTCGTTGACTCTTCGGTAGAAGACTTCAGGGATGTACCTTGTGCGGCTGACTGAACCATCATCTTCCTCCTCATCTCGTACAAGCATGACGTTGGGATCAGCGGATGGCTCGACAATGTCTGCGCGAACCATCTCGACTGACTCGTTAGACATCTGATAAGATGAGATGGAAATTTCACCATCCTCATTACCAGTGATAATGCATGTTACAAAGTTTGAACCAAAATTGCCGGTATCACTCCACTTAGAAGCCTTGGGGTATTGAGCCTGCAATCTCGAAGAAAAGCAGATTTCGAGAGAAGACAGGAAGTAAGAATCGGCATGACGCTTACAAACCACGGAGCCATCGCCGTTACCAGCATCAAGCAGATCAGTCCAGATGACGCCCACCGGCTCGAGACCACACTGCTTGGCTACCTTGTCGATCTCTTTCTGAGACTCCCATGCGTTCATGGTGATGCCGTCAATCTCATCAACTTGGGGAGGTTCGTAGATGGCCTCGACAACAGCCTTGACGCCGAGAGGGACTTCGGTGTATTCAACATATTTTCCATACAGGTAACCCAGACGCTGTGATCCAGTCTTGCGCCAAGTATCGATAAAGGTATCAATAATGGAAGGCGAGGAGAACTCGACGTGGTCGACCATTCGGAATTGCTGGGGCTGCAGAGTAATTGCACTGGGCTGACACTTTGTACAGATACCCTCGGGCCATGGAGGATGGCCTGAAGGGCACTCATGCTTAACGCGATAGAAAGGCTCGACCAGAGGAGGAATATACGAAGCTCCGAGTTCAGGCTTGTTTGTGGCGGCATTGATCTTTCGTAGGTACGAATGGAAGGACAGGTACTTGATCTTCTTCTCTGCTAGATATCCAGGGTCAAAAGGGTCGAGGGGTTGACAGTAGTCACACATCCCTTTGGGGCCATGGCGACACATGCGGTCGATTCCTCGAGGAATTTTGCCATCTTGTCGGTCTAATCGATCGTCCAATGCGGACTGACGAACCACCTCCCACGGTCTGGAGATTCTCTCGGGCTTGGGGTTAATAGGCAGGTCCTCGACTGGAAGCACGGGCTTTCCGTTGAGCCTGGCCGAAGTACTTGATGTCTCGGGAGTTTCACCGTCGGCGGCATCGACATGTTGGTAGGTGAGAAAGATGAGGTCGCCGTGCCTATGTTGTTAGCTTTCTAGACCGCCGAGAGGTCATGTGCATGAACTAACTTGAGACCAATCTGACCAACTTTGAAGTTGATGATATCGCCTAGTCGCTTTGAATCACCTCCGTTTGGTGCGTTGGACAGAGCTATAGTCTTGGGATCGACGGTCTTGGGAAGTTGATCGAGGAGCTAACGATATCAGACGTCAGCGGGAACAAGGGACAAGTTGAACATGGGCGACGACAAACCAGCTTTCCCAAATCTCCAAAGGTAGTCGTTGGCTCGACAGTTAGACGGGCCATACCGTCGGGGCCCCGAAGTCGCAGCAACATGATGGGCGTTGCTCTGAAGAGTTGTTGCTAGTGATAGACGGTCTTTGGTGGGGGTATCAGCGTACTCTCTATCTCCTTCGCACAGGATGTCGATAGTGTAAAAGATGGGAATAATAAGGTCTGGAGGAAGAGTCGCCTAAGTAAAAGGGTGACGAGGATAGAAGAGTCTAGCAAGTGAAGTTGGAACTCAATGAAGCAACAGCATGGAATAAGAGAGAAGTAACGGCCCTGAAGCTTGAGCCCGTATACGTACCTATCTGAGCAAAGGTCGCTGTTCACTAAGTCCAACAGTGAAAGAACCTAAGCACAGCGTCATCCAGCGGTGCCTGCGCTGCGAGTGGAGAAAGAGCTTATCTAATGCTTGAGTGACGTCGCACGGCAGTCAAATCCAGGGCCCATCTGCCTGGGAGGTTGCACCAGCCACGATTAAGCAGCCACATGAGACAAAGCAGAAGCGTTATCTGGCCTAAAGCTGAATGCGCCACATCACCACCACCATTTACCACTTTGGCTGTATTACTATTGTACCTCAATCTGCAATCTGTATTCGTGTCGATTAATCAATCCCACACTCTCAGTCCACGGCCGGCTCGACTTCTTTCTTGACACTCGTTTTAATTACATTACAGCACGCAAATACAGCGTGTTTTTCTTTCATAAACTCTTTTTCATCATGTTCAACATTGATTGGAAGGGCCTTGCCCTTCCCTTTGCCTATGTTATCGTTCTCGGCAGCGCACTCATGACATTCTCGACAATCTACCGCAAACGACAAGCTGGTATGTCCTTGACAGATCCTGAAAGATGGAGATAAATCGAACAGGTACTAACTGTCTTGAACAGCCGAGAGCGCCAACCTGGCCCCGTGGTTCGGCCCCCATCTCCAGCGCAACGTCTACCTGTCCCTGCTGCACCTCGAAGACGGCACCGAAAAGGGCCCCAAGGTTCCCGAGAGCGTTCTTCGCGCTGCCTTGTTGCGCCGCGCCGTCGAAGACATCCGTCGTCTCATTCAGATCAAGTCAGCCAAGCAAGCCTGTGGTTCTTTGTTGGCACGAGGCAGTGTAGGCGATGATCTGTGGCAGCGATTCCAGCGTGCTGAGAAGGAGATGGAGGAGGAGTTGAGGGATGTTGTCACAGAGGTATGTCCCCTCATCTGTTCTGGTGCATGTGCTCAGAGGTGATATTAAGAACGTCTCACTGATTTTACATAGGCCAATGCTCTTGCTCCCAACTGGGGCCAGTCCATCTTCCAATCCGCCCATGAGATGACCGCCAACGCTGCTATGCGCAGCTCAATCGAGGAGATTCTCGCCCAAGCCGAGTCGGAGAAGCAGTGGTGGGAGAAGCGTCGTGGACAGATCCAATCAGAGTTCATGAAGGAGCTCGACTCTGAGCAGAGCTCTTCTGCCAAGGCCACCAGCGAGGAGGATGCTGTTCTGATTGACAGTCCTTCAAACTAGGGCGAAAAGAATCGAACAAAGGCAGAGTTACCAAGTGACGGATCGTAAGAATGAAGACGTCTTTATATACACGAGTACGAACCTGCTTCCCCTCCATGGGTTTGTATAGTATACCACATATTATTGCTTATGTCAGTGGCAAGGCGTACACTCGGTGTGCGTCGGGATGACGAAGAGAGGAACCAACATCAATCGGCGTTGCAGGTGTTTTTGAAAATAGTACCATGGGCTTCTTCTCTATTGATATATGGCTTGTCTTTCACCTCTGTACTCCTATGAAAATGCAATGATGCGCTCTGGCTAGTTGGCCATGTCTAGCAATGCGACCTCCTAGATGCAAACGAAAAAGAACATAAAAAACATATGCAGAACTCCTTTAGACCCAGAAACACCACTGACACAAACAGATTATTACCCAAAATTAACCAAACCAACGCCGATTGTCCATCGCTTGATGCAGATCAGGAAAAGTGCTTGCGCCTCCAAGGGTCCTCCTCGGCGGCGAGTCTCGCTCTGCGGGCCTCTGCCAGGATCTCCTCCTCCGTCTTGAGTAGGATGGGCGATTCGCAACCTCGAAGGCCAATGAACTTGCCCATCTTGCGCCGCTTCTCCTCAAGAGGCAGATCGGATCTCCATGTGATTGGGCATGGATATTGGTTTGTCCACGGACTGGGTGTCCTCTGATGGTAGAAATGGGCGAGAGACTCGAGCTGCTCATCGGTGAGAAGCCAGAAGTTGAGGACGGTAGTGGGAAATGATGGATGGACGGCGCCTGTCGTGAGCTGGACTAGAGGTGCCAGTGGTAGAGCCATCTGTTCTAGCTTGCGTTGGAGACTTGGGTTCTTGGCAAGTCGTCGCTGAGCAAAAGCCTGGCGATGCCTTGAAGGAATCTCGCCTCGCATCATAGTGGCGGTTTGGTTGTTGTTGATACAAGAAGGAGAGGTTGGTCGTAGTAGAGGTGGGGTGAGGTGAGGTGAGTTGAGCTGAGTAGCCTCAAGCTTTCTTTTTGTAAATGAAGAGTTCCAGTCTCTTGTTGCCTCCCAAGATTGACACTTCTGAATAGGGATAGTTCTTGAAGGTGATCAATGGTCGACGATGAGTGTGATTTTGAATTGGCTTTGGCGGGGTGGCTATCGACAGCGGTCTTCTCCGCAGTGCAGGTAGGTAATTCAGTGAATGACAGCACCGACTAACGTTAGAGTTTTGAGTTTTGTAGTCGAATCCTCCAACTGGTATTTGAGACTCGGACTTTCCGCAAGGCTTGATTAGAACCGAGGCGAGAACGAACTGAGAGAGGCTGAAGACAGAAAGTTTAGTTTAGAGAGAAAGTAAAGTAAAGCAAAGTAGAGTAGAGTAGGGAAGAGAAAGAGAAATAGAGAAATGGAAACTGATGTCTTGTCTTGTAGATACTAGATAGATGGATGCTTTTGCTCTTAGGTACGGGCGACACCCCGCCTTCTTGTACGGAAAGGCATGAGAAGCTAGGATCGCGAACAGCCAGTTGAACGTCTTTGTGACGGAAGCCGTTCTTGTTCTTGTTCCGCTCTGTTCTCTTTTTGGAAACAAAAACCCAATGCACGCACGTACGCACGCGCTCTCCCTCTCACACACACCCCTTGGACTCTTTCTCCATGGGCAGCTGTTCTGGGCAAAGCGGGCTTTGACAGCTCAGAGACCTGAACTTGGAACCGCTTTGAGCTCTCCAACAAGTCTCTGTTCTGTCTGGCCTGGTCTGCCACACTCTTGAGTCCTGGAACTAACTAAAAAGCTTCCTGCCAGCGCAGAGAGTAGACGGACCCGGCTCCAGGTAAGACCCAGGGTTTATTAGTGGGTGTCGAAACTGAGACAGCAGAGAAAGACTCTCCATACTGTACTGCTGCACTACCTACTACAGTGTAAGTAGAGAGGGAACCAACTACATTAGGCACCTAAGTTAGGTAGTTGACTGCTAACTTGGACCCAGACGCAATTGGGTTGGTCTGGAGGCGCTTGGTTCATCGAAGCAAGAAACACCAACAAACGATGGCGTGGAATGTGACTGCTGGTCATGACTCAAAGTGATGTCTCGGACAAGACAATGACGGGGTCAAGATAAATCGAGTTTACCGCCTTTTATTCATTCATTTATTCATTCTTTTGTCCCCCTTTTCGATTAATTCATTCATTGACCATTAAAGACTCCGTACATACATACCTATCTATACATAGTAGGTACTAAGGTATCATAATTAGCACGCTCACATGATGCTTTGTCCTATGCAGTTCGCTCCGCTCCCGGCGTCTAGTTTTCTTCTATTGCTGCATGTCTTGCATTCTGCTGCGTTGGCTGTGCTCAAAAACCCTCCAAATGCAACCCTTCCAGCCACCTGGTGTCTTAGACTGACGACACTTTCTTCTTCCGTGGCTATTGACTCGACCTCGGTCTTCATTAGATACAAAAAAAAAACACTAAAAGAAAAGAAAAGAAAAAAAAAAAAACACCTGCCACTGAGACATAATTAATTCCGTCCCTCCCCTCCTCCTCAAAAGAGCCCACAGAGAACCACCTTTATTTGCGGTTGCAGTCTTCAAGTGCTCATCCTTTATCGCCATGTCTCTCTTTTTGCAGACTCTGTCAGCCAATTGTAAATGCAAACATGCTTAGAGCCACTTCAGCTTGGCAATATGGTCCGCTTTCTTCTTGCTTGCTTTAACAAATCCCAAAGCCCTCAACTCAGCCAGTGCACGGTAAAACAGGACCAGCGATTTACGTTCGTCCGTTTCCTCGTTGCTGACCAGTGCGGAAAATGCAGTCCACAAATCTGCCACGTTGATGAGGCTTCCAGTCTCCATATATAGGCGGTATAAGAGCGCAGTAGCTGGCAATGTTGCTGTGGTTTCTCTATCGCCTGGCTTGCAGCATGAACACGACAAGTAGTCGTGCGGTCTTGTGAGGCTGCGCTCCAGGACGGCCCGTGGGCGAGGCACAAATACATCCCTCGATGGGGCCCGAGAATCGTATAGCCAGCTTTCCGACAGCAAGAGAGAACTGGGCCTGGGAGCCTGAACGTGCTCGATAAGCAACGCAGCGATGTCGTCAACGATTTGAGTAAGTTGCTTGTCCTCCTCTGTAAGTGCCGCTGAATCGTGGCTCAGTTGAACTCTTTGTGCAATAACAGTGGTTCGTACAATCTTGCTCTGACCACTATACTTGCTTCGTAGCGTGATGCCCTGCTTTTGTGCATTTGAATGTAGTTGTTCCAAGTTGATAAGCTGTCTCGATAGCGCCTTCCGAAAATTGATATCTGTCTGCTTTGTTGCCGGGCCGAGTAGCAGATCATCCTCCCCGTCTTGCAAAATTGCTACCACCTTACCAAGTAGAGCCAGCAACTCGTTAGCATCCATACGTTGCACCGACTCGACAGCCCTCGAGCTTTCTGTTATTGAAATGCCCTCGTCCATAGCCTCAACATAAGCTCTTGAAAACTCAATGTCTTGGGCTTCTGCTTCCCTGAGAATAAGCAGTGCCCGCAAGAAGTCTTCGATATGCTGTTGTCGGTTGGTAAGGCTATTCTGAACTTGTAAAGCAAGGAAGTCATCATTTTCGAGCAGGTCCTTGGCATATTGTACGTTATCCAAGACTCCAGTTTCCACTGCCATCTCGACGTTTTCTCTGAAAGAGTTCGTATGTCGAATTGCTTCAATATGCTCTGCTTGAAAAGATGGAGCGTGGGAAAGGACACTGAGGGGATTCGCGTAGAAGTGACACATGTAAGCGTACTATCGCTCTTAGTAAACATCCAATCGCGTTCAAACTGTGCAGAACCTACCTTCAACGACATGGCAAAGGTTTGTATACCTGAGACCTGGTCATGTTGACGATCCAACATGCTGTGAAGAAGAGACGTGCCCATTAATACGGGAGTATCCGACGCTGCCACGGCGGCTTTGAAGACGGTCTCAAGAATTGCCGAGGTCTGGATCACGTCGAACTGTGCTCCATAAATCTGCTGGCATGCAGCCTTGAGCAGCCTGGCTTGGAGGAGCTCAACTGATGTGGCGATACCAAACAGCAGAGTAAAGGGGATACGTGGGCGCCAAGAGCTTGAAGGGTTAGCAGGTAAGAAGGGGCCTGAAGAACGGAAAACAAACTTGAAGAGGATAATCAAATCGGACAATAGACTGCTGTCGAAGCCCTCGCTGTCTTGAAATGCAACAAAGACATGCTCGCAGTTTTGGGATTTGATGAATGCGTGCAAGGCCTCGAGATCATAGTCAAGATACCGTCGGCCCTGTAACATATGAGCATGGCAGTCATTCTGTCAAGCTAGGCGACTTACCTCACGACCATCTCCAACTTGGAGATCATCGTCCTCATCATCAGAGACTTTGGCTGTGACATCTCGAATGACCTTCTTCAATGTTGCTTTGAGAGTCGATGCTTCCGAAGACCGTAGGCCAACAAACTTACTTGGCGTTGTTTGTTGAAGTGTCTCTGATAGCTGTTGAAAGAGGAGGTCCTGTGAAGCAATGTTGGGCCCAGTGATGATGAAAGCTGATGGGATCCTATCCCCACTGTACGAGAATTAGGGTCTGCCTGCATATGAACAATCTCTGTATTTGGGTTCTTACGAGTCTGTCACTGCATCCTTGACGAAATCGCTGACCTCGTGCAGGGTTTCCAAATTCGAAGTTTTGAGAATCCCCTAATTCATGTAAGAATAATGCCATGGTTAAGTCTCATACACTCACCTCGATGCGTTCATCAACCTTGGCCCAGCTCTCCTGAAATAAGGCCTCCCTTAACTGGACAAACTCAGGCTTCTCGGCGCCGTTAAGCAGAGGCACAAAAGACGATGAGTCTTGAACAACTTCTTCAGCTTTTTGAGCTTGCCTTGACACTCTTTTGCGTTTGGCGGATTTCTTCTGTGTCCCATCGTCTTCAGGGTCAAAGATATAGGCGACCTGTCTGTTGAATTAGTGAAGACGGTCCATGAACCTTGAAACAGAGTTATCCGTTACCTGATGATCCTCTTGGCTGTAGGCTTCTTGCTCAGCTTCTTCACGTGCCATGATTAATTAATTACTCGACAACGCTGATAATGACAGAATTGTGAGATGAGGCTCGGTCTAGCAATAAGGGTCAACGCGTTTTCAGACGGTAAGCGCGTCCAGTAACACTGTATTACGCACTGTATCCCAACGACCGCTACCTCATAACATCTGGAGACGACATTAACAGCACTGGTGACAGTTTGAAAAAAGCAACATGCCATCATTTCTTGAATATATAAATTTCATCCTCGAGTACATCTAGCTCTTTGTCCCGTTCATCATCTGTATGCCATTGCTCGCCAAGTCCACCTTCGTTCGATACGCCTCCTCTGAAAATCCATCCTCGAGCTTCACATCGCATGCCATATATCACCTTGACGAGGCGAGCTCTTCCTGTCCTCTGGTTCAAAGAAACCCATATTAGACTAGGCTCTGAGTCCCAGCATCCTCGGTTTTTGCCGTTTGTACACCCCTAAAAAGATATTTCTTGCCCCCATCCCTGCTAAGCCCATCACGACTCAAGCGAGTCGCGGCGCAGCTCTGCCACCAAATTTGGCAGATATTCATACAGATAGCGAAAAAGACGCGATGAAGTCACTTTTACCACAGTTGAAAAGATAAGACCGTAAGAAAAGGTAAAAAGAGACGGAAAATACCAGAACTGGTAGACCATAACCTTGACGCCGTGAAAGAATTTGTTCTAAATCACCATGAGCCTCGCAACACCATAATTAACCTAAGCTGCGTTTTCAACGGGCTCAGGAGGAGCGACAGTCTTCATTCCTGTTAGCTAGGTTCATTTCGGTGGGTGTCAAGGTCAGCACTTACGTCGTCCTTCTTCTCTTCAGAAGCCGAGGCTTGTGGTGTTTCCTCAATCTTCTCCTCTTCAGACTTGTCGTCCTCATCGGGCTTCTCAGCCTCGGGCTCCGAGACCTTTGGGACCTCTGACTTGGGCTCTTCACTAGTCTCCTTGCCGCTATCGTCCTTCTTCTCTTCTGGCTTGGCTTCCGACTTGCCGTTCACACCGTTGGTGGACTCTGCAGCAGGCGCTGCGGTCTCGGCAGTCAAGAGCTTATTCCACTTGTCCAAAAGAACTTGCGAACGGTCCTTGAAGTGGAATTCGTCTTCTCGTGGGATTGACTCCAGCTTGAGGATAGCCTTAAGAACCTTGTTGATCTTGGTTCCGCGGATGATAGACACCTCCAGGTCCTTCAAATTCTCCAGCATAGTGACGTATTCAGACATCTGCTCCATTTCTGACACCTGGGGCTGTTGATCCTTGGTGAGGAGACCTCGTTGGAGCTTGTGTCGGAGGTACAGTACCTCTTTCTGTTCGATAATTAGCATTGTCTGATGTTGTTGCATGAGTGGCATGTTCGTACCTCCTTGTGGTGTCGTCGCTCCTCGGGGGTCATCTTAGCCTTCTTGCTACCCTCGGTCTTCTTGTCAGAAGTCTTCTTAACCTTGACTTTAGTTTTGGCAGCAGAATCTTCTTTGGCCTTGGGGGTGCCGTTGGCAGCCTTAGGGGTGGAAGTGTTGAGTTTGATCTTTGGCTTCTTAACAGAATCAGGCTTCTGAGGTGTCTAGTCGTGAATAGTTAGCATCTTGATTTCAGGCAGACATGCAAGGGTCGTACTTACGCCCACGTCATCTTCGGCCTTGCGCTTCTTAGACTTTGACTTCTCCGTTGTGGTATCATCGACATCCTCCATATCGACATCCTCGTCGGAAGCCTTGGCCTTTCCCTTCTTGGCCTTCTTGGGTGTTGCTGCAGCTTGCTGCTTAGCAATCAATTCCTCTTGAAATTGCTTCAGCATGTCCTTGTATGTATCGAGATCGTTGTGCTCAGATGCGCGCGTGAATGCCTCCTTCAGATCCTTGCGCATCTTCTCGGTAATAGTTTCCAATGCCTTCTCGGGGGTGAGCTCTGTGAGTAGGGTGTTTGGCACCCAGCCACTGTAATCATGTTAGAGAGAGCCCAGGACCCTGTTAGGGAGAAACTTACAATTCGTTCGTGTGGAGATACATGACAGGGAAGGTTCTGTCATTGACACGTTTGCCACCATCAGCATAAGCCTCTGTGTAGGTGCCATCAGGCCGCGCTGCAGCTACGGGACGGCTATCGACCAGAGCTTGTGGCAGCATCGATTCATCGCAGATAATGGCAGGCCAAGCGGGGAATCCCTTGAGCTTGACTAAAAAGTGGTCTCCTGGCTTGGCGTCCAAATGTGTGAGACGCGCCTTGGAGGCCTTCTTGCTCAGGCTCTTGCGGTTGTTACCGCCAGTTGACTTGCGTCGATTATTCTTGCCCTTTGCTGAGGAAGTTTCAGTGGCAGCGTTTTCGGTCGCTGTCTCGCCGTCGACAGACGGGGCCGAGTTCTCGGTCTTGGTCTCCCCGGCAGCCGGGGTCTCGGGCGCGTCCTTCATTTCAATGTCGGCACCTTCGTCAGTGGACTTTGGTGCTTCGGTCGCGTCTGTGTTTTCGGCGGTCTTCTCTGAGCTTCCGGTTTCTTTGTTTTCTGATTGCGCAGCATGGTCAGCATGAGTCTGACAAAGGCAAGAACGCGCCTGTGCCAAAGAGCACGCGAAAATTCAGGGCGCGATTTCAACAGCAAAGTGACCAAGTGCGCGGTAGATGCCAGATACATCGTGATCGTGACTTACCCTCAGCAGCCTTTGTTTCCTCCTTGTTTGCTTCGCCATCGGCCTTCGCGGCGTCGTCTCCGGTTGATGATGGCTCCACAGGCTTCTCGGTGGAAGGAGCTTCCTGCGCGTCAGGAGCAGGAGCCTCGACTTCAGGCTTCTCGGTAAGCTGATCTGACATTGTGAAGGCAATGAAAATGCTTCGCTGGCCAATATACACAACAGCTAGAGATGTAATTCCAGCTGGCAAAAGATAGGCGAACGCGTAGCGGAAGGCGTATCGCGCGCGTCAATGGATCGCAAGATTCGTAGCGCGATGAAGGTTTGTTAATGAAATTGTTGCGCAATTGATGATGAAAGAAAGGCGCTTCGTCGAGATGCTGGGGTGTTGGGGGTGACGAAAGAAAAAACGCTGGTGCGAGTTAACGGGCTCGGCCTGAGCAAGGGAAGCACTTTCAAACGTCACCAGAGGATGGAGGGTCACGTGATGCGTATATGGACGGGCAGGCGGCGTCATCAGCAATCCAACCCCAACCCCAGGCTCTTTCCTTCTCACACGACATTAAAGGCCAAGCGCGTAGTTGACGCTGATTCGACGCCCAGGTATACGAGACCACAGGAAGGGCGCGTCCTTAGTCTCTTTTCTCAGCATCTTCGCTCCTCCCTCCCCAGCAAAGTCACGTCGTTGGTCTGGCTGTCACTAGACGCGTCTGGCGTTGAATACTTATCTCGACCCTTCGCGCATCTTCAACTCGTGTTGCACCATTAAACATCCACGCAACTCAGCTTGTGTCGGCGAAACTCCCCTTAAAGAGCACATCTCAGTCACATGCAATGTCCCAAGGCATCGTCCTAGTTGATAGATTCGAATATTAAAACCCTAAATTCGCATTCGTAGTTCTGCAGTAGTGTACAAAGCCATCGCTGGCCATCGCCGTGGTAATTGGAGAAAGCGATGAGCTTTTACTCCTCGTCTTCGTCCTCATCCTCCTCCTCATCATCGTCCACATCCATGCCTTCGGCCACTGTGACCGAGAACTCCCGCTCTTGGTCGACTCCAACATAGCTGTCACTCATTAGGAACAGCTTCAGGTCATGCTCACCTTCTGACGGCACAGTGTACTCAAGGCGAACATTCAGCTCCCGTCCGATCGTCACTCGCTTGATAGCCAAGAGGCTCTTGGTCTTCTCTTCACCAACAACCAGCCACCAGTTCTCCATCTTCTTGGAGGGGTAGAATGGTGCGTGTACAGTTGAGTCATAATCACCGTCTTCCTCCTCCAGATTGCGAGTGATCTTGATGTTCAAGTAAGCAGGTTCACGAGCCCTAATTTCGCCCTCATCCAGGACCTCGTGCTCAAGCTCGAGATCGGGATACTTGTCGTTTGTGAAGTTAGCCGCTTCTGCCAATTGGTGTTGGGACAGGCCGAGTCGCTTGACGAGCTTGTTGTAATCGGCGTTCTCATCCGGATTCATGGCCTCCATAAAATCAAAGATGTCCTTGATTCTGCAATGATTGTTAGCCGACGTTTCAATTTCTAAGTTATAACATATTACATACCCAAACTCATTAGCCGCCTTGACAACCTCCGGAGAGAAGTGAGGAATCTGCTTGAGAGGGCTATCACGGTCCCACATTGCCTGAACAATCATTTGCGACATCTCCATAGCACTCATTGCATTGAGATGACCCTCTGAAGACAAGATGTCAACCATGGCGCTGAGGAGACTAAGGACCTTCGTCAATAGAATCTCCTGGTCCTTCGCCAAGTCAATTGGCAACTGCATGCGAGAGAAGTGAGCCTGGAGCAAAACGAAAGACTTGAAGTGAGGCGAATCGTAAACTGCTTCAGACATCTTGACAGGAACTCGGTCGTAGATACGTCGCAACAGGCCATCCTCATGACGTCGAATCTGGATCGTCTCAAATTCGGTAGCTGAAGTGACAATCTCCATAAT
Organism: Fusarium brachygibbosum; assembly: GCA_018886245.1. Lineage (NCBI taxonomy): Eukaryota > Fungi > Ascomycota > Sordariomycetes > Hypocreales > Nectriaceae > Fusarium > Fusarium brachygibbosum. The sequence continues at coordinate 2,165,915 of MU249524.1, forward strand.
ACCCTTGAGCTTTGTACGGGCGCCCAATGAAAGGATGAAGGTCTGCATGGTGATATAAGAAATGTTGTAGTAAGCGGCAATCATGGCGGCATTCTGAGGTGCGACAGATCCATCATCCTCGTCAAAGTCAATGATCTTGGACTCGCTGAGCTCGCGCAGAGTTGTCTCAACCAAGTCAGACATGTAGTTGCTGAGGCCTTCATGCGTTGTGCTCGTCAAGCTATAGTAACTAGGGTTGGCGAGCAGCCTTCGGTAGAAATAGGTAAAGGTGGTCCAGTTGATCGCATCATCACCAGACTCGATCATCTTGGTACTAATTTCCGTCACAAAAACATCGTGCAAGTAGTTGTGTAGGTGGGACTCGACGGGAAGAGCTTCATTAAGGAACTTCTTGTAGTACTCGCGCTTGACTTGAGGCAGCATGAGAACACCGCGGCCGCGACCATCCTTGGACGGGCGAAGGGCTTTGCCAAACATGTGAAGTACTTCACTAAGAGGGTAGTCAACATATCGGTGCTCACGGCCCTCAAAGTACTGTGTACCCATGACAATGACGAGGTGAGCGGTGCTGTTCAGCTCCCAGCAAACATCTCGAGATGCGACAAGGACCTGGATAGCACCGTTATCATAAAGATGCTTGACAATTCGCTTGTCACTCTGGCTCAGAGCCTCGTGGTAGTAGCCAACGCCGTGCGAGAGTGCCTCAGCAAGTGCCTCCTCGTTAATACGATCAAGCAGAGGTTGCATTTGTTCCACCTCAGCATGAAGGAAACGATCTTCGTCATCGTCGGCAAACGCTGCTGCCAGGAGATCTCGGGCGGTTGCCCTAGTCTGCTTGCGGCTGGGAACGAAGATCATAGCAGGCTTATCAGGAGACATTTGTGTGATAGCCAAGTATGTAGGCTTGGCCATTGCCAGCATAAGAGAAGGGAAGTGGGTGTTGGTAAACGACTGAAGGTGAAGTTCCAATGGCACCGGTCGGACGTGAGGGCTGAAGTTGTAGATGTCATGCTTCTTCGCGTCAATCCATTCACCGATGTCTCTGGCGTTTGCCAGTGAGACGCTCAGTGCGATGATACGCAGAGGCAACTCAGTTTGAGTACGGATGTAGTGCATGCGAGAGACAACAGTCTCGTACACATAGCCCTGGGAGCCGCCAAGCAGGTGAATTTCATCAGCAATGAAGAGCTCGACTGTCTGAACGTTCTTACGTCGCTTCCATTGTCTAGACAACACATCCCATTGGGTGGGTGTCGCCAGAATCAAATCACCCTTCTCCAGGAGCTTAAGATCTGTGGCTGTCTCGCCAGTCAACTTCACAATCTCCTTACCACCATTGAGGGTACCGAGCCTCTTTTGCCAGTCTTGGAGACGAGAGTCGACAAGCTCTTGGAAAGGAGCAAGGTATACGGCGCGACCAGCCTCGCCCTTTGTCCAGTGCCTTAGAAGAGCAAATTCGGCGCAAACGGTTTTGCCGCTGCCGGTGGGAGCTCCAACAAAGACGTTCTGATCCGTCTTGTAGAGCGAGTTGAAAGTTTGTGTCTGTATTCGATTGAACTGCTTCCATGTAGGATAGAGATTGACGTAGTCCTGCACCTTAAGAGCAGCAACGGGGAGGGGTTGGAGCTCGAGAAGTTCGGTATGAGGGGGGAACTTCTCGGGCAGAATCAGCTTATGGAATGCTACAGGGAGTCTAGTCTCAGCATGCATCCAGCGGTCTGAGATAACCGAAACGAAATAGTTGGGAGGCATAGGGTCCGTGATAGGAACTGTGAAGTCGACGATGTGCTCGTTCTGCTCCGATTCAGCGTATTCCTTGCGCAGCAAAAAGGTGTCATGGTAGAGGATATCCTCTCCGTCGCAGTCCTCGACCAAGATCCAGAAGCTCTCAGCAGCACCATGAACGGAATCGTCCCACTCAAAGTTAGGGGTAATGCTGAGCTCAACACGCAACATCGATCTGGTCATGGGTTGGACCTGAGCCTGAACCTCAACTCGCGGGAACTTAGATACTAGGCCGCAGACAGTTCGGCCAGCTCGGGGCAGACCAAGAAGCTCACCCATGCGAGGGGGGTCCAAGTCGAAATAATTGCTCCAAGACACATCAATCTTCTCAACCTTCTGGATAACATCTCTGGGGCAGGAGGGGAACTGGCGTAGGGGAGACATCGTAGGCCACATGCGCTTCTCGGCCATCTTGCAAAGGTCCAGAGCTGTCTTGGCGACGGACGCCCAGCCCTTCTTCAGGGCAATCTCAAAGATAGCACGCAGGATACGGCCGGCGGATTGTGTCACATATACCATGTCAGCCATCAAAGCCAAACCTTCAAGCTTGAGACGTGAAATATACGCTTGCAAAAGCACGTTGATCTTGGCATGAGGTTCCTCGATGCTCTCCTTGACAGGAATTGGTACTCTGCCCAATAGCTTCGCCAGCTCAAGCTTTTCGTCCTGTCGAACAGGGATATACTTAAACTCGGCACTGAGCGCAAAAACACGAAAGAGCTCGATGGTTGTGATGGAAGGTTGAATGAGGTTGTTGTATGTCTCCATCGATCCGAAGGTGATGTAGTAGTGAGACGCGATGCGACCAAGCTCGGTGGACTGTAGCTTTCCTGTCTTCTCGTCATACTTGATCAGGTTTGACTTGCGTAGAACCATAGCTGCCGAATGAATCAGATCAACTCGTTTCTGCTCAAGAGCTTCATCGTCTTCATACTCTGCGCCAACCTGGTAAAGTCCAGGAGAGCGCAGCATTCTGACAAACAGATATGTATAGCCTAGCCATTCAACACCTTCATCACGGGTCCTGACGTTGCCAAGTACAACCTCGGCATTCAAGTTGTCCACCAGCTTACTAACAAACTGACTTTCGATCGGAAGCTGTTGATTCAGAAGCGACAGATAGTACTGCATTTCACTTTGTGTTGTGATGATGATACCTTCACCATATGTGTCGTATTGGGGTCGACCAGCACGTCCAAGCATCTGGAGAACATCCTGAGGGCTGAGTTCGACCCAGCTACCCTTTTCAGGAGAGTAAACTTGCGTTCCCTTGATGACGACTGTGTGGGCAGGCAAGTTCACACCCCAGGCCAGTGTAGCAGTACACACCAAAACCTGAATAGCACCACGAGCGAAAAGATCCTCGACATCTGTCCTGTCAACTCTGCTCATACCGGCATGGTGGATACCAAAGCCATAGGGCAGGATGTCTTTCAGATCCTGGTCAGTTGCCTGAGAAGATGCCTCATCAAGAACCTCGCGACTTCCAGCATCATGACGAAGGATTTGATGGATTGTGTCTGACTCAACGGCCTTGTCTCGAATGTAGCGGGCGGTCTTCGCAGTCTCCTTTCGGGAGTGAACAAAAATAAGCATTTGGTTGCGGTTCGTGCCAACATGCTCGATGACCTTGTTATAGCAGACGTCGTTCATGGTCTTCAGCTGCTTAATGGCTTTACGGTCAGTGACACCAATGAACTCCTGTCGCAGAGGACAAGGTCTGTAAGAGCCGTCAAAATGGAAGAGACCCTTCTTTGTGTCAACTCGTAAGAAGCTCGCGACATCTTTGTAGTTGGGGAGGGTGGCAGAAAGACCGAGAATTCGGACAGGCTCGCCAGTCTGCTCGGTCTTGCGAATAGTTCGGCTGACAATGCTCTCCAGCACAGGACCACGGTCGTCATGCAGCAAATGGATTTCATCGATGATGATAAGGCGTACAAGGTTGGTATAGGTCAGGTCGTTGGACTTTCTGGTGATGACGTCCCATTTCTCAGGTGTAGTAACAATGATCTGAGTCTCGGCGATTTGCTGCTTTGTGAGTTGGCGATCACCCGTCAGTTCTGCAACCCTGATACCGTATGGCTCAAGTCTGTTGCCTAGGTTGCCGACCTGCTCCTGGACAAGAGCCTTTAGAGGAGCGATACAGACGATCTTGAAAGCATCAAGATCGATATCGCCGGTCTCAGGATTACGGTGCTTACCGATCTCTCGGAGAATCGCGAGCATACCAACATTGGTCTTTCCACTACCAGTGGGGGCACAAACAAGCATGTTTCCGTCGTCATCAAACGCCGAAGGATAACATTTTGACTGGATCTTGTTCAGCGACTGGTTCTTGCTGAAGGGGTTTCGTGCCCACTCGGGCATATCGGTAATGGGTATCAAGACATCGCCGGGTTCGTTACGTTTCTTGGGCGTTGGGATGTGGATCTCCTCGTAACCCTTGAACGTCCTCTTTGTCGAGCCCTCTGGTAGCCGGACCTTGGGATTTGTCATAAGATGATTTCCCTGATCGAAGACCAGGTTGTCGAGGTTGATGAGCTTTCGGGGCTGAAGTCCGCCAACAAGTTGGCCCTCAGCACGTTCAGTCTTGGGCGCTTCGGCTATAAAGGAGCCTGGGACATCAATGTCCATCTTGATATCCATCTTGCCCTTCTTGCCATCGCTAACGCTCTTGCCCTTGAGTTCGTCAAGAATCCACTGTAGGCCTTCCGAGACCATCTCCCGCTCCACATTGGCACGTTCCTCGGGGGTCTCTGTTCGCGCCAACTTTGTAAGCCAGAAGACCTTTTCCCTGTTCTCGACCAGCTTCTGCACCAGCTCGTGGTGCTCGAAGTCGAACAGTTCCATAAGGTCGTTCTCAACCTCACGAAGAGACTTTTCCTCGCCATCATCGCCAGGTTCTCCTGACAAGATCTGAAGTGCCGCCTTTGTCTTGTCGGTTTGTTCGTGAGCATCGGGGTACAGAGTTCCGATTTCACGCCGTAGCCAGAAGGCATCAATATCCCGAGCTGGTACGCTGTGCTTCTCCTTCTCATCCTGCTTTCCTCCTGAAGGCGCCGAGTCGAGGATCATCTCGTCTCCCACGTCAGCGACAGCATCTTCTGCCTTGCCGTCAGCACTCTCATCCTTCTCTTCCTCCCCTTCATCATCGTCGGATGACTCGTCACGGACTTCATTGACGAGGCCGCCCTCCTCATCATCATCGTCTTCGTCGAAAGCAACTGCGACACCTTGGCGCTCATCTATTTCAGCATCGTCGCCGTCGGCGCCTCCCATGGCAACATCCTCGTCATCATCCTGGGCGTCGTAATCTGTGATCTTCTTGCCAAGATTCACCAGCTCATTGAACTGCTTAGGGCTTAATGATACGCCGAGAATGTCGTCGATTTCTCGCTTCTTGTCCAGGTCCTTCAAGTCGTCGTCCTTCAAATACTCCAGGACAGCATCCGCCGCACTGCGCACAACTTCGTGCGGTACGTCGCCTAGATTATTCGCTACTATGGTAATGATCAGATCGAAAGTCGCCCGTGTCGCAGCCGTTCGCGGTCGGTATGTGATGCCTTCCACAAGGAGATCGTTGGTGCCAAGGACTCCAGTCGATTGGGGGGCTTCGGCCTTTCGTCGTTTTTGCTCCCGTGCTAGGATATCTTCGCCTTCCCGTAGGCTGCCCCGCTCGATATCAGGCATGCCGGGCTGCTTCTTTGATTTTGGCGCGTCGTCGCGTGCAACTCGAGCGCCCATATCTCGAATACTCAAGCGTCCAGCCAGCGACTCTGGATCACCAGTAGCCTCGTCAGTTCGTCTCGTGACAAAACGACGGTCGGCCTGGAGAACCAGGTTTGACATGGCCGAGTATTTGTACTGCGACACATCGCGATTTGCGTCGGACATGGTGGCTAGATTAATTAGGTAGGTATGAAGGTTGTTGTTGTTGGAGAACGTCGATGTTCTCGACAAAAACCGGGGGTGTTAGACTATTAAATGACCATGAGTTAGCCACGAGCCGCGACTGTGGTGATTATGTAGCGGCTGTCTGAATGTTTCGGGTTTGCAATTGATGCGCAGGCGCTGAAAGATTGTATGGAGTCGTCACTGAATTGGAGAGTTCAAGTCGCGATAGTAAATTTCAGATCGCAGCCTAGGAGTATACTGCGCCAACCCGAATTCGGTTAGGGCGACCCGAAGCTCATAGCGTGTCTGTGGCGCAATCACAAGTGTGGCTGGAGCTCCCGAATACTGCTGCTTGTTCTGGTTCAAAAGTAATTGTTGGACTACAAAGAGAAACATCTTTGATGAATACTTCATTTGAATCTGTCAAAAACTCATCTTCTCCTTGCACATCGCACGTCTTTTGCGTCGTCGAGATAGGACGTAGCATTAGCCACAATTCAAATATCGTCTAAGCAGCCCATGTAGTTCGTTTATTTACTTACTCCTTTACACTAGAACCATGGATCAATGAACACTTCACCGCCAAAATATGAACAAAAATGACGAACTCTACGGAGACGATTAAAACATTTCAGAAAACTCTTGATCCGTTCATCAAGCCACGAGAGCAGGTCAATTACATCCGACGAGTATTGGCACTTCACCTTGGATCATGCTCTCATGATGGCCCAGTCAAGCAACCAGTGTCCCTAGCAGATGCAGCACGCGACGTAACTCCTGACCCTAGCTCGAAAGGGTTCTATAGAGAGTATATCGAGGCCCTGAAAGCCAATGTCGATGCCCGTCGAAAGTATGAAGATACTGCACAATCACATCTCGCCTCGTCAGCCTCAAATCAGGACTCATCATCCAGCAACGAGTTACTTGGAGAGCGACTGTCGCTTCTAAAACTTCAGGCTAAACAAAATCGTCTCACAGCTGTTCAGGGTCATCTCGACGCACTCATGCAAAAACCAGCCGCTGCACCTGAATATTTAGACCCTGAAGATGTTTTTCACGAAGCTGCCAGTCTACCCAAAGTCCCAAAGGAGATAGTAAACAGTCTTGTTGCACAACAGAGCGTCAAAAAGACTGATTTGACCGAGCAAGTTGCTCAGCTTGAAAAGATTGTGTTGAGAGCGAAGCTCCTTCTGAAGCGAGAAGAGCAGCTACTTCGTGAAACAAGGGCAAACGCCCAGAGTATACCAGATGTAATCAGCAATGGCATAAGATTACATGCTCTGAATACAGCACGGAATGAACTGATTCATTGGATTGAAACTGAGCTGAGCAAAGCATCAGGGGATGAGGAGGGGGGTGAAGAGAGCGGTTCCAAGAGCCATGCTCAGTCGACCGCGGATCAAGCCACAATAAACGAGCAACTCGGCACGATAAAGGGCAAGTACGCCAAATACCTTGCAAGCAGACGATCCCTTCTGTCCTCTGTTGGCGAAAAGTTCGATTCGTCAGCAGCTCCGGTCCTGGCTCCATCGGCAGCCAAACAACAGGCAGATGAAACAGAACCTGCATCCAGTACCTACCTTCTCACGCCATACATCGAGACTCTTCTCACTCTATCAAAGAAGCAGAGAGCAATGATAGCACAGAAGGCATACGTGAATACGACCCTTGGCAAGGAAATTAAGGACAACTGCCAGTCACTTGGTCATCTGGAAGAAGAAAGCCAGCTACTCCCGTCTCACTCTACAGCACCGGAATCTCGACGCAGGTCTGTTTTGGGAGAGTTCCTTACCTCTGGCGAACGGTCTGGTTTGACTGGAAAGGTCCAACCTTGGGTTCTTGCTGCCGACTCGGCCAAAATTGCGACGCTTGAGAATGTGGCAGAACATGTTGAAGGCGGTCAGCTTGCATTGGAGAACTCTATGCAAACATTACAAGAGATCGATCAACTTTTGGGTCAGGTTGGGGAGGATCAGGAAGAGGAGGCTCAGGCTGACACTACAGAGGGTGATGTTTGGTTGGAGACAGGTCCCAGTTCTCCCAGTAAAGTGAGGAAGCATACAGAGAAGGGCAACGCGGAGCAACCGAAAGATATATGGTCTAGTTTACATGGCAAACTTGGATTAATTGGCCAGGAAGACGCGGTAAAGGATTAGAACAAAGCAACGACAAGTACAACAAATGTCTGGTAATATAGAACCAGTTTAAACGCCAATCCATATCTAACCACAACTCCATTCCTCATTGCTAGGATACAACCCTACATGAGAGGACGAGGAACTCATTTCTTCGCCATGATAGCTGATATTCTCACTGAGAGGTCGAGGACGGAAAGGTGCTCGTCAGCTCCGTCTACTAATCGCTTGTCAACCTCTGAAAATACCAGAACAATCTTGTTCTTCTGTGAATCCGAAATTGTCTCGTCATATGTCAAGGCTTGATAGAGCTGCAATAGATTAGCAGGTGCTTGGGCGAAAGATTAATGTACTGGACTTACCTGGCCAACGACTTGACCTGCACTCCAACCGTCTGCTACCAGCTTCTCGACAACATCAGAGATAGCCTGATACGATGATCCCGAGCTCTTTGGGCGTATCGCGCTAACAAGATCATTAATGGTAGTATCCGGGATGACACCAGCGATGTCCTCAACGATCTTGACCGTGACTGCCTTCTTATCCATGTCCATTGTTTCATCACCCTCTCCGTCCTTGTCGGAAGCGTTGGCGCCTACAAGCCGAGCAGCACTTTGTAAGAAGGTGATAGCCTTTCGAAGATCACCCTCACTGCACTTGATGAGAGCATCAACTGCACCATCTTCGAGCGGCACGCCTTCCTTCTCCGCAATCTCCCCCAGTCGCTTCTTTGCATTGCTCTGGTCTAGACTCTTAAACCGGAATTTGCTGCATCGACTGGCGAGCGGATCGATAATCCGAGTGACGTAGTTGCAAATCAGACAGAAACGAGTGATCTTGCTGTACGTCTCCATAGTTCGTCGTAATGCGCTCTGAGCATCTTGGGTCATGGAGTCGGCCTCGTCGAGGATAATGATCTTGAATGGAGGGCAGGGGTATTTGTCTTTGTAGCCAGGGGCCGGGTTGGTCAATTGCATTCGCGCAAAGTTCTTGACCTTTTCTCGGACGATGGAGATACCACGCTCGTCGGAGGCGTTGAGCTCAAGGACCCTCGACTTGATCATATCGGGACCATAGAGCTCCTTTGCCAGTGCTAGGACAGTTGACGTTTTTCCTGTACCGGGAGGGCCGTAAAACAGCATGTGAGGGAGCTACAAGAATCAGTATTGAGGTGCTTCGGTATTCGGGTGTGAGGCAATCGCACGTTGGAGGATTGGAGTGTCCTTTGGAGCACATCGACGGTGTGGTCTTGGGCAGTGACATCGCTGAGAGTCTTTGGTCGGCTATAGATAGTGAGTTCCGAGGTTTTGGTTATACATCTTGGGTATGTGGGATATGCATACTATTTTTCGACCCAGGGCTGAGTTCGGGTATTGGTAGGCTTGTCTTGCTTCTGGTCGGCGTTACCATTGGCAGCGGCCGCGGCCTTTCTGGCTTTGAGATCGAAGAAGCTAGCCATATCAGCTCGATATTCCACTTGAATTTCAGTATGTACGTGGCTGTGGTTATGCGAGTGATGCTGGGCAGTAATTCAGCGTCGTTGTATGGTAATATCAGAATCGCCAAACTGCGTTGATGGGGGACGTGAGCTTGAGAAAATCAATTAACGCGTCAAGCTACGCGTAGCGGACCTATCTCTAACGGCAACCGCTAGGTAGCAGCATGCGCCCCACCTTCTACGCTAGTAATTCCCGGGTAGGTACCTAGGTAGGCTTCCATCAATTCAAACATTTAGAATCTGAGATGGCATAGAAGGTTTCTCAGCCAGGTTCAACTAAGTCCAACAATTATCTGCTCTGCAATTGTGTGCATATCCTCCCTGAAAACGTTCGAGTACTTAAATATCGATTAAAAGCTCTCAAAGTGACCAAGATACCTACTCTTAATTCTCTCTGGCTTTCGGGGTTTGAAGGAAGTATTAGCGGCGATGAGATAAGTGCCAGTGTAAATTAGTCATGTACCAGTCAACAGAAAGTGTGAAGTGTCAGAAGAGTATTAAACCAATTATGTCGCTTGTCTATACAGCAGACAAAACCCAATATGCATCTGACACAAATATTGCTGAATCATCAATAATTGTGTCCTTAGACTCCTCGCCTGTGATGAATCGCTGGTACATCCACGACCCTCTAGAAGTGATCGTCGTCCATCAAAGCCAGAGAAGGCCACAAACTGCATGAACAACAATAAAGAAGTGTTTATTCATACAAAGAGTTGAAAACAACACCAAGACATCCTAGTATCGTATTCTGGCTATTTAATCGCATGTAACATTGGGAAAAGGACGTATTGTGAGTGAGGATCTGGCCCGCCCAACACAACTAACAGCGAGGCAGCAGTCTCACCCCACTTTCCTCATACACACGATTTAAACGGTCTCACATCCCACCTTGTCAACTACAACACCTAACCTCCATCCACCTTTACCTCAGTTGCCTTACAGACATCTCGCAACCTCAACACACTAACTCTTGATCGCGAGTCGTCCATGTGCGTCGCGTTCCGCAGTCAACGCCAAGCTCTAAATATCTACACCTGAACTGCAATAAACGAAACGCCATGGACCAGTCTATCATTCGCATCTCCAAGGTTCGCTGCCCCGCATTCGCTTGCAACCTCTCCCATCCCTTGGTTCATGATTCGAGCTTAAGATACTAATGTCTTTGATAAGGAACTTGGCGATATCCAGAAGAATTGCGACCTTTGTATGTGGCTCCCAATTGATTATGCCTAATGCGCATCGTGAAGACGATCAACTGACCACTGTATCGCTTCATTGCAGCAATCGCTGTGGCATGTCGTGATGTCGATGTTCGCAATGTGAAAGCCTTGGTTATGGGCCCCCACGAGACACCCTATGAATTTGGATTCTTCGAAGTTAGTTTTCAGCCTTGTACTCACTCTTTTCAGATAAATTCGGCTGACCCAAACCCGGCAGTTTGCGATCCGGTTCCACAAAGGTTGAGCACTCCATTTGCATAGCAGACCTCAAACTCATCTTCATGGCAGATTATCCCTCCAAATCGCCAACCGTCGTCTGTATCACCACAAACAATGGACGCTGCCGCTTCAATCCAAATGTCTACAGCAACGGCAAAGTCTGCTTGTAAGTCTCACCACACATCAATTATCACTTGTCTCATGCGCTAACATTATCAGATCAATTCTAGGGTAACTATGGTTCTGTCAAAGCTTTGGTTACTTCAATTAACATGGGTTAGCACATGGCGTGGCGAGCGCGGAGAGGAGTGGTCTTCTGCGCAAGGACTGGAGTCGATCTTATTGTCCATTCAAAGTCTCCTTTCTTCCAACCCGTACGAAAACGAACCAGGGTTTGAAGATGCGAACGAAGAGTCCGACAAGAAGGCCCAAAATGACTATGTCCAAAAGGTTTGTCCCCATACCAGACTGTACGAGTATACAAGCCTCTGACTTTTGCTAGATTCGTCATGAGACGCTGCGTATTAGTGTCATCCAACGCCTCGAGGGATACCTTGGACTCAGCTCTAATGGAGCTCAGCAACACAACACCCCTGGAGCAGAGATGGAGGATGAAGATGTTGACGAGGCGGCTGTACCATTCGAGCCATTCAAAGATCTATGCAAGCGCCGATTCCTGTGGTACTTTGAGTCATACCTGGCAGCCGTTGAGAAAGGCAAGTCGGAAACGAAGCCTAACCAGCCCTTTGCGAGGATGCCCTTCGAGTCTCCAGGCAACAATTCCATGGATGGGAAATTCAACTACCCGGAGCTTGAACGTCGCCTGCACGCTATCAAGGCGACTATAGACGCAGAACCCCTGAAATGGGCCGAAGAGGGTCTAGAAGCCAAAAAGCGGGAGACCACTGTGGCCGTGAACCTTCAGCACCAGTTCGAGCAGGTTGTTGAAGCGTTCAAGAGGAGCGATATGCCACATGACGTCTTTCTTGAGAACGAGAACCCCTTTGTCTGGGTGGTGACTTATTTCGGACGCCCCATGACCAATCTTGACGGAGGCTTGTTCAGGATCAAGATGAACTTCAGCGTTCGTTTCCCCGAGGAGCAACCTCGTGTGAAATTCGAGACCAAGATCTTCCACCACCACATCGCTGCGGATGGCACAGCATGCTATACTCCTAACCCAGCCAAAAGGGAAGACGTGCGATCGCACATTGAAGCTATCTTTGCCATTCTCGAAGACGACGAGCCTGCCTACGACCCTCGCAAGATTGTCAATCCGGAAGCTACCAAGATGTACTGGGGTGGCGGCGCAGATGACAAGAAGAAATACAACCGGCGCCTTCGCCGATCAGTTCAGCAGAGCATGGAGTAAGTCCACCGGCATCTCATAACTTATAGAAGGGATTAGCTGACATGATTCCAAGGGACTTTCCAGAATAATCCATGTGCTTTGTCAAAGGCTGGATTTGGAGATGTACTTAAAAATACAAGGGAGGCGTACAGGCAAACATCAAGGGGCATTATTCGGGCTTATCTGGCGTTGCGGGATTGGGGAATCTGACATATGAATGTGACGAGGATTGTTATTTCCTCTAGACAAGGCCAACTTTCTATTCTTAAAATGTGAAGCAAATGAAATAGCAACGTTGTCCTACTCTTGCATAAATGTAGTCAGCAGCGGAGACAGTCATGCCGGTTTTGGCAGTTACGAGGTTTTTACTACAACTACTAAATTATTCTTCCAAGACAGCGATCGACTCACCATCACTCAGAAATAAGTTCATAAACGGAATGAAAAAGACCAGGGAAATATAGCATTTATAGCGGCTCTCTAAAGACTTTCAGTCGAGAATGGCCAAGAAATAGAAAAACTGCAACGCTGTGTCGTGTATTGCATGTACAGTGTACTCCTCAAACCACCATCCCATCTATCATCAACGCCGGACTGCAGATGGTATAAATCCATCGCCATAAGGACTCGCTCAAACATGATAACCTATAAACTGTGTAGAATCATTTTTTCGTAACCGTTGTTTTTTCATCATTGCTCATGACCTCCTGCTCTTGGGCTTTTTTTTTAGGCGATCCTGAGTCGGAGCATATGGTGCCGCGACACCTTGGTATCTCTCTTGTTTTCCCTCGCCCTTGAATTCATACGTTCCGTGTGCGCCTACGGTTGCCGGCGTGCCCTGACTTGGGCGGACGACTTGCTCGTTGTGCAGTTTATCTAGGGATTCGCCAACGACGGCATATTGAGACCAATTTATGGGTGGGCAGCGGACAACGTTTTGCGGCTGAGGAATATTCCTCCAGGCTGGTGGTTCGGTAGCGATGCGCTGCTTGGAGGAACCTTCGCCAGGGTCTTGCTGCTGATTCCCCGAGCCCTGCCCGTTCATCTCTGTATCGTCATCATCGCTGTCGCTGTCGTCGTTGGTGGGCGCATTGATCTTGTTCGCGACGAGATCACTTATGAAGGCTTCAGGGTTCTGAACAGCCTCTTCTTTTGCGCGGCTGAGGGCTTGGATATCGGCGGTGGCACGCTGTCTCTGTATTTGTAGAATAGATATCGCCGACTTAAGGGCTATCACATCTGGGTTTGCATCAAAATCTAGCGGCTGAGGTGCGGGCGGTGGTATGGCAGTTTGGTCAGGCTGTGAAAGTGTAAAGCTTGGGTGAGCGGCGGCGCTAGAACTAGAAGCTTCAGGGGCTGGGGGTTCGGTAGGACGTAGCGGAGGAGTAAGAGGCGAAACAGGCGGTCGGCTTGGTGAAGGAGGATTGTCGCTGGGAGGGTTGTCGGTATTGATTGTAAGGGCGGGCATGGTTGCGTTGCGCCGCAGTTGGATGTTGCTTTTGTTGACTCGGTGGGAGTCTTGCTTGAAAGCGGCGGATGTGAGGGACGGGAGCTTATTTGCGCAAACAGAGCTGAGCTGAGCTAGATTAGGCGGGCGGCCGGGCAAGCAGGCACCGACCGATGAACGGAGACGAGTCGGAACTGGATGGGTTGATATGCCGACCAATAAGGAATTGGATTCAGGATAGAGAGGGAGAGTTTGATTTGGAGAGAGAGCCTGAGGAGTATCGAGAGTCTAGAGGGACGGGACGGGGTCTCAGTTGGGTTGCAAGCAGCTTTTGGCGGGGTCAGCCTCCACTGTCAACCTGGACGCCTACCTACTGTAATCAACCCTGGCTGAAATGTCACGTCAGACACTGTGATACATCATTGTTTGTTTCTGATTTAAAGAGTCAGTACGACGAGAGGCAGTCGAATCTGGGTAAAGACGCACGAGTTTATTCTCGTAAAGATTTATTCAAAGCATATGTTTAACTTGTTCGATATTCACTGGACAGGTTAGATGGACCTGAATCACTCACTACCTCTAGGCTTGCTGGGATTGGATCTCATTGTCCCACTTTGACTAAGTCGATCGGACACGATCTGGAGTCAGTTCCGATGCACTTGAGCACGGGCCATCTTGTAGTTTACTTCTTTTCAGCTTCTCGCCAATATAAGCATATACTTAATTGCTCTTTATTATGCAGGTTGGTCTTGATATACAGATTGCAGAGTTGAAATGTCTGTCCAATCAACCACTTTGAAGTGAAACCTGACGGGATGAACGGGATGGCTTGTGGTCTAGACCTTGAACACCACCAGCGTCTCTAAGCATTGGCAGCAGCCAATGTCTCTATCACAGCTATGGATATTCATCGACAGTTTGGGTAGTAAAGTGGGCTCTCGGAGTCTCTATCTGAGACAATGGTTTTGATTCCCTGTACTTACTGTACCAAACTCCTGGAAATGACAAAACTTTTTAGATTCTCGGACATTCTGCTGTGTCCAAAAAGGGTCCGAGGTTTCTGGCCGGACACTGCAGCACCTTGCATCCGGCCTTTACAATGGATCACGATAACCCGCGTTTATGTACTAGTGGCTTTATAATTATGCCAACGATTGCCTATCACCGGGTCACGGCATTCATTGTCTGTTTGCCATGGCAAAGTTGAAATGCGGGCGAGGCAAAATGTGCTTGACGAGTGTAAACCTTATCACGTACCCCATTGTGCCTAGATGTGTAAAGACGTTGGAAGTAGTCAGGGGAGGGAGAACTTTGCTGATACTTGGCAATATGAAAATGCCTCTTGACCAACGGCCTAGTGGTGCGTTACTCTTGGTGCAGTGAACTGTCCTTAGCTGCAAGACTTGCATAAATATTGCATGTCTGACAAAAGATTGTTAACTTTCTTGAGAGTTTGATAAGGAAAGTGATCGGCGTGGATTGCTCCATCGGGACTCATTTGCTTATTGTTGTGTCACTCGACAGAGAACTAGCCAGCCACATAAACACTGCCAATGCCATTATGCAACAGGAAACCCATGACACGGGATTTCCGGTCTTGTTAATGATCGTCTCAAAGAGGCGTTTGACACTTTTTCGGTTATCGATAGACCGAATACTTGGGTCGACAAAGTAAAAAAGAACTGCTTGTCAATATCTTGACGCCAGTTTCAACGACTAAACCTCAATCCCGTACGGATAGACGTCTCAACGACTTGGCGCCCAGCTTATGCCGGCATCTGCTGTTAGTTCAGTGCCACCTCGGATTTTTCACACCCTGGTCTTGACTTGGGATGCGCCATCGAAGCCACTTGGTATTGTGCCAGGTCCGATTCAAACTTCAGCTGCTACAGGTACAGGGACAAAGTCAGCCACAGGAACTGGCCGTTGCACTATCGAGCACAAGAAAATAAGAATAAAAAAGAAAGAAAGACAAAGGCTATATGGTGTTTCCCTGTCTGATGCGGTCTTGAACCAATTAGCAGCCATTCATGTACAATTAAATCGTTTTTCTTTTTTTCTTATGTTCTACTTGAGCTGGATCTAAGCCAAGATCAGAGTTGAGGGTGTGACGCTGCATTGCATCGCCTTGCATGATTCGCATCCATCCATCATTTGGAAGCGCCGAGGTTGAAGTGACGCTGGGGGGCTTGAGCGAGGGTTAGGGTGGATGGATGGATACAAAAGTATTACCTCGTGTTGTACTATTGGATACTAATAGATCTGTCTTTGTTGGTGCTGAAAAAAACCTTTGGTGACATGAGAGTCACAGTCAGTAGGTAACTTACCTGCTAGGGATGTATCCAGCTCTTTCTCATTCCTTCTTCAAACCCTCTTTCCCACTCTGTTTTTATCAGCTTCTCCCTCCTCTTTTTCTTTTTCTCTTGCCAACACTTGCTCTCTTCTTCTCTGTACCAGGGGACTCCATCAAGAGTTACTTACTCATCTTCCTTTCTCCATTTCTACAAAATCGCTAGTTCTTTCAGCATTCCATCTACCCGTCGATCCTCTAGTTTCCGTCGGCAGTGCTTCCCATTTATGCTGTTGGACGACTCGTGCACTTGCATCAGCGATCATCGTCCCGTTGCCGCCGTTGAACGTCAACGGCACAAAACGCCTGGGGCCACACGATCATAGCCATTGACTTTGTTCCTGCATTGCATTGAATTGCACTGCACTTGTTTATTAAACATCGGGATTTTGGAAATACGCTTCTGTCCTCCGAGCAAGGCGCCAGAGTCTTGAGAGGCGAATAACGATCACGAGTGAGGCTGTGGTGTGAAGGACTATGCCATATACAGCAACGTTCAACCATCTTGACCATCCATTTATTCAAGTACTTGCTTGAATAACATCGGCTGTTTCTTCCCCTCGTCTTGCGGTTTAATATGTTTAATACTTTTGGACTACCACGGGCTACTTCGATCATCATTCATCAGAGTATACTGCCATCATCACCAACTATCATCCTCTCGAAGCTTCTACTAAGAACAGCGATTCACGACCTATTCTAAGGTCCAAATCACTTCCACCATGCCGTCTACCAATGAATCAACATCAGATACACCTGTCAGCCCAACATCGTCAACTTTCATAAAACGTAATTCTTACTATGACTACGACCCATCAGTCAGCGGAATTGAGACATCACGCACTTCCATGTCCTCCACAGACACAAGAAAGTCAAAAACAGGAAAACCTCGATGGCTCACCCAAGTGAAGGACTGGCTATCAGTGAGCGAACCATCAGCGCAGGCTATGAAAGAGCAGAAGAAGAACACCTTCAGACGGCACGGCATCGATATGAAGGATCCTCAGGCAGCAGTAAAGCTACACCTACCGATTGAGAAAATCCCCGAAGGTGCCATCACTTCAACCCGAGGCCCAAGTCCAGAAAAGGCACACGAGCGTGCTCGGCAGCAGAGAGAAGCCGCACAGTCTTATTCAGGAGGCAGTCAAGCGTCTCATTCAGTATCGAGCGGCATTAGTACAGCTCCTAGTGCCAAAGAGTTCAACCCAGTTGCACCTTGGGACACTTGATCTTGACCAACTATGGTGGGGAACAATTGACTCGAGCAAGGAGCGATTTGTCCTTTTTATGATTTGTTTTACAATGTCACAAGCGAAGCGCAGCCTGGAGTTGGTGAAGGAAATAGAGATACCCTGGTTACCTGTTTAGAATTGCTCGATGTTTGGTTATACAAGGCACACTCTTTACTGGTCTCATACCACATTCTATTATCGTATTAATAATACTTGTTGAAAAGATATGCAATGCCATGCCCTTCATAATTGCGATGTTATCATGACTTGACATTGTTATGCCGAGTAACAATCTTCGGAGAACCGGGCCTGTTGCGTGAAACCCCGATGACGGGCGATTTGCTACTGGTGAAACATGAGCTCAAGAACAGGATCTGGTTTATTCTTAAGAACTGTAATATGAATGCAAATAAGATTGACAGTTGGAATGATTGATGGTGTTTTGGCGCTGCAAGCGACAAGAAAGCAACGCAGGAGAGGTAGTGGACGTCAACAGAATACATGGATGCATGAATTCGAAGAGATTCTTGCTTTCATCTAATGGAATGTCCAAGTTGAACTGAAACTGAGATAATGATGATGTTGTGTGGCTGTCATTGGGGACACCAACAGTGGGCGGGGGTGGCCATGGTGAATGTGAATGGATTCGATGCTGAACAAGATCGGGCAAGCCAAGCAAAGCCAAGAAAGAGAGAGAGAGACTGGTCCAGACCTGGACTTGACTGCAACATGTGATGCTCAAAAGGCAACTATCGTTCTTCTGACAGCACTCTAATGCCTTGTTTTTCGTGGCCGGAACGGGCTCATGATTGACCCCAAAAGCCAATTAATTAAATGCATATTTACTGTACGTCTACTCAGAAAGCCAAGCTTCAGCTCCAAGCTCCATGTCCCGGAAGCTTGTGCACGCGCTAACACTCCCTTGTGCATCACTAACGGAGGCCATTGGTTGCACAGCAAGCTGAAATGGCTGGCATCCATGGATATGACGTATTCCACTTTTTAGTCCACTTCATCATGGATACAGCAGCCATAGCATGAGCATACCATACCGTACCATACCTACTGTAGCACGCCTACTGTGGCAGAGTACCAACCAACGCTAGAGCTGTCCGTTTATATAGAAACCTTGACAGTCTCAGATCTAAACAATTGAAACCGAGGGGCTTTTTCTTCTTCTGTGAACGTTGCTGCGTGACTTACCTTTTGATCCTGACAGCTGAGGTCCGAACCACGTTCTTCCTTTCACTTTCTTCCTCTCTCACATTTACACGGAGCACACTCGCCATCAGATCACCAGCACTCTAACAATGCCGCTCTTCTCATCTCCCAAGAGGGACTTGAGCCAGGAACGTGACCCAAGGCGACCAAACGGCTCAAATGGCGCCGTCAACGACCCCGAAGAAGGCGATCAGATCGCTCCAGACGAGCACACTAGGTTACTACCAAACCGTGTCGACTCGGCACAGGCTGGTTTGCTTGCGCCTGATGATCCCGCAGTGTCTCCGTACAACCTCTGGAGTATCCGAGCGCTGCGATATTTGACGATTGCGTTCACTTTGATAACACTCGTCTTCTGGATTTTGCTTCTCGTGTCTACCTTTGTGACGCCACCTGGTATCAACACTCGTGGTAGCCCTTGGTTTGCCTTCGGTTTCGCAACATGGACGCTCGTAAATCTTATCTTTACGCTGGTCTTCTTTGAGGTGCCATCCAAGTCTGTCAGAATTCTGGCCATTTTCATGTCGGTAAGTTGTGAGCCATCACCGTAGCTAATCCTTCCTGCTCACACTCTGATAGGGCGTCATTCTCCTCGACATGATTCTCCTCTTGTCTGTGCAAAAGACTCGGTACGAAGAAGGCTGGGTTGGCGCCATCAGCGTCATCTGGGCCCTACTTACCAGTCTTTGGACTCTGTTGGTTGACCGCATGGTGAAATGGGGCAAGGCCGAGGAGGAGGAACGCTTGACCGGCCGAGCTGAGACAAGAAGAACCCTATTCGAATGGTCCGAGGTAATGATCTCAACCGTCGCCTATGCCATCATGTCAGTCGCTGTTTTTCTCATCACCCTGACTATCATCCTGCGAGCTCTCGATGCAGGGGTACCGCATCCAGGAAAGCTGCACTGGGTCGACAACCACAAATATCGCATCCACGTCTACTGTCACGGTAACAAGACCGATTCAAAGGGCAACGAGCTCCCCACCGTCTTGTTCGAGGCCGGCGAGCGAACCGTCGAATACGAGTTCTGGAATTTTGCCGACAATGCTGTTAAGAACGGGTCCATCTCGCGATACTGCTTTGCCGACCGCCCTGGCTACGGCTGGTCAGACAACGCGCCCTCCCCTTCATCGGCAGGCTTCGTGGTCGATACTCTTAGCGAGGCTCTGGCTGATGCTGGAGAAAATGGGCCATGGATTCTTGCCAGTGCCGGAATTGGATCAATCTACTCGAGGGTCTTTTCAGCGCGACACGGAGACCATATCAAAGGCCTGCTCTTTGTCGACCCTCTACATGAGGATCTGCTTGATGATGTCGCATCGCCCGGCCGAGGATTTATCCTCTGGCTCTGGGGTGTTATTTCTCCACTCGGACTGGACCGAATCCCTGGTGCCATCTTTCGCGGACGAACAAGCCGAGACCGAGTATATGGACGATCAGCACAGCAGAACGGCAAGTTTATCTTTGCCAAGCTTCAGGAGAGTCTGGTGGCTGGCTCTTTTACTCGACGAGACGCGCAGACCAGCCGTCAGATTCAGGACAAGGACACGCCGCTTGTTGTAATTAGCTCTGGAAAGCACGTCAAGAACAGCCACACATGGGAGAAGAAGCAACGAGATTTGACCAAGCTGACGGAGAACTTAAAGAACTGGGACATTGTCGATGGGGCGCCTCACGAGGTCTGGAGCACTCTCGAAGGTCGACAGAAGATTGAGAAGAGACTCAAAGAGTTGGTGCATGCTTGAAGGTATTCGAAATAACGTCTTGAATCGATATCACGGTCAGATTCGAATACGCACGTGCCCTGTCTATCAACATCTGCAGACCTTGAAGAAAGATGCAAGGGTTTGGTATTGATGCTTGTAAGACGGAAAGGTGTGGAGAAATCTCATGGTTGAATGTAGTTTGGGTTGGGGTCGGTCCTGCCACTGTTTCTGCGTTGTGTGCATGCGTGTGCATGAGCATCAGCCATGCATCTCCTGGTCTCTTTGATATATGGTTAAAGCGATAAGAAGAATGTTTTATGCTACCTACTTATTTCCATATTGTTTAATTCTAGCACATTTGCAATCGACTGATTAATTTATCTACGTTCTTACCACCGTACAATCGAAATATGAGGTCGTCTACGTTACATTGATACTAGTCTCGCTTGCTATTTACCCATTTACCTAGGGGTCCAAACAACAATCAGCCTAGAAGCTTGAGGATACAAAAAATAAACGACCTAAGAGTCTCCTCTAAAGTAGCATAAACTGGCTTATTAATTTCGTTCCTTATATTTTGGCAGTCAAGTTTTCCAATACCCCGAGGTTCACCTACCTGGCTGTGAAATGTTCAATCCACCGGTGCATATAACAACCCAACTTATAACACTGTATACCCTTCATGAAGGTTTAATACCCATGCATATATCGTATCTCTATCCACTCGCACAAGTGTCAAGTGTCAAATGATGGATGCCCTGCGTTGGCATTCTTGAGTATGGCCCCCATACTCCTCCACACTCACACGGGACACACGTGATGAGATCTTCACTGAAGCAATTTCCAATAGAGCAAGGTTATTTGCAGTAGCGCACAATGATTGTGATGGCAAAGAGCAAATCTGACTGTGTCCCTTTTAACCTTTTCTAGGCAAAAGCATTTCCTTCCTCTTTACCACAGGTTTAAACAACTGTTGGTCTGTTTCGACCAGCATTGCAATGCCTGCTCTCAGACTTAAAGGGGGAATCTGGGGATTGGAATGACCTCATAAACTCGCCATACCTGTACCGTGCCCACGACTGAGTGGTAAGAAACCGGCTAAGGCAAGGTAGCACTGTATTAATTGTAAGCCGTGCTTTTGTCTAGCGACAGCTTTGACCGTGACTGGCAGGGCAGGGCGCTATCTAGTCACCTCGGTGGTTAGAGGCTCAGGCCGACTTCAGGCGGAGACATTCCCAGCAACGCCTGGTGGACAAACAAGCCATAGACGTGATTCCAGGGCTTGGTATTTTGAAGTGAATTCCATATCATGCTATTGCGGTACAGAAGTGAATACTACTTGTAGGCACTTACCTACAAACCTAGGTGTATGCACTCAGATATACAGATAGTCTCCAATTTCTGTCCCCATTGGATACTCATAACGATAGACATCCTTGATGATGGACCCTAATAATTGCTGACATTATGAAATTATCGTCTCGGCCGCCCCTCCTTTTGCGCATGAAACATCCATGGATGGGGTCCAATGGAACAGAGGGAGAGACCGTAGGACTCTTGCTGCAGCCAAAACTCAAGAATAACAAGCAGCATCATTACGCTTGCCTACCTACATACATATCTGACATCCAGAACTAATTATAATCATCCAAGGCTGTGCTGACGGCGACCCGCATCTGCATCCAACTACATGCCTCACTCATATGTACTACACCTGCACCTGAAGGAAACGACTCTTGAAACACTGGGCGGGATTCACTGTTTATTTTTATTCAGAATGGATCGCTGCTAAATCAGTGATCCTCATGTTCATGGTAGCCCGTCTCTCTGATGGATCCTCATGACCTGGGCTGGAAATTGCAAGCAACGGAGGTAGAGGAACCTAGGAAATTATTCTATACGTATTCAAACGCCCCTAATACAACGGGGTCCACTCTTCTCTGTATCCCCCATCTGAGTCCACCAGGATCTCACATTTCGTTCGTTGAGAGCAAGGGCGCAAGACAGCGGTACCTTGTATTGGATTGGAGTGCACTGGCAATTGTCATTGAGTCGATTCAATTCGATTCTTTCGAATACTGGCTCAGTTCTCAAGTACACATTACCCTTTGATGCTGCTGCTATCCGGTCGCCCAGATACTACCTGAGACCGGGCATTTTTAGTTAGCCCCAATCCCTTATTCGTAGCTGATCTGGCGTCTAAATATCCATGGATTCATAGAATTTCGGGCTCCTTCAGCGCAGTCGGGGAGTCTCATTTACTGTCGGTTTCCCCCCGCCAAGGTACAGACTACCTGACCCTCCACTGATGCTGATACCCGACATTTGCCCCTAGTAGTTAAAGTACGAGAGGCAAACTGCTAATCCCCTATTACAACGGAGGTATCTCTGACCGGAAGTCTGTTACTCCATCCATCTAAAGTACGGGGCCCTGGGCTGGGTTCCTCTCCACCACCACTGCCAGTTCCAGTTCCAGTTTCCACCCAACTTGGACTCAGCTCCCCTACCACCAGGCGCCTCCTGCTACCGACCAACCTACTACCTTTACTTTACTTTACCATACCTTACTCTCTCACGACAAGCTTCGACTTTACTCCCACGCTCCTTCACCCCAAGCCGCCGCAGACGCGCTGCGCCGCGCCTCTTCTCGATCGTATCTTTTCCATTGTCTCTGTTTTTCTTCTTCTTCGCTTCAGCCTTGCTGTTTACAGTACATGCTCTAGCTTCACGTAGCGTACTAAGTCTAGTTGTCTTGTGCCGCATCGCTTCTTCACTGCCACCGACTTCCTCCCCTCGCCGCCTCTTGTTATTTCAGTCCGAAAGCTGGGTGGGCTTATTGTTGGGCTATCACGCGAACACCAAAACGTACTCGATTCCACCTTTTCCTTGACCAACACCATCTCTTACCGTCTGCCGAACAAGTCGCCCGGCCTTGCCAATTGATCCAGTCGTTGCTCGCTCTTCGCTGTCGTCGCCTACTCTCAGCCGGTGCTGATGCCGACCGCTGCAAACATCCGTCGACCTTTGTTGGAACTTTGGTACCGATAGACCATTCGTCCTTGGTTGATTCGGAACGAGGAGAGGGGATTGTGTATTTCCGGGATTTCTCATCATGTCGTCGAGCTACGACGACGCCATGCTCGGCGAACATAGCCATGGCGACCATTCTCACCAATACCATGCTCAGGACATGCCCCCGCAGGCTGATTCAAACTGGCAGCAGAACGGCAATTTCAGAACTCGGACTCCTGACAGCAGTTATCGACCACGACCTCCCATTTCCGCTCCAGGTACGCCCAATCCACCGGGATGGACTGAAGACCAGCCGCCCCGCAAAAGCGCTGAGCGAAACAGGTCGCGAGGGCGAAATGGAAGGTCTGCCAGCGGCCAAACGAGGACATGCCAGGCGTGCGGTGAGCCCTTGACGGGCCAGTTTGTGCGAGCTCTTGATGGGACGTTCCATCTCGACTGTTTCAAGTGTCAGGTGCGAATCTTAGGCCGACCCCATCCTTGCTCGGCGGCAGTAGATGCTAATTGCTCAATTTATAGGACTGCGGTGAAATAGTAGCTTCGAAGTTCTTTCCGGCCGAGGACGAGAACGGACAAGGCCAATATCCTCTATGCGAGACTGATTACTTCCGCCGACTTGGCCTCCTTTGCTACCAGTGCGGGGGAGCGCTTCGTGGCTCCTACATCACCGCCCTAGACCGCAAGTACCATGTCGATCATTTTACATGCTCATTGTGTTCAACGATATTCGGCGCTCAGGATAGCTACTACGAACATGACGGAAACGTTTACTGCCACTATCACTATTCGACACAATTCGCCCAGCGGTGTAATGGGTGTCAAACGGCCATTCTAAAACAATTTGTTGAGATTTTCAGAAATGGACAAAACCAGCATTGGCATCCTGAATGCTACATGATTCACAAATTCTGGAATGTGCGGTTGGCGCAGCCCGCGGACTCGGTACCTGCGCTTGAAAGTACGGATGACGCTGCGGGCAGAGACCTCATTCGTGAGGAGGAAGAGCGTATGGAAGAGAAGGTCTTTCGTATATGGAGCGTTCTGTCGACGTTCGAAGAATCGTCCGCTGCATGTATTTCTGACATGCTGCTACACGTCAGCAATGGCTCATATGTGGAGGGAGTTTTTGTTGCCAAACGCTTTATCTGGCATGTTGAGATCTTGTTCCAATCTGCAGATAGACTCGATGCAACTATGGTGGGCCTGGATCAAAAAGGTAAAAACGCTTTAACCTTGAAATCATGTGTAAAATCTAACTCTATGCTCAGGCATGTCCTACGGGCGAGAAGCCAAATTACTATGCAAGAAGATTGTTTCCTTCTTCTCTCTGCTTTCAAAAACGCAGGACAACGCAACTCACAAGCTTGGAGTTACACAAGAGCTCCTATCTCTTGTTACTGGTCTTGCCCATTATCTCAAGCTCCTTATCCGAATCTGTCTTCAGGGTGCACTGCGCCTCGAGCGTGAAGCAAATTCCTCAACTGGCTTGTATCAGTTCCTAGACGATTTGAGCGACCTCGATGCAGCTAAGAACGACGACGGCCAGTTATCTGTGACTGCAAGCGGCGGAAAGCTTTCGGCCAATGACTCGGACCACTGCGCTCTGTGCCACAGATCCGTTGAAGACGAGTGTGCTAAGAACGGCGACATGAGGTGGCATCTCAACTGTGTTAGGTGCACGAGGTGTTCGCGCGATATCGGCCGATCACTGGTGGAGGCCCGTTTTAACACTCTCGACCGGAAGATTTACTGCACAAACTGTGCTGGACCTAACACGCAGCCACTTGAGCATGTCTCAAAACTACAGCAATACGTGTTTCTGCTTCGCGTTGCCCTGGCTCGGTTGTTGGATATTCTCAAGGCTAACGGCACACTTCCACGGTCGAACGATGACTCTGATAACAACGGTTTCGGGGCCGCTGATGGACCGGGAGGCGATCCCCGATCTCGTGGAGGAGACCAGTCACGTGGGCCTGGCGGCAGCAAACGAGAGTCGTCTTATGAGAACACTCTGAACGATGTGCGCAGACTCCGAAGTACACGATTGGACCGGCACCTGTCTTCTAGTGTTCGACAGGCCCGGAGCTCTCGTGTGATGGACACTGATGGACGGGGACCACGCCCGGGTTCAGCGGGTGATGCTAGCCAGGGTGGTCAAAACTCTACTGATCTCATGTTTGGACAAAACGACGGTATTACGTTGGATGATATTCCAAGAATCGTGGCTGTAGAGCAGTCCCGCGAACAACAACAAAGGGTACCACAGCCTTTTCAAGACCGTTCCCTAGATGCTCCATCTGCACAGAGTCATCAGCGAACGCAATCCGCCGACCGAGAGCGCTCTGATTTGATGCCTCGACAGATTGGACGAAAGTTCTTTTCTGAACTCTCAGGTCTCGAATACTTCAACGTCCGACATCTCGCCGTTCTGACCATGCAGCCCATGATTGAGCAGGAATTCTCCCTTGAGGAACTGCTCAGCTTCATCGAGTCGCGTAAACAGGCAACGTTCTGGAAGAATATTGGAAAGGCCTTCAAGAACGATAAGAACAAGAGCGTCAAGAAGAAGGGCGTGTTCGGCGTACCCTTGGAGATTATCATCGAAAGAGATGGTGCGGACTCGACAGACGGCGTTGGTCCGGGTACTCTTCGAATTCCAGCAGTGGTCGATGACATTGTCTCATCAATGCGCAAGATGGACCTTTCCGTTGAAGGTGTGTTCCGAAAGAACGGTAATATCAAGAAGCTGCAGGGCTTGGTGGAAACTATCAATACTGAGGGCTGCGACATGGTCAGCTTCATGGAACAACCTGTTGTCCAGCTTGCCGCCCTTCTTAAGCGCTATCTGAGAGATTTGCCAGATCCTTTAATGACCCATAAGTTGTACCGGCTATGGATCAGCGCAGCGAAAATCTCCGACCATGAGAAGAGGAAACAATGCCTGCACTTGACCTGCTGTCTTCTACCAAAGAGCCACCGAGACTGTCTCGAGATTCTGTTTAGTTTTCTCAAGTGGGCTGGAACGTTCCATCAGCTGGACGAAGATCTTGGCTCCAAGATGGACACGAGAAACCTTGCCACTGTCATAGCACCCAACATTCTCACAAACCCTACCAAAGCGATGGCTATGGATAGCGAAGCCATGTATGTCATCGATGCAGTAGAAATGATGATTACAAACATCGAAGAAATGTGCCAGGTAAGAAATGATACTCTCTACGATCGAGTCGACACCATTAACTGACTCCAATAGGTTCCTGACGAAATCCTTGGTCTCATGAACGATCCTTACATCTTCAGCAATAGTGGAGACCTTACCACAAAGGACATCCTGAAGCGCTTCCAGGATAGACGGGGCCAGATTTCAATTGCTGATGTGAACGAAGTTTACAACCGTCAGGACAACTCCACCCGACCTCCAGCTCGGCGAGTAGAAACTGACCCAGCAGTATGGCAGGGTGAGGCCACCGTTCGCACGATACAAGACCCTTCGATGCCTTATCCCAACAATGGGCACGGAACTCCGCCGGCTCGGTTCAGAGGACGGAACGATCTGAATCCTTCGCCCTATGGGCACAACCAGTTCAATCAGTCAGACAGCCAACTCGATAGCGCCGAGCATAGCAGGAGACGTGAATGGCGCAATTCTGGCCTAGGACGTCAAGGCAGCGGACTCGGCGTGTCCGGCAACTCATGATACTTTTTTTTCTCCATTGATATTCTCGATTATAGCTGGGCTAAGACACGCCCGGTATCAAATCTCGTTTCGGTTCTTACGTGCAGTTCAGAGAGCATGATTTGGGAGTAGAGAAACGTTTGCATAGTCGACGGCGCTCTTCTTAGCGTCTTCCATAAAACTTGGCTGTGCTATATCACGCACGCGACTCTCGAAAATCAGGAGGAAAGGCACTTGACCACGAGAAAGCCACGGCATCCATTTCTTTTTTTTTTTTTTTTTTTTTTTTTTGGAACTTATACTACGCTGCATTACACTGCACGACACGACAAACCTGGTAGTTTTTTTTTACTCTACTGGAGAGATGACAATGCTCTCTTCTGGTAATATTCTCTTCTCAGCGCCCAACATTTTGATATTTTCATCTCACGTCACCCAAGTGGCGTGGGGAGGATTTGCACGCTGCTCCTCTACTTTTTGGTCCAGTGCTTATTATCTGGGGAAGAGACGGACTTGGTGGTCTACCTTTTTCTTACGAAAACAAAAAAGGGTTTCAAGAGAGGGGGTTGTTAATTTTTTCAGTTTCTCTGCTTGCTTGCTTTCTATCTTCTTCTATACCTAAGTTGGATGGAGTAAACCATATGAGCGGGTTGATTCCGTTTGGTATGGCAAGACGAAACAATATGAGGCGGGGAGCCGAGGATGCGGAGGGGTTGTTCATATTTACACCTCACGCAAAAGGTACGTGGATGCTGGGGTTAGATGTGAGGATGTAAACATGGATGGGATATTGGTCACGGATCCAAGTGACGACGAGATAGGAACAATAGATTCCGTTCCAATTGGGTACTCATGACTTGATGATTAGACTTTTGCTACCAATTTCTTCTTTTCGTTCCTTTTGCGCTTGTGAGTTGAAAGTGAGATCAAAATGCTATGGACAACTCAGCTTGCCCACAATAGGGGCTTGTGCGGAGCTCGATGCACCGCTATGTATGATCATGAACATACGATCATCCAGACGAGGGGTAGTCAATTATCGTAACGTACTGAACTCATATTCTTGTAATATAGGAAATGTCCTCGAACTTCGACTTGAAGCATCATCAGCTATAATTAAAGAGCTTGCCTATTAAATATATAGACTAAAAAGATATATGGTAAAACGGCCAAATCTGAATTTTTTATCCCATTTGCCCCCCTCTTATTTCATTAAAGAAAAAGACACCTCTCTTGTGCATTTCGCTTGTTACTGGACGTATTATGCCTTGATAGGGGCAGCAGCGGCCTTGTCTTGTTCAAGGAACCAGTTCACGCCGCGATCGATGCCTTCCTTCAGAGTCCAGAGAGGTTGGTAGCGCAGGGCCCGCTTAGCCTTATTGATGTTGTAGTAGCGAGTCATGCAGCTCATGATAATGGCCTTGCGAGTTAGAGTAGGTGTCTTGCCAAGAATGCTGGCAATCACCTCGCTGATATAGCCAAAGGTAATACCGAGCTCGCGGTTGAGGTACCAGTTGGGCTCGGTTCCCTTGTCGTAGCCGGCGGCGTGCCAAATGGTGCGGGCAAAATCCCAGAAGTAAACAGGGGTGTCGTTTGTGATGAAGAAGGCCTCGCCGTCGACGCGCTCGTGATCGAGGGGAACGGTGGAAGAAGCGGCGGTGGCGAGGAGGAGTTGGGCAGCGAGGAGATGGGCGTGGGCGACATTGCCGACATAGGTGAAGTCGAAGAGGTTCTCATTGGTGCCAACCTGGATTGTGTGCTTGCCACGCTTGTAGGCGTTGAGAATGCCTGCGAGGGTCTGGACGTCACCCTCACCAAAGATGCCGGCTGGGCGAATGGAGGTTGTAAGGAGCTTGGAATCGTCCTGGCGGTTGGCCTTGAGAACGATTTCCTCAGCTTGAGCCTATGGATATTGGGATTTTTGTAAGTCAATCTGTCTAAAGCGATGGTGATATGGTGCGAGCATACCTTGGTCTCGGAGTAGTACTCAGTTTGCTGCTCGCCGCGAATTAGGGGCCATCGCTCGTCAGCGTTGAGCAAATCGGTGACATTGTCGCTGATGACACTGGCAGAACTTGTATAGACGAGAGCCTTGACGCCAGTCTTCTGGCAGGCATCAACGACAGCCTGTGTACCGTCGACGTTGACCTTCTTGAATACATCGTTACCAATTTTGGGGTTGACAGCTA
Source organism: Fusarium brachygibbosum (assembly GCA_018886245.1). Taxonomy (NCBI): domain Eukaryota; kingdom Fungi; phylum Ascomycota; class Sordariomycetes; order Hypocreales; family Nectriaceae; genus Fusarium; species Fusarium brachygibbosum. The sequence continues at coordinate 2,194,872 of MU249524.1, forward strand.
CAGGCGAGGCCGTGTGGATGACAACGTCGGGCTTGAGCTCCTCGAATAGGGACAAGAGACGCTCAGAATCGGTAATGTCGCACTCGCGGTACTCGGCGTTAGGATTACGGTTGCGCTCGCATCGCAGGTCGACGCCGATTGTGGCAGTTGTTGTCCAATGCTCGAGGGCCTGGTTGACGATATGATGGCCCAGAAAGCCGTTGCCGCCAATGACAACAACTCTTCCTAGAGGACCTCTGGACGTTGTCTTCTCGGCCATTTTTAGTACTGTGTCTGTCCGCGTGGGTGAGGGTAGGGTCGCAGGAGAAGTCGAGGAGGTGGAAAGAGTAAGCCAGAGAGAGATGCTCTTAATGATAGGCGGATAGATTCTGGATCCCTGGGTTCGGGTACTTTACTACAAGCTAAGGCCAACTCAAGTTAAATTGGTGATGAGAGTAGCTGGAGCAAGGGTCCATTTCTCAATGTGTAGCTGATTGACCCGTCACCTTAGGCTAATGGAAATATGGTGGGGGTGGCCGGCGCTGCGCTGCAGTGGCGTGAATAGGGCTTCGGGGGCTTGCAGGGTGCCTACTGTAGCAACCAACCAGTGGATCAATACCTTAAGCCTTCAGCAGCTTCTACTTCTGTACTGACCCTCCACGCCGTGAATTGATATCGTGCGTCATGAGACTTTCTTTCTCTTCCACAAACAATGACTTTGTGCTTTACTGGGTTTGCCTAAGACAAACTCTCTTCTCCTTTTCGTTCTTCCCTTATTACTTTCTTTTCGCTTCATTCATATAATACCACCCTTGTCCCCCCCCTGGCTCGTGCCCTCTCTTTATATTTTTGACCACTTTGGATATAAACAACCTCGACCTCTACTATATTGTACCCATTACCTCAGACTCCAATAATTCTTACTCGCTCGATAAGATAGTGTCTTTCGACGAGTATCAGCCGATATGCTTTATTGGCATTCAAAATATGGCAGGCAACAGCTCGGACGATACAGAGATACTCGTCCACATCACAGCACCAAGCCGATCAGCCGACGATGCCCTCTATCGTCAACTTGCGCAGGCCTATCTCGCATTTGAACCTCAGAAACGGACACAAGTTGCTTTAGTGTCGCCACAAACGAGGAATGAATCATGCGCTGTGACAGTACAGGATGAATGGGCGCCTTCGCCCAGCCAGATCCGAGTAGGAGCCTCATTCGGACAGTCTTTCGAAATCACGTCACAAGATATGAGTTTCGAAGGAGCTGTGGATAACCGTGCTTCACCGCGTCTCCCTCATACAACGGTGGCTCAGGATGTAATCTCTTCTTCTGACAATGTCGCTTTTGGATCGCTTAACTCTTGGTGCGCACTACCGAGTCAGATCAGCGACTCTTATCCTATGCCAGATGCTAGCTTGTTGAGCGTTTCCCCATCTCGGATACTTCAACGATACATTGGAAGGACGCAATCATCGCCGACCTCTCTTCCATATTCGTCGCCAACCGCACACAAACAAAGTGCCCCTGATCCTACCGCTGAAGAAAGTCTGTGCATACCATCTTCGCTACCTATACCCAGTCAGGAAGAGTCGCTGCCACTTAGACCACCAGGGTTTATTAAAGCCGAAGATGTTATCCCGACGACTCAAGAGGATGAAGAAGTCGATGTTCCTATTCCCTCGGCCAACACCGAAATAGTAGCTTTTGAGCATCTGGTGCCAGACATCACGCATATTTCAGCAAGCGCAGTTAGTAGCCGCTCACCAGTTCACTCACCTCGTGGGATGTCAGAGCCTCCTCCTGCGAAACGATCTAGGATTAGCCATACAGAACATGTCGACCTGTTCAGAAGCTCTAGCGATACAGGTCGAGCATTGTCAATGACGAACTCGCAGATAAATCAAGTCAACAGCAGCTTGGAAATCCGACCACCATCTCCGTCTGTTGGGGTTAAAGATGTCAAGCCCGCAGATCTGGTATCCGGGAAGTTTGCAAAGCTCGCGCTCGACCTGGGGTCGAGATACCGCCCTACGGTAACACGGGATATTGATCCCTTTGAAAGGGGATACTGGCTGCTCGACTGCAAAGATTGGAATCCAGCGGCTCGATTCGATGCTTGGGTATTCCTTGGCAACTATCTCAAAAGTGGCTTAGCTGGCTGGGGAACTTGGTGTCGTAGAGACACAACTCACGACTGGATTCGGTTGTACTGTTGGGGCCATGTTGCGAAGCATACATACCTGCTTCTATACCTTGCCAGTGGCAGACGAGTCAAGATAACTGGTACTAACTGGCATGGTGCAGATGGGGAGGTAGTTCTGGAAATTCCGCCTCATGACAAGCAAGGATGACTGGGATCATATACCATACATGCTTCTTGCTTCAAGATACTCGGTAGAACTTCGATGATTTCATTTCAAGCGAGGCGCTGGTTGGATACTTTGCTATAGATCATTATCATGGAGGCATCAGACATTTGGGTACACGGCGGCAGAGCTTGATCATTTACATTAGACGAAGAGATGATGTGCGCATTGAGAGCCTTGATTTACCAACTGCTTGTTGAGTGACTGTACACACCCATCACCAGCTCTGCTGGATTCAAGGGTTGCCTGTCCTGCCGAAGGCCCTATAATGGTCCATACACCTGTTTCGGTACAAACTCGAAAACAGAACAAAATCAAAGTACCCTTATTCCATGACCCTGGAGTCCATTCCATTGTAGACAGTCCCACCATAAATCATAACCCCTCAAACCCAGTGACGTGACAAAGCTCAAGTAGAAAATAGTGCTTTATGCGTAATACTACATCATGTAGGTAGTATCCCATTCAATTCTCCTATTTGGGCAGACCAGCCTCCTGGATGGCTTCTGCGCGAGCCTCAAGCTTCTCAATTTCAGCCTTGTACTTGATGGAGCCCTCAGCGGCTCTCTCCTCGTACCGAGCCTTCTCGGCTGGGCTGACATCCTTCCACTCCTCAGCAAGCAGCTTGAACACCTCGCTGGCTCCGGAGTTGGCAAAGCGCGAGTGGTTCTCGGATACGAACATGGCATAGGAGCCTTGTGGGCGCCCGGGCAGACGCTCGTCGTTAATCGGCTTCTCAGGCTTGCCAGTCAGGAATGCCAAGCGGCGGCGGGACTTGTTGGCCAGGTAGATGCGCGCAGGCTCGTGTGCCTCAACCCAGGCCTTGTAGTTCTCGTGGTTCTTCTCACGGTTGCTAGCGGCTCTGGCGGTAAGGTCCTGATCTCATGTTAGAGTGCATAAAAAAGCAAGGAAGATGGGATAAGAACATACGTCGAGCTCAGACTGACTGAGTTGGCGGAACTTCTCTGCCATTGCGCTGGTCTGCTGGGTGATTCCACCAGCGCCCAGGTGGTTTCCTCTATTCTCGAATGTGTACAGAATCCATGAAGAAGATGGTAGCTGAGGAAGTTTGTCTTTGAGGGCCCACTTCTTGACTTCCTTGATCTCAAGTTTCTTGAGCTTCTCAGGGTCGACCGCCTTCTTAGGCTTCTTGGGTTTTCCCTCAGCAGTCTTAGCCTTGGGCTTAGCCTTAGCCTTATCCTTCGACTTGGTGTCAGTAGCCTTGGACTTGGATTTGGTGGTGGTTGTACCAGCGGCCTTCTTGGTGGTGGTGGTCTTCTTGGCGGGCTTCTTATCGCTCGCGGTAGAAGAGGACGACCATGTTGAGACGGTGAAGCTTCGAATAGGAAGCGCGGTTGCAACGGCGGGCTGGCGGCAGAGCAATTGGGCGGAAACGGAAGTGGGAGCAGAAAGGCCGGATGTTTGGACGCGACGAACGGTGGCCCTACCCACGGAAGTGAGCATTGTGAGAGTTGGGCTTGTTTTATCTGGAGGAAATTGAGTTTTGCGCAGCAAATGCGGTTGCTAAAGCAAGCGGCGGAAGATTGAACACAAGGCTGAGTTTTGTGTACGGTGAGGAATTGATCTAATTTGGTATGAGGCTGATGGTATTGACCCTCCCTCTAGATCAGGTCGGTCATGTTTTGCGCATTCTGGGCAGTTTCAGTGCCGCAAAGGTGGGCGGCGGGCGGGCAGGTGGGCTCAACTTCATGCGACCTGAACCTAAGAGCTTCACGCTAACAGTCGGCAGAAGGTTCCTTAGACTACACCAATTGTGGCTGGAGCCTGAGGTATTCTTTGGTTGATGAGCTACAGCTCTTACAGCTAGAGCATTAACCCAATCACTATTGAGAAAACGGCTTATGTAACACTTCAGCACCTCCACACCTCCACCTCATCCGCTGTTCGCAGGCTACCGTTGGACGCGACAGTGAGGTCAAGCAAGGCTGGGCCATAGAGTAGCTCTCTCTCGACTTCATCATCAACATCATCAACCCCCGACGACGACAAACTCCAACTCCACCGCCGGCAAGGTCTTCCACTACCATAGAAGCCATCGATCTCGTCGATTTCCCATTTACGTTTCACCTCTACCACATAAATCATGGATCACCGTCCGCAAGCTTGGGGCCGTGTATGTACACCTATATAGATCCCTTGATGCCATCAATTCCAGCGAAGCTGACTCCAAATAGCCCAGAGACGACGTTTACGGCGCTTACGATGCCTCCTTCATGGGCGACAACGGTCCCAAGCAAAACACCCAGCAGCCCATTGTTACTGGTACCTCTGTCATTGCCGTCAAGTTCAAGGATGGTGTTGTCATAGCTGCTGATAATCTGGGTCCGTACTATCTACATACCAATGCTACAGCAAAAGACTGACTATTTCCAGCTTCATATGGCTCTCTCGCCCGTTTCACCGATGTCAAGCGACTCCGTCCCTTCGCCAACTCATCGGTTGTAGGCTTCAGCGGCGACATCTCCGACATGCAGTATCTCGACCGCCACCTCATCGAGCTCTCTCTCGACGAGGCCTACACCTCCCCCGATGCTCCGCGTCTCAACGCCGCAAACCTCCATCGCTACCTCGCAAAACTTCTCTACCGGCGCCGTTCAAAGTTCGACCCTCTGTGGAATCATCTCCTTGTTGCTGGTCTCGACGATGACGACAAGCCTTTCCTCGCTGCCGCCGACCTACTCGGCAGCACCTACAGTGCCCCCAGTCTGGCTACCGGTTTCGGCTCCATGCTGGCCCAGCCTATTATGCGTCGCCATGTCCCCGACGAGGAGGCCTCTCAGAACCTCGACAAGGAGGGCGCCATCAACATTATCAAGGAGTGCATGAAGGTCCTATACTACCGTGACGCTCGCAGTCTGGATTCCTACTCAATGGCTGTTGTTACCAAGGAGGGCGTGGAGATCAACGACGGTCTGCAGTTGGAGGCTCAGAGTTGGGCTTTCGCGGAGAGAATCCGTGGATACGGTACCCAAACTGTCTAAAGCTACTAGGGTTTGTTAATGGGGAGTGCATTGTGTGGCAAGGACTCATTACAGACGTGCTTGACTAGAGAGGTTGCACAAGAATTCAAGCAAGAGACTTGATCTTATGTTACATTAGAGAGGGTTTACCTAAATTACATTCATGATGATGACAACGTTTTTCGCAGTTGCATTTTGACCAACAAGGAATAACTTAAATATTGGAGCGGTGACGAAAGATGGAGCAGAACGAAGACAGCGCGCAAGCCTAAACACATCGTGGGACTCTTTTATGTACTTTGCAAGACTTAATATTCGTGATTATGTTGCCTGGACTATGTATCGTGAACAAGTCAACTTGCTTATCCAACCTCATCTCAAGGTAGATCATCTAAAACTAAACCAGACCAGCCTGGTTCCCTGGCCTCCCATTTATTCATTTATTTTTGCCAAACATTTGTTCCATGCTATCCAGGTAGACAAAACACAAAAGACTTGACCAATATACTCATTGCAAGCCAGTGCTGTCCAAAACCCAACTCCAAACATCATCATAAACCTCTTGTTGACAAGCAAGAGTAACCCAAGCAACCGCCAAACTCATACTGTACATGACAAGCAGCCAAAACAGTGACAAGCTTACTCGACAGTGACCGACTTAGCCAAGTTACGAGGGAAATCAACGTTGAGACCCTCGAGAACAGCGAGCCAGTAGGCAATAAGCTGGAGAGGGATGACGTTGAGGAGACCCTGGAGGACGTCAACGGTCTTGGGGATCTCGATCTTCTCGGCCTCGGAAGCCTTGAACTCCTCATCGTCGGGGTTGCAGATGACGATGGGCTTACCACCACGAGCAATAACCTGCTGGTAGGCGTTGAGGGACTTCTTGAAGAGATCGTCACGGGTGAGGATCATGATGATGGGGAGGTTCTCGTCGACCAGGGCCAGGACACCGTGCTTCAGCTCACCAGACATGACAGCCTCGCAGTGAAGGTAGGAGATTTCCTTGATCTTGAGGGCACCCTCGAGAGCAGTAGAGAACTGGCTACCACGGCCGAGAAGGAGGAGAGACTTCTGGTTCATGAAGTTCTCGCAGAGCTTCTTAATAGAGGAGTCAAGCTCAAGAATGGACTTGATCTGAGCAGAGACGTTGGAGAGACCCTCCATAATCTCCTCACGGCGAGCCTTCTTGGAAGCACGGTCCTCGCTCAGAGACAGAGCGAACATGACCATGGCAATGAACTGAGAGGTGTAGGCCTTGGTAGAGGCGACACCAATCTCAGGACCGGCGTTGATGTGGACACCACAGTGGGTGAGGAGAGAGATGGAGGAACCGACAACGTTGACGATACCAACGGTCAGGGCACCGCGCTCCAAGCAGTAGCGGAGAGCCATGAGGGAGTCAGCAGTCTCACCAGACTGAGAGACGAAGACGCAAGTGTCGTCACGGAAGACAGGGGCCTGTCGGTCAAGGAAATCGGAAGCCAGCTCAACGGCGATGGGGATCTCAGCAAGCTCCTCAAAGATACCACGGACAGCCATGCAAGAGTGGTAAGAGGTACCGCAAGCAATGAAGATGATGCGACGGCATCGGCGGATAGTGGAGATGTAGGAGCGGAGACCACCGAGAGTGACGGTCTTGTTGGCAATGTCGAGACGACCACGCATGGTGTTGACGACGGACTCGGGCTGCTCGAAAATCTCCTTCTGCATGAAGTGGTCGAACTTGCCCTTCATGATCTCCTGGAGCTCAAGCTCGAGGGTCTGAATGGTTCGGACGTTGGAGCTGCCATCGGCCTTCTTGAGGCGGTGGATGTTGAGGGAGCCCTCGTGGATGTGGGCAATGTCATCGTCCTCAAGGTACATGACCTTCTTGGTGTGCTCGACAATGGCCGAGGGGTCGGAGGAGAGGAAGAACTCAGTAGGCATGGGCATGCCATCATCGGTCATGAAGGCACGAGACTGAGATCGGTGAAGGAGAGACTTGTCGGCAGCACCAAGGAGGCCAGAGTCGGGGGCGAGAAGGTCGTTCTTCTTGATAGCGACATTCTGGGCAGCAGCCTCGGCGGGGAGGGCAGCGTTCTCGTCAGAGTACTCAACATCGACGAAGTCGACCTTCATGCGGCGCTCGGTCTTGACACCGATAACGAGAGGAGAACCCTTTCGGGCGGCGATGACCTCATGGGGGTAGTGGACAGACTTGATGAGAAGACCGTAAGCACCCTCGAGCTCCTGGATGACAGCCTTGGCCAGGTCGGTGAAGCCAATGGAAGGGTGCTGGTCGTGGATGTACTTGGTGAGCTTGGCAATGCACTCAGTGTCGGTCTCGGTCTCGAACTTGAAACCCTTGGTCTGGAGGAGAGTCTTAAGCTCCTTGTAGTTGGTGATGATACCGTTGTGGACAACGGTGAACTCCCAGTTGGCGTCAGATCTGCATTCAGGGGTTTGTGGTCAGCACAGGGTGTCCAGGGTCACTCCCAATTCGGAACTGATCTTCACGTCTTCATACAGGGACGAAGACCGATCAAGAACCAAGGAATCAAGTCAAAAGCTTGGGGGCTTCGTCATATCAGAACATACCGGTGAGGATGGCAGTTGGTGGTGGAAGGAGGACCGTGGGTAGCCCATCGGGTGTGGGCAATACCGGCATGTGAATCAAAGATCTTCTCGAGGTCGAGGTCGGACTCGTCGATGAGCTTTCGGAGCTTGGCGACCTTGCCAACCTCCTTGAAGGCAAGAACCTCCTTCTTCTTGTCGCCGTCGATGGCTAGACCAGCAGAGTCATATCCACGGTACTCGAGACGGGACAAACCTGTGCAAAAAAAGCAATGTCAGCAACACGAAGCTCGGCGCTGATCCCACGTCTCACCAGTGAATGGCGGGGCGGGGCATGTCTGATGAAAGGGGTGATGAGGGGCAGCCCAGTCCAGCTGAGGAGGGGAACAACAGCTTGACCAGGACATGGGAGAGAACTAACCGTTGACAAGAGTGTCGAGGATGAACTTGCGGTCCTTCTCCACCAGGTAGTTGATGTATCCGAAAATACCACTGTTGAAGGATGTGATTAGCGATTGCTGTGTTTACCAATTGAGCCACCTCATCCATTGACTGCCGACTTGTTCCCTTGTTGTTGCCTTTGACCATCACCTCCGGTCCCTCATCCTGGCATGCGATGGTCGCAAGCTAGAATCGGTGGAAGCTAGGTGGCTGGCAACAAAGAGAGCCAAGATTGGCGGTAACAAAGGCGGTGACGAGGAGAGCCTTCTTACCACATGTTGGCTGAGCTCTTTGCGAAGGAAAAAAAAGTGCGTGAAGAAGAATAGGTTCGTTAAGAGGCGGTCGGTGAGAGCAAAGCTAAGAGCGAGCGGATGAGTGGGGGAGGAGGGACAGGCGGAAGAGTAGAGTTTAGGGGTATCAAGAAGCAATAAGGTGTAGATGAGAGAGGAGAAAGAGGAGAGAAGAGCAGAACAAGAAAGGTGATGGAGGGAGGAGGAGGAGGTTGTATATGTAGTTGTTGAGCTGCACCAGACCAGATAAAAGCAGAAGGCACCTCATTCATGGATGGAAGGCAAAGGCGGGCAGAGCGGTATCCGTACGGGATGGTCCCAGCTTCCAATGCTGTGGAGTACTTTGGCCCGCAGTCACTCACTGTAAGCTACCTAGCAGCAAGTCTAACCTCCACTAACGTTTAGGTAGGCTTAGGCGCCATGCTTTCCATCCATCATGGCCTTCTCTCACTGGAATTCGTAGCCCATGGTCGTCCGTCTCAGAGGCCATCCGATCCATGCTTGCACTCCCACCTTGAAGTGGGGTTGAGATGATAATAGAGGGGGTGTGGTTGACAGGGATATTCCGCCAGGCCCCTCATGGGTGAGAGTGAGACCTGTCGTTTGGCTAGGTACGGGCGATATTCTTGACAAGCACAACTGGCACTGGCAGAGGCAGAGGCAGGTCAGGAATAAGAACCTAGGACGGGAATGTGGGCAGAGTTACGGTAACAAAGGTTGCTCTACCAAATATGGGCTAGATATTCAGATTCACAGTGACAAGCCTTGACTTGTGGTTCTCACTTTTTTTTGTCAGAGCGTCACCAAGTTTGAGATGGCCCAGGGATATGCCACCATCAGACGTTTTGAGTTGACTACCTTACCTGTAGTAAACAGCATAACAACCTGGGATCTTACGGCTGAGCCAACAAGTAGCCATTGGTCCTGTTGCACAGCATCTGTTATCGTAAACGTGGCCATAGCTCGCGGCTGTTGAGACGTTGGGCTGGAACATGGAAGAAAGAAGCCATCTGATTTTGCATTGCCTTGTCAGCCATTCCTCATGTTTGCATAAGGGTCCAGGACGGCGCCAAGACCTTCACCGGCCTCTGGATTCCCCAATACTGGACTAGATAGATCTCATGGGCCGGTACACCAAAAGCTAAGAATACGACCCAAACTTCCATATGCCCTTGATGTTTCTAGCCCATTGATGAAGTCAGCACCCGGTAGGCGGTGCTTCCCAAGTTCCTTTCCCATGGAGTGAACCCCTGACAAGAGAACGAACTGGTCTGCCACGGTTCAAGTTAGATCGTAAAGCTTAGGTCCCGTTTCCTCCAGCCTTCGTCATGGCAACGCATCTCGCTGAGCCGCAGGTAAGACTGCACTAACAACGCTGTACAGTACTGTACCCAAAACCCCTCCATCATGGAAACTTTTTTTTGAGGGGACAAGTTCCTGATCGGCAGGGCATGAACTCTGTTCATTTCACAGTACTAGGTAGTACTGCAATGAATACCCAAGTTACTTACTAACCCAGATACTAATATTAATTATGCATTACTTAGCAAGATATCCTTTCACCGCATTCTCTTCAACTCGTGCCATGTTCTCTCCTGATGCTACCTTGAAAAGCTGTCAGTTAGGTAAAGTGTCACTTAGTATCCAATCTACCTACATAAACATCCATCGTCATCAAGAGGCGGGCAGGCCTCTATCTAATCCACCCATGCCTACGTCTACGCCTCCACCAGCCTCACGGGGTTCCCGGGCCTTGTCAAAATACCAATACCCGGAAATCTGCAGCTGTCTCGACAAGTCTCGGCACGTCTGCATGTCTTTGTCTGCTATTGAAGAGTAGACCCCAGCCCAGGCAGGCACGCAACCAGGGACAGCGGTGCTCGTTATCTTGGAGCATATCTACATAGCGTGAGATCTGCACAGCCATACGAGAAGTTTGTTCGTATTTTTGTCCTGTATTGTATTTCTCCGGGTGCTCCTCCTCGGTACTGGAAGATCCCCTGCGTCCTGTGGAGATATGCATACTGGATGCAGATATGCATGCATGCCCCTGAAGGCTTGCTGCTGTTGTTTCTGAGTTGTAGGTTGTGCTGCCGACTTTTGGTTTTAGATCACAACCGCTGAAACATATCATCTATGCAGTAGTGAATCTCACAATAATAGGTAGCATCGAGATATTGAATCAACTATTGTATATCCGTACCTATCATAGGTACAGCAACAACCAGCGATGCATTAACAAAAGTAACGGTGACATGGTCAACGGCATCGGATGGATCGTCCCCAGGTCGTGGGTCTTTCGCTATGGATGCTTGTCCCCAGTTGTGAGAAATTCAAATCAGCTCAGTCCAGTTCAGTCCAACAGTTCACAGCCTCAATCGCCCCAACTAAAGCCAACAAAAAAAAAAAAGTCGACCCTCCTAAGAATAGCAACTCTTCCTAGCGCCAGTTCCGCTCCGCTCGGCGCTGATTCCCATCTCAAGCGCAAGCGCGGGTCTTGGCTTGTTGTTTCTTGTTCTCGATGTATTCTAGCCTGCGATTGTCTGTTTTGGGGGTTGTTTTTGCTCAGCATTCCATCCCGTTTATGCCTTTTTCTCCTTCTTTTGTTTCTTGATTCACTTTCTGTCTTTGGTTGGCTTGCCGGTTAGCTTACCGTTAGCATCCATTGGCACCACTTCTTCTGCTATTGTTAGTATCCATCCCGACGTCATTTCCTTCTAAAATGAGAGACCCATGCTTGATTGGACTTGGCGGTCTTCACCTATTCCTCTAATCTCTACCGTATTATTGTTTCCTACCTACTAACCTACTAGTAGGTAGTCTTGCACCCAGTACAATTCAGAACGAGCCATCCAGGTCTCTAACATCAGCCACGTTGTCCCTGAGGTGCCCCCGCTCAGCAGGTTGTCATCAATTAAAGGATCCATGGATGGATGGTTCTTGTCAGCCCTGCTGGACCCTGGTCTGGTTGCTGTAGCTATTATTTACCTATTACTTTGGACTTGAATTCTGTCCAGTGTCTGTAATGTCATCTCTACCACGTCTACACAAGACGCATCCCTGCTCGAACACTCAAACACTCGAACTATTCGACAGTTGCAAGAAACACCTGAAGAACATCTCACTGGAAATCTTAGAACTTAAAAAACGCCAAGCTGAACACACACACACCACTCAGCCCTAAACTTAAAGGTACCGTGCCGTCAGCACCCCTAATCTAAGCTCAAAGCCTCATAATGTATTGGCTGCTTTGCTCCATTGCTTACTAGACCCCCATAGTGGTAAAACATGCCTCATCTCGCATCTTTCCCGAGTCTGACATGTTTGTTGACTTATTGTCAACCCCACCAATTGTGGCCCCTGCGGAGGATTGGCCGCTTACTTGCCTTGATATCTGGCATATGAATCTCACGCTTGTCGATTCTGCATTGTGTGGGATCAGCTCCTTGGTGTGAACAGCTTCCATTTCCTTTCCTGGACGCCATGTACATTCCTGCTTCTAGGGCTGAACCGATCTAACGCTGCTGGCCCTTACTCTATTGTACAGTCTTACAGATTACCCAGCGATGCTGTATCCATCATCATCTTCCACTGCTTGTGGAGTTCCTGTGCGCCTATCCGCCGTAGCTATACCCATCTTGCTATAGCATAACACGCCTAGTCACCGCTCACAGCTTCTGGTACTCAAGCTTGCCTTCCAGCTTCTTGGATTCGGCCACCTTGCGGACAGCCTTGTTGAAATCGTCCTGATTGATTGATTCCCTGTAGTCCTTGATGGCAAATAGGCCGCTAAAGTCGTGTTAGAAAGATGTTTGAGTTGGGAGAGGTTTGCAGCAACTTACGCTTCAGTAACAACATTTCGCAAATCAGCACCGTTCAGTCCATCACTCATCTTCACCACGCTCTCAAAGTCCAGATCACCGTCGATCACAACACTTTGTGAGTGAATCTTCAGAATCTCAAGACGTCCAACCTCGTTAGGCAGAGGAATCTCGATCTTTCGATCAAGTCGGCCGGCTCGAAGCAGCGCAGGATCCAACGTGTCAGGTCGGTTGGTGGCCATAATAATCTTGGTCTTGCCCAAGTAGTCGAAGCCATCCAGCTGGTTTAGCAACTCCATCAGTGTTCTCTGGATTTCTCGATCAGCACTGGTACCCTCGGAGAAACGTCGTCCACCAATGGCGTCGATTTCGTCCATGAAGATGATACAAGGCTCGTGCTCCTTGGCATATCCAAACATCTCGCGAATGAGTCGTGCCGATTCACCAATGTACTTGTCGACAATGGCGGAGGATACGACTGATTCATTGTCAGCATCATTACACATTCATGTTGGGACCCGCAGGTACCATACCCTTCAAGAAGTTTGTCTCCAGACTGCTGGCAACAGCTCGTGCCAGCAGGGTTTTGCCGGTTCCAGGAGGACCATACAACAGCACACCCTTCGGGGGCTTGATTCCGACTCGTAGGAACAGCTCGGGGTTCTTGAGGGGAAGCTCGATGACCTCGCGCAACTCTCGAATTTGATCGTTCAATCCACCAATACCAGCAAAGCTCACTTGACCCGGGTCCTCCAGGGACATGTTGTACACCAAAGGATCGACTTCTCGAGGCAGCATTCTCATGATCGTGAGTGTCGTCATATCCAGAGCCACACGGGTGCCTTGCTTCAGCTTGACCTTGTCCACCTTTGATCTGCATCCGACAACGTATCTGGGTCCGGAAGAAGCCTTGACGATAACTGGGAGTATGATCGTTAGTATGCGTCCATCTTGTGCGAGTCCAAATGGTATTCGCCTCACATCGTTCGTCATCGAGCTGTTTCAGCACCTCGCCAATAATTTGTCCCACACTTTGTAGCGCCTTGATGTTGTCCTCAGTCTTGTCAAACTCTCTTTGCATGTCCTTTATTTCGAGACGCAAATTCTTGAGCTTTGCCTCCCATTCTCGCGACTCGATGAGCTTAGCACGGTAGGAGTTAAGGGCGGCCTGGCGCTCTTCTTCGGCTGACATTGTGAATGAATTGATTTCTATCCTTTCTTTAGGTGATAATTTGTTGTCTGTGTTGATTCGAATTTTTGGGAGGGGCGTTGGTTGGGTTATCGAGAGCTCAAGTTATGATGTTGTTGGGAAAGTGTTTGGACGGTGATGGTGGTTGCTCATGGCAGATGGAGAGCTTACCTCACCAGCTGGAGCCTTCAGCTAGCGGCTCGAGCTCTGTCGGCAGAATTTCGGTACTACACTGCATTACTACCAAACCACCTACCCTGCATCAATAACGTCAGAATAGCTGGCCAGGGACTTTGATGCACTTCCCTAGGTTGTTTTCATCAGTAAATTCAAACAGTTCCTTTCTTAATGACTAATTCTATAATGAATTACTACGTAGATATAAACCAATTTTTTTTTCACCAGCACAGCAGTTGGCATCAAGGCTCCAGGCTTCAAGCTAGTACAACACGTTAACCCCTCCACTTAAGTTATAAACACCACGACAATTTAAACTGTTCAAAACCACGGTTCAAAATTCTGCCCGCCGTGACTCTTGTGGTGCGAGATTGTATGATAAAATATGCATCCACTTTCAATTACAGCCCATCGTGTATGGACCTCACTCTTCGAAGCATTATCGTACATGAAGTCAAGCCATGTTTCCTCTGCATACTTGTTTTACCAGAACTGCAATGTTGGTGTGCCCTTCCCAAAATCCATTCTGACACCTGGAATATATCCTGTATATTCATCTACTGCTCCATTCCGCGAGCGTCATACGGAGAGTCGGGGTTGGGCTGAATGCGGGGTGAAGGTCGAATCCACCTCCAAACGGCGACTATGGCACAAGCACGACCGACAGATACAGTCCCATAGGCAAGCATTGATTTATCGGAGGCGACGTAGGAGAAAGTAGACGTCTCCTTGTCACCCGAAATGGCGTGAGCAATCATTTGTACTGGTCGTCTTGAAAGCTGGGGGCCTGAAACCAAAACAGGAGGTTCACCTGCAGCCATTTGTTGGTATTCAAGCCGTGATGTGAGTTTGGTCGAAAACATCGGGTGCGCTTGTCAGTCCTTCTTCTCATCCTCCTTCTCAGCGGACGCCTTGGGCTCTCCTTCAGAATCGAAGCCAAGTGCATCCAGCTCTCGGATGAGTTCGTTGATTTTGATGACCTTGGCAATCTGCTCGGGAAGCAACGCTTCACCATCCTCTTTCTTGTTCTTGAGATCCTTGGCCTGCTTTAGCTTCTTCTTAAGATTTCGGGCCTTTTTCTGGCGCTCGACTTCAGGATCGACCTCCTCGGTCTTGGTCTCTTGGGCAGGAGCTGGAGCGTCGCCCTCTGTAGCCTTCGCCTTCTTCCTAGCCTCGCGGCGCTTGGCATTCTTATTGTTAGCGGCCGAGTTCTGCTCGGAGCTCTCGTCCTTCACACTCGCGGCACCAGGAATGCCGATTTTCTTGCCGCGCTCGCGGAAGGCTTCGGCGGTACGGTTCTTGTAGACCTCGACATCCTCGGGTGGGCGATAGCCGGGGCGAATCTTGATGGCTCTACGAGTACTGCCATCTGCGCGAACGGACTGTGGAATCTCGCGGTCGCCGCTGTTTTCGTCGGTGACGATACCTGAATTCGAGGGTTGTGAGGGCATCTTGACGGGAATCGAATTGGAGAGTAAAAAGTAAGAGGAGAAAAATTGCACCAATGTCCGACGCTCGAAGTTGGTACCAACGGAATAGGTTTGGAAATCTGCCCGGCAGCTACCGAAGCAGGATGATAGCTGCAAGTGTATCCGTAAAGCAATGTATCTTGGCGGGGGTAAGGTTAGAGGGGCTCTAGTGGCTCATTGATTAAAGCCACAATCTGTAAACGTGGCTGTAGTATTTCGAACTCATCGAACCTGCACAAAGTCATAGATATTTCTCACGGTGTGTTTTCTATTAAGCTACCTGATTCATCTATAAAGGCGTGTATTAAGACCCAATGGGAAGTTAATATGTTGTATAAGGTTGCTCACGATGCCGACTATTGTGTTGAGAAACCCTTTTTACGTTATATCTTGCTGAGCAACCCTGACCGGGGTATTAGACTCAGCAAGACTTCGATTAGGCAGGCAAAGGCTGCAAGACTTCATCTTGGTGACTGTCACCGCCATAAACCTGAACAAATTCATTGTTTCCTAAGCGGATAAAGGAAGCAAATTTCGGGTCAGATTTTGGTTGCTGTTCCTAATTATGGCTTGTTTCTGTTTGGGCCTAAAACAAGGGCTCCCTGCGAGGAAAGCTTATTCGAGTTAAAGTCGAGATTATGCGCAAATACCATTGGTTAACCACTCTTAGCCTCCCGCGCCCTGCAAGACGCCTTTGTTTCAACCGTTTGGGTAGGTTCTCAGGCAAACTGATACCCATTGTATTGCGTCGAGAGTAAGCAACAGGACCCTTTGAGGCTGGATTCTCTAAAGACCTTCCGCCGTGAGCCCAAGGCTGCCCAAGGCCGTTCTGATCGAAAAATGAATGTTACGAATGCTGTCATAGTATGATACTCTGAATCGCCTGTAAGTGCTAGGTGCTCCTCAGACCCCTGTGGATAGGATGATCGACTGTCACGACTTAAGATTGGCTTGTCGTTATTTGACGAGTATTGGTCAAGGCTTCTTACATGGGGAGCATGTTTCAATGTCATGTCGTCCAGTCACAGCGTTATAATCAGTCATCGGCTGCGTCATGCATAGGTCGTGGCATATTCGGAGCCTACACAATTCTGCCCGATGTCAAGCCACCAAGGCAAACCAAGGGTTGATTCGGCTGGAAGTCTTAAGTCTTTAGGTGCAGGATGATTATTGCGAAGAGGTTAGGGATAAGTTGGCAGATTGTGTGCTTATCTAGCCGTATTTCTTGTATAACTGTTTGTTTTGGGCTCCTCCGTGTTAGGGACTTACATTGGAGTCACCCAAGCATGTAACTGCTCACCCAGCCCTGCATACTAACGTGACTTGTTGAATTTGTTGTCGTACCCAAAGTGCTGCGAAATGAATCTCTGTCATTGCCACTAAAGTGAGCGGTCACTCTACCACGTGGGTGTCTTTGCCAGGGTTCACAGGTCCTGTCATGGTAGGACTGGCTGAACATGTGCTCTGACCCTATTTACACGCCAGCTCATAGATTAAGAAGCCGAGCTGAGCTTTAAGCACTGCTTACCGTAGGTACGTAGGCAAGGTAGTATGTAGTTCCTAGCATAGAGGCTGCAGCTGTACCTAAATTCGCACTGCAATCTCCTAACCGATTCGCGAACAAGCACAACAAGAGTGACAAAGGCAGCAATAATAAATCAGGATCTGTCTCACTCGAATATTTTCCTGCCCTTGCATATATGAGCTTAAACCTTCCCGTCACATTTCAGTCTGCCTTATTGTCTACCAGGCCCCTTGTGATCCACGCTGCAGAGAGTGTTACCGCCTGCAAGTGCCGGCTTGTTCAGGCTGCCTCTCTCCTCCCTTTCCTCCATCAACCACATACACCTTTCAAGCTTCACAAACCACGTCAAGGTAGGCCTCGGAGTCAGGCCACTCTTTCTTCATTTACTCCAGCATTCCCATAGCTGTCGCATTTCTTTCAAAGTGTTCATCAGTACACAGCTTTCTTTTCTGACACGCCCATCATCAGACTTACACTACCTAGTTACCATCGCCAAGATGGCTGGCCCCGATGTATCAGCGGAAGCTAAGACAAGGGCCAACCTGGGTCCGGGCCATGCGGCCCCCAAGGCCAAGACTAACCTATTAGACACTTCGGATGCCTTAACCCCAGATCCAGGTACCGAAGATATGTTCAGGACTGAGCAAAACAAATTCGCTTTTAGTCCAGGACAACTTTCCAAACTACTTAACCCCAAGAGCCTTAACGCCTTTTATGCCCTTGGGGGGCTCAACGGCATAGAAAAGGGATTGCGAACTGATCGCAATGTAGGTCTTAGCATTGACGAGTCGACGTTAGACGGCGAGGTTAACTTTCACGATGTCGCGCCAAAGGGGACACCGATACATGGCAGTGCTGGCGATTCTATACCCGAGACCAATGCTCAAGCGGCAGTACACATACCTCCTCCAGACGACCCAAATCCTACAGGTCCCTTCTGCGACCGGAAGAAAATATACAGAGATAACCGACTTCCTGAGAAAAAGACAAAGTCCTTACTCGAGATTGCCTGGATTACCTACAACGACAAAGTTCTCATCCTCTTGACCATTGCTGCTGTGATATCGTTAGCCCTAGGCTTGTACCAGACTTTTGGTGGTGAACATGAACCAGGGGAGCCAAAAGTTGAATGGGTTGAAGGTGTGGCGATTATTGTCGCCATCGTGTAAGTCATTACTCCAACTGTCAAAACTAGGTAAACTAATCGTGGCAGCATTGTTGTGCTTGTCGGCACAATCAACGACTGGCATATGCAGAGACAGTTCACCCGTCTTACCAAGAAAACCAACGACCGTATGGTCAATGTCATTCGCTCCGGAAAATCTCAAGAGATCTCAATCAACGATGTGATGGTTGGTGATGTTATGCATCTCGCTGCTGGAGACATCGTACCTGTAGATGGGATCTTTATCCAAGGCAGCGCTGTCAAGTGCGACGAGTCCTCAGCTACTGGAGAGTCTGATCTCCTGCACAAGACACCCGCTTCTGACGTTTTTGACACGATGCAAAACCCCAGCACCAAGGATGTCGAGAAGCTTGATCCCTTCATTATCTCGGGAAGCAAGGTCAACGAAGGCAACGGAACTTTTCTCGTCACTGCTGTAGGTGTCAATTCCAGTTACGGTCGTATCTCAATGGCCCTTCGCACTGAGCAGGAAGATACGCCACTCCAGAGGAAACTCAACGTTCTGGCAGATTGGATTGCCAAAGTCGGTGCTGGCGCTGCACTACTGCTCTTCATTGTGCTTTTCATCAAGTTCTGCGCCCAGCTTCCGAACAACCGTGGCACCCCTTCTGAAAAGGGTCAAGAGTTCATGAAGATCTTCATTGTCTCTGTCACTGTTGTCGTTGTAGCTGTCCCCGAAGGACTGCCCTTGGCAGTAACACTGGCACTGAGCTTTGCGACGGTTAAGATGCTTCGCGATAACAATCTTGTCCGAATTCTCAAAGCTTGTGAGACCATGGGAAATGCCACAACTGTTTGTTCAGACAAGACTGGCACATTGACGCAGAACAAAATGACTGTCGTTGCCACC
Organism: Fusarium brachygibbosum; assembly: GCA_018886245.1. Classification (NCBI taxonomy): domain Eukaryota; kingdom Fungi; phylum Ascomycota; class Sordariomycetes; order Hypocreales; family Nectriaceae; genus Fusarium; species Fusarium brachygibbosum. The sequence goes on from MU249524.1 coordinate 2,213,706, forward strand.
ACTCTCGGCAAAGCCACGAGTTTCGGTGGCACTGATGCGCCTATGGACAAGTCGCTAAAAATCGACCAGGATGCCATTTCTGTGCCCAATGTTACAGAGACTGAATTTGCGAATGGACTAAGCCAGGAAGTCAAAGGCATACTCATTCATTCCAATGTCCTAAACTCAACTGCCTTTGAAGGCGAACAGGATGGGCAGAAGACATTCATCGGATCAAAGACCGAGGTGGCTTTACTGACCTATTGTCGAGACCATCTCGGATCGGGCCCCGTTCAAGAGGCTCGGTCGACTGCCGACATAGTGCAGACCGTCCCCTTTGACAGCAAATACAAGTACAGTGCTGTCGTCGTAAAGCTGGCCGATGGAAGATACCGAGCATTTGTGAAGGGTGCCTCTGAGATATTACTGGGCAAATGCACCAAGACTCTCGAAAACACGTCTCAGGGGGACCTAACGTCGACCCTCCTGACAGACGCCGATCGAGACATGTTCAACTTGATCATCAGCTCCTATGCGACACAGACTCTTCGAACCATTGGTTCTTCATATCGGGATTTTGAATCGTGGCCACCTGAAGGGGCTGCTTCCCAAGAGAACCCACGATATGCAGACTTCAATGCTGTGCATCAAGGCATGACACTGATTGGTATTTACGGTATCAAGGACCCATTGAGACCGACTGTCATCAGTGCTCTTGAAGACTGCCGTCGAGCCGGCGTAGTTGTGAGAATGGTTACAGGTGACAACATTCAGACAGCTTCTGCTATTGCTTCTGAATGTGGCATCTTTAGACCTAATGAAGGCGGCGTTGCAATGGAGGGCCCAGACTTCCGTAAACTCCCGCCTGAAGAGCTCAAAGAGAAAGTGAGGCACCTTCAGGTTCTAGCTCGCTCAAGTCCCGAGGATAAGCGTATTCTGGTTCGTACCCTTAAAGATCTTGGGGAGACGGTCGCCGTAACTGGCGATGGAACAAATGATGCTCCTGCTTTGAAGATGGCTGATATCGGGTTTTCCATGGGCATTGCTGGGACTGAAGTGGCCAAGGAGGCATCGTCGATTATCCTTCTTGATGATAAGTAAGCCAAGTGCTCTCGCGAAGTAACAGGAATAACGCTAACAAATTCCAGCTTTGCTTCCATCGTAAAGGGTTTGATGTGGGGTCGTGCTGTTAACGATTCTGTCAAGAAGTTCCTCCAGGTAGGTTTCCAAGTCGATTAACTTCTTGCAATGGCTAACGGAAGAAACTAGTTCCAGCTGACTGTCAATATTACAGCTGTGGTATTGACGTTTGTATCAGCTGTCGCAAGCAGCACACAGGAATCTGTTCTCAATGCTGTTCAGCTTCTCTGGGTCAATCTGATCATGGATACCTTCGCAGCACTTGCACTTGCGACAGATCCTCCTACTCGCAGTGTTCTTGACCGAAAGCCGGATCGAAAGTCTGCACCTCTCATCACATTGAGGATGGCCAAGATGATTATGGGTCAAGCTATTTGTCAACTCGCAATCACCCTTGTGCTGAACTTTGGCGGTAAGAAACTTCTGGGCTGGTACAATGACTCTGAGAAGGATGCCAAAGAGTTGAAGACTCTCGTCTTTAACACATTTGTCTGGCTACAAATATTCAACGAAATCAAGTACGTCTGAAAGCATCGATATCGTGTCAACATTCGCTAACCCAGGATCTTAGTAATCGTCGTCTAGATAATAAGCTCAATATCTTTGAGGGCCTTCATCGCAATACGTTTTTCATCGTCATCAACCTCATCATGATTGGAGGCCAGGTTCTTATCGTATTCGTGGGAAGTGACGCCTTTGAGATTGTCCGCTTGAGCGGGAAGGAATGGGGATTATCGATTGGCCTAGGAGCAATGTCTATTCCTTGGGGTGCAGCTATTAGGCTCTGTCCTGATGAGTGGATTGCTGCTTGCCTCCCAGGTTTCCTCCGCAGAAGATGGATCTCACCCTCAGAGGAAGAAGACGTTGCTGCTGAGAAATCGCTGGATTCGGACGATGAGTTCGTGCGGCCACCACTCCGTGTCATGAGTTCTCTTCGTGGACCACGTGTACAGCAGCATGTCGGGTTCAGGGAAAGAATGCACAGGTACAAGGAGAAGACCAAGGAAAAGGCGAAGGGAGAGACAAACGATCGGCCGGAGAAGGCAGGAGAAGTTGTTGGCCATGTTGCTGAAGGGGATCACTCCTAGATTGAGTGTATCCGCGAAGAAGAGTGAAACAGTGATAGCATTGGGAGTATAGACCGTTATACTGCATGACATCGTGTTTGACCTGCGATTACGTTCCGAGACCGTTTAATCCATTGAATCTCCGAGATAGTATACAGAGCCGGATAGCTATTTTTGAAGATCATGTGTTCTCCATGAGCCTTCTTGTAAACACCGCTGTAGGTATTTCCTCGTGCTGAAGGATCGGTACTTTTGGAGACAGATCTATAAGTCAGGGATAATTTAGATGTTGAATTTCAAAGTTTCAGAAACATAATCGATACCTATAACTTGTTGAAAGTTGAGACGACTTTAGTTTGATGGCATGGAGGACTGATTGCATTGCATTGGATGGATTGCTTCATGTGGTTAAAGTGGGTCTCGGGATATCTGGCTCATCGAACCAATCACAATCAAGGTAAAGATGTCCCCGGAACTTCGCGAATTTCCTGGCCTGACAATCTCTAGAACCTCCCCATCCTTCAACCGAAGCTTCACAATCGCCCGTCGCAGACGTCTACCACCGACTCCTAGCCGTGTTCTTGACGCCCAATTGCGCTCATCAATCAAAATGGTAAGATAGCTGTAGCCACTAGGCCCTTCATGTCGACTCCAGGAGCTAATCGCGCACTCGCATAGGCCCTCGCCAACACCCTCTACAGGCAAGTCACAGCAACGAAGACGACGACCAGATGGCAACATACCGAACCTCGAGACTAATACGAATCAATTCTACAGGAGCCTGTTCTCCACCAACTACCTGATGCTCGCGACCGTTTTCTCTGCCGGCTTCGCTTGGGAGATGTAAGGACGCCTCTACTTCGGACCAACGGGGGCAGGGTACTGATTGAGATGCAGCGGCTTCAACAACGTCATGGACAAGGTCTGGGACAACAACAACCGAGGCGTACGTTCGATTCTGCCATGCCGATTTGATGTTACTGGATACTAATTAGGTTCGCAGCGACAATGGAAGGACATCCGACACAAGTTCATCGAGGGCGGCGATGAGGACGAGGAATAAAGAGTTTGATCTGGGAATTGATTATCGAGCAACAGGCGAGGCGAAGGACTGATTCTATGCCACTAGCCGTGTACAAATTAGAAGAGAATTAGAGGCAGGATTTCACACACAACGTTTCCCTATACCATTTGTCCCAAGATCCAGACAGTTTGATGCTTGGGACCGGCAATACCGCCTACCCGAAATACATGTTGACTGTATCTCCTAACTTAGTTGCCTTTGATGGGTTGCTTTTTACTCTCCCTCCATTGATTATTTATCTAGCTGTAGAGGGCTACTCTTGGCCATTCGTTGCTGGTGCAGTGACCGAGGGGCAACGCCTACCTTGGATTCAGCCTCAGGATGCAATGGACAGTATGGAACCCAATTTATTCGTTAAAATATCCCACTCGTCATCAACTTGAGAACCTGATACCTCTCCAATCTGACATAAACAACCACAATTTTTACACAACTGGCTCTTGGGTTTTCTGTCTTTACTCTTGAAGAAACCCATAGGCGAATAAGCCATTTTTCTGTATTGCTCTCTGGCCGCTGACGTCTTTATCCGCAACGTGCTGTTCCACCAGTCTGCTCCAATATTTGCGGACCCCCCACCTTAGCCATTGCCTATCAACAGCCGGCTTGACGACATCGCCGACACCGCAGTCAACGTTTTTGCTTTTCTTTTTTCCTCTGCTCTTGATCCTTCTCCTTATCCATATCTGATTCAGCAAGCACTACGATGAGGTTGGATTGACAATGTCCCATTCCATGTCGACGCAGGAGCAGCAGCTCTGTCAGTTCTTGGCAGAACTGCCCGCACGCTTCAACTACCGCTTTACCGAAGAAGCTTCGCGCGAACTATTAACCAGCCTATTCTGGTCTCTTGCTGGCGGCAGCAACGAATACATGCGATTGCTCTTCCCGGACGGCAAACCTGGAGAGAGCCTCAAGCTAAGCGACTCTCAAGGCGCAGTCGAAGGCGCTGAGTACACCGAAGCAGCGCGGGGAAAGCGATGTGGGCATATCTTCAAGCCCGGTGAAGCATCATACATGTGCCGTACCTGCGGTACTGACGAGACCTGCTGCTTGTGCGCCCGATGCTTCGACTCAACCGACCACACCGGACACATGGTTAGAATCCACATATCAGTGGGAAATAGCGGCTGCTGCGATTGTGGAGATGACGAAGCATGGCGGACACCTCTGTTCTGTACAATCCATTCTAATGTCCAAGGAGGTACCGATAAGGGCAAAGGAAAGGAGGCAGCCGGTCTGCCTGAGGATCTTGTGACGAATTTGCAGATGACTATTGGCCGCGTATTTGATTACATCTGTGATGTTATCTCATGCTCTCCAGAGCAGCTCCGACAAGCCAAAACGCAAGACTCGATTCTTGAAGATGAGCAGTCATCACGCCTCCTTTCCAAATACTATGGCCCTGAAGCAGAACCGTGCAATGAATTTGCACTTATTTTATGGAACGATGAGAAGCACACCGTTCAGGAAGTTCAAGACCAAGTTGCTCGTGCTTGTAGAAAAAGCCGAAAGCTGGCAGCAGAGAATGCTTGGGAGACAGATGCAATTGGACGAAGTATACTCACGTACCTGCCGGATGTTCCTCGACTCTTGGAAATGGCAACGATCATGGAGGCTATTAGGGTTACAGTCACCATTCGATCTGCAAGAGACACATTCCGCGAACAAATGTGCGGCACACTCGTCGAATGGTTGAGCGACATTTCTGGATGCTCCGTTGGTCATGACAACAGTATCCTCCGACGAACTGTTTGTGAACAGGTCATGAATCCTTGGCGTAAAGGCAGTCAAGCAACCCATACGCTGGGCTTGATAGACGACGAGGAGGAAGATGACCAGATCGTTGACAGCAGACGTCGCTTCGATGGTATGAACGCTAGATTCATTTTAGCATTGCAAGCGGCCGCGGGGGCCGGCGCCGGCGTTCAAATAGAGATCGACGATGACGACGAGGAGGACGAAGACGATGTTGATGCAGATATGGACGACCAGGCCCAGCATTCTCCTTCGAGTTCCGTGGCTGGAGGCGACGAAGATGAGGACGACGACGTTATGATGGTCGATGCCCGAGGAGATGTGGGAGACCTTGGTATGAATTGGCGAGACAACGATCAAGCCTTGGAAGAAGACGAGGCAACGATGGCAGGATATCCGCCTCCACCGCCGCCACCTGCTGCTCAAGCTCAGTCTCAAGGTCAGACCCAGTCGGAAGCCCCATCTAGAACCAGAGACAGAGAGGCAACGCCGTCCGATTCTGACACAGCAGAACCCTTGATCGCGCCTTCGATCTATGCCAAGGCGAATGTTGAAATTCCAAAGACGCCTGGTAGAAGTGAGAAGCTGGTTCCCAGGCCCGGGAACTATTGGATCGAGACACCCGTCGTCTATGCGCAGCGCGAGAACGTACCCCCAGCCGAGGATGTCTTCCGTCGCGTTCGTCTCGATTGGCTTCTATTATTCGACCTACGAATGTGGAAGAAGGTCAGGAATGACCTCCGAGCCCTATATATCTCTACAGTCGTAACAATACCCGAATTCAAGCGGGTGTTGGCTCTCAGGTTCGCCAGCCTTTACACCATTCTGGCCCAGCTCTACTTGGTTGGTGATCGAGAACCAGATCACTCAATCATCAACCTTTCTCTCCAGATGCTCACTACTCCATCCATCACTGCAGAAGTTGTTGAACGTGGCAATTTTATGACCAGCTTGCTGGCGATCCTCTACACCTTCTTGACAACCCGTCAGGTTGGACACCCCTGGGAGGTTTCCCCTGATGCAGTACTTGGATTTGAGAGCGGTTCTGTGACTAACAGGCGCATGTACCACTTCTACCAAGACCTCAAGTATCTTTTTGGCGCTCCCCATGTCCAGGAGCGTGTGAGGTGTGAACCTCGCTACCTCATGCAGTTCCTCGATCTCGTCAAACTCCATCAATGCATAGGGCCCAATGTGAGGGCTGTGGTCGAGCATGTAGAATATGAGGCTGACTCCTGGATCACGGCTTCCCTTGTGACCAGACAAATCAACCTGCAAGCTCGAAACCTTGCCGAGGCGTTCCGTAACTGCCCACCTGATGAGTTCCATTACCTGCAGGATGCAATTCGCTTCACAGCGAAAACTGTTATCCTCAACTCGATTGGCGCCGAACGCCATCGATTCAAGCAAGGAGAAATCAAGGATGAGGTACAGTTCAAGACATTGAGTGATTTTGAATTTGAGGGTGAAGACGCATCTTTTGATGTTGTCAAGTTTGTTGTTGAAAAGGATGCGATCAGTTTCCATCATGCCCTGCACTATACCCTCTCTTGGCTCATTGAGTGCGGAAGATCATTGCCTGTGTCTACTATGCGAAACCTGCTGAGCTTTACCCAACAAGAGCTCAAGTCAAAGCCTAAACTTATGGGTCGACCTCAAGTGCCACGCAAGAACTACACTGCAGAGGATTATCTCATTGCATCTTTCGATTTTCCTTTACGCGTTTGCGCATGGCTTGCCCAAATCAAGGCCAACATGTGGGTTCGCAACGGAATTAGTTTGCGACACCAAGCCAGCACCTATCGGGGTGTTGGTCAGCGAGACGTGTCTCATCACCGAGATATCTTTCTTCTCCAAACTGCTTTGGTTGTTTGTAACCCCAGCCGAGTGTTGGCTTCGGTCATCGACCGCTTCGGAATGGAGAGCTGGGTCAAAGGTCTGTTCGAACTCAAATCAGAGGCACAAGATGATGCACAGCATCTTGATGTTGTTGAGGACATGATTCATCTCCTCATTGTTTTACTCAGCGATCGTACGTCTCTGATCTCATCGGAGGACGAAGCCCAGTCCAGACTGTTGGCTATGCGCCGTGACATTATTCATGTCCTGTGTTTCAAGCCCCTGTCATTCAACGAGATCTGTAACAAGCTGCCGGAGAAATACCAAGAGCAAGAGGACTTCCACCGAGTTCTGGATGAGATGGCTACTTTCAAGCCACCCGAAGGTGTTTCCGATGTTGGTACTTTCGAGCTGCGGCCCGAGTTCATCGAGGAGATTGACCCTTACATCGCACACTACAACAAGAATCAACGAGAGGAGTCTGAGCTGGCTTATCGGAAGAAGATGGCGAAGCGGACAGGAAAGACGGTTGATGAAATCGTATACGAGCCCAAAGCCCGGCCAGTCCCCTCAGGCATGTTTGAGGAACTGGGCGCTTTCACCAGCACAGGCATGTTTGCTCAGGTCATTTACTACTCGCTTCTCTACCCTTTGATGGCTGGCAAGTTTACCCCATCGATTCCTTTCACTCGGCTGGAGACATTCCTTCAAGTCGTGTTACATCTCATGCTCATTGCGATCCTTGAGGACAAGTCGAACGACAATGACATGAGTGAAGAATCGACCAAGTCATTCACATATATTGCTCTTACAAAGCCCGGCCGCAGCAACTTTTTGCCTGTCCCTGAGAAAGAAACAAGGACCATCGTGTCTTTACTCAACATGATGTCGACCAAAGACGAGTTCAAGGCGGTCCACCCCAAGGTTGCGCTTGTGCTCAAGCGCTTACGCCAGAAGCGTCCTCGTACTTTTGAGTCTGCGTTTGTGACCCTGGGGGCTTCCGTCGATCGCATCAACACCGCTTCGCCTGCCAACACATCTGTTGAAGAGGAGCGTGAAAGGAGAAAGAAGGCAGCTCTGAGCCGTCAAGCCAAGGTCATGGCGCATTTCCAACAGCAGCAGAAGAGCTTTCTGGAGAACCAAGCCTCGATCGACTGGGGCAGTGATATAGATGAGGATACAGATGAAGAGGGGGAAGAAGAGCAAACCGAGGATCGGAAACATAACTGGAAGTATCCCGTAGGCACGTGTATCCTGTGCCAGGAAGAGCCAGACGATCGCCATCTCTACGGAACATTTGCTCACTTCAACGAAAGCCGCATTCTCCGACAGACAGATTTCCAAGACCCTGACTTTGTTCGCGAAGCATCACAAACCCCTTGCAGCCTTGACCGATCGGCTGAGGACGTACGACCATTTGGTATCGCCCACGAAAACAGGAAGATGGTAGAAAAGATCAACGCCCAGGGTGAGACTTTCCTTGCGGAGAGACAAACGATTGGTAAAGGATTCCCTTCCAACGTATGCCGGTCGGGCCCTGTGGCAAGTGGTTGCGGCCATATGATGCATTACCGCTGCTTTGAGGTCTACTATGAAGCGACCGTCAGGCGCCATACACACCAAATTGCCAGACATCATCCTGAGGATACTCGACGTAATGAGTTCGTTTGTCCGTTGTGCAAGGCTCTGGGGAACGCATTTGTGCCCATTATCTGGAAGGGTATAGATGAGTCGTACCCAGGCTACCTACAGTCACAAAGTACATTTGACGACTTTGTCGAGAAACAGCTGGGATCTGCTTACTGGATTGGTGGAAGCAAGGCACGCGAGGATGAGCCAGCCGTGCCTGATATGTTTACTCCAAGCCTCCCAGGTAGCCTCGTTGAGTCTTTGCTTCCAACCCAAACTTCGAGTGAGAACACATGGGGAAGGGATGATGCCGAGTCTCACTCGTCAACTGTCGGTACGCCCGTTAGTTACGCGTTCTCTGACTCAATCACCCCTGAGCCGGCACAACCTCAGCCAGCCTCCACCAATACGGATGGTTCCCAATTGATGAAAGAACTGTTAGCAGCCTACCGCCGACTGAGAAACACGCTTCGTGTCAATGGCCTTCGCACCAATCACCTTATTGATGCCAAGGGTGATACCGCTGGTGAGCTATGTGCCAGTGACACTTTGGTAAAGTCCGTGGGTTTTACTATTTCTTCTATAGAAGTCCAGCAGCGAGGTATTGAGGCTCAACCCGGCATGACACTTCTGGAAAAGATTCCCGAGCACATCTTGACTCATCTGAGAATATTGTCAGAGACTGTCTCTTCCTATATCGCTATTGGAGCACAGTCTAGTGGAGCCGAGAACAAAATCGAAGAAGAGTTCAAGAAGGATAGTGAGAGGCAACATTGCCAGCTGTTCATGTCCCGATACTTTGGTACCGGAACCCCTTATGCTCGCCGGCCACTAGACGTTTATCCTCCACTGTTGAGTATGGATTCGTTCCTGTTTTTGGTGGAATGCTCCTACGGCTTGGTGCCGCTTCAGAAAGCTGAGATATCACATGTGCTACGATTGTGTTACCTGGCAGAGCTTGTTAAGCTGGCTTATCACATGGGTCGCAATATCCCCGTTGCCAGCTGGGTTGGAAACCTCACCAACCGTCAGACACAAGACCCAGCCATTAATAACTTTGCCGACTTTGCTCTTGGTGTCACAAAGACTGGTCTTGAGTATCATGCTGCCCAGTTCCCCGAAGGCGTGGAGTTTGGTGAGAACAGAGGGTTCCAGCAACCCGGTGTGGACACTCTGGAGAGTTGGTATACCTTTTCGAAGAAATACGCTCTCACTTTCCTAAGAAAATGTGTCATCTTTCTCTATGTCAAGTACGGTGTAGACTTTAACAGCCACGTCTCGTCCAGTCCAGATGCTGATGAGCTAGAGCGCCTCACAGAGGCACTGAAGCTGCCAACGTTTGACGAGATGTGTGCTTCAATCACAGACAACGCATCTTCCTGTGGCTGGCCTCAGACGACTTCGGCACTGGTGTCAGGTTGGGTCAAACATCAAGTGATGTGGCCTGGAGACTACAGCGAAATCCCCCTCTCAGCAATGATGAGTCATCCAGGAATCTTTGAGCTAATAGGACTACCAAAGAACTACGATGCTCTTATTGATGAGGCCACCCGACGGAAGTGTCCTACCACAGGCAAAGAACTCACGGATCCCGTCATTTGCCTCTTCTGCGGAGAATTGTCGTGTAGTCAGGGCACATGCTGCCAGAAGACGGATAATTCTTCGGATCGTACAGAGTACACCAAAATTGGCGGCGCACAACAACATATGCGGAAGTAAGTATCCAAGCATCGGAGGGATCTCAAAGATTGAAACATACTAACATTGTGTCCGTAGGTGTCAACGCAATATCGGTGTCTTTCTCAATGTACGCAAGTGCTCGGTGGTGTACCTCTTCCGACTTTCAGGGTCATTTACACCAGCACCGTATATCGACAAGTACGGCGAGACGGATCCGCAGCTGCGTCATGGGCGACAGCTCTTCCTGAACCAGAAGCGATATGACTCTATGATACGGAACACGGTGCTCAATCATGGAGTGCCGAGTTTGATCAGCCGAAAGCTGGAAGCAGAGATCAACAATGGAGGATGGGATACTTTGTAGTAAACGCAAGGAGTTATTGGTATAGGAAAGGAAAGCTGTTGATGTTATACTACGAATCGGGATTACCAAAGATGTAGAAAGGGTTACAAGTTATGATATGATGCGCGGTGTAAGAGGGATAATTGGTTTTTTGTATGCCCGTCAGTATCAACATCAACATAGAAGCCTGCAGTGTACGTTAAGCAGACCAGATTCTGCTTGGGTGTGCGCTTGTATAAGGTGCAAGTGCTGCTTTAACAGTCAATGTGTGATGAAGGCGCACTTTCAGCATGGGATTACGTTTTATCATCATCATCCTATAACTAGCCCCAAACTTGAGACTTGAACTATATCGGACCCAACATTCGAGCTGTCATTTCCATATATTGCTCATTCGCTATTCTTCTACTGTTTGATATGATAAATGGCTTACAGTTTGAGAATGACCGTATTTATCAATTTTCAAACTGTGACAAGGTTAGTCATCTGACCAATTATATCGCGTTTACTCCTGCCCAGGCGCGTCTACCGTGGCTCAACTGCACTCAAGCCTCTTTGGATTGAATATGAACCACGACAAGGAAAGCACGCAGCTCAGCAGAAGCAACGGTTCTTTCCTTCTTCTTTAAACCCCCTCCCCTTCTCTTAGCTTGTCTAACAACCATTTCCCCCTCCCACCCCTTTTTTGGTATTGTATCGTAGGTACTTGCCTATTTTTTGTGATACCTAATAGACTGAAACTGCCTCTCGATCGCAATTTCCATCGGGGGGACGCCTCCACTTGCCTTGCCTTGCTGCCAGAGCACCATCAAAAATGGCAGGCAGACGTTCAGGTCGCGCTGCCGCCAAGCGGGCTGCGGCTGCTCTAGGTGAGTGAGTTCGAGCTCTCGTCTTGCAGCATCCAAACTTTTGTACAAACCACCGCCAAATAAAAAATAAAAAACAGCAAGCACACTCCTCGTCAAGAACGACTTTTTTTTTTTTTTTACTTCGCTTGCACGTCCTCTTTCTTTTCTGGCGCACTTGATGTTTTTATTTCCTTTTCTTCAGTCTTGACTTTTTTGTCCTGTTTTGCGCAATTGCACGTAAACAAAATCGCATCCCGTCACCATGGCGCCCCGAGGAAAGATTCGCTTGAGACTGACGCGAAGTGCTAAATCAGAGAGCACCCCAAAGTCCTTTGCCGACCTAGAAGACGAGCCTATGCCCGATGCCTCTCCCAGTGCCCATGTTTCGAAGCGACAGCAGGTGCCGGATCCCGATGATGAGAAGGATGAGGATCACCAACCAAAGGAGGAATCAGGGGACGAAGACGATGCAGCCGACGCCGCTGAGAAAGACGATGAGTCTGTTAAAGAACCCACGCCGCCACCCCAGCCTATGGTTCGCAGAAAGCGACTTGGTCGTCCACCTAAGAACCGGCCCCCGGACTGGGACAACATGATTTCGGTTCCTGCCGACGAAGCCAATACACCGCGACGTCGCGGGAGAGGTGGTTGGCGGGGGAGAGGCGGTCGCAAAGGAGGTCCTGCTGCACCAAAGGCTGAGCAGGTCATTGACAGCGAGGGGACAATTGCCGAGATCGCAAACGACGAGTGCGTGCTACCCGAGGATCCAGAAGGCGAGACCAAGGTCGACAAGCTGGGCAATCTACAGGGCGGACGCGATTATCGCTGCCGAACATTCACAGTCTCGGGTCGCGGAGATAGACTCTACATGCTTTCGACAGAACCGGCGCGATGTGTTGGCTTCAGGGACAGTTATCTGTTTTTCACGAAGCACAAAAAGCTTTACAAGATTATTGTCGACGACGACGAGAAGCGGGATATGATTGAGCGGGATATCATTCCTCACTCTTACAAGGGCCGCTCGATAGGTATCGTTACGGCGCGGTCAGTTTTTCGCGAATTTGGTGCGCGCATCATTGTTGGTGGAAAGCGCATCATTGACGACTACAACGTCGCCTTGGCTCGCGCCGAAGGTGCTGTCGAGGGCGAGATCGCAGACCCGAATGATCATTTTGTCCCAGGAGAGCCGTACAACAAGAACCAGTACGTTGCGTGGCACGGAGCCAGTGCTGTGTACCACACCAACGTACCGTCAGTGCCAGTTCCCAACGGCAAAATCGAATCTAAGAAACGCAAAGTGAACGTCAATGATATGAACTGGATGTTGGAGCACGCCCGTGAAGCCAGGTACGTAATTACAAACTGATGACATACACTGCTTGAGGTTTACCACGATGCTAATTGCCAATCATACAGCACCTTTAATGCTAGTATCAATGCTATTCGAAAACTTAACAATGCTGGCGTGTACGACATCCACACCAATATCATGCAGTACCCAGTAACAATGCAGCCAACGCGAGCACGCATTGAGCAAGTCGCTCCAGAGGATGAGGAGGCTGCCGCAGGCAGCTCCGTGTTCCCTCCTGTTCCAACCAAGATGGCGCGCAATTTCTTTGTTGCCGACACCTACTTTGAAACATCATCGGCAGGTGTCATCTCAGCATCTGGGGTGGACGGCACAGCGAGCTCGGCCGATTTCCTTGCTTCGTTCCAGGGGCTAAGTACGGTGTCTGATGATATCAAAGATCTTCTGCCTCCGGAGTGTCGTGCCGCGTTTGACAGCGCTGTAGAGAAGGAGACATCATATCGATCACAATGGGGTCCTGAGACTGAACATATGTCCCGCCGGCAGCCTGTTATTGACAAGGCAATTGTACCTTACAGCATGACATAAATGAAAGATGGGCTGTTGACGACGTTGACTCCTCCTGGCGTGTACACATGAACACTGCGGTTATCATCATGGTTCTATAGACATCAGTCAGGGCATTGTTCTCGGTTTTCACAAGGGCAAGATGGAGTTGGCCTGGCACTGGAAGAAGGAAGGCAGTACAGGCGTTGGGTGTCATGGATAAACACTCGGTGTGATTGATCTTTTTTAAGCTGCAGCATCATGGTATCAGTTAAGTATCAAGAGTTTTAATATATGATGCGAAGCATAGAGCCTTGTTTTGTAAAATAGCAGAGACTGGATCGCCAACTGAGTGACTGGTTTGGCTATACTTGATCTTTACTGGCCGCTGTGACTGAAGTGCAGGCAGACTTTTTCTTATGATGGCTATGATGCTCGACTTCAAGCCCTCGGTCCTCTTCGAATCTTGCTTGGTATGGACGGGCGGAGCTTTGCGATACGATAACTTGCATCAACTAGCATCAATGGCCAAAGCCATCGTGCCTTCTTCAGCCGCCAACGATCTTAGGCCGCGCTTCTTTGCCGGCCTCGGCCTCTTTTCTCCTGCAGCATTGCGGCTCCTTGGCACACAAACAGCGGGCCTAAGAAAGAACTTAAAGAAGGAGGCTTTTTCTTCCGTCCCCATCCTCTCGATGCCCCGTTCTGTGCTCTACTAGCCTTTTGGTTTTTTTGATTTTTTTGATTTTTTTTTTTCTTTCTACTTTTTCTTCTTTTGCAGGGTCAGTGATAGGTAGAGTCTTCTCCAAGTCAGTGATAGAGTGGGTTTTCCGTCACCAACCACGTCTTTGGCTGTACATACCCCCACCCTCGCTTGAGAGGTGCCTTTTCCTTCCTCTCGATTCTTCCTGTGTCATGTCATGGGTTTTGCGTAGGTACAGTACAGTAGCTTGGCTGAATGTAGAACAACGGCTTCCCCACACGGATCCAATGATGCAGCCCTTGAGCGTGATTATGATGAAGTGGTGTTGTTTTGTGTCAATCAGTGTTACCAGCGAGTGGCAACTTTGAGGGATGAATTCAGCCGAGAGACAAGAAGGGATCAGGGTCTCGATCGTCGTCCCTTAGCTCAACTTGGTGAACACTTGTGACGCAGGACAGGTTCTGCCTTGAGTCGTTGATGACAGAATGGCTCTATCCGTGTCGATCCAGGACACATCTTGTGTCATACCAAAAATCCGGTATAGGTAAGCATTAGAACTGACAAAGGAAACCCAGTCTACGTGTGACGAACATGTTGCATTTCGGACACATTGTGCTTATCAATATTAAAATTTTCACTATGGAAAACTATGATATCAGTGTTAATCCAGCGGTAGATTTGCTGACCATTGTGGATGATAATTGCCCGCCACATGTTACATAGCTATAGCATTGTATGATAGCTGTGAGATGCCATCAGGTCTTCCTTCACATGGCAAAAGAATAACAAGTTGTAGTTTTCACACTCGCCTCCCACTTATATGGCTGCATGATTTGATGATCACAACCACCGTCTACGGGGAACGGGACCGAATATGCCCGCCATTCGGGATGGTGGCCAGATCTCTTAATGTGTCAAATATTCCATCGACATTGGCCAGATATCGGTATTGCCTCCCAATGACTGCCAGGCATTATCAAGCCCTTCCTGTGTCCGTCAGTAGCGCTGATAAAAATCACCAGTGGTATGCTTTGATATAGGGTAGTATCAGTCACAAGAGGTGTCAGGGCGTACATGGGCATCCAACCCTCCCACGCGGTTGGTAAATAATATCGGAGCTCTTTCCAGAGACCTATGACCTTCGAGGTATGTCTCATTGATATGCAGTTCACACCGCTACACTCGGAGCCACGCCGGTCACGGTTGGAGTTTTCTGGTGAATTTGCTGCTGCAACAACCTCATTCATGATATTAACAGAAGTTGAGGCCAGCTGACATGCCAATGTACCCGCCTTAACCACCAGAAGAGCAGATGAGCTCGACAGTAAAGCGGCCCAGGAGTCAATGGCCTCCAACACGGTCATGCATGCTTACGCACACTCTGTTGACCTAGGTTATATTCGGATGCCAAACTCGAGACATACAGGGACTCGTTCAAGATCCGTCCCTCTGTGGGAACCCTAAACATAACTCCTGCACAACACCGCCCAATGCTCAAAGGCCAAAGCGCTTAGAGGATGAGGGGTCATTTTCCGACATGGCCCATCAGAAAGGTCGTTCCTAGGGCAGACCGAAAAGTGCATAGTTCGCGCGGCAATGAGAAACAAAAGCAACTGTCACGCGAGTGAACATGGTGTTCGTTGCGGTCAAAGGGCGCCAACGGCGATCCAATCCACTGGTCCATGCCCTAAGCGGCAAGGCCAAGCTAGATGAAGCTGTTGGTATCGAAGCGAGTGAGGGTTGATGTTCTGTCAGATTAGTAACGCCGTATGTAACCCGGCGTTGCGGTGTGGTATGATACCTTTTGTGCGTGTTCATTTCCTTGACATCTAACATTTAGCTAAGGTATATCGTGATATCTGCTGGGAAATATTATACGGTTATCCCGTTGAACCGCAGATTCCACGATGAGGAGACGAGACTGCCGAGTTAAAAGATGACCCAAGACCCTGAGAAATCTAGAATGTCCAATCCATTCGAGATTCAAGGTGTCATACCGCATTAGGACTAGAGTCAAAGACTCTACAGACTCGCAAGGGACCTTACAGAGTATCCATCACGATTTAGCTCCGAGCTCAGAGTGGATATGTACGTTAATCGAGCGGCTGCGTTGGTCCCTGCTCGTTAACGTGTTCCACAACGCTTCAACTCTGGCTAGGTATCTGATTTGGTCGATGCCTCAGTGTCGGGAATCGCTGCAGAGGCATAATGGAAACAATGGATCGAAATGATTCTGATAATGTCGCATTAACGGCTCGGGACATCGTGTCCTACTTTCCCCTCCTTATTAACACTAGCTAGATCAGCAAAGACCAGATGCAAGACTGAGCATAAGTGCGCTTTGAAGACCCTGAAATGAAGGGTTGTCATTTTGATGACCCTAATTCGTGAACTACCTAGGACATGGTACTGCAACAAGCAAGCGACCTAAACCTGTTACATCTCGTCCCAAGGTCGTTGATATAGCCTGACTAAGCCAGATATTGTACCACCTGGTCAAGAATATCATACATGATCAGTGATGAACTGGTGATGTTCAGGCAAGAAAGTTATCCTCTAAGGAAAACTGACAGGACCATGACCGTTTCAACCAGCAGACATGAAATTGGATTTGAATCAGCAATTTACCGGCTAACAGCTGTGACGGGGATCCTGATAACAATCGACCAGTTCTGTATTATTTTTGGTCCATTGTGCGTGCAGTGCAGTTCAATATGGGGATCTGCTAGGCACACAACACCGGATTTTTGGAAGCTAACATTCTACAGAACACATGTTTCGTCTCATTACCTCAAGCCACTGGGCAACCTAACCAAGGCGACACGGTTCAAATTGACTGACCAGCGAGCTAATTTCCTGGGGGAACAGCGCTACGTATTGGCTCGTCTGCGTTGCAGTAATTGCTTCCCTGGTCAGTGGACCCAAATCTCCCAGAGCAGGGCTTGGGGTGCTCGGGTTGTGGTATTGGCTGAGGACAACAGCGGTGAACAGCACGTACGTCTCTATTCACCACGCACCCACTCTAGTGCAGCGTCGAACAAGTTGTCGATGTGCTGGTAGGCTAGACGGCGGCCAAGACGGCGTGGCAGAAAGGGGTTTGTGGCCTAGATGCGTGCACCGCGCTTGATTGACACGGCGTCAGTGGTGGATCTGAGGCATTTCCCTCCGCATTCCTAGGCTAGAAAGTCCATTCGGCCCAAGCAAAGCTCGATACATGTTCTGGTGTGCGAGCTTTCAAGGAGGTGCAGAAGAGTGGTTGGGAGTTGCAAGTGAATACGGTTAAGTACAGTACTGTACACGTGGAGGCAGGTACCTAGCACCCTCATTCATAGTAGTGATTCGCCAAGTAGCAATTGTTTACTTCCAAGTCGACGTGCTGAGCTGGTGAAGTACCGTATCTGGAGGTTTGTGTGTTCAAAAGTCGAAATTTGGCTGAGGTCGATCAGGAAACAGATCGAATGCTGGCCAACGCTCCCAGTAATGTTCTTTGAGTATGACCAGCACGGCACTACACCCAAACCCGTTACACGATGGCTTAGACTTGGAGCTTTCGAGATCGGCTATGCTCAAAAGGCTGATGGGTCACTCAAAAGAAGAAGTGAAAAGAAGAAAAAAAAAGAGAGAAAAAAGACCTTGGCCCACTGACTTGCTGGACAGCTCCTGACTTGCATGTTAGTGGCCCCGAGAACAGTGACTTTTTGTGATCGACGACGAAGGGAATCCCTGCAGGTAGCGGTATTTTCGTACCTGGGCTCCGGGGCCCTTCTCTTGGGAAAGCGATTGAAGTGTCTGCGAAGTGAGTCAAATGGTTTCTGGAAGCACACCTCAACAGGCAGAGAGAGTGGGCCATCCTGAACTTGCTACATGAGCCGACCAACCAAATATCCAGTGTAGACAGCCTGAACAAGTTAACAATCACACTCAGGCATGACTGAGGCATACGACGAAACAAGGCGTTTCATGCTCTGCCACTGTGTTTTTGTTGATTATTGTTGATTATTGTTGTTGTTGTTGTTGTTGTTGTTGTGGTTGTTATTGTTGTTGTTGATACTTCCCATTGCTTCTGTTATCCATAGTGTCATCTTGTTGCATTTTAATTTGAACAAAGTAATAAAACACGGGACCCGAAGCGTCTCATAATAAGTAGGTACCGAATAAGATAAGGTACGGTACGGTATAGTACAATACTGTACGTGGGTAATGCCGTTGGTAATTACTGCGCCTTGTGGAAAGCAAACATGTAGACTACCGCCTGAATGCTCGGTATTAAACCGTGTGTGAGCAAAGTCAGAGAAGGCCAAATTTGGATTTGATCGGCACGAGATGAAGCTGGTGATGACGATGGACGGCAAGGACTTCCTCCAATCTGGAGAGACATTGGCAAATGAGGGAAAGCACGCACATGCAAGATCAGTCAGTGGCCACGCAGAAATTTCTGGCGCTTCCTTTTCCTGGGCCTTCTCCTGCCTGCTCTGCTGCAACTGCAAGTAGTGACGGTTTAAGCCACAAGCATAAGGAGCAGGAGCTAGAGAAGGAGATGGGAGGAGCACATGAGGATAAAAGTGCAAGGCTGGCAGGAACCTTCCATGCTAGTGACGTCTCTCCCAACCTATGCAATGCAATCCAACCACCCCAAGCGTGGCAAGCAAGTGCAGTGCACCTTAAGCACTTAACTCCGAGCTGCCAGCGACCCCTTGGCACTTTCATGTTTGATAGTTAAAATACGGCAACAATAATTGGCCTGGAACAATTGCTAAGGCACTCTTGGCTCAAGTGTGTAGCGAAAACCGTCCTCAAGCTTCCGATGCTCTCAAAGCCTAAGTCATACGAAAATGAGAACCACGAGGCTAGGTAGTAACGTGGGCCCCTGGAACTAATTTCAATGTGAGGATAAAGGAAAATAGCAACTTACGCAAGAACATCACATAGTAGGCTATCTTTGGATAGTCTCCAGCTTCCATATACCAGAACAGCCAAGATCGAGAGCCCAACAGATGTCTTTTTTTTTTTCTTCCCCTCCCTTCTTCCCACTCTTCTCTTCCCATCAATCGATGTCAATGTCAAGGACCCATCAAACCGTCACAACAATAGTGGAGGACCTCGCCTCTCTCCGAGAGATGACCCCCAATGGCTCGGATCAGGTGAGGGCTTACTTTACAGTACGAGTCGCCATGCCAGAAATAGCGTCCACTGCCGCCTCGGAGTCCACGCCAGCCCATTAGGAAGGGGATGGTGCTTGCTAGGGGGTGCAGGCAAAAAAAAAAAAAAAAACATGGAATCCTTCAATGAGACGAAGGGGTATGTACCCTGTACAAAACGTTAATTGAACATTAAAAAAAGATATCTCCTTGACATTGATCATTGCAAGACTATTATTATATGATTCTAAATCAGAATATATCTTGAAGCGGGATCTATTGGCTCTGGACTTTTACCGTGTACCGTAGTTCAAAGATACCGTACTAACAATTATACCTGCTTTGGTATTTTGAATAGCAATGAGATGCATAGGAGGCAAAGCAGCGTGATTGCAGCATGTCATGTATGTATGTACCTGGACATGCCCGAAATGCATCACGATATTATAAGAGTGGCAGAGATTGTTGATCTGCGAGAAGTACTCTCGTCATCATGGCAAGATGCAGTCGATGAACAGCGAGCATCACGTCCAGATCAGGGCACTCAGATCCTAATGTCGGCCTTCTCATCCTCTTCATCGAACTGCGTGAATGATACCCTGGAACAGCCACTGAACCGACATTGGCTGACAAGGCTCTGTGGACCACTCTCGTCTGAAGCGGCGCTAGGGTGCCCAAGTCGAACAAGTCAAGGAAGCGTGGAACCACTGAGACGGACGACTAGGCATGTACCTGGCTGCCTTTGAGGGTGATGAACCCTTCTTGCACCGAAGACTCCGAATTTCCGGCCTAACTAGTAGTTCCATTCTTCAACATTCAACACATGCAGGTAGGAGTAGTTGTCCTTTGCCACGGCTTGCATTTCGTCTTTTATCTCGGGGAAACTGCTGAAAGAGAGTTACCTTTAAGCGTAGGCAAGCCTTTGGAGACCTGAGTGACTGACTAGCTGATTTGATGGCAGAATAAATGAATGACTGACTGGCTTTGATAGAGGCGGGTAATACATATTAGTTGCTGTACTTTACGCGGCTAGGTAATGGGTAGGTATTGTAGGTGAAGCAGGTTGACGCACGACCACGGTGGAAGTGGTGGTAATGACCTGGGGGCTATCAGACAGGCAGCCTTCTGCTTGGTCAGTTTGAACTTTGATGAAAGAAGCAGACCCACTCATGGTTCTGCTGGGTTTCTCACGCATCCCATCCACCCATGTCCCTGTCCCGTCTCCGTTCGAGGAGTGTGCCACTTTTAGTCTCTTTTGACTGGGGCTCCCTTGAAATTCCAACCGTCATTCGCTACATGTGTCAGCCTGTTGATACAGACTTTTTCTTCCCTGTCGACGAGAAGGTATGTATTTCTAAGCCGCTCTCGTCTGCCAAAGAGTACTTCCAGTCTTGCTCGATGACTCTTGGCCCCACTTTAAAGCAAAAGAAAACTGCCCGCCCTGGCTACCTGCGGAGAGGGTCCTTGATCTTTGAGTCTTCCATATGAACTGGCTTTTTCTCGACAAGAATTCATTCGTTGATGACCCGATTGACCCCGGTTTTATTTCTTGCTGCTCCACGCCCGCCGCCGTCACTTGTTGCTCCGTGCGTGGTGAGGTGAGGTGCATCGCCCGGGGCTTCTGCTGTAGGCTAGGTCCATAGGATAGGGTAGGGTAGGGTCGGGGGTCCCAGGGATCCATCCACCCATTTCGAGTCCACTCAGATGACTCCTCATCAAGGAAGAAAAAACTGGTTGGATGGGATTGGATTGGACGAGGGCCTGGGGGGACCTGGCAACTGTCGGGCACTGCTACGCTGCACGTTGACGCTGGGCTTGGCTACGTACCGCAGCCGTTACTGCTACGGCCATTTTGGGTGTTAGACCAAAGAACCTCGGCGTACTCGTACTCCCGCCTTCACTGATACTGGTCCATCGGTACTAGGCTAGGGCACGCAGGCACGGTACCTACTGTACATAGTACCTCTCTAGGCGACTTCCATCCCATTAATTCACGCTCGCTGCAACAGTGGAGGAACGAACACCCGACCTGGGCTGCCAACTGACCAGGACCTGAAGTCCGCCACGCCCACCTCCACACTAAATTGCCCGCACACTGGGCTCCATTGCTGCACACTCTCTGCACCCGCTACCTATGCCTGCGCGCATTGGACCAGTCAAGTCCAGCACTGCATCATCCCCCATCCCCCATCCCCATCTCTCCATCTTGCCATCCTTCCATCCAACCTTTCCTAACCCTGGGCTGTCCGGGCTCTTGCTTCTTCTTTCATCCTCTTCCACCCTCAGCATCCTTTCTTTTTCTTCCCCTTCCTTCACCCTCCTCACCTCACCTCACCTCACCTCTACTTCTCTACCTCTTCCTCCTCCACGATAGAAACCGAACTCTCCCAACTCCTAGATAATTATCAGTCTGCAGGCCTTCATTTGGTTTGTCGACTTTAGGGTTCTGGTACTTTTCTCGCGCGAGTTTCTCTTTGCCCTGTCCGTGTCTACCCAGCCCGCTGCTGCAGTAGACTCGAGCTGCATACTCCGAAAGTTCTTGAACCATAAACATCAACAATCTTTGGACTTGTGGTTTTTAGGGTTCCCTCCCTCTACCTTTACGCTTTCCTTGCCTCCCCCCCCAGACGACTGTCTTCTCTCTCTTTGGTGAGTTTCAACTCTATTCTTGATTTCATCCTGATCCATCGACAATTGTGGTCTTGCTCTGTTCAATCGATCGACAACATTCGCGTGCATATCTTCGGTTTCTCTTCCGCTCGCTCTTGCCTGTCTATCCTTTTTCTTCTCTTGCTGCCGACACACTCGCAACCCAATCAACGAGTACCGCGACCACACGGCTTCGATCTCGCTTTCGATTCCGACGACAACAGACAACATGACCACACTCTTGCGATAATCATAGCGAATCTGGTCAAGACCTCCAACTAACTTCCCGACCTAGACTGCTTGGATTTGAGACTCACCGGGTTTCCTATATACCATCGACATTGATTTCATCGCCATTCACGACAAAAGCTTTCTTTTCTGGTCCCAATAGGTAGACCATCCGCAAGTCATATCGAATCATAACGATTCGCCTATATACGTTTTTCCGTACCTTGACGTTCAACCCACGATACAAGGTGCTTCAGTAAATGGCCCGAAGCGCCTACTGATTCCTAGTCGATTTATCATCGACCCAGCCTCGAATCACTTTTGCGTTCACGCCCACAGGACCGTCTTAACTGTGGTATAAACCCACAGTTTAATTTCACGGCCCGTCGATTCGCTTCATCTTCCGACAAAGGTCGCGTTCGATCTTCGTCGGCCCCATCTCCAATCTTCCATCATGCCCGGAGGCGTGTGTGCCGTCCTCGACTATGAGGTCGACATGATGTCCGAGTACGTTGCTGAGATGGCCACTCGCGTTGTCACACCTGAGGCTGCTGTGACCTCGCCCTTCCGCAAGTTCGTGTCTCAGATCCTCACCTCGACACGACTGCCCAGCACCACCATCCTCCTTGGAATGAACTATCTCGCCAAGAGGATCAACACCTTGAAGGGACAGGGTCCCTACAAGGCTTCCGAGGGTCAGGTCTGGCGTTACTTGACTGTCTCTCTGCTTCTGGGAAGCAAGTTCCTCGACGACAACACCTTCCAGAACCGCTCCTGGTCCGAGGTAAGCGGTATCGCCGTGTCTGAGCTCAACTCGCTTGAGTTTGAGTGGGTCGAGTCCATGGGCTGGCGCCTCTATGTCAACCTTGACATGAGCAAGGACTACCAGGCTTGGCTCGAGAATTGGCGTGACTGGCAGGATATGAAGAAGCGACAGGTCGCCCAGGCCAGCCGTGAGAGGCTTGCATCTGTTCCTGCTATTGACACCGATATCGCCAGGTACTCTGGCCACCGCCAGTCTCCTCAATCGCGTTACCTCCAGGAACAGGTTGCCGAATACGAGCGCTACCAGGCTATGAAGACGCAGCAACAGAGCTACCGCCCTCGCGAATCCGGCTGGGGTCACACTTCTTGGGGAGCTCCTCTCACTCCTCCCGACTCTGGTTATGGAACTCCAGACTACGCTATGTCCGCTACTTCGAGCAATGACCGCTATAACGAGTGGTTTTCTCAGGCCGCCGCACAATACGCCAACCGATACCCCCAACCCCCTGCTCATAGCACATTCTATCCCAACTCGCGCCACAACTCCTACAGTGGACATTACCACTACTCACAAAACATGTGGGAGCATGGTCTTGCTGAGTGCAGCTGCGCTGGCTGTGTTGATCCCATGAAGCAGCAGGTTCCCTATTTCGTGCCTCACGGCTATAGCCAACCCGTCATGGGCTAAAGTTTTCACAAAAAAATGTCCTACATAATGCCTCTGATCGAGGGCGGTTCGATCTTGGAAAGAAGAAAAAAGTTTTTAAAAGGTTTCATTTTTACGGCCACGATTTTCCTTACTACACGCATCCCGAGAACGATAAATTCGCATTCAGATACCCCAGGCACGACAAAATTGTTCACAAGATGACCTTTTCGGCGGATCATTCTCAGGATTTCTACTACAGCCATGACTGGAAGACACGACCCGGTCAGCCTTTGCAATGCTCTTTTCGAGTCAACAAGGCTTATCGTTTCCTGGTCATGCCCAGACACAATGGCATTTTCCTTATCATTTTTCTTTTGGTTATACGTTCTGTAATGGTCACACTCGGCGTACGGCTTTATCATTTTACACTACACGGTTCAGGTTCGATAGACTTGCAGTTTACAGTTTCCATCGGCACTCGTGCTCAGCAGCTTTCACATATTTGCCAGTCACCACGGCACTGACGTCGGTCTCGATGCTGGCAGAAAACGACGAAAACTTCAGCGCAACACATCCTACTATAGATGGCGATTTGGTAGCGTTACACTCCTGCCTCTCGCTTGGACATTGCACTCTGTGGTAAACACAGGATGGCACACAAGGTCACAATCTACTTTGACCATTTCTTACCGATGTTCTCACGTCTATGCACAAATCAACGAAACTTGATTCGAAGCAAGTATGATTCGTCACTGCTCAATGAGCTAAGCGGCATAGACTTTTCGAGAACGGTATATATCTCGCTTTTTCTTCTTTTCTTCTTCTTTTTTTTTTTTTTTTTTTTTTTGTTGTTATTGTAAGTGGCAGATATGGATTTTGACCACAGGAAACGGGTTCACATGACGGGTTTATGCATTTCAACCAGCGGGTAAAACAAGGGATTTGGATTGATCGGCTGATCATCGGTTTGATATTATATTCTTGTTTTTTTTCTTACTCACCGGCGTGTCGGTACTGACATGGACTCGTCAATGTCAGTGTGCCTACCGTCAGAGGAATGGGGCGTTGCGCTCTTGACTTTTGCTTTGCACAGGGTTCGGTGTCAGGCACTGGCAGGTTAACTTCAACATGATGTTGAAGCCGCTGCTTTCCATCGCGTCGGCTTAATGAAATCATTACAACGCCGAATTTGTTTTTGCTATCACATCTTTTCTTTTTCACGACTTGGGACGATTCTCACGGAACATTTGAACAACATTCAAGGGCACGGAACGATGCAGTCTACAAACATTAGCTGCTTTGAATCTTCATACCACGCACGATTCAACAAACCCGATGTATTTTTCAGCTCTTGAAAGCTGTTTTTAGGTAGTTGGCTTTTGTGTACTTTGTGCGCAAATAAAAAAGGTGTTCGAAGCATTATTTATTGCTCTTGTGCATGCAATGGGTTGGACAAGTTGATTTGCATGAAGGTGGACTTGTAACATAGTTGAGGTAGGTGTTGAAGTAGAACACACGAGGTTGTCTGGCTCTATCTTCTGCAAGAAGTCTCTTGCCTATAGTTTTGCTCAAACAATAAGAATAACATTGCAAAACCTTATATCACATCTTGCCATCTCTCTGATTTCGTTTTCGGTGAACTTGTTAGTTAGCCATTTTCATGAGTCAACTTGATCTGCTCGCGGTAGATTATCGGGTGGGTCGTCGGTACATTTAAGGGAATGCTTGAGTTGAACGAAGATTCATCTTTGTTTTCTTCGTACATCGATCTCGACACCCTTGGCAGTAACTTGATACTTCCACCTTCTGAGTCTGTGACGCCACGACCCATTCCTACATCAAACCATGTCCAACCGCTTTGTGTCTGCGGGCAAAATTGGCTCGTCCGGAGAGACACTCACAGAGGCGAAGAGTACAGAATCAAGCGCAGACAGGCAGCCTCTTCACAGCTCTGTAAAATCCAAGGAATGGGAAGCAGTCCAGGAACAGCTGGAAGCCGAAAGAAAAAGACGTGAAGAGCAACGCATCAAGTCGGCCACGGGTGAGGGTGAAAAGAGCTTATACGACGTACTCCAGGCAAACAAAGGTTGGCTTTCTTTCCAAGACATGATATCATACTTAATGATTGACATGAAACAACAGCGGCGAAGCAAGCGGAGTTTGAAGAGCAGACGAAACTACGTAACCAGTTCCGCGCGCTGGACGAGGATGAAATAGAGTTCTTGGACGAGATACGCGCAACCAAGCGCGCTGAAGAGGAACGCGTGAAGCGGGAGACAGAGGAGGGTTTAAAAACATTTCGCGAGCGGCAAAAGGGCGATACTGCTCAGGATGAACCTGCTAATGCTCAAGAAGTAGACGAATCGTGGGAGATTGGCCGCAAGCGGAAGCGTAATAAGGAGAAGGAAGTCAAGGGTTTAAGGCGCAAGGTCAGCGCTGCAGACGAGACTGGCAAGCAAGATCTGGAGCCAGCAGAAACCACAGAACAGGATGGAAAAAAGGAGAAGCCCAAAGTTACAGCTCAGACAGCCTCGAAGCCGCCTGAAAAGAAGGGTCTGGGGTTGGTGAGTTATGGGAGTGACTCCGATGATGATTGAAGATACCGTGAAAACTTATTGAACACCGATGCCCCTATAACCGGAGGGAGTTGATATATTGGGATTGTTGAACACAGCAGATCATGAACAAATACCGTCCCACGCTCTATCATAGACGCAAAACAGATCCTGCCTTCGCCTACCCAGGTATAATATAGATAGATAGATACATACATACATATAGTCCCTTGATCATAAGATAGTACTCCCCCTAAGAGTGATTGTAATGATAATAATAATACAGAAAACTACACAGCGGTATCTCTAAACCGCGCTCCTTTTCATATCTCACAAATACAACGCCTTCTTTTATTCATCGCTGTCCACGTTGCCAACGTTAGGTCGCATGGGCTTGGCGGTCACTGATTCAACAGTCCAGTTCCACAAGCTGCGGAAGCTTCCCTTGATCCAACCTTCAACCTCGGCCTCGGAGACCTTGACTTGCGCGGCGCGAGCCTCAACCTCAGGGGTCATCTCGAAACGTCGCATGCGCTGTGCTAAACGAGGGTCGATAACAATGGGTGCAGGCCAGATCTTTTCCTTGGGAGGCTCGACAGGAGTGGTCGCAGCGTTGTCGTCATCCTTCTTGGCGGGCTCCTCGGTCTTCCACACTGACTTGACCCAGTCATTCTCCTCGTGCTTGAGGACGAGCTGCTGCTCGTACTGACCGTCGGCCTCGCGCCATTCACGAGAAGAGGCGGCGAAGCACACGGCGGCGACTTCGCGACCGATCTCGTCGGCAAGCTTGCGGCGATTGAAGAAGCGGTTCAGACGAACGAGAGTATGACGGAAGCCGAGGCGGTGGGGGAGAGGAATGGGGTTTGAAGGAGAGAATTCGGCGGGAATTTGGGCAGGGAGACTGGCGCGAGAGTAGTCGGCGGTGGTGTTGTAAGGAACTGGTTGGGGCGGTCGCTCGGGCTTCTTCTCTTCCTCCTTCTTCTCCTCCTTAAGCTCGTCCTTCTTCTCTTCAGTTTGTTCGCCTTCAACCTTGGGGGTCTCAGCAACTGGCTCGATAGTCGCAGGTTTTATCTCTGTCTCGGGCTTCGCAGGAGGGTCGAGTGGGCCGAGCCAGCCTTCGTGTATACCTCTCATATACTCCTTCCACGTATGTAAGCCGAAGATGATATCGCCCTTGACGCCCTCATATTCTGGTATGTTGTTCTTCTTTCTCAAGGCCGCTGTTATGGCCTCGTCTGTTTGTAGGTCCTCCTCGGTTGGTCGCTCATGCTGCCTTCTTTCCCGACGAATCTTCTCTGCCACAGCGGCTCTCACATCGCCCTGTTGTCGTCCCTGGACGAACTCCCAATCAAGGCCAGAGGCGGCCAGAACCGGCTTCGCATACTCGATAAAGTGGTCCTGCGCAACACGCAGACCGTCTCCAGGGGGCGCCTCGAGGTAGATTGTCAGCTTGCGAGGAAGATGGCTCGCTGAGGGGATTAAATCGGTTGCAAGAGGAGCGACGACATGCTTCCACTTGGCTGTGGCCCTTTTCTTCTCGCGCTTGTCGTAGATAATAGCCGCTGAAATGGAACCAGTGATGGCCCAGAAAATGAGCCAGTTTCGTGACGGGAGTTTTCGAGGAAGATTTGGCAGGCCCATCATTCGAAGAGCTGGATTCTGTTTCGGTTTAGGACTGGGGGCTTTGTATGTTGCGCCGGTGCCAGCAGCAGGCTGCTGCGCTGGGGGATTAGGGTCGGCCATTGTACGTAGATATTATGACACCTTTAACTGAAAAGATTGGAAAGCTCGAGATGTTGGTCGCCGAGGCCTTCGAACCGTATGAACCGCGGGGCAGCAAGCGTCTTGGTATCGGCCTTGCCGTTTAGTTCGGACCGCTGGAAGAAAAAAAACGGCGATAAGCAGCTCCGATAAGGTCCGGAGGTCGGAATGGAAATACTTTGGCTCCGGGGTATTGACATGATGATGGATGAAGGAATAGTCACTCTCAATGACTGAAGACTATGATGATTCTGTGATTCCTTCATAAAAAAACTCAAGATACCAGATTGGTGGAATCAATTTAGTGTCTATTGTACCAGGCTTGTTCTGTAGTATCTGGTAACCTCACTACCTTAGTACTATGCATTCATTACCTTCTGTCTGAGTTCTAGAAACAGCCGACAAAGGTCGTTTATACATACCAGGTTGGACTTCAATCTGGTGGCTACCTATATACCTTAGCAGGCATTTAATATTATTTTTCTGCCCGGACTCTTGGTGGTTACTATCACGATTAGATATCCGCACACTGGCAGTAGGCCTGAAAGCCAACGTGAATTGAGCATGCGACCATTGATTATGCCGGTATTGCAACAGTGCTCTCGACGTTCTTAAGTGATTCAAGGATCCCTTGCGAATTGCCATGTGGGAAGCGCAAGCGACAGTTAGATGTCACAGAAGCCGAGCCGAACATGGGTAAGCTCCATCTGCAATTGCTTCAGGGTTGTATTAATAAAACACAAATGTTATCCGAAATGATCTAAGTAATTGGATATCTCAGGATACAGATGACATGTCGTCAGAGTTCATCTACCTACAACAGTCCAGGATGGCTAGAGGCTAAAAAAACTTGGAAGTTAAACCTGTCGATGCCCAAGGGTTGGAAAGGGGAGAGGACCCTGCGACATGCAAGTGACAGGTTCACCTGAGGCTCAGGAATAATAGAGTAGAGTGATTACTATAACAGCATGTGCTGTGCTACAGGACGTGCGTGCATAGCCGTCCGTACAACAACCTAACATCCAGTCTGGGGAAACACGGCGGACAGGGATTCGGCCCCTGAGAGATCTCCAGTACAGCAAAGCAAAGCAAAGTAAGGGCAAGCCCAAAAGCAAATTTACAGACGCGCTACAGAATATAAGAACTGGTGCCAATAATAGAGATGAGAACATAGAGAGAAACCAGACGATGGTCAGTTCACGATCGATTCACCACCAACACCGCTTGCCGGTGCCGAGCTAGCTTGGGACGAAGACGTAGTCAGGAGTTGCATATTAATTGAGATGCAGTAAGTACCAGTAGGTAATCTTCTAGAATTTGAGATCAGACAGCGAAGAACATGGATGCCAATTAGTCAGGTAATCAATGTACGCAGCATAATATAATGATACAACACCATGAGAAGATCTTGATTCAAACAAATCAAAACCCAATGATCCTAGAAAAACGAAATGTCAAATGCTATGAACCTCGTTCTCATTTAGATTGGGTGGGTTCAAAGTAGCCGCTGTAGCATATCGCTAGAAACATGGATCCAATGCTCAGTAACTCTCCTAAGAGGTGACAGAAAAGTTAAGCCTCTAAGCTTCAAGGTGCAAAAATAAGTAAAACAAAAGAGTGCTCAAAAATGACATAAACTGACACACTAATTTCTTCTCTTATGCTTTCAGTACTCTACAGTATAAGCTGCTAATCGTAGGTAGGTGACCTCCATTAGCTAAACTGCCCCGGTCCAGGCCGCCCAGCCTAAGGTGCCCCCTCTTAGCTGCCCGGCTGCCAACTGTCAACCACAGCCCAAAACCAATGGAAACGTTTCATGCTTTGGACTTTTGCCTCCTCAAGGATGGATGATAATTAGATCCTTGCGAGTTCGACTCAGTGCAGTGCAGCAATAGCACCATCTACCGTCACTGACCAAGTAGACCACCAGTATTACCAACTTGGGCTAGATACAGTAGGTACCTTCAGTAGGTTGGATACTGATACATGCGCCTGCAGAAACATGCCCCTACACTTTCACCTGTTTTTCCAATTTTCTATCCGTTCATCTAATCTGAGACCATTCACCGTGCGCTGGTTTCTAGCTGGAGCTCGTTCTCTTTATGCTCCGCCAGAAGTGGTTCTGGTACTACCTACTAGTCATACCTTACTTCACCTCGAGGTGCTAGTACTTGCCTTCCATCATCCTAGGCACAGCACAATAGCTTTAGGAGGTACTTACCAATTAACCTAGTCCAGTCCCGCGCGCCGCCCCTCGCTCTCCCCTCCACAAGCCCCTGGACTGGACCCTCCCCTGAAACCTGTCCGCCATCTCGACTCCCACCTGGCAGTCTTGATCCGATTCTTTTCACCTTTACTTTCGTTGTTTTCAGACGGTATTACGGCGAAACGAGGCAATAGAGACGCCGCAATCAGACAAGATGGATCCTAACAACAGTAACAATCGCCTCTATCTCAACTTTGGCAATGGCAACGATCGTTTGACCGCCTCGGACAGGGCCGCCTATCCCACTACACCTTCGACCTTTCCCCAGCCCGTCTTCCCTTCAGCATCTGGTCAACAGCCTGGTGGACTGCAGCCTCAACAGCAGCAGCAACAGCAGCAGTTCGCCGGTGGTTATGCGCCTCAGGGCTACTTTAATCAGAACCAATATGCCCAGTATGGAGGCCAGCAACAGCAGCAGCTGAACGATTATCAGCAGGGCGCTGGGTACCAACCACGATCCAACACACCGGGCACCAACGATCCCAACACTGGTCTCGCCCATCAGTTTTCTCACCAGAACCTTGGTGGCGCTGCTCGAGGGCAGGCTTATGCTCGAGGTCCCTCGCCGGGCCAGCGTCCCAGAACCGCTGGCAGTTCAGGACAGCAGCCTGGCTACAACTACATGAACGCCCCTCCCATGCCTACCCAATCTTCCGCCCCCGGCGAAGAATTCCAACGAGCACCTGAGCGAAACCCCGATAGATATGGCACCAACGCCAACAGCAACCAGAAGAAGTGCTCCCAGCTTGCTGCCGACTTTTTCAAGGATAGTGTCAAGAGAGCACGCGAGCGCAACCAAAGGTATGGAGCAGTAACACAAGTTCTAACGTCGCTTTCATGAGTGTGTAGCTAACTCGCGACAACCCAACAGACAGAGCGAACTTGAGCAGAAGCTTCAGGATCCTACCCAGGGCGCGGCTAGACGCGAGCAGCTCTGGTCCACCGCTGGCAGGAAAGAAGGCCAATACTTGCGTTTCCTGCGTACCAAGGACAAGCCCGAGAACTATAACACCGTCAAGATCATCGGAAAGGGTGCTTTCGGAGAGGTCAAACTTGTGCAGAAGAAGGGAGATGGCAAGGTTTATGCCATGAAGTCGCTCATCAAGACAGAAATGTTCAAGAAGGACCAGCTTGCTCACGTCCGATCAGAACGAGACATTCTCGCCGAGTCAGACAGTCCATGGGTTGTCAAGCTATACACCACATTCCAGGACTCGTACTTCCTGTACATGCTAATGGAGTTCTTGCCCGGTGGAGATCTCATGACGATGCTGATCAAGTACGAAATCTTCTCCGAAGATATTACTCGCTTCTACATTGCAGAGATCGTTCTTGCCATTGAAGCTGTGCACAAGCTAGGCTTCATCCATCGGTATGTACTACATTGCGTTCCCCTCTGCACTCCCTGAAACCTGTCTAACTCTGAAACAGTGACATCAAGCCCGACAACATTCTTCTTGACCGAGGCGGTCACGTCAAGCTTACCGATTTCGGTCTGTCAACAGGTTTCCACAGACTTCACGACAACAACTATTACCAGCAGCTCCTTCAGGGGCGATCTAACAAGCCGCGCGACCGTAACTCTGTTGCTATTGATCAGATTAACCTTACGGTCAGCAACCGATCCCAGATCAACGACTGGCGACGATCCCGAAGACTGATGGCCTACTCAACTGTCGGAACTCCTGACTACATCGCCCCCGAGATCTTCACTGGCCACGGCTACACCTTCGACTGCGATTGGTGGTCCCTGGGTACCATCATGTTCGAGTGTCTGGTTGGCTGGCCCCCATTCTGTGCCGAGGATAGCCATGACACCTACCGCAAGATCGTGAACTGGAGACAAACTCTCTACTTCCCCGATGACATAACACTCGGCACTGATGCGGAGCACCTGATCCGAAGGTAAGACACCTGTTGTAACAAGATGAATGATTCAACCGCTAACATTAAGCAGCATGGTCTGTAACACAGAGAACCGTCTTGGCCGTGGTGGTGCGCATGAGATTAAGAGCCATGCTTTCTTCCGTGGCGTCGAGTTTGACAGCCTGCGCCGCATTCGCGCACCTTTCGAGCCTCGCCTGACTTCCAACATTGACACTACCTACTTCCCGACCGACGAGATTGATCAGACTGATAATGCTACTGTCCTCAAGGCTCAAGCCATTCAATCAGGCCGACAGGTTGAGGAGTCACCGGAGATGAGCTTGCCCTTCATTGGCTACACATTCAAGCGGTTTGATAACAACTTCCGATAAATGCAATTGAATATCCCGGTCGCGAAACGGCTTCATTCACGAAATAGGCTCACTTTTGTGGATGGGTTTCTCCTGGCTACCACTGGAATAGGGGTGGCAAACTGCACGAGCACAAACATGTCGGCGATCGAGCAGCTGTTTGTGGCATGATGAGACCAAGCGACTATTGTATAGCAAGGCCTGGCCTTTGTTATTGATCTTTCGGCTGTTTCGACACATCTTTTGATGGTGCTAGGATTGCAGGACAAGTCTAGAGGGAATGCATACAAACGGGGGTTTAAGATGGTTACAGCCTGCAATTTGCATTATAGGGGATCATGTAACAAAATATGAGATTTCAGACATTGCCATACGAGTCAATAATAATCAACAGAACCAAAAGCGGCGTTTGAGCAAAATGTATTGTCACTTCCTGCAGGAAGTTATTTTCTAATTGACGGTCTATTCATTGTCTGAGAGACCTCGCTGAGAGGCCTCGCATAGCGACCCTAATTTATGAAGTTCTGACAATCCAACATAACGAACAGCATTTGTTCATATACTGCACCAAAACAACTCTTTATGCTGCTTGCCCTTAATTTGATGCAAACCCTGCGTCATTATTTGAAAAACCTTGAACGCCGTGCCGTGACCAGAAATCCCCCATCTTGACTCCCAATGTGCAAATGACCACATGAGAGGGTATATAAGTACGTATCATTACCTCCGCGCTGCCAGTCCAGGAGCGGCATTGAAGCGCTCCTCCCGCTCTGTCATAAACATAACCTGAATCCAATACTCCTTGGCATCCGGGTCCCAAAAGGCAAACTGTTTGTCCTCACGCTTGTCGAGCTCACGCGCTGGAATCTTGAAACCGACTGTCTCGTAGGGCTCGGCAGCGACGAGTAGGTACTGGAAGTTCTTGTCGGGCTCCTCGACGTGCTGAGTGAAGGCATTCATGACTTGCCACTTGGGCGATGTCTCGGGTGTTGCGTCAGGATATTGGAGCTGGAAGAGCAGACCCTGCTGTCGAGAAACCGGGTCGCGAATCTTTGTGATCTTGTATCCTGGACGACCAATCTTGACGACATTGCGACGTTGCGCAAAACCCGCGCCCGTGACGCCGATGGGCAGGCCAGTAGCTGGGTCAACAGCTCCCTGGCGGCCCTCCTTCTGCTCGCGGGCAGCGCGACGGGCGAGGTTGGTCTGATGCTTCTTTCCTTGAGTATGAGCGAGATAAGAGCCGTCGTTTTGGTGAACAGTAAGGCACAGGCGGCACTCGAAGGATCCGACGTGGTTCTTGAAGAAGTAAGGGTCCTTGTCGAGGTCGATGGTCTCGAGGGCGAGCTTGCGAAGACGTTCGCGACGGTCCGCGTTTGTGGCGGACTGAGAGGCGACACCACCACCGCCGAATTTTGAGCCGGCGCGGTTTTGGAAATCCATCGTGGAGAAGTGGCTGCGATGATGCGGGGATGGGTATTAAAGGAGTTCGAGGTTGAGGTCGATTTGCGCGAAGCTGAGATGGAAAGAAAAGCGCGGTTGTATGCGTAAAGTATGGGTATACTATTAAGTTGGATTGAGCTACTGAGAAAGAATAATATGGAGACTCTGAGATGCGCTAGACCAATCAACGCTCAGAATCGTGTACTTCAATGAACCTCGATAAATGCTTCGATTCGATTATAAATCTTCAATGTGAGACAGTATAAGGACCAAATCTTGAACTTCTCAAAAGGGTAATGGGATTCAAAGTATAGCTATTGTTTCTAGAGCTTCACAAGATCTGCATGCTTGGACACCCATGCCTCAACACAGTTGACAAACCTATCAAACTCAGCGGCCGGTGTCCCGAGCACCAGAGCAATGAATCCTCTACGCACAATCCAAAATCCTTCCTCCATCATCTCAAACCAAAAGAGATCTCTCAAAGCGTCGATTTCTTCAACCTCTCCAGATCGCTCAATCGTGCGATCGCCGTGCGTGGTGAAATGAACCCCCATGATTGTACCAACACCAGTGAAAACTACTCTTGTAGCCTCTGTTACTGCATTCAGCCGTTCCCTCAGCTCGTCGCCGGATTTCGTAAACTGTGCTGCGACTTCAGGCGTGTAGATCTTGGTTAAGCCAGCATGTCCAGCGTGCGTCACCAGAGTGTTG
Organism: Fusarium brachygibbosum; assembly: GCA_018886245.1. NCBI lineage: Eukaryota > Fungi > Ascomycota > Sordariomycetes > Hypocreales > Nectriaceae > Fusarium > Fusarium brachygibbosum. Next base: position 2,248,030 of record MU249524.1, read on the forward strand.
TTGTTGAAAGTGCCCGAATGGGAGAGAGCATTTGGAGATCGAGGATCGAAGGCTGCCATGATATCCGCCCTGCCGCCGAAAGCACCGAAAGCGAGACCTCCGCCGAGATATTTGCCAAAAGTTTTAAGATCTGGCTTGAGACCTCTTAATTCTGAAATACCTCCCCCAGAAAGACGGGATGTCATGACTTCGTCCACGATGAACAAGACGCCAGCCTACCTCGCGTCAGTACTAATGTAGCATGGAACATAAGTAGAACTCACCTTTGCAGCAATTTCTTGTATACCTTGGAGAAACTCAGGCGTCCCCGGTAGGCCACCTCCAGAGCCCTGCATTCCTTCTATCAGTACAGCAGCGACGCCATCACTCTCGATGGCAGCACGAGCACTACCAAGATCGTTATACCTGGCCACTATCCAGTCGTCCATGTCCACGTTGTTAGCTTCTGGCTTTCCTCCTTTGAAACCTATGACAGCGCCATGATAACCTCCACTGAAAGTCACCACTCTTCTCTTTTTAGTGAAGGCCCGCGCAGCTGCCAAAGCATGGATGTTGGCCTCGGTGCCCGAGTTACAAAAGCGAACATGTTCGAGATTGAAGCGACTGCAAAGCTCGCGAGCGAATAGTTGCTCTTGCGCTGTGTTGCCACCTACATTCATGCCAACATTGTCTAGCACATGCCGAATCGTTGACATAATGACGGGGTTGGAATGTCCATAGAGAGCTGCCGTGAACTCCCCAGTCAAGTCTGTATATCTATAATAATGGTTAGCCATTTTTGCGTGACTTCAATGCCTCGGACCACTTACACATGCCCATCTTCGGACGTAACCTGATGTCCTTTGCCAGACTTGATCACAACTGGGAAAGGGCTCGTGTAAAGAACAGTTCTTGTGTTCCCGCCTGGCATTGATTTGATAGCTTCATCATGCAAAGACTTGGATCGTGGGTTGCGAGCGACATATCGATCCAAGGCAGCGTCGAGTTTCGACTGAATTCGTTGGGTGAGGTCTGAAGACATGGCTGCTATATTTGATCAAGATGAATTATATGGTGATAGCTAGGATTCAAGACAAGAGTGATAAAGACCTGTTCAAGTTACTGAGTCATCTTATAGTCGGCCAAGATCACAAGGATAGTGGTTTTCGCATCTCGGGATGAAGTGACAGTGATATCGATGTCAATGAATGACATTATGAGGAGTAGTTTTCGGGTTCCCAGTATCGGGTCTCGGGTTTGGCTCCGTGTAAGTCCAATCATCCAACAACCACTCAAGGGTCTGCTGATATGTGCCTGATTCTAATCGAGTTTTGAAGCATAAAAGTGCATATATATCTTATATATATTAATTGTTTAGACGCCTTGTCCATCTGCTTAATACTACCTATACAGTACCGGAAGATGGCTTGTCCTTCTATGCGCTCTTTCACATACATACCACATGTTTAGTCGCGCCCACCCTTGCAGCACAGATAATAATCAGGAGCAACTGTATACCCCCTTATCAAAACTTACTGGAAATGTCAATTGTCATGATTTCTCATCTCTAGGTATACGGAACTAAATATCACTGCAAGTGTTGAGTGGAAGTGAAGGTACGTACTTTCCCGAAGTGGGGGAAGAAAAGCGGTCTGAAAAATAAATCGGCAGAATTAAGCCATCCCACTTAATTTTTCAAACTTTTGGTCGAGCCCGTTCCTAGTGGAACAAGACAAGCCGACATAGACATAGTCAAGTCAGAAATTTCACAATGGCCGGCTCAATCACCAAACCCAAGAGTAAGTCGCTGTACTTTTAGCTGTCTACAGAACTTCATATCTAATGTCCTATAGAGCCCAAGTCTAAGCGAACTCCCGTTCGTCTTCGCCACAAGATCCAAAAGGCCTCCGCCGCAAAGCAAAAGAAGGAGCGCAAGCTCGCAAAGAAGAACCCAGAATGGCGAACAAAGCTAAAGAAGGACCCTGGTATCCCCAACCTGTTCCCTTACAAGGAGAAGCTGCTCCAGGAGATTGAGGAGAACCGCGTTAAGAAGGCCGAGCTGGCGCAAAGAAGAAAAGAATTGACCAAGGCCGCAAAGACTGGCGCCAAGGACGAGAACGCCATGGCCGATGTTGAAGTTGACGCTGCTGATGAAATGGATGACTATGAGATGGACGAGGATATCGACGAGTCAAACCCCATGGCTGCTCTCATGGAGAGCGCACGCGCTGCTGCCGCTACCTATGACCGACAGCTCGCTGACGACAATGATATGGACGACGACGACGACAGTGACGATTCCGACAACGAACGCGGCCCTGAGATGTCAATTGGCCAGGCCTCTTCAAGGAAGACTTACGACAAGGTCTTCAAGCAGGTCGTTGAGCAATCTGATGTCGTCCTTTATGTCCTTGACGCGCGCGACCCCGAGGGTACCCGCTCTCGCGAGGTTGAGCGCCAGATCATGGCCGCTGCAGCGGGTGGCAAGCGACTTATCTTGGTCATTAACAAGGTTGATCTGATCCCTCCCAAGGTTCTCCGAGACTGGCTTGTCTACCTTCGCCGCTACTTCCCTACTCTGCCTCTCCGAGCTTCTGGCGCTGCTCCCAATGCACACACCTTCAACCACCGTGACCTGACTGTTCAGAGCACCTCTGCTACGCTCTTCAAGGCTCTCAAGAGCTTCGCCGCTAGCCGAAAGAGCAAGCTTGCTGTTTCTGTTGGTGTTATTGGTTACCCCAATGTGGGTAAGAGCTCTGTCATCAATGCTCTTCTCTCAAGGATGAGTGGAAAGGGTGGTAGCTCTTCAAAGGCCTGCCCTGCTGGTGCCGAGGCTGGCGTTACCACGAGCATCCGATCTGTTAAGATTGATAGCAAGCTTACTCTTCTCGACTCCCCCGGTGTCGTCTTCCCTTCGTCCTCCTCAACACAGTCTGCCGGTCTTGTCTCTCTCAAGAACGCCACCGAGGCACATGCTCATCTGGTCCTTCTCAACGCTGTTCCCCCCAAGCAGATCGACGACCCAATCCCCGCTGTCACCCTTCTCTTGAAGCGCCTTTCTACTTCTACAGATCTGATGCAGAAACTCCTAAACGTCTACGACATTCCTGCCCTGCTACCTAACCGCGCAGACGGCGATGTCACGACCGATTTCCTTGTCCAGGTCGCCCGCAAGCGAGGTCGTCTGGGTCGTGGTGGCGTCCCCAACCTTTCTGCCGCCGCTATGGCGGTCGTTACTGACTGGCGAGACGGCCGCATCCAGGGATGGGTTGAGCCCCCCGTTCTTGCCGTTGAATCTACAGCCACCGCTGCCAAGTCAGCCATCAAGAACGCTGGCGAGGATGAAGTCGCCCCTGATCAGAAGCAGATTGTCACCGAGTGGGCTGCTGAGTTCAAACTCGAGGGTCTCTGGGGCGATGACAGCGCTGACGTCGATGAAGCTATGGAGCAGTAAAAGAGAGAAAAGGCTTTTTTGGTGGTTTGTTAGCAAAATTGACGGACGGTTTACATGAGTTCTTCACTGGAAAGTTTGGCGTTTCAAGGATGGCTGTTAGAACGGTTTAGATCCGTACATATACATTCGTAAAAAACAATCTGTCTACCTAAAAACTCCTACATGGTTTCACCAAGTGACTCGTAGATTATGCATTATGCCGTATACCTCCTATACTAATCAACTTTTTTGTCTTGTCTATGCCTCAATCAATTCCATCTTGACACCCCGCTTGCCGGTCATCTCATCCTTCTCGTCACGGACTCTAACCCTGACCTTCTGGAACAGCTCAACCTTGACCTTTCGGCTTCCCTTGGTTGTAAGTGTGTAAGTCTCAGCATCGTACTCGGCCTCTGGCTCGGGCTCTGCAAGATCTCTCAGTCGAATCAGGCCCTCGGTACCAAAGCGTGGAACAAGAACGACGAAGCCGTTGCTGAAAATTTTCATAACGAACGCATCTTCTTCAGCGACCTTGCCCTTAAGAGCTTGACCGACGTAGTAGGCGATACTCGCACGACCTGCCATTTGGGCGTTGCGATGCCTTACGTTGATGTTCTTGCAGACGGCCTCGAGACGTCCTCGACTGCGAACGTTGGGGTGAACGGCTTCATAATCAATGGCGGCGGCGAGCTGTCGATGGGCAAGAAGATCGGCGTAACGACGAATGGGAGATGTGAAATGAGTGTAGATCTCTGACGCAAGACCGTAATGACGGAACTCGGGATAGGCTTGAGTGCCGGAGCAGAAATACTCGGCGCTCATCATGCAACGAGTGGCCATAATACGCACAAGAGTGTTGAAAAAGGGCTCCTTAGGATCAACGCATTGATCCAGAGAATCAGCAAGAGCCTTGCTGGAATCGGTGCGCAGTTCCATGCCACGTTTGGTGCGTAGCTGATTCGACAGCTCGTCGAAGTTGGTCTTCGGAGGAGCGCCGTGGCGACGTAGGATAGCAGTTTGAGGGAAGGCCTCGTAAATCTTTGCGGCGACGCTGATATTGGCGAAAAGCATGAACTCTTCGACAAGGGAGTTGGTGTCAAGTAGCTGCTTTGTCTTGACATCAATGGGGTCAGATGTCTCGGATTCAGTCTGCACCTTGACTTCTGGGGAAGAAAGGCTCAAGGCACCAGCCTCCATTCGCTTCTTCTTGAGCTTCTTGGAGAGCATGAGGAGCATGCGCATACCCTTGGTAAGATCGTCTTGTTGGGAATCGTCGTCGATTCGCAGCTGGGCCTGTTCGTAGCTGAAAGCTTCTCGTGATTTGATGACAGACTTGGTGAAGCGAACATTGACGATGTCGGCATTATCATTCAACTCCCAGAGTACAGAAAAGGCAAATCGCTCAACGTAAGGCTTGAGCGAGCACAGATCAGTACCTAGCAGTGGAGGAAGCATGTCAATACGCTTGTCCACGAGATAGACAGTGGTACCTCGGATACTGGCTTCAGTGTCCATGGCGTTGGCAGGCTTGACAAAGTTGGAGACGTCAGCAATGTGGACACCAACTTCGTAGTTTCCGTTGGGTAGCTGTTTGGCATGAAGGGCGTCATCGATGTCCTGGCAACCAACAGGATCGATACTGCAGATGAGAAGTCCTCGGAGATCCTCTCTCTGTCTCCAGCCAGGATCGTCCATGCTTGTAGGCACTCTCCAATTGTGCCCCTCTTTAGGAAGGCAGTCCAATACGGTCTTGGGGAATGGTCTATACTGGACATCCCACTCAAGCAATAGAGCCTCAGTCTCGGCAGACTTGGTCTCCAGCTCACCCAATGACCGTACAAAGTGTCCAACAGGATGTCTGGAGTCACGTTCCCAAGCATCAATGGTTACCAGCAGACGCTTGCCGAGAAGATCAGCCACTTGTCGTGTACGGAGGCGAATCTTGGGAATCTTCTTGTCCATAGGGATAAGAAAGACGCTATCCTGTTTGCGACCTTGACTGGAAGCCTTGCTCGCTGATGAAGGGTCGATATGGCCAACGTATTGACGCCAGTTACGCTTGACTACACCGACAACCTTGGCCGTGGGCTGGGGCTTGCTCTCCGAAGCGCTCTTTTGTGTCTTCTTGACCTGTTCTTGAAGAGCTTTACGCTCCTTTTCCGAGACGAAATCTTGGCTCTCCTCCACGTCTGCATTCTCATTCTTGGTGATAGTATCCTCCTCAATAATCTTGGTTGAGGGCTCCTTCCACTGATCTTCAGGAAGAACCTCGACGACTACAAGATCGCCATCAACAGATCGGTTGATATTTTCGCGGCCGAGAACTAGAAGAGGTTTTGGAAATGCCGGGACTTTGATAGAACCCTCGAGGTAGTTGTATGGTGACACGTTGAAGATGCCTTGGTGCATCAAGCCTGCCTTGACTCCAGTCATCATCTTCGATAGGGTGAAATATTCGGGATAGAGCATCTGGCCCTGGGTCTTGAACGATCCTTGGTTTTGTGCCTCTGCCACCATATCGAGGAGCCTCTCGCCGTCCTCAAGACTACCAACATAGTCCCGTAGAGATGATGCGTGAAGCCCATCCTCCTTAGCTTTGCGAAGGTTCTCCCGATCATCGCTAAGCATTACTACCGCTGGGATCTTCTTCGCCTTTGTTCTAGCAAGGTGTTCGCCGTACCACTTGACAGCTAACCGGACGGCCCTATCATTGCGATCATTAACGGTCTCGTTCGACTCACGATGGACAAATGTCTCAAGCCTAAAGTCGTTGAAAAAGACGTAAAACCGCTTGTCCTCACTCTTCGTGAGCCCCACTAGGCGGTTATAGAGAGGTAGTGATCGATTTCGTAGTTCCTCCAGCACTGTTTGTAGGATGACCACGTCATAAAATGCCGAGCTCTGCTCAAAGAGATCCATCGCGTTAAGCAATGCGTTAGTATCAGGTACTAGGTAATGACCCTGAGGGAAAGCCTTGGTGCCCGCAGGCTTGTCCGAGAGGACAAAAGGCTGGACTGTGATGAATATTAGCAAGCTGTAATACTGGGGTATCGAGAGCCTTGTCACCTTGTTGGGCGGCATTCCTGGGAGCGTCCTGAAGACAAGCCTTGCAAAGCTTTGAAGAGCAAGGAATATCCGTTCGTAGATAGACTTCTCTCACAATTTTCTGCACTTTGCCACTTCTAGTTGAGCGCACATAGATCTTGCTTGAGATATTTGAAGCCAACGGGTCGGACTCGGTTGACCGTTTTAAACTCGCCATCTTTGTTAGATTCTACCTTCAGCGATGTAGTAAGTTGAAGAGTAGATAGGTATGATGAAAAGACTCTTGGTTGCAAAGCATTCGAGTCTATAGTGGGTCTCTTTATCGATAACCGATAAGCCACCAGGCACCTATCAAGTTGTCTTGGTAGGTACGGTTGCGATACGCAAAATAAAGATCCAGATGGACAGAAATCACAGTATCGGAATCGAAGGGAGCCTCCCAAGATGCGGGAATGTTTTGGATCCAGCGATGATTCATCCACGATCTGCCTCGAGGAATCGTCGTTCACCACGCCAGTCCCAGTTCTTGTCACATGACTAACCTATCACGTGACCTTCGAACAACTTCACTTGACCTTCTCTCTGAGACCTTCCTTCCGTAAATGATTATTCTTTTAAGATTTTGTAAACTTGATATGAAGACGGCGATAGGCAATTCGAGCTTCCTCCTCAGCGACTCTTTAACGGGGATCTGCCCACAATTTGTGATCAAGTTTTCGACCATAGTCTGCTCCGCTTCTTTATCGGATATGACTTACACGCCGTCGAGCTTGGTGTTCAATGGAATGCTCTGCTTGTCATGGCTGTTAAACTACGCTCCATGAAAGGGCGCGGCAGTCATAAGAGCATTTTGCTATGGAATACAGAAGCCTCGTCTCATTGACAGCAAAGCCGCCCAATCTAACGAAGCAGAATCATGTTGAGAGACTGCAAACGTTCTGTACTCTTTTTAAAGATATGACAGACAAACAAATGCATAGAATCCAAAGATAAGTAAGGATACACTGCAGATAAATATCGCGTATTGATTGTACACAATCGCGTGCCCATGACTCGTACCAAATACCTGGATGGGATGATGCAGAGTCCGGGATTTCTCATTATTTGTATCGGGACAAAGTATACCACATGTTCAAGCTGACAGAATATTCCGACAGGTGAAAATACTAGCAAGCTTTGTTCGCTTTAAACAACAACCTCTGTGGCTGGCGCTGTCAGAGGAAAAGGGTGCGTTATTGTCGCTGCAGACTGGGGGAATGGTATGCATCGTGTCACAGCTTATCGAAAGCCATATTGGGCTGCAATACTGGTGAGCCTAGCGAGGGCATCTATCTCGTACGACTGCCGGAATCCGAGTCCGGTACAAGAGCCTTTGCTAACGAGAACAGGAATCATCAGATACCTTCAAGCTGGCAATTTTGAGGATTCAGCAGTGAACGTTTGATGCCACTCTTGTGTCTGCGAGTAAAACAAGATGTTCTCGTCTGTCATTCACGTTATCTATGCCGTCTCCCTGGACTGGTCGCTTGGAGAGTGGATACGGCTGTCGGGGACTTCTCAACGATAAACCTGCTGAGACGTCTTGTTCGGGAACGAACGAACCGCATAATCACCAGGTGTGACTTGCATCCAACGTTGCAACAAGGGCCAACCCCCATGGCTAGGCTCAGTATGCATGCAACGTTCTGCGCCAATAGCCAATAAGCCACGTTCTCATATGTACCAAGAAAACATGTCTTTCGCGATGTGTCGATTTGCTCGACCTCAGGACTCAAGATCAACGAGGACGCCATAGCAGAGCCGAGACCGCCAATAGAACATGTGAACAGCATGACTGCTTCGTCATCATTGCCATCAGTACTGCACCTACTGGCACAGTCTCTCGAATGCTCCAATCTACAGCTTCTAATCAGGTCTGTTAGTTACCAACATCAGTTATTCTAGTTGGTGATTTATCACTGCTAGGCAAATACTGAAAAGAAACAATATTGACCCAGCATCAGGTCTTTGCCGAATCTTATCCAGGAGGCGCGCTGGGATGATTCAATTAACCGTACGCCTGCGATACAAATTCCAGGTAATGAGGAAGTAACATCAGTGGTGACTGATATTCCCCAATGCCAGCCGGGTTGTCATAATTCACTTCGCGTAGTGGCCCCCGGGAGCTCATTACCAGTTCCGACATTACGTACTGGCCAGAGCCCTTGTGATCCTAGTATTTTACGAGTACAGTCTGCCACCGTCAAAAATCCACTATGGGAGATACAGTGACAAAAGCAGCCCGGTGCAAGGATGACTCGATATTAACATTGCAAGGGCATATGTGACAACAGATTGGTGCTACTTGGACTGCCTTGAGACTGTTGACATGAACAGACGCAACCAACCGAGGTGCTCTTGAGATTGCAGTGGGGACTATGATCTATGCATTCTTGATGGAACTTTGTCATACTTGGGCAGTTTGACAAGTACAGCATCGGACATCCCATAATTGCTCGATTATTGAACGTCTCTACAATACTATTGTACTCAGCGGTGTCAGCATCGGTAATATTGCTTGCAGGCATGGGCTGCGGCCGGTGAGCAGAACCCTAGGAGCAGCGTGCCGATCCATGTGATGGAGAAGGGGTAGCAGCAGGCTGCTGTATTGGGAAATGCATGACGCCGGGGATTGCTAAGCCCGGTGGTCTGCTTGAGTGTGAATGCAGCGCGTTGGAGAAGAGCCCACGAGGTCGCGTCTAGCATCCGTCGAGGGCTCGCAATAATACTTTGGAAACTATCCAATAATTCGACGGCCTGAAGATGGACATTCTTTTCACTTGGGATCGAAAACGACCTCCCGCAACTTCGCGAAAGGCTGAAAGCCAACGTACGCTGCTTTGCTCTTGTCACATATCTTTGCAGCGTGGCGCGCGTCAAAAGGATCCGGCAATTTGGATTCCTGTTTTCACGACAAAAGATCGATTTATGATAGACGAGATACTCTTGTGCCACTTAATGGAATCAACCATCCGTGAGGACAAATCGAAGAAGATTCGAAATCAGAGTCATAAGCACCACTGCGCCAATATTAACAATCATCTAAGCAGCAAGCATATCATAAAGAACAGGGGTCTGGTCCGGGTGTGAAGCTATTGGAATGAGGGCCGAGACAAACGCCTCTTGTTGGCAGCAAAGAATCGGCCGCACGGACAGATGTGATTGGTTTCGTACTCGCAAGTCAGCCAAAGGACGAAGCAGCCAGCCGGTCAAGCGTCACAAGACAGCGAGCCGAGGACAAGTTTGCAAGGATAATGCATCAGCATGATGCAATAGGGACCCGGATTTATGGAGAAGGTCGTTGACTCAAGTATTGTCAGCGGGCTAGAAAGATGATGGCGACTCAGTTATTCAAAGAAGTGAAGAACTGCACAAGGTGACAATAACGCAGCGAAACACAACGGGAGGCTAAATTATACCTTGGCTCCAAAACCAGGATACTGGCGAGGGGAAAACGCAGCCACCTAGCGGTGATTTTCCATAAGGGATTAAGCCGAGACGAACAGACTGGGGTTCATTCGGTGCCGGCAAGGTTTTGTGCAGACCAGCTCATACGATGTGTACCGGCGATCTACAAGCGAATTTTTTACGTTACGGTTTAAGGCAGGTACTGAGCTTGAAGGCTCGTGTTAGGGCGCCTTTGACGTGGTCTACGTATTTGGGCGTGTCTGGTCTACGGCTGGGGGACAGTTCAGCAGCAAAGACCAATTAAACTATACAAAAGATCTGTGCCACAAGCATCGGAAAATGGCGAACAGGAGGAGGCTTAACAAGACGACAACGGTCCCAAGGCTGATGTGCTGTGGAATAAAAACCGCGGCGGGACAAGCAGATAAGTCAAGGACGGCGGGCGATCCAAGGTCCCACTCGCTGATAGGCGGAACCTGTGGCTGATTAGTTCACAGGCGTGTCTGCGTCTAGTCTGGCGTGCAAAGTGTCTGTGAGTCGCTGGATTAGACTCATTAGAGCCAAGGGTGGATGAGAGCTGAGCATCACGAGGGGCCGCGCGGGGCAGCGTTGTCTCGCAGTTCTAGGAGGTGATGGGCCATGCTTCTCGCGTATCTCGCCTGCGACGTTAGTCAACCCACGGCGGAGACAGAGACTCTGGGGTGAAAATTGGGCTCACAGTGCATGGGGGGCACGAAGATCGGGCTTGGATCTAAAGCATCTTTGGAACACTCGCATGGTTGGCATAGCGGGTCAGTTTCTGGTATGCAGAGATGCAACCTGGCACTGGCAGCGGTAACGATAGCCGTAGCCTTCTGAGTCTTTCGCTGAAAATGGCATTTCTCCATGATCGTACATGTCGATGAATGGAGGAGAGCCACAGAGCGGGAACGCGCGCGTGTGTGTGTGTGGGCGGGCAGGCGGGGATGGCCAGACGGTGGGTGATGAATGAGGGTCGGGTTGGGATGTGAATTGGTGTGGTCTGGGGTTTTGGGGGCGATCGTTCCCGCACCTCCCCTCCTAGCCTCCCTCCATCCTCCTTCCATCATTCACAGCTACTTTTGGCTGTTAACTAGGTATTTACCTAGGTAGCCATACGTTGCTTGATAGATATTTTAAGCCAGGTCCTGAACAAGACTTCCTTTCAAAATGTTCTCTGGAACAACACATGTTGCATCCACGAGCAACAGGGATAACGACCTTCGTCGGTTACTCGGTTGAACGGATCATGTCCGTGCTGATTCCATGGTTCTGGGGTTACGGCGGTTGATCGACTCGGCTGAGCCAAACACCAGGAGCCCGATTCGCAACGTCGATTAATTACAGGCGGGTTCCTTGTAAGTGGCTGACCAAGTTTAGCGCTTCCGTCCTTTCTCACCATCTTCAAACATCGTTCTATCAACGATTCAGTGTTTCTCTCAACTCGTTCTGAACCATGATGCACTTTTGCAATACATCATTCAGGAAGAGCCAGGCTACGAAATCATCGATTACTATTTTACCCACCAGGCAGTTTCCCATTAACTACATCAAGCTTGCTCTGGCAAACCTAAAACTACAAATATTCCGCAAATCGATGCGAACCAGAAGTTCAGGGTTCTGTGTCTCAATGGGTAACAGACGACATGAAAAGAGACCAATTCTATGACGTTCATTCATGGAGGAAATAGGATGAACTAATCTGCTTGAACTGACAAGAAAAAAACCAACGGCTGGCTCGATGGCGTTCTGTTTTTGGATGCTGCTAAAGTGAGACCACTTCACAGACATGCGATGTGGGTCAGACACTGGTAAACGCACAATATGAGACACATATCACGGGCCAAAAAATGTGAGACACGAGACGCAACACGGCATTTGAAGGGTTTCTCATGCGAGACTTGGACTGGCACTTCGGTGAGCATTGTGATATATCGCACTGACCCTGGCCTGACCGAGAGAAGCAAACCATGTTGACGACAATGAGGCTAGTCAAGCATGGACAACTTCCACTGCATTTTCAACGATACATGTTCTTCTCAATTGCTGAATCTAGCGCTACTGATCCCGAATTTGCAACGGCTGGAAGCTGAGCACAACCCATGCACTGTACTGTTGGGAAAGCAAATGGTTCATTATTGACAAAGCTCTGCGGCGCAGCAAAAGCAACATGGTTTCATGTCGTTGAAGAAGAGCTGCTAGCCATGTAATGGAATCTGCATGTAGTTAGCACTGCGGCGGACTCTGTACGCCCAGGACAAAAGAAAGCAACAAAGGGCGCTTGCGCAGAACAGCACGCCCTCACCCCCGTCACAGAGAATGGGACACATACAGGCTACAGCACGGTGCAACAATCAGACCCGGTATAGCGGGTCAGAGGCGGCGAGGCTCTTCGCCGAACCCTAACTCTCGATATCAAATCAAGTCCTAGACTACGGGCACTATCGATGAATTCCTTCGGTTTCCAGTCATAGGATCGGGGACAGGAAACAACTGACGTGAACAGTGATTTCGGAACAGCATCAATCAATGACAGTAGCGCCGGCGAACTAAAGTATTTAGATCTGTCTTATTCGCGGGTCTGGGTCCATCTCGAAACTAGGTGCTTAGTGGATGGATCTGTCGCAGAGGAATACTACGTGTGGACGTCAAAAGGACCGCAACTCGAATGTCATCTGCAGCCTTTTAAGGAATTGTTTGCATTTACAAATGAAATCCAGTTTCCTCCCGTTACAATAAGAGGAGAGTTGCTCAGTATAAACCATGATATAGGCTACTCTAATCAGGCTGAAACGACCATCAGGATGTCATCAATGTCTCAAGAACAGACATTGCGCTGATATTGAAAAGTTACGGGTTGCTGACTGACATGCAAGTCCAAACCATTGCCTTCGGTACCAGGACCAAGTATACATACATACCGTAGGGTTCAGCCGTTATGCTATTTCCTGGTTTGGGTTTTACTTTCTTTAGGCTCTTGCTCAATAACCTTGCACGATGACATTTCACTGCCCGAGAGACTGGTCAGAGAATCGCTGGGCTATAATCCAAGCTGAACTAAGAGGGTCTAATGATGCTGATGATGCGGATGTTGATGTATGTGTCTAACCTAGGAAGTTGAACCATCTTGTTTTGAATCTCGTACATATCTACTGTCAATCAACGACTCCTTATCTGGAAAATGTCATCTCTATACTGTACTGTACTGTCACCTCACCCGCCGGTGCCGCCTACACCGCATTCCCTGTCGTCTTTTAATGACAATATCACCATCATCATCATCATTGTCTCGACAAAGCTCGACTCCGCCTCGACCTCGACCTCGTTGACTCCTCTTGCTCACTGTGTCTTACTCCGACGTATAACTAGGGACACACCTACTTACTCCAAGAGCCAACCACAATTATCATCCCCCTGCTCTTTTACCCTTGCTCTTGTCCATTACCTTGGCTTGACTCCCCACTCGCATCCCCCCTCCCCCAGGCTTGCGCCATCTCAGCCAACCATCCTTCGTCATCCGTCTCCCTCAATCGCGCCGTCTTTCCAACGGTAAACCCTTCTCCCCTCCACTCCATCTTTCTTTGATATCCCAGCAGCCCTCTACTGGACCGGACTACACATGCGTCCCACTCCCTCCTCCTCCTCCTCCTCTCCTCCATCATCGTATCCTACCAAGCAAGGCCGGGTACCATCCGCACCTACAATAAACCATCCATCTATCTGATCTGTCTATCTATCTGTCTATCAAACAACCGGCTCACCCAGACTGGGAGTACGGTCATTAAACATCGTCGGCACCATCAGGATCTTGTGTCGCTCGCTACACGACCAACAGCTTCGTTTCAACCTCAGTCGTATGTGGCATGTTGATATCCCTCATCTTGCACATCACCACCTTGAGCGGCAACCAGAAGCATCAGCAGAGTTGCGCCCTCCCTACGACTCCTCATCCTTTGTTTGAATATTGAATCTCAAGCAACGCGCCCACGCGCGCACACCAGGCGCATCTCTTGCAGCATCTATAGAGCGCAGCAAGTATCAACTCTTGCTTGTCTAAATCCTCTCTCACTCCAGTTGCGATATGTTATATCGTTGATTGCGATTCTTGTTGCTGCCTCCTCATCACACGTCTATCTCACTCAACTCAACTGGGCCTTTCCCCCAACACGCATGCGCCATTCTCTTACAAAGCGCACATACTATCATATCATATCCCTCCCATCACATCACGGGCAGGCAGCGATCGCATTTGCATCGTATCGCATTAACGTTGAACCACAAATTGCGCTACGTTTCGGTACCTACGGTACAGCTTAGGCGCTAAATAGCCTCCGCTTTGGACGGAACGCTTCAACCTCGTTTCTTCTCCACAATAACCACGCGCGCCTCCTCTGTCGCATTATCTCATCCTACACTGCATACCATACCATACCTTGGTACAGTGTATGTAGGACCTATTGTGCAAACAAACAGGGTATTACTACTGGCGCGCAATTATCCGTATTGCAAACCCCCTCAGCTTAGCAGGCTCAAGTCATCTCACTCTTTGGGATCAAGAGTCACTCACCATCCGCTGACGCCCCCCCGCTGGTGCCGCCGCCTCCGCCTCCTCCACTTCCTCTGTCTTCACTTCTTTTGGGCATTGGGTTGAGTTTTCTTTTCGGTTCTGATTCTGACTCTTTGATCCTGATATCCCTGGTATTGTTTTGTGGGCTCTTCTGCTTCTTGAACCATTTCAGGGCTACCTGATTGGATCCTTCCCTTCCTATCCCAGCGTGTTCCTGCCCCTCCAACAGTGTTTTTCCCCTAGCTTCCCGGTCTCACGTCGCCACTTACTGCAACTTACAAGCAAGTGCGACTGGAGTGACTGATTCCCAGATTTCCCTCCCAGTCACTTACTTGTATGTACCTAAGGAAAGTACCTACCTACCTGTAGCTAGCTGCCTTTTAGCTGCGCGCACTAGCTCCTACTCCCCTCCCACACCATTTAGATTCAGCACGCAGTCCCGTCCCCTCCCACCTGCCTGCCTGCCACCATACCATCTCTCCCCATCCCCATCCCCATCTCCATCGTCCATCATTAACCCTCCATCCACCATCGGCTTTCCGCCATCACACACGCACACACCCGCTCCGTCGCATCGCATCGCATCGCATAGTATCGTTTAACCATCCTGTTATCAATCAGTCAATCAACGCGTGTTCTCGAGTATTCGACGACTTTGTCGAGTATTGTTTGTTACGCGAGCGCTCTTTCGTCTCACTTGCGCGCTCTGCGCTGATCGATAGCTGGGCTTTGTTCGTGAGCCTCTTTTGACGTCGTTGTTGCAGCCGTTGCACAACGCGATCCGCGTCTGCATCGCATACAGTTCCATCACCCGACCAAGGTAAACTCAGCGCACCTCGTTTTTTTTTTTTTTTTTTTTTTTTTTTTTATTTTTTTTCCCTTTTTTTTTTTTTTTTTTTTTTTTTTTTTTAATATGTTTTAATTTTCGTCGCTTGTTCTCTTGATTTTAGCGCTTGCTTCTTTCCGGTCCTGTCTTTCGCTATTTTGTCTTATCCTGTCTTGTTTCTTGCCTTGCTCGTCTTCACCTTTCTTCGCACGCCCATCCCGCCACTACCGCGCACTCTGTCTGGATTGCTACGATCTTGTCTCGGTGTGGGCTATCTTCCGGCTGGAGTCTATGTCCCGGCCTGCGCTTGACTCCGAGCCAAGGCCCGGCTGGCCAAGTCTCACATCACAAGCCCAGGCAGGTTTCCCACTCTAGCTCACCATATAATCGACAATTCGCCATTCACGACGCGCCTCCTTCTGGCTGCCAACCACGTGCGACTGACGTTGCCCTCCTCCTGCATCTTCTCCAACCCTTCAGCTCGCCAGCCCAAACATCTCAGGACACGTCGCTATCACCTTCCCGTGGTCGCAACTCTCCCTGTCCCCGCTGGCTTGGTAGCTCTGCCATGTACTCCGCCCAGCAAACCGGCGCTGATAATGCGACAATCAATCCAGCCGCCCTCAGCTCACCTGGTAAGTTCAATAACTCCATATCATTCTCCCCGCGATCGCATCACCTCCTGCAATATTCACTTGTAACTCTGCCAAATCATGAGCATGCGCAAACTTGAAGATCGTTGCGCGCAAACTCCATGATGAATACACTTGCCCCGCACTGCGCCGCTCGCGTCCCTCCTCCGGGACATGCGCTTGCGAAATTGGTTGCGCCACCTTTCATAACCATATTTTTGTTCGCCCCAAGGTTCAACGTGCTAACAGGCGTTGCAAAGTTATAGGCCTTTCACATCAGCCGCAACGCTCGCTCAAGCGCAGCCACTCTCCCGGACTTTACGACGCGCTGCAGCCTGGTGATGATGGTATGTCGGCGGACAAGTAGTTTGACGTCGCTCTGCTTTCTGCGACATCCGACTACTTCGTGCCAGACAGCGCAATAATTTGCTATTTTTGTCCTTCAACCGGAACTGATCTTCTGCATTTCTTTGCCTCGATCTTTGCCACGCCGTTTGCTTTAAAAACTGTTACCAAGGAAAAGTGCTAATCATTGTCATAATCACAGGTGATACGAAACCACTCCGGAAACGAGCCAAACCAATGAATAAACGATCTTCGGGGAGCATTTCCGAGGCTCCTGGGCAGGCTGCAGCCTCGACCCTTCCTCAGACCATTCCTCCACCTCAGACTCCCCAGTCTCAAGGCTCGACATTGCCACAAGCCAGCCCTGCCTATACACCAGCACAGACACAAATGCCACCCAAAACCACTCCAACAAAGTCGACTCTGAAGGCGCTGCCAACTGTACGAGACCATACAACCGATCAGCTCAATGCCTCCGGCGATGAATATCTGCCCCGCGAGATCGACGAGTTTGGAGAGAAGAAAGTCCAGCAGAATGGTACACTGAACGGAGGTCGAGAATACAAGTGTCGAACCTTCCTGGTTCCTAACAGAGGAGATAAGCTCTTCATGCTTGCCACTGAGTGTGCCAGGGTTCTAGGCTACCGAGACTCGTATCTTCTGTTTAACAAGAACAGGTCACTATTCAAGATCATTGCCAGCCAGGCAGAAAAGGACGATTTAGTCGCGCAAGAAATCCTTCCTTTCTCGTATCGTTCCAGGCAAATTGCAATCGTTACCGCCAGGTCAATGTTCCGACAATTTGGAAGCCGTGTGATTGTCAACGGTCGAAGAGTTCGTGATGACTACTGGGAAACCAAGGCACGGAAACAAGGCTTTACTGAGGCTGACCTCGCTGGCGAAAAGCGTCCCGGTGCTACAAAGGCCAGGGAGGCGGCTGAGGCACAGCAGAACAACGTCTTGCTAGCTGGACCCCATCCAGAGATTGTGTATAGCAACAACCCAGGACCGTTCCCCGGCCCTCCGCAGCCGCACCTTGTTCAACCAGGTATGATCGGACCACCACCCGGAACCACGACAAGAATGCCCGGATTGACACTAGGATCAGACCTCAGCGACTCCCGGCCGCGCGATTACTCAGGAATCCTCAAAGGCGGACCTCGTCAGGAGATCACCGGCCCTGCTTACCAAGACCAGACTCGTCCTTCGCCCCTCGGGGAGCTCAATGCCCAAGCTCATCATGCCGCAGATTTTAGCAGGTCAGTTAACCAACAGCGGGATATGCGCAACGACTATCTCCAAGGCCTTTGGCGACGCCCACATGAGCAGCCTCCTTCCAATCTGACCCAGCAGCCTGTGGCCCCGGCCGATACTTCCAATACTGCAACCAGCCGACCGTCGCACTCACCCCATACCACGGCCACGGCCATGTCCCAGCAGCCTGGATTGGTATCCACACAGAGCCCTCAGATGATGATGACCACCGCCCCCTACTCACAGTCTATCAGCGCGCAGAGCAGTCTTACTCAGGCACCGATGAGAGGTATGGCTCACTCACCAACACAGTCGAACATCAGGCCAACACTCCCAGGTTCCACAGGCTCCATATCACAAGGAACGCCCGGCTATAACTACCAATCAGGTCAAATGTGGCCACAGACTCCTCAGGCGCCTCAGCACAGCTATGGCAGTTACACTGCTCAGTCACAAGCGCCTCATCCCTCACAGTCACCTTCTTCACATCTCCGTCAGTCTAGCTCTGGGCAGATGCAGAGTATGCAGTTCCCCGGCATGGCTGGTATGCAGTATGGTGCGGGGCAAAGCATGTATCCCACAGATCAGACGCCCCGGCAATATATGCCTCAAGGCGGAGCCGGAGCGCCTTCGGTATCCCAAGGTTGGTCTGGTCAGCATTCACCAGCCCAGCAATGGTGGACTCCTGGGCAGCAGCCTCAATAGGGTTGGGGACCCAGATGGTGATACGAAACGACGGAACGACCTGATCTACATTTACTTTTGCTGTCATTCTGAGACTCGAGCTGCTCCTATGGTATTCTTGTTTTCTTCTTCTCTGTTTGTCTTGTGTTTCATATATTTTGGTCTTGAAGACAACTCTCTTCTTTGGTCTGAACTCTTCCTTGGACATTCAAGCATACATGTCGGTGGGGAGGCTATGTGCATTTTAATGGGCCTTTTGGCTTGAAGAACTGCTTATAGTTTTTGGACTAGCTGGAATAGAGGAGTCGTACGGATAGGGATACGGAATCGCCGCTTGTCTTTTTTTGTTTTACTTGTCTATCTATGCTTGTTGTAGGTTTGGCTTTACTCTGGGTTGGTTTGGTTGAGTACATGCGTGGACCACAATACCATGTTGTTTCTTATCATAAGCCGAGGAGGGCTAGTTGGAGGCATTCGATTTTGATATATTCTATCTTTGGGCAAACTCTTGGTTGGTTTTTCTTGTGGCTTCGCGGGTGAAGTTTCGATGACGACTCGCTTGTGCGTCCCAGGATGTCGTTTGTGCTGGCGAGGCATATATCTATTAGGCTTTCATTTTGATACCACGTTCTTCAATTCGTTCTGAATATTTCATTACTATCGAGATACGCTCTCGCCTCATTGTAAGCGCTTCCTTGCCAGCAGCCTCGTTCTGGAAGTGTTTAATGTTGATTGGGGAAATGGCTCATCTTTACTCTGTTTCTCAAGCGCTGATGATTGACCTTTGAGTTCATTTCTTTAAGTTTTACCTCGCTTCCATGTACGCGGGTTCTTTTCTTGTGTGTATTGCAGCAAATGCGTGTCGCCCATATCTTGACGCAAGTGCGATCGACACTAGATAAGTGGATGAAGTAACAAAGATAGTTTCAATCTTGACAAGAATTACTCTCTCCATGATTCGCTCCCTGCCTGGTTCCTATATTGACTCACATGCCTGCGCCTAGGTGCCGTGGGGCAAACTCGACGTGTTATCCGTGTCCGTGTAGTGTTGTACAGACATCATGACAGCATGTGTTGGCCCGACCCAGCGAATCGGGCTGTTGGGGATGTTGTCGTCCAATGTTGAGGTTTCACGTACCCCATTCGAAGCGGCAGCATGGTGACACCCGTCGGGATGTTTGTGTCTGTGCATTCAATTGCGGCTGGGCTTGTTTTGTGAGAGGGCAGCGAGCAAGGCATGCTTGAGCGGGGTTTATGTAGGTGCCTGGTGTGTAGCACGACAGTTAATGTGCAAGCTGTAAATGCGACAGACGTCCGGATAGTGAGCTGTCAATGCCGCTTATAGTTACGATACTTGAAGGGCGGGCTGGATGTGTGTTCCTGAAGCAGCTGGTGAGAAGGATATAATAGCGTCAGCTAACAGCATGTGAATTAGGTACAATATCGTTATCTATCGATCTCAACCAGCCATCCAGAGAGCTCAGGAAGAAATGGCTTGACTCTGCTTCTCAAACTTTTAATCGCTCTCATCCCCATCCAAGGCCTCATCTCTCTCTTCCTTTCCTTCCTTAACCTCGAGGGCATCTTGGGTGTCGTCGCCACTAGCTTCTCCCTCGCCCTCTTCCTCTTCCTCGTCTTCCACCTCATCATCGTCGGAATCTTCAGGGATCTCAACCTCATCTTCGGTCACAGCATCCTCTTCAGCGTCAGCGTTGCCGGGCTCTACACGGGGGCGCTTTGCCAGTGGGCCTGTCGAAGCAATCGTCGTATCTGCGTCGGTTTCGACATGAGACGTATCAGGCATGTCGGTGTCTGCACCGTCTGACTTTTTGGCGCGGACCTTTTGGCGGTAGGATGTGCGCTTCTCTGTTTGGATAGCGTTGAATTCTTGGTGCCTTGTTAGCAGTCTTGATTCACTTGTGAACAGTACAGATTGCCCTTTTCAAGAATGGAGAGGGTAAGATAAGAGATGGACGTACTGGCAAACTCAGCTTCGAGAGGTTCGCGGAGGAAAGCAAACTCGGTCTCCTCCAGGGCCTTGAAGACATCTGCAGGGGAGATAGTCTTTTTGCCAGCATTCACAGTGTTCTCATTGGCGCTAGGGATTTCAGTCAGTGACGGGACCTTGACAAGGGAGGTCTTGCTAGGAAAGACATACTGAGACGCTAGGTAGTTGATAAAGACTGTGGTGCTTTGGCTAAGGGCCATGATAGCATTGGCCTGGATCTGCGTATTGGGGGGCAGTACGCCTTTGGATAATCGGGTAATTATAGACTTTGGGAGGGTCAGGTCCTGTTCATCGAGTCAGCTACTATTTCTGGGTGTTGCCCATCGTTAGAGAAGTGTTTCTCCGTTCACTCAACCTACCTCGATGGTGATGTGCTCCTTATGCTCTTTCTCCTTCTCCTTTTCCTTTTCCTTGTCTTTATCCTTATCCTTCTTTTCTGTAGTCTGCACAGGTGAAGACCCCGCTTCACCCTCAACGGCGATAGTCTCAGTACCTATGGGCGCTGACGCTGACGCAGAGGCATCGGCTTGTGTGGGTGCTGATGCTGGTGCTGGGCTTGGCTCCAGTGGTGACACATCGTCCATTGGGACAAATCGTGCGGAAGAAGTGTCGCTTTTGCGCGAGTTGGATTTGCGCGGCGGCATTATGAATGGTGATGGTCGGTATATTGTTGTTGTTGTTTAGATAAGCTAGACCTGAGAGTTGACCGCACAGTAGCTTTTCTGGTCGGCTGGAGCGCGGCGAAGAAATGAGTTGAACGTTTTTCTATTCCCGTCTTGGATTTGATAAAGAAAGAACGCTTCCAAAACAGCAACCACTTGGTCACCCAACTCTTCTTACCCCTTTCAACCAAAAGGATCCAAGTGGAAGGTGAGAGAGGACGAGGTATCAAAGTTGATTGACTCCTTCCTCATACAAAGCGCTAATTGTTAGTGAGATGACGGGTTCCTGCTCAGTTGCTGGGCTGTATTTAATGGCGTTAATTGGTCGTTGGTTCAAAGAGTGAGTGAGCGAGTAGGTGAAGTGAAGTGAGGTTAGTTGCAAGTTTAGTGAACGCGCGAGATGTGGCTTGACGAGACGCGATGCCCCGCTGAAAGTGGCTAGAAACGCGTTAAGTGGTTTCATTGTGGGACAAGCTTCTAGTGAGGAAGTGAGAAATTACAAAGAATGAGAACAAACAAATATTTCTGACAAGTCAATTGACTTGGTGAGAGCGAAGTACAGCATCGTATTATATGAGTGGAGAGCCGTCCAGCTTGATTGAACAGAACAAGCTGCAATACAAAGTCACATCGCCTATCACTCATATGCATATTCCTGTCACAAGGATACGTAGACGAAATGTGTATCAATCAATCAATCTTGTTCATTTGTGTTGTGTATAGCTATGCATCTAGCAATATATAGCTAGGTAGTAGGGTAGAAGTCGATTGGCAGTTCATCCTACTCTGCCAAAAGATAACGTATGTCAAGTCAAGTTCCTGCTCCCGATTTCTAACAGGATTCCTCTCATATCGCTTGACTCGATATCATGGCATCTTATCGCATGAAACGGACACTGTTCTGTTCCATTCATACCGCTCGCTTGCTTAATCATAAAAGCATGTATAAAAAGAAAATAAAGGAAAGTCTGGGGTATATCCATCATCAAAATGCACAAAAAATCCTCCGTGTTCCAGCCGGCATAGGCCAGGATATAAAAATCATGCTCCGACAAGGGAGTAAAATGAGGCGGACTCAACCGAGACTCATTGCAATACTGCCTCTTTGGAAGAGGAGTGAGAAGTGAAGAACAAAATGAAAAGAGTGGATTAATGGGTATTGTTGAAAAGAATGTTGGAGTGTGTTGAGGTGATGGAGTTACGCCAAGAGCCATGTCTCCGGACCTCTTGATCAGTAACGAAATGAGATAATATCTCAGTGTTAATGCCGAAGACCCATTCCGTCCTCCATGACCATCGCCTTGCGAAGTACAGCGAAGCATAGACAGCAACGGTCGATGTTTCTATGGACTGATAATCTTTCTAGAAATGGATCAAGACGATTCGGGCCCCGCCATAGCTCGCTACGACTGGGGTCATGACGGGGTTTGAAACAAGCCGTCACGGAAACGATTTCTCCATACGGTTTGGCATGGCAGGGCTCCCATGAATACCGGGGTATACATGTTCCATTCGCTTGCTTGTTTGATGAGATGACAGAAACGTCAGGTTTTGCTTTTTCGGTTATCCGGTTCTGTACTTCAGATACAGATAGAATATCCGAACTCAACCGATAGCCCTGCCAATCTCTGATTGGCGAACGAGAGGCCGTGGTGAAAGACCTCCCAGATAGACCTCTTCGTCAAATGAGAGGCGACTCATATTGGACATGGAATGCAGTCGCGGGTGCTGTCGTCTGATGTCCAGTGATTGGTGCGTCCGAGGCAAGTATTCGCTGGAGCTGCGGGTGCCGACGAACGCATCGGGGTAGTGGCCATGCCAAGGATCTTGGGGCGAAACCGCGCTCATAGTGCTGCTGCGGCTGCTGCGAGTTCGGCTATGGCGAGAGGAAGGAGGTAGTTTGGCCAATCGTGAAGGCTGACGCTTCATGGGCGAGACAAAAGCATCCTCGCCTTGGACAGCCTCATCAGTAAGACCTGGGCGTGAGTTGGGGGCGCGGGCAAGGACTGGGGTCGACGGTACATCGATGCTGCGCTTGTAATTGATTGACCGAGGGGAGAGCTCTTCGGAAACTCGAGGATGAGGACGATCGTAGACGATAACACTTGGAGGTTTACGGATAGAGCTGAACGAAGTGCTCTTCTGTCTTTGCTGATACTCGTGTTGTTGTTCCTCCAAGTCTCTGGCCTCTCGGTTGGCGGCTTCGATGATCTGGGCCTTCTCGTGGCTCCTGTCCCTCTTCCACGATTCAATTTCCTCGTCGTCGATAGGCGTGATGCCTCTTTTCATAAAGAGGAATCTGCGGCGTTGGCGGCTGCGGCGCCATAGAAAACATCCAACTGCAGTGATAGCGGTAACGGGAACCACAGTCGCGAGGACGATGATGATGACTTGGAGTTGAGAGTCATTCATGGTGATATCTCCATCCTGTGTCTATATGCGATGTGTTGAAGGTTCAAGTGAGTATTGGTTGAAAGCACCTGCTGCTGGAGGAAAGGTGCAACGTAGGAGAAGTGAAGACGAGCGAGTGTTTGAGCTTAAGAAACGCTTCAAGCGGCAAAGCAACTAAAGATATGGTCAGAATCTATTCCAGGTATCCTATATTTCAAGTTGGGGTTTTGGTGATATTATATGATGGGGGTCACATTGGATGTAAAAATCATTACATCTTATTCATGCGCAGTGATATGCTCTCGATTCAGATGAAAATGTGATGTGTAAGGCAAGGCAAGGCAAACTAACAGTCAAGTCACTGCTCAGGTTTGAACTCGGATGATGGGTGATAGGGTCGGTCGAAAGGATTTGACTCGACAAGGATCGGCGCAGATCGAGTCGGTGTAAGTCACCCTCGAGTTTTCAACGTGGACTAGGACGTTGAAGGCCGCGTCAGATGAGGTGAAGGAGTTTAGGTGAGAATATACCGATCGACCAGGGAACTCAATGGCCCTGTATATGGACGAAGGTCAAGGAGCCGGATGTGGGATGAAGATGGGGGGACGATTGAAGCTATATAGAGACTGGGGGTTTCAATGGGTAGGTAGGTGGGATAGGGTGTGCAGCTATACGTAGCAGGAGGCGTCATGGATCATCACGGTCAGCGTGCAGTGCAGTGCTAACGAATTACTAAGATGGGTCAACCAGTGGCTGTTACTGCATGTTTTGCGGGCTGTCGAGGTAAGAACAAGAGAAAGAGCAAGACAAACGAGATGGTGAGAGACAGGAGAGGAGGCGTGAGGAAGGTGTGGAGTGGAGCGGACTTGGTGGTGGGTAAAGAGGAAGTGGGTGTAAGTCAAGTGAAGCCAAGTGAAGTGAAGTGAGCTGCTGATACAGGAAAGGAAACCCCTGGTCAGGAAACCACCAGGAACCAACCTACCTGCCTGCCAAGAGCACGACCAGAACAGGCACAGACTCGACTGCAGTTTCCGTCTATGCGCAAGAGATTCTTTTTTTTTCTTTTTCCTTTCTTTTTTTTGATCAGGTACAGGGTTCGAAAATGCCCTGCATTGCATTGCACCACGCTGCAGTCTCTTCTCAAAGAGTCGAGCCCGTCCATTTTTAAAGACAACGCATACTTACAGGATCCGTACTTCCTGTACGAAGTAACCCAAGGCAGGGAGATCAAAGCCAGCCTACAACCAGTACAAATCGGTATTCGACATGTGCCTGAAAAAGAGTGAAACTGGAATAATTCCCGCACAACCAATCCTCGACTCGTGCCTTGCGTGTCACTCACTCTTTTTTTCCCCTGTCTCTCATCCATCCATCGATTCAGTCCGGCCCAGTCCAGTCAGTGGAACGAAACCCCTGAGCGTTTTAGGGTCACATTTTCTAGTGTGATGCAGTCCAGTGGGTCTCTGAGCGCCACGCCAGGTCCCAGAGAGAACGGGCGACAAGGGCCTTAATGGGCTCTAGTGCTGCTGCACGATGGATTTCAGTGGGCCACTTCAGCAGCTAAGATGCACTAACTCTTTGAACGTGGCATCCTTAGAGACAGCCAAGGCTGGCGATAGTGACGGCGATCATTCAGTCAGGTTGAGCCTTGTATCATGATATTTACTGATTCATGCATTGCAAATTGTTTCCATAGGTAAGCTTATCTGCTATATCTGCTTCACTATTTTGATGCCAGCCCTACAGTAAGGTGCAACCCAAACCTCTTATCCGTGTTGAGAAGGCAGGAGCATGCTCTCTCCTACCTTAGTAGTTAGTTATTTCTTGCCTTCCTTCCCGATCTCGATCTAGAAAGCGTATCACACCTCTTTGAGGTCAGAAGTACCTGGGGAAGCTCTTTCTGCCTCTAAATTCCTGTCCATCACGAAATGCTTCCTTTCTTTCTGTCTCATCCCTTTCCAATAATCTCAAACTCTGACCGTATTAACTCATCCACAAATCGAGGTTCTAGCCAGGATCCCCCAGATTCACAGCCTCACCTCCTCTTCACAAGCCCCTCACATATTGAACTGTCCGCCTTTTTCCCCTTTCTCGCCTAAAAATACGGATTCAGTCTGCCTCTGTGAAGTGAAGGGTCTAAGACACGCAGCTGAGCCGACGCTTGTTATGTGTCAAGGGAGGCAGATGGGCGCATATCATATTAACTCAAGATGCCTTACGACACATTACAAACAGAAGCATGCCATACATTTCCTAGAGCAGAAAAAAAGCAAAGACAGTACACGGCTCGGGCCCCTCGCCTATTTCCTAAGCCGTGGTGGTCGGCACGTCACTCCCACATCTCACAGACTGACACTCAACTGATAGCGTCGTCACGCTTGGTGTGATGAGATGGAGATGGAGCTGCAAGGGAGCGAAGGCCAACTGACAAGGTTGCGAACATGGCCTCAAAACGCGTCCTAGTCTGGAATGCGTGGAGATTACCTCGGGCTTTGTCTTCACTCTACCATCGTGAAGCTTGTGTCTCATTCTGTCACGTCCCCATCTGTTGTCGACAATACGGTCTAGAATGAAACGCGCCATCATGGCGTTGTTCAGACTTGATAGCTCTCCACAATCTTCGTCCACGGGATGAATACGGGAGATTGCCTCGGGTAGAATAGCTTCGCGAATACGTACGCTCTTATCCTGAGCCTATTTTGCTGAAATAGGTACTCTAGGTACTGTCCTTCGTGCAGCCTTATGCCATTCGATTATGGCACATCTTACGGACTCCATCACGACAGGTCACTTCCATACGAACCGAAACATCTGGACCGGGCCGGCTATTTGCGCCTGTTCCTGTGGGCAACCCAGTTTGTACATACGGCATCTCGAGTGCCCGAATGCTAACACAGGTTCGATCGCTTGTTTGGCTTGGCAAGTCTCCTCATATGCAACCATTCAATCTATTTGTGACGGTAAGGGAGCATCAGACAGCTATTCTTTTGTGGAGATGTCTCCCATTTTTCGATTTGATATCTTGACAAGGCACAGAGCGTGACAGTTCGGCGGGGTTTGGTGTTGCTTCTGGCTGAGCAGTTTCTTTGCATATTATCCGATTCTCTGATGCCTTTGCTTTTGCTAATACGTGCAACCATCAGAGAATATTTATAACCGTGCACATGAATGCATGTCATTTCACCGCATAGAATAACCTTCAGCCACAATTATGTTGTTGCTTACAATTTACAGCTAAACTTCAGTCAAGCAAGCCCTCTGCATCCGATGTACCGGCCGAAGGTATATGGCAACACCATATCGAGTATGCTTAGCCCAGAACTTCGCTCGCCGTTACTATCTGGGGTGGGTATCAATAGAGCCGGTATGGACTTGCCTAGTTCGGCAGGGAGACAGTCCTGAGATTGACAACAAGCCTATCATCTTCGCCGTTTTAACATCATTGTGAAAGGCTTCTAAAATAAGCTAACCTTCAGCCTTGATGCCGTAGCCCACCTCTTAAACTTCGTTGGTCGAATTTATCCTTCACTGCAGGTTACGTATCGGTCTGAGGGTTCAATAGCTGATGCGCATTTCGGAGTTCAACGAGACAATGCCAGGTTTTGAGGCTGAGACTCATTACTTTGACGTTTCGGTTGTCACCGCCTCAGCTCAGAAGCCAAGCCTATACTCTCACCTGTTGTGGACGCGATCTATTGAAACAGAAACCTATGTGTTACCCAGGTCAAGCGATGATGTAGTACGCTCATCGGAGAATACAGCAGGCAGTCAGCTTTTACCTATACAAGTCGAGAAAACTGTCTTGATTGAGGCAACTACGTATATGTGATTCTTTCGTTGCTGACGATGCTCTTCCAGAATGCACAGGTTCCACCGGCGCTACTTGTTCCTGGTTCCTGGACGGATGACGCCACCAGTGACAGCCGAAAGAAATCAACCGATGGAGGATGCTCCTGATACAGACCGCTATATCGTGGTGGGCGACGTTTCAATTGATCGATAGTAGATGCGAATCTTACCACTGGCCACTCAAATAAGTCATTGTTCAATGGTAACACTCGGCTGCTTTCTTTCTCATTTTCAAAGCAATGGTATTTTGTCTCACAGTTTAATGACTAGTTATCACGATCGCGATTCCTATCTGAAGAACAGACAGACAGACAAGGGAAAGCCCAAGCGCTGACTGAATTTGCCCGAGTGAGCCATGGTCTCCGGGGGGGCTAAGCGAAACCATGCCATGATAAACGGGCGGGAAGAGCCTATCAGCGGGACGGCACACTGACGAATCTTGCTGTTAGTCTCTCTAGCCTCTGGCTATTTCCCTCGTCCATGAACGATCCTCTTCGTCTAAACCTCTTCTGTCTGGGCGCCGGTCTCAGTTGCGAGTCTCTCTTCTAGCGGCCTGATTCATCACCCGACGACCACTTATTTGATTGATCGATTTCGCTTTTTCCCGCAACCCAGTTTTGAAGAGTCTGGCTGGTTCTCCACTCTTTGCCGCAGCGATACTGATCTTCTCATGGATTGGAATATCTCTTTGGACAAGATGGCTATGGAAGCTACCAATTGATCGAAGACTTATCCTCACTTGTGTATCCTGTTGTTACAGAGCTTGTTGCCCCATGACCTCCAACGCTAGAGAGGTGAGAGACCTGGCAAAATCAAGGCAATACGTACGTATCAAACTGTCGTAGGATGCTCGGTTTACGATGAGTATTGATCCTTGTCCATGTTCGTTCCGAATGTGGAGAAGGAAAATCAGGGGCCCAAGCTCAGCTCTTAAAAGTAGGTTGTTAGTGAGCATCTCTCCACCAAGTTCATACACGATACACCGCTTCTTTAGCAAAGGATGCGATGAGACGAGACGAGCTCCCGCTGCTCGAGCACACACACCAGCCATTCAGCAGGTGCAAGAGGCAAAGCTAGCATTGGAGCAGAAGCCTCCTAAAGTCCAACAAGACCATCATCAGCCACAGCAGCGTGGTTCTCCCTTCTGCCAAGGCTCGATCCTACTCTATAATAATCACAGCTTGCAACCTGCGCCAAGACTCTGAGTTGACAGAAGAGCACACCTCAACTGAAATGGGCTGAAGTGCCAGCCACGCCCAGCCTTTTCGTACCGTACTTGATCGCGTTTCTACTGCAAGGCACGCGCCTTCTTATTAACCAAGGCGTAGCGGACTCCTGCGAGGGGTAAGATGAACAAAGAGAGCCATGTCCAGAGTCGGCCGCTGGTTGGTCCAGTCCGGCATCTCGTCTGTCTTGATCTTACCATGGTACTTACCCTCTACTGTGACTTAGATCGGGGCCCGAGGACTTTCTCCAGACCAAGTCCGTGTCCGTTCCATCTTAGCATTCGCCAAAGCACTTGCATCTGGCGTAGTGACAGTACCATGAGGGGATGGCATCACTTGCAGCAGTAGCTCAATCAGTATCTATCACCCCGATGTTCCCCTCGCTTCCTGAGCTGGTGCACGTGCGGGACAAGGCTTAGGAAGTCCGTGTCAAGTTTAATTGCGCTCGAGCTTCAGTTGTCCACCATGTTGAAGATTTTAATAAGAAACATGGACGTTATCATGATCAATTGGATCTGTAAGTTTACATCTATGGTCGACGCACGGAATTGATATCAGCTGCAGTGTTCTCATTTACGTCAAGATCTTGAACGACACCTGGGAGACGGGCTATTTCGGCAACCTCTATATCCGTCCAATTCTGGATGCGAATGTTACTTACCGCACATGCACATGGCCGGCCTGTCCTGGGGCATTGACAGCGATGTGCCTGGTTTCATTGTCTACCTATCACATCTCTTGCTAAGGAAATAACGCAATGAAACACAACAAAGCGAAGCTATACTCAATACCACGATACCTACCTCGAGTATGCTGCATTGCCCAGGGTCCTCACAACCGATGTTACTGCATGTCCATATCAGTCATGGGATATAACCACCAAACAGCGTCATCAAGAACCCACTCTATATGTGTTTCTCCTCCCCCGCTGTTTCAAACATCAAATTTACTCCACATTGACATGCATTGAACATGGTCTAAACAAGGGACCGTTTACTGTTCGGCTTTTGCTAATGCAATGTACGATGATCCCTCGACCCTCTCTCTACTAACTAACACAGAACACAGTCTCCGATTTCTAATCTGGCATAAGCTGTCAGCATATCATCCTCCAATTGCAATCTCTTTGTTTGCCGTCAATATTCACCTGCATGCGACAAGACCCCTGGGGCTTGTTGGCAAAAGGTTCTGGAGTTCCGGCTCTTGCCAAGTTGACAAGAGCCAACATGATACAAGATGGATATCCATTGCTATCATCTCTGAGTCTGACGGACAAACTAGATGAGGCAGCACGAAATGAAAACTGAATGTCTGTCTTACTCGCAGGAAACTCTTCCTTTACTACAGTACCCTGTTATTTGATGCAGTGAGTTTCATGACTCGTGTATACAACGTCCGACAAGAGCCGCAGGACCCGTTTGCTCGCTTCGTGCATAAGGTTCGCAAGAAAGTACTCATTCTATCTAAGTCTGATGAACTGTCTGTGGCTGGGCTTGGCTTGGTTTGACAATCTGAACGCTTCTGAGGCTGCGGCAAGCTAAACTAGCGAGGCAGGGACTGGATACAGGCATCATCCCTGTCTTGAGATGGTCGATCGTTAAGCGACTTCTTAAAGAATGTGTCAAAGATTTTCCAAGCAAGGCTCGTTCAAACTTGATGCTTCATAAAATTTGCTACTCAAAAGAGTCAACAAGGAATTTTCTATACGAGTAAAGACTTTGCACGACAAAGTTCTATTTCGGACCGGATTAAACTGGGGTGAATTGACTCACTTTAGCCAATTCTCCACCAATATTCTATTCACGGTGGCCAATTCAAGACTTTGAACCAGTACTGCAACCAAGAGGCACTGCAAGTACAAAAGAAATACAACGTTCGAAAATCAACTCCCCCACAACTGGCTCTGAGTCTTCCTGCAAGACGAGGCCCAGTTCGCCTTGCCACTGCGCATTCAGTGGAGTTTGAACTCCATCTCTTAACAACAACTAATGCACTCCAAGCTGACTCGCATTCAGTTATCATGCCATGATCCAATCCGACAGAGACACACAACAGGCACGATATCCACCGTGAACTTTGCCAATGTGGACTCTGCTTTACGACTGCATGGTCCAACTTGACCGAGATTCTGCTTTCTCGGCTCCTCCTTTGAGGCGATGGAATGATGCGGCTCTTGGACTTCACGAGGTACGGGAGAGGAAAAAGGGGAGTCAACCGGTTGCTGTGATGGAACAGGGGTCCTTCGGCAAATCATATTCTCGGAAGCCCTATGCAAGCCGCGTGCGGTGCCAGCAGATCGCAGCGTGGGACGATGACTGACTGTCCTGTTATTTCACATCCCAGGACTACGGTCGAGGTTCTTTTCTCTGTGCTGCAAACATCTTCTAGGGCTGAGGGAGAGTAGAGGGCCTCAAAAGCAGGTCGTATCTTGATAAAAGGGAAACCGTTGGCTGACTGTCGTTCCTCGGCCTGTTCCTGGGCTGCAAAAGGTGGTCGCATGAAACGTGGCATAATAGCCTACGAGTTAGTACTACATTGCCACCAGATCACCTTCCTGTTCCTGTGTCTGTGTTTGTGTTTGTGTTTGTGTTTGTTTTTCTTGTGGGAAACACCGCTTTTCTTGAGAAAGGTTATTGAGCATAAACTATAGGTATGCAGTTGCTGACAGCCTGCACAGGGCAATACTACGGTAGCCACACATCTTATTAGTTCTCATCCATGCCAAGTCTGGTGTTTCAACATTATTGTTCTTTGCCGGCTTCTGGCTAGATAAAGCTTTCATTATGAGCCAGGTTCCAACCCGTCCAAATGATCGGGTTGTCTTTATCTGAAATCCACTATGGGCGGTTGGTCACGATACAACCATCACGATGACTTTGAGTTGATGATATTGGAATGTCATAGCCGAGTGGGGTTACACTTTTCATCCGCATGCTATATCAGTTCTTCCGGTATACATCTAATTTCATGATCTTTGTCGAGTCATCCGACGACATTGTGGTAACAGGCTATGCTGGTTATCACAACCATATGAACCCGTTACCTTATATAACTATATGCTATACATCTCGGCATTCGAAAACCAAGTTACTCTACGGAGTGCTTTGATGTTGATTTGACGGACCTCAGAGGAGTAAAAAAACTTGGCTGGCTACTGGCAGTGTAAGAGACGAAATCAGTGAGTCAGTTTATACTATTTTATAATGTATTATTGGATCATCTATTTTTTGTTGGCTAAAGCTCAGATCCTGTCATTTCCACACTGGCCTGACTGGCTATAGTAACTCCTCTTGACATGAGACTGAGATGCAATGGCTGACTCGTCAAGCCACTTGTAACAGCCTGAGCTTCACGCCCGCGTCATTGTCGTGCACAATAGCGACTAAGCCACAGGCTTGAAAAGTTTCGATTCGGTGCCTTCAAACTTTATACTACTGTTTCGGAATTGGATATGCAGTGGGGTGTCGTGACTGGCGGTGTGTTTGCACTTTCAAATGACCATCTTGGCTCCCAAGGTGATGTCTGCAGGGTAAGCTGCTTGGATTTGCGAATATGCACACTTCAACGTAAGTAATTTGAACATGATCTTGACGTTTTTAATGGGATACATATATATGTTCCTCCTGTGTTTTGGTTGAGTCTGGCTTGTGTGGGAGGTATGTGATGGGTGAAAATCCTCCATCGTTATCATACGGGCTGCCAAAGCTCCTGCCATGTCAGTAAGAAATTGTCTGTCTAGAAAACTTGGGGCTCAGGATCTCAACCCAATAAACTCGCGTGCGACCAAGGTGATTTACCTAATAGAAGCAATCACCTTGCCGACAACTGATACCAGCTATCCAAGGTATACTATACCTTTCGCCTTGGTGGCAGTCAAATGTCATCAGTTGGTGCACATATACAGACGTAAACAAAATTCAATATACAAGGAATCAACAGACAAGGAATATACTTCGAGAAAGAAAACCAAACCTACAAAGAGAGATAATGAACAAAAGAAAAAAAAAAAGAACAGAGCGAATAAGCCACTTGGCACCCTATACCTATCTGTTCCTTGACCTACCACACCTAGCAACTCTGCTAAGACAACACTTGTCGTACCCTTCTCACCACAAGCCGACAGCTTACTCGGAACCGTACAGATCCTCCTCCTCTTCTTCCTGCTGTGATTCCCACCTACTCTGCTGCTGCTGCTTTGTCTCCCCAACCGGGTGGCCACTACCATTGTGCATAGCAGAAGCTACCCTCTCCGAAGTCGCCGAAGACGGCAATGCCTGTTCAGGGCTGTCTACAAAGGGAGGACTCCAGTGAGGAGGAGATCGCTGTAGTTCCTTTGTATGGTTCCGAGGGTCAGAAGAGTCTTCTTTGAAGTCAGAAGGGGGCGACTTCAACAACATACACTGGTACCAAGCTTCCTCAACCCTGCGAAGACGATCCTGACAAAGCTTGAGTTCTGTATATAGGCCAATATCCCTCAGGAAGTCCAGAACATCGTACGTACACCTCTGGGAATGATCATCGCGAGATAACTTACTGATAACGTTCATGAATTGGGCGGGATCTGCGTCTCGAGCCCACTCGAGCATGCGACACTGAATCTTGATCCAAGTGACGATCCACTCGGCATCAAGACTGCCAGCAGCGAGACGGGATTCAACAGTGGGGTTGTTCTCCCGCTTTTCCAAGGGGTACAGATCATTTGGGAGTTGCCCGATCCAGTTGCTGCTGTAGCCTTTACTGGTGATTCGGCCATCCGCATAATCTGTCATCAAGTATGCGATCTGGTGAGCACCGATATCGCACGCTAGGAGCTCGGTGACCCCTTTCCACGTAAGTTTCGCATTGGCCTCGACAGTGTGAATGTCAATAGCGTCTTCGTCGATCTTGAATCTGCCCGGGTGGAGGGTCCCGATCTCCCGACAGGATATGGGTTTCTCCCTCGTCCGCTGGTTGTCCAACAATGGGAATTGACCGGATGATTCACCGAATATCGTGGTTTCCGAGACTGGAAAGTCGATTTGAGGAGGCAGCTCGCGACGGGTGGATTCACTGTCCAGCAGCGCACCTCTCACTTCTGAGCATAGTACATCCTTTGTTTTCTTTCGCAGCTTATGAAGTTCCTCGCGTCGTACTCCTCTGGGTCTCTTGGGCCGCTCGAAGGGTTTACTGTTTACGTCCTCCCAATTAGAATCGTCATCGTCATAGCTCAGCTCTAGAACCAGGGGGTTCTCGTCGTCTCTCCGGAGGAGTTGACGCAAAGCCGTATGTGAGGCAACAGGGCTTTCTCCAAAATGCCTCTCCCGTGAGACATAGCGTGGCACTATTAGCGGCTCTTCGAGCATCGCACGATGTGCCTGGTTAGCAGTTGCACCGCTGACCAAGTTAACACCTTGCCGACGTCGAATCGATTTCGACCACGAAGTGAAACTCCGCGTAGGGCAATGCAGCGTGGACAGGGCTGGTTCAGACGCCCATAGAAGCGCAGAGTAGTTCCTCAGCGCACGCATATCCAGCTGGTGAGGTCCATTGCCAACGTGAATGTGGAGGCCGCAGGTAGTGTTAACCCGAAGTCGCAAATTGTCGGTCAGCAGTCGAACGACCGCCGAGACGAGGTTGTATGCCTCTTCGGAGGAATACAATGGCGGGCTGGATATCTCTACCGAGTCCCAAACAGTGCAGTAAGGTGACTCACTGCGATTCTCTGTTTCGTTCACCGTGCCATCTGACGTGACCATCCATAGTTGCTTCGCTGAGCTATGTGTGTCATGGCCGTCTGTGTAGAAACCGTGCTCCTGCAGCAATCTCTGGACGGCGTCACGACCGGAGGTCTTTGTAGCTGGTGCGAGACCAGGCATATCTTGGTCCACGTCCGGATCGTCGTCCTTGATGCAACCTACGAGAAACTCCAACTCAACACCAAAGCTAACGCGAGGGGGCCGTGTATAATTGTCCTGCTGCATCTTGTTAGTCTTGGGCCCTTGGTCTTGGGCAGCCTTCTTGCCTTTCTGCTCCATAGTTGGTTGTTCGTTACTGCTGGGCGTATTGCTCATTGTAAATCGTTTTGGGTTGGGGATGGTCCTGAGTATCGTCTTAAGGATGGTAATCAGTCAATGAGAGAGCCTGCTCTGTTGCTGTTTGATCGAAAAGTGACAAATGCTTGATACAGGATTATCACTGTTGAAAGATCAGCAAAGATAGAAGACATCTCTATATATACCTCGTTTCGACATTGTTCAATATTGCTGGTGTTCACAAGTGAACAAGTCAGGCTGTCAACCAACAATTGTCTGTTAACTTGACCATGTTTGTGTTCCTTGAACAGTTCAAGATACTCACACAAATCCACTGGAACACTCTAAACAATCATGATCGATACTAAACAAGTCCAAGGGAATCCTTTGTTTGAGCGCAACTCGACACACCATCGGCAGACCAAATCACGGGGGGGGGGGGCGCGTTTTATAGATAACAAGTTTCTTCATTGTTTGTATTCAATATCAAAGTTTTCCTACTCCATTTCGCCTCTTGCTATGATTGAATTGGATGGTAACGCATAAACAAATAACCACCACCACCATTGCCGTTGCCTTTCTCTCATCCCCAAAGGCCGTACAAGGCTATCGCTCAATTGCAGGCCGACCCCTGATTCACCAATCCGCCTATCTGTACGCCGAAGCGTGTCATTACCTCATCCAAGCTCTAACAAAGCTTACATCATCGGGTCTTTACTCATCAAAAGGTATCGCGTTGCATGTCGAAAAGGTGTACTGTGTAATAAAATGGGCAATAGAAGTGAAAATGGGTTGCTGGGAGCAACTCCGACACGACACCCACCGGCAAGGTACGGCACGTGGTGGGGTGCCGGGATGGTATCGTGGCACTGCTGATCGCAGCACCCCACGCTTCAACCTTAAAAACACTTAGATGAGGTAGGCCAACATGCCGAGAGCGACAGCGGCGGCGGCACCCTTGCCTGCTGGCGCCATAGTAGGGGCAGCAAAGGCATCAGAGGTAGTCGTAGACACAGCCTCTGCGGTGCCACTAGCGTCCGACGAAGTCTGAGTGGCCGAGGCAGTGGCAGTGTCGCTCGCACTGGAGCTAGTATCGTCGTCGTCGTCGCCGTCGTCGCTAGAAAGATTCTTAGGAGGGCTTTGCTTGGCGCACTTAGACTTGATTTTTTCCTCGCATTCGTCGCTGCCCTTTTGGGTGTTTGTTTGCGAAATGCATTGCGCAAAGAGGTTTTCACAGATGAAGGTGGGCATGGTCTGAGTGTAGTACTGCAGACCGGGAGCTGAGCTGTTGGAGGAGCATGTGCATTCCCAGTTGAGGGTATCCTGGAATGACTTGTTAGTTCGTGGGACAATCAGAGGCTGTGCTGAGCTGGACATACATCGTTACAGTTGTTCTTGGTGGTGTCATCCTTGCAGAGAGTATCGCAAGTGTCTTGCTGGGCTCCGCACCAGCCGGCTGTGGCAAGTTAGTATACATGGAATTGGTCAAGTCGACTGTTCTCATCACGTACAGCGAGTGGCGAGCTCGACACTGTTAGGATCAATCGTCATCTCGAGAGAGTCCTTGTAGCTCTTGACAGATTGGGCCGAGACGGCCGAGATGGCCATAGCAAGGATGGCAAAGGATGAACGCATCTTGAATGATGTTGTGAGTTGGGTTAAAGTTGAGTGTTTTTGGAAGTGATCCGAGTGATAATGAAGACAAGACGGCGCGATAAGTGGAACGATGATATACAATGTCCGTTGTTGATGCTTTCGCAAGATGGCTGAGGTGGGTAGACCTTTTTATGTTATTGTTTATGCAGTGTGCGGCGAGAAGGCGGCAGGGAAGGAAGAGAAGAGAGGCACAACGTGAAGAGTCAAGGGCAGGTTTTAGAATTTAAACGACGGGAAGGAAGAGAGACCGAAAAACATTGGGCAGGT
Organism: Fusarium brachygibbosum; assembly: GCA_018886245.1. Lineage (NCBI taxonomy): Eukaryota > Fungi > Ascomycota > Sordariomycetes > Hypocreales > Nectriaceae > Fusarium > Fusarium brachygibbosum. Next base: position 2,284,330 of record MU249524.1, read on the forward strand.
TACTTTTTGGGAGGGAAGGCAACGATCCATCGGATTTGGCCTGGGCTTGGCTTTGTCTGGGCAGGTGCGGCCACTGACCTCGGTTTGATTAGGTAGGAGGTATCTGTACCAAGACCGCACTGGGCTTGCAGCTCTCGGCCCCGGCACCCACAATCCGGATGTTAGGTCTAAGATCTCCATCTCTAGGTAGCTCTGAGCTGGTCATTCGACCAATAGAATGACCCCCTGACAGCAGCTGCCATTGACTTTGCTCCATCAATTGCCGCAAAACTCAACTCTCGACTCTCTCATCTCAACAAGGGAATAGACGCACAGGCACAAGTCGGCTAAGAGGTCACATCGTGTCCACACCTTCCTTGTCTTGGCCACTCACCGCGCTTGACCAGCGCCATTTCCGGCTTAGTCTTCATGGCTATCCTCAACCACCACATTTCTCCGCGCCCGCGCAGGAACTATGAGAATCGCGAGGGCCAAGCTGCGACTTCCACAGTAACGATCGAGATACAGACTGTCGCCATGGATTCTTCCCGGATAAAATGCGTCTTATCGAACGGAAGGAAGGGACGGGCACGACAAGGCCCAAGCAGGCGGTTACAGCCGAACAGGCAAGTGGGACAATCAATTGTCACTCATATACGGATACCTATACAACAGTATTGGACTGGATTCTGTATCAATGCATGACCACGGGCACCAGAATGCGCTGGGCGGGCAGTAAACTCTCGGTGGTATTGCGCTAGATTCCAGCGGCGCTGCTCCCTCTCTGTCTTACAAAGTCGGGCACCTTCCACAAGGACCCCCAGTGCAGACTTACATCACTTTGCCTTCCATGCTTGGCCCTGACGGACAAGCGAAAGCTCCGACCAGAGAGGTCCATATCTAACACGAGCCAATTATCTCAGGTGGTCTGCATCACCATTGTCTCTAAATTCGGACACGGACCATCTTGGCGGCGTACTATCGCCGTCATTATCCCATTGCTGGCAATAATAGTGAGAAACAGAAACAGAAACAGAACAGTCGCTTGATACAGTTCAGAGGAGGTTGGTTACAAATGGCGATCCTTGGCAACATAACTTCCATAAGAAGGTTGGCCGAGCAATGTTTACCACAAGTGCTTGGCGCGACGTGAGGTTGGTCTCTCGTAGCGCGACTGAATACTGGAGCTGCCCAGAGACGCCGCTCCGGAACAGGCGGAATGGGGAAAAGACAATTTTCATTTTGATCCCCCCATTACTCAGTCATGGGAGAAATGGCCGCCAAGATCCTAATCTTCCTCGACGGGGCTACGGCACCTCAGCGCCGATGTGTGTATCAAATGCTCGGACCTTTTGTCCATGTTGGGGGCTTTATTTTATCATGTCCAACATCGTCGCGCTCCCTGTCGGCCATTAACCACCAATATCCCATCGTTTGACCGTATAAATATGTCATGACACATATAGGTTTCATGTTGGTCTGAGGAAGTATCACCATACTCGTGTCAACTGCTGACAAGCATTGTATCGCATGATTATCTTCGCAACACATGAATGTGAGGGGGATACCAAAAATGTCACAACATTGTTGTTTGTTTTTTATCTCTCTCGCTCTTCACCGAATTGTTAGCTCGTCAAGCAAAGTGACAATCGGAGCGGACGATAGAAGACTTGGCGAGCCTAATTCTCCACTCCTGGTCTGGGTTCCCTTGTCTTGTCCCATCTAAAGTGCGTCACTCCATCATGCCCGTTTGTTCCCCTGCTCAGTGTCGAATATTCATCACTTTGTGTGTTTTTTTTTTGCTTGTCGCATATAGTCACTAGTAGCCCATGTATGGACTGAATGATAAGTTGAGTTTAATACGACCAGGATGTATATTCCCACCATCCATTAAAGTCCATTATTACTCGCGATGAAACTAAAGGTCAGTCCTCAAACAATGTCCTTGACAAGAGCCCTGCAAGCCTCCCGTCAGCTTTCACCAATCAGAAGAATCACCCAGGACCCCAGATACGATGAACAAAACCAGTGAGTACCCATCCGAATGAAAGTGTACCGATATGCGCCCTGCTGGCTGTAAGGCGGCTGTCAACTACTTGGCTTCGATACTATCGATATTCGTTGATACCAACCCAAAGAGGTCAGTTGACAATATAGTTCCTGTTTTGTTTGCTAGTCGTATTCCTAGGTAACTTCTGTGGCTGGTTTCCAACCACCTTTGACAGAATCGCAAAGAGGTTGTGTAACTTACTAACCTCAGAAACCCTATTTTGACCATTAAGGTTGTTACTTGGACTGGGAAATAGTTTCCTCGTGTCATTTTGTGTTGTTGTTTTTGCCATTGTCGGCTGAGTCAACCTCCTGTCAGTCAATGAGCATACTTTATGAGACCATGAGAAGCTTTGGTTTCTGAGAAAGACTACGTAATGCAACCCAGGTGCAGTGACTTGACCAGATTCGCGACGTTCTGGACCTTTTAGCCTCAGTGCCACATCGCGGATAAGTTAACGTGAGCTAGTCTGCTTTTCGTCCCATCTCGACTGCTAGTAACGCATGAGTTATTGTTGGGCCACGCGTACCACCTTTAACAAGCATAAAAAGGTTAAGTCGAGTGAGGGTTTTTGTCATGATATTGGTAGACTGAAGTTTGTTCTTTCTATGCTTTGGTACTGAACTGAAGCTCTTGTCAAGGGCAATGCTTCTTTGAGAAGATGCCGTCTGTTCCATCCTAATTAACGATGGTCTGATATGCGAATCTTGCTGCATTCCCTAGCGGCTCGGCACGATCTTCCGTGTCCATGTGTTTCCTCCTCGTATTTGGGACATCAACATTCGTCATGTTACAGTAAAAAATCCATAACTGATACCCCATCTCGAACCTGTCTAGCCTGTCTAGCTTGTGTGTTATCACTTATCTTTAATTGGTTGTTTTACTCTCCCTTCTGGTCAAGATTCAGGAACAACAAACGCTAGGCTTTTTGAGAATTATAAGAACATTGGTGGTGGTACTAGTACTGCTGTCTGCAGCCAACTTGTGCATGATCTGCTGTTCACTCTCTAAACCTTTGTGGTCCTTGATAGTGATTACCAGTCAAACTTCTGCTTGTAATTCCAGAGAACAGCAGTCGAAATCAAGACAGGGTCTTAGACACATGCAAGAAGTGTAATTCAATTCGCATGATCAGTCCAGAAACTCGCCGGCCATAGGTGGGTAGGCAGGCGATCTGACAGTGGAAGAAAGATAAAAACTGCAACCCACGTAAGTACAGGGTAACTGATTTACAATCGCCTTTCCAGGATCAGTGGGGGTGGGGGAGCTCAGTTAACGCGGTCCACCGTCCCTGCATGACGATCTCAAGCTCCAAACATCCATTGGCCGATAGCTCCATAGCAACTCCAACTTCATCACTTATCAACGTACTGCTCATGTCAGTTACATACAGCCTCGCAACTTTTCACAGTAAACCCTGATCGACTATCTCGAGTCTAAACTAACAGCAAATCGTCGTTGATGTAATTGCCAACCCAATACGCAGCCACAAACCAACACTCGATCCATGTCCGACTCCCACTGACCCCTCCATTTCCTCCCCTTTCCATCGTCTCGAGGAACTCGCTTGCGCGTATCGACACCAACACCTGCACTATGGATCGTTTACCGCGAGAACTCATCGATTCAATACTTCGGCAATGTGTAGTCCATGGACCCAAAAACACAGTCCTTAACCTTCGGCTTGTTTGCCGCGTTTTCGACCAGGTTCTCAAACCTTTCGCATGTCGGACTCTTGACCTAGAGTTTTCGCGCCTGAGCAAGACGAGCGGCGTGACACCCCCTCAGATGGATGCGCTACAGACGATTGGCTACCACTGCAAGAGTCTCTATATTGACTTGATGGTTCTGCGGGATGACCGTGAGTCATGATGGTGTGTTTCCGGAAATGCCTTCGCTAATACGAATAATTGGCCAGTGGAAGTTGAGTTTCTTGATACGGTTTTTGCGCGGGTTCCATCCATGACAGACTTTTGTCAAACGCTACACAAGAAATACTGCATGAATGAGACATCATTCACCGAGTCAGACTACTATCGGACCGTAGAGGAGATGCTATTCTATTGTCGCGATGTCGACCGCCTGCGCCTCAACCTCCCCTTCCAGCTTGTCGGTCGCCATTGTAACGCCGCTACGATGATATTGGCCAACACGCTCAAGGCGTTCGCACAGCGACCCGAAGAAGACTCGGCAAAGCTTAATACCCTCGTCATCGAGAATGTGACCGATGTTGCGATACGCCATCTGTGGATGAACCCGATCGACGTGATGAATATCATGAGAGTGCTGGAGGTGCTGGAACACCTCGTCCTGACACTCAGGAGGCATGAAAACGAGCCCATCACCGTAGGACTATTTGGATCTTGCCTTTGGAATATTGTCGAGAACGCAGGGGAGCTAAAAAGCCTCTGTTTGATCGGGATGGACCACGATGATCACCCGCCCCGAGGGTTGAAGCAGACAAAATTTTGGCAGATGCCAGTCGACGAGTGGCGCGCAAAGTCGCTACCTGCCCCAAATGTCATACACTCCAACTTGACTTGCCTGGAGCTGAAGCGAATTGAGCTATGCCCCGAAGTATTCGTCCAGACTGCGGAGAATTTTGGACCTACACTACAAGAACTTTATCTGAACGAAGTCTATCTCAAAGTTGAGCAGTCTCGGGATTGGAACGAGGATTCTAAGAAGATCCTTTGGGTCGGAATGCCCAACCAGCGCCCCGGAGAGGATTGCCACTGGATTGCCATGGCACTGAGATGCGTTACGCCTCATTTGAGAATCTGCCGGGCATCGTTTCTGGCGTACGACCATTACATGTTTGACGACATGCCCAGTCAGCCTGAATTCGATCTGGTGGACCCTTGTGGTCTTGGTCGAAGCATCTCTCAACGATTCGTTGAAGTGGTTATGGGAATTCGCCAACCCACGGCACTTGCAAGAGATATCGCTGAATATTTACCTGCAGACCCCCAGTTCGATAGCCTCTTGAACAACCTTCGCTCGAGGAATCGCGCCTTGAGCGTAATAGAGTACGATACCAATGCATACCAGACAGCTGTCGCTAATTCAACCTCGGAATGGCAACGGAGCATCGATGGTGTCTTTCCCAACTGCAATTCTAACACTCTTGACGAGCTGCACTACATTGCCGAGACTGCATGTCAGGGCATGAACGAGATACACCGGCGCCGTAATGAATGGTCTGCCGAAAACAGTATGGCAAATGAATTCACGGAAAACCTGTTCAGTATCTCTGCCTCTGACGACGAACACATTTGATGAAGAGCCAGGCCTACCTGTCTCGCATTACGAAAGATCACGAACGATTGATTCTAGACAACTCCGATAATTCGAAATGATATTTTTTAAGTAGCTTGCCATTATCAAGCCCCAATACCAAATTGATGCGATTTGCACCATTTTTTAATCCTAACCGCTGTATAAATGCCTTCCCATAGGGATTTGAATGAGATACCCTCTCTCTCTCTTTCTCTTTTTGATTGCTTTGAAGCATCCTCAAACAAAGGAAACAATTTTTCATAACATGTCGTCATAGATCATCTTCTATAAAAAAGGAAAACCGCGCGCAAGTGGAATTATCCAAAAACATATGCTTAGTGTCCGTTGGAACCGTTAACGCCGTTGCCGTTAAGACCATTGGCCTTAGCTGCAGAGGTAGCCTTCTCGAGGGCCTGGAGGACATCGTTGGTGAGATCCTGAGCGTCCTCGACACCGCAGCTGATGCGAACGAGGTCGTCGAAGATACCAACGGCCTCACGTTGATCCCGAGGGATACCAGCGTGAGTCATGCTGCTGGGAACCTCGACCAGACTCTCAACGCCACCCAGACTCTCAGCGAGGGTGAAGATTTTTGTCACCTGGCAGAAGCGCTCAGCGGCAGCGTGGCCACCCTGGATGCGGAAGGAGAGCATACCACCGCCAAGAGCGTCGCGGTGCTGCTTCTTGGCGATATGTCGGTGGGGATGAGAGTCAAGGCCGGGGTAGTTGACAGCAATGACCAGAGGAGAAGCCTCAAGAGCTCTGGCAACAGCATCGGCGTTGCGGCTGGCCTCACGGGCTCGCAGGTGCAGGGTCTTGAGACCACGGTGGGCGAGCCAGGAGTCGAAGGCGGAGGGGACAGCGCCAATGGCGTTCTGGAGGAAGCTCAGGCGAGCCTTGAGCTCGTCGCTGTTAAAGGCGGCAACACCCATGACTACATCGCTGTGACCATTAATGTACTTGGTGACACTGTGAACGACGATATCGGCACCGAAGTCGAGAGGGTTCTGGACGTAAGGAGAGAGGAAGGTGTTGTCGACAACGACGAGGACACCATGCTTGTGGGCCTCAGTGACAACAGCTCGGATATCGACGAGGCGCAGTGTAGGGTTGCTAGGAGTCTCGATCCAGATTAGGCGAGTATCGGGAGTGATGTGCTCGGCGATGTCGACCTCGATCTCTGGTGTGAAAGTGACCTTGACGCCGTGGGCCTTTGCGACCTGGGTGAAGTAACGGTGGGTACCGCCGTAGACGTCGGAGACGGAAATGACATGGCTGCCGGCAGCCAGACTCTGGAGAATAGTGGCGGTGGTGGCGGAACCGGAGGAGAAGGCGAGAGCGTACTTGGCGTGTTCGAGAGCAGCAACAGCAGTCTCGAAGTTGGTACGGTTAGGGTTGGAAGATCGAGAGTACTCGTACTCGCCAACGGGCTTGCCAACAGCGGACTGAGCAAAGGTGGTAGACAATGAGATAGACTCAATCACGGCTCCGGTGGCGGGGTCATGTGGAGCGCCGGCGTGGACGGCCAGAGTACCGAAGTTGTGGACGGGGGACGGGGGACGAGGTGGGGTGGCCACAGGGTCCGAGTTAAGAGGAGCGGCAGACATGTTTTCTGGTAAGAGTACGGTGTTTGCTAGAGAGAGAGGAAGTGAAGGTATAGAGAGATGGAAAGAGGAGAAGGAAGGAAGAAAATGTAGCGGTGGATAGATGTGGTCAAAGACCTGTTTAATATAATAAGTATAAACTCGGCGCTCCAGCGGAAAAGTAAGTGGAGGTCGAGGCGGGGCTAGAAAAAATCGAGAAGAAAAAAAAGCCTTTTTTTTATCTTCCTGTGTTGCCCGGGTACGGTCTGGTGTGATCTGTCTGTAGTATCCTGTAATGCAGGCTAGATGGGACCCTTTTTATATCAAGAGCTAGAGCAGCTCTTATGCAATTCCGCTGCGCTAAGTTACGGAGCTTCTCTCGTCTGACTTGACAGACAAAGGAATGCCTCGGTTTGACGCGATACAGGGCTTGGATGATGCGCAAAAGGGCGGAGGACGAAATTGATCTAGTCTTGTTTTCCCACAAGTAGACGTGTCGTCGATAATCAACAAGAGGGCGGTCGGCTTTGAAACCTTTGACGATCACGTCACAACAGCCTTTCCTAGCAAGGGAGGAGGAGGAGCACCGCAAATTCGCGGTAAGATTGGCTCAACAGATTAATAATAGTCAATGGTACACTGAGATAATAAACGTAAAAAGAATTGACGTGACTCGACTCGTGGCCGTGAAATGTGACTGGAACTGGGTATTTTTTGCTTGGTCGGGTATCGGCTCTCGGTGTACAGAGTACAGGCGCAGCAGCTCGAAAGAGAGTTGTATTGTCGGGACACGGATTAGACTACTAGGTACAGTGTAGAATTGATGGAGATTGTGGGATGATGGAAGGGTCCAGGGAAGGAAAAACTGGGCTTCTGCAATTTATATTTGCATCTAGCGTCCAGGTTACACAATGGAAAGAATTGAGTTGACCAGAGATCTTTACACGGTTTATTCCATTCCAATTCATTTGTAAGTCGAACAGACTAGACGAGAAAAAGAACAAGACAGAAAAAAAAGTGAAGGAAACCTAAAATTGATTGATTACAACATCAACTGGTACTGAGTACCCCTGTCTACTCGCCCCTCCATGAATTTCGCACCAAGACTTTGTAAGCACCTGATGTATTAGACTGTACCTACTAGGTATTTGCCTTTCGTCATCTGTCAGAGCAAGGGTAAAAGAAGAAGGAGAGAAAACGGCCGAAGAGTGCTTATAATACAGTTACACTTGAAGCCATTGCCCATTTTTGTGTATCGTTACGGATGTGTCCGTGACAGAATCCGGATGACTGACCTGACTCAACATAGTACCCAACTTGGCCTTTATGACAAATGTGTCACTCTCGTTCTGCTTACAGAAGCATTTTGTTGTCGGTACAGTCGATCATTGTAATAGGATATCAGTTTGTTTTGCATACAGGACTGCGCATATAGTAGTATGCGCCGCTCACTGCAGCAACAAAGGTCCCCCTTTCCCCTTCCTTGTATTCTCTGTGCCGTGCCCGAGCTTACAGATATGGATCGTTCCAAGGAAATCCTTCTCTTGTCGCGCAATGCGCGCAAACATAACAACGGCTTTGCAACGGGCAGATGCGGTGCTCTCGGCGATAAGTGGAGGTCGGAATACAGGGGTTTGTATCCTCGTCCATACGATCTACAACAGCCAATCCACGAGAAGACTTTGAGGGACAGACATGTTGAAGCGTATTAGAAACAAACCAGCTAGACTAGAAAGTTCATGCTTTCTTTGGTCGAGAAGGCTCTGGCGCGTCATGTGCTCAATGTCGTGATAGAAGTGTCTTTGCCCAGCTTCGGCTCTCGCTGTAAGCGCCATCTGACATGACAAACATACGCCACACTCGACCAATTGCATTCTCATGACATCTATGGCGATGGGAAGATAACCAAATCATAGGTCGCATTCATTCCCACGGAACTTTACTCTTATCATGTTACAGCAACAGCAACAACAACCAGACGTTCGTTCATCTTGGGACATCGTCAAATGAAATTCATGACCGACATCCCGTGCAAGGGTACACACGTCTTTGGTGTGAACAACATCCGTTCCCGAGCCTTTTGGTGTGGCAGCATTCAACTGCACAACGTGATACTGTACCAGATACGCATGCATAGGTAGGTAAGCATGCAGTTTTGTGATTATTCCCCTCCCCCGCAGAATCTCACAGCTCGCAGCTCACGCACCTGGAGGTGAGTTATGAGAAAAGATAAGCGGTTCCTTGCAGCCCGTCCAGCCAGCTATGTCCCTTCCCGAAAGGTATCAAGGTCAGCTGGCCTAATATGGATTTTGCGGATAGGAAAAGTCAATATTTTAGAGCGTTTTGATTCACCATACCCTTGGATCATGTTGTTTTATGAATCACTTTTGAGTTGATCTTGATCTTGATCTTGATATCGAGTTGGCCCAAGAGCCCCATGTCCTAACAAGATATGATGTCGGTTTCATGATGTCGATGAATTATTGATACCTTATCCACTATCCTTCTGCCTTAGCCGGCCAGAAATCATCTCATCATGTACCAATGGTACCTGAACCAGGTACTAAGGTTAAGAGGTATTCATTGTGGGAAGATACTACATACATATGTAGCTTAGACTCATCGGGCTCCAACAATAGGATTCTTATAAGCCTCCGAAGCAGCCTCGAATCGGTGCTTATTATTGTCATCATTGCATCTTGACAGGATTACTCACCTTCATCTGCCGAATCCTCAGCTTACATGTACCAGCCCGAGTTCCCGGAATAACCAATCCCCGACGGCTCAACGTTTTCTCAGTTTGACTGACACCACAGCCTCATTGGACGCCATTGTCCTGTTTCCCTAAAAAGGCGGTAGATCTCATGATACGATCGGACCACCCAACGCCCGACTAGAGCCCCTAAAAGCTGATTCCATGTCTCTGGATGAATGAGTGTGTTTCCCCGGAGGTGTACTCGTCATAGGGGTTCTATTTCTTTCAATGACACAGCCGCAATCGGTATGTATCATCCCAGCTGTTGGCTGGGAGTAGTATTTAAACTTGGAGGACACCATATTGCTTGCTGACTGACTGACTGTCCCGTGTATTGTATGTAGGTAAGTAATGAATGCAATGTACATGCGTGCCCGCGCATAGATAGGGGTCCATGCGTAGGTAATCTTGAGTGCGTCCGCGTGAGAGAGAGTGTGTCTCTGAGGTGTCTCTCATTCCCAGGGTCTACCCTCTTTTGTCTCTAAAGTGAGCCCGTTATCGCATCAAGCAGAATACACGAAAGATTCTGATCCTTTGGATGTTATTCTCAGTCCACCTACTTACTACGTGGTTCCCTTAGGCGAAAGAGATTACCATCAACAAAGCGTCAATCTTGCGGCTCCACTCATTGGATGTCATGACAAGCTAGGTCCGGCGCCGAAACCCACTGAACCCCCCACTGGACCACCGACTTGCCCGGCCCGCGATGAGATGAGACCAGGCACAGCACAGCGTACATTAGCACACGACAGCCCTGACAGGCAGGCATGCTGCAGGGCGGACAAACTCGTAGATCCCTGTTTTCCTGCTGTGGCAGTGCAGCCTTTCTTCTTTCCACAGCTTCCATTCGCTAATTTGGAAGCCTTCAGGCCCTCAGGCCCCTAGCCTCTTTAACTCCCCATTAGATTGCTGGGGGGTTTTCTAGCACTTCACTCCACTGCACTGCACTAGGTGTCCTGCCGACGGGACCGCCCCTCCACCTCACCCAATGCTGGCCAAGCTGCAACTCTCCTGCCCTTATTTGCATCTCATCACATCACAATACACCCGATTCTCCTTCACCGCACTTGGTTCCAAGCGAAGCAACCACTACCACCACCTCAGCCCAGATCCTTCCGTCCTTCCTATCTCAACTTTATCTCTTCCTTTCACTTGTAAGAAATTAACGTGCTCAACCACGATTCTTGCCTCTCTCGATCTTCAACACGCGTCATGGAATTCTCTTTATAATTCTCACCTCTCTCCACAATTGCTTCTCCTTCCCCTTCTCCTTTACTCAAAGTAAACCGCAATTGAGGCCCCCTGCCTCTGCGGCCATGCTTCGAATTTCTTCACGATCCAGGATTCTCTCCATATACTTTTCAGTAGCTTGTTGACAGTCGACACGTGAAACCATTTTTCTGTTCCTCTCTTCTGTTTCAACTCTTCGCCATCATGCCGCCTCGTCGGTCTCACAAAAAGTCTCGTGCGGGCTGCCGGAGGTGTAAGAACAGGAAGATAAAGGTAGGCCCTCTCGATCCTCTGCGCACCGCGCCTTATTGCACGTCTGTCATCTGGCCATGCTATTTTCGCAATGGCTGGACTCGTCCTAGACTGTCTGGTCAGCGCACATGCTGACTTGAAAATTCCTTTGGTTATAGTGCGACGAAGTCCATCCACGATGCGGCAACTGTGCCAAGCACGGTGTCCCTTGCGATTTCAGCAACCCCGATGTCCTAGAAGAACTGGCCATCTCTACCAACACCAGCACTGAGAGCGTCGGCGCACCCACTCCCTCACCAGCACCTACCGTCAACTTCAATTCCGCTCCAAGGACTCCGTTAACACGCCCACGTGCTCCTTCAAGTCCAGCAAGAGCGCCGAGACCAAACCCCTCCCCTCCGACTTCTGTCTACTCGCAACCTTCGATAAGTTCGTCCACCAACACTATAGATCATGGCGAAAGAATGCTCGAGTTGCGTCTGATGCATCATTACACCAACGTCACCTCAAAAACACTTTTGACCAACTCACCAGCTGCTGAGGATATCTGGCAGCGCGCTGTCCCGCAGATGGCCTTCTCTGGTAACGGCAAGACGTACCTCGCTGACGCAATCTTGTCGGTGGCAGCGCTTCATTTGCGTTCCATGTCTCCGAACGACAAGGCATTAGTGCGCGCTTCGCATGCCTATTCTGCCTCCTCTCTTTCTGCCTTTGGTGCATCTCTGGGCGCGGGCATTACGCCTGAGAATGCGGAGGCTCTTTTCCTCACAGCGACTTTGATTGCTTTCCAAGCTAGTGCATCCCGAATTTTTGTCAAAGACGACGGGGACGCCGCTCCTGGCGATTCAACAAGTCGATATGTGCCTCCGCTGTCTTGGTTCCATGCTTTCCAAGGCGTCAAGACGGTGGTTGCAAACTCCTGGCAGTGGATTCACCACAGTGACATTGTCAAAGTTGTCATTGATTCGCAGCCTGGTTTCCAGCTGAATCTCAACCCACGCTCGCCCGACTCTTTCTTTGGCCACATGCTCGAAGGGTTAGCCGATGAGTTGAGTAACGAAGACCCCCGTCTGGTTGCCTCCACTACTCAGGCTTATTCGCACGCTGTCAGCGTACTCAACTGGGCGCACAAAAATTATCATGCAGCTGCTGCCCTCACGTTTCCTGCCACTGTCTCTAAGCGATATGTAGATCTTGTTGATGCGAGACGGCCCCGGGCTCTTGCCATTCTTGCTTGCTTCTTTGCCCTGTTGAAACGAATGGACAACGTCTGGTGGTTGCAAGATGTTGCTCGCCGCGAGGTTATGGGTCTGGTCAGCTTATTCGAGTCGGGATCGAAATGGTGGCGTCACCTCGAGTGGCCAATAAGGATTGCTCTGTTAGACGGCAGTTCCATACCGCAAGATATTTGGGGCACCGAACTGGAAGAACAAGCACCAGAGCAGCAGAATGTCCTCGGATCCATGACGCAGCATATCGAGATGTTTGCCGAGATGCTGCACCAGCACACACAGCCTCCCATTCCTATTGCAGATGAGGACCTCATCGTGCCTGATTCACCCGACTAAGGGGGCTTGGAAACTACGCGTAGCCGCGATGGCAGGACCTTGGGCTTGAGAGCTGGTCTCGAGGCCCTTTTCACTTTGTCGGCAATGAGCTTCAACATGACCTTTGTCAGCTTGGAAATCTTTCCATCCAAAGACACGATTAAGAAGCATAACCGGCTTTGTTTTATACATTTGATGAATTACGAACGTCTCCTTCTTATAACTGGACTAATACGGATCGAACCGAGATATCAAGCGGTGCAATATTTCCAGTTACGATCTGGGCAACGGTTTCATGTGGCCCGAGTCGACTCAAGTTGTTTTGTGTATTGTTGCACGAGGCAAAAATGAGCTCGACTTTTGGGCACGCCTTGTCCGGTATTGATAGGACTCACATCGTTTTTAACTCCACACTGTTAAGTCTATGACCGACCATGAATCATATGAGTTGGAGGATAGAATTAGGCGTGGGAAACAGTACAATTAGACAGAAAAGCCCAAGCATATACTGTTGGGCTTGTAGCTTTTCTAGTCTACGTTGGACGCCAGCAGGGGCCAAGTCAGTCGGCTTTCTTGGCCTCTGTCATAATTAAGTATATAATAATGTAACACTACATATTTGTGGTTCACAGTCCTTCCATTCTTGTTTCTGGAGTGGCAAACCAATGTTCCGAGGTAGGACGCAACTTAAGCCTACCAGGTTCAATTCATTATTGAAGATGGTTTAGCATGCATTAGCTGTTGAGTAAAGGTTGAGAGAGTAAGAGAACGAGAACGAGCGGTTTCGATGATAATAGAGTACGAGCAAAGAAGAGAATAGTGCCTATCATGTTTACGGGATTTATCCCATTAAATCAATTATTGATATGGTCTCCCTAGGACCTTTTCCAAGACGCCCAACTCCGAGCCTGCAATGCGGTGTATCTACTACTGCTTTATCCTCTTGGTCTCCTCCTCTTTGTCTTCGACAGCGTCCGCCACATCCTCGGCATCCTTTCGACTTCGCTTCAGACCCTTCATCTTGCGGAGCTGCAACTCGCTAAGATCCTGCTTGCCCAAGTGCACGCGACCAATCTTGTCACCCATAGAATCAGTTGTGATGTTCTTCTTGGTGCGCTCCTCGAGGCCACGAGGCTTCTTCAGGGCCTCCTTGAGCATCGACTCATCGGGTTCTCGGACACGACCAACACGGAAGTCCATGCGAGGACCAATCTCCTCAACCTCGACACGTGGAAGACGCTGGCCAGATCGTTTAGTGTTGATGGTATAAACTCGCAGGTGGATCGCAGGCTTGACATCGCCGTCGCCAGTGCTATCCTCGGCGCTGATGGAAATGATGTACTGAAGACCCTCGACGTCGATCTTGTCACTAGGCTCGCCCTTGAAGAAATCAATAAGCATGCTCTTGGCAAGAGTAAATTCGTTGCTAACGGGGCTCTCGAAGGCGGTGCCGGCAAACAGAATCATGGGTCGCAGACCGATGGCGAACTTCTTGGTCTTGAACTGGGCAATGGTTCGGAAGCTCTCAGGGTCGAGGTAGAGCTCGAGCATGTCGAGAACCTTGTAGCCAAAAGTACGGACAAAGGTCAGAGTGTGGGGACGCTTCTTCTGGCTGCTGCCAAAGACGAGCAGACTGGCGTCGTTCTTCTCGGAGAAAAACTCGAGCGAAGCGGCATCGTCAAAAGGGTGGATGGCGTTCTTCTTGGTGAACTTCTTAGCCAGAGGCTGGCGCATCTGATGAAGGTCGTTAAGGGCATCCTGGACAATCTGAGAGCACGATGTTCCACGAAGGAAAAGGCATGTCTTGGGGTTCTCGTTGGCCTTGGGCTCGCGCTTCTCGAGTGCACGCTTTGAGCGCGCATTGCGAGGTTTACTTTAAGAATGTTAGTATATTAGAAAAACAATTGTATTGGCGAAAACAATTGAACATACACTTGTCGGAGCATCTTGGCGATTTGCGGAAATAGATGTACCGTGTGATATTGGTGATGATACTTCAACAAGACGGAGGTTGGCTTAGGACTTGGGAAGGAGCGCAAGAAAAAAAATGTTCTTATCGATAAAGCATGTGCTGCTCACCGGCTTCACCGAGAGGAAAGAAGGTCCCTTTTCGGTGAGATGGAAAAACCCCTGTTCTTTTCCCACCCCGCAGTCACGTGCGCTACTGCTACTCCTACATCGGCAAGAGGTACCGACAAAGGCAACAGAACGGCGGAGCCTCGGTATTTTCCCCGCCATACGCGGGCATCTTGTCGGGTTTCGCTAGGTCATGGTAGGAGTCCGACCAACTTCCACCTGTAAACTACGCCTCATCTTCATTATCCTCCTACATCCATAAAGCAAAGACATCACCACCAATCTGAAAGCCAGTATCTCTTCCTTCGCGCCGATAATCCCGAAATTCTAAAAGCAATCACATATACCGCTAATCATCATGTCGTTTATGGGTGGCGCTGAATGTTCGACATCTGGAAACCCTCTTAGCCAGCTTCACAAACATACTCAGAATGACAGAACCCTCCAGCAAGACCGCCTTGTTGGGCGAGGTCCCGGCGGACAACTCAATGGGTTTCGCAGCCAGAGCGCGAATGCGCCGCAAGACGAGGTATGCCCTTGAGCAGGGCCGATGAACCTATTACTAATACATATATCTTGATGCTGTAGATGATGAACGGATTTCTCAACCAGGGCCCGAGCCTCCAGCAAGAATTCCCCATGCAGCCGGGCCAGATGGGCCCCCTCAACCCAGCCCAGTCCCATATGCGAGCTAGCTCAGCGTCACCAACATGGGCGCACGACTTCAACGGCCAGCCAGCGATGGAATCAGCTTTCCAGTCGCCTTCTGCTGCACAGGCGCATTTCAATGCCGACGAGTTTGCCCGGTTTCAACAACTTAACGCACAAGGTTCCTCCGCGAGAGCAAGCCCGATGCAGAGCAACGTACCCAACCAGATGAACCAACAACGACCCATGATGGGTGGCATGATGAACCGACCGATGGGCTACAGTCCCATGTTCCAGCCAATGTACCAAAACCAGCAACCTATGCAGCAACATCAACCACAGCAGCAGGATGCTAAGGGTAAGGGTCGGCTCGTGGAGCTTGACGATCACAAGTGGGAGGAGCAGTTTGCTTCGATGGAGCTCCAAGACAATGTCAAGGAACAAGAAGAGGCAAATGTTGCAGAGCGTGAGCTCAATGAAATGGACAAGGGCCTAACATCTGAAACCAATGAGTACGGTGACTTTGAATCTATTTGGAAAGGAATACAAGCTGAGACGGCTGCTGCTAGACAAGACTTTGACCAGTTCGACAGCGAATGGAATAACAACATGATGCCCGATTTCGAGGGTATGGGCGATTGGGGCCGCCTCGGTGACCCAGCCGTCGAAACCTATTTATTCGAACAAGACAACTTCTTCCGCGATGAAAAGAACGCTTTCGAGGAGGGTGTGCGCATTATGAGAGAAGGCGGCAACCTTTCTCTGGCTGCCCTGGCTTTCGAGTCCGCTGTTCAACAAAATCCCGACCATACCGAGGCCTGGGTCTACTTGGGAACAGCTCAGGCTCAGAACGAGAAGGAAACGGCAGCTATCCGGGCTCTTGAGCAAGCGCTCAAGCAGGATCCTAATAATCTAGCAGCATTAATGGGTTTGGCTGTATCATATACCAACGAAGGTTACGATAGCACAGCATATCGAACCCTTGAACGATGGTTGTCGGTCAAGTACCCCAATATCCTCGACCCTAAGGATCTGCATCCTCCCGCAGAAATGGGCTTTACAGACCGCCAACAGCTGCATGACAAGGTGACAAATCTCTTCATCAAGGCGGCACAGCTGAGTCCCGATGGTGAGCATATGGACCCCGACGTGCAAGTTGGCCTTGGAGTTCTTTTCTACGGTGCAGAGGACTATGACAAAGCAGTTGATTGCTTCCAGTCAGCTCTTCATTCATCAGAAGTTGGTACGTCCAACCAGCAAGAGCAGCTTCATCTCCTCTGGAACCGCCTCGGCGCTACGCTGGCCAACAGTGGACGTTCTGAGGAAGCCATTGCAGCATACCAAGAGGCACTCGCCATGGCTCCTAATTTTGTGCGCGCTCGTTACAACTTGGGTGTCAGCTGCATTAACATCCACTGCCATCACGAAGCTGCCTGTCACTTCCTGGCCGCCCTGGAGATGCACAAGGCCATCGAGAAGTCGGGCCGGAGCAAAGCATACGAAATTCTGGGCGATAACGCTTCTGGGGTCGATGAGACACTTGACCGCATGTCAGCGCAAAACAGGAGCAGCACCCTATATGACACCCTCAGGCGTGTCTTTACGCAAATGGGTCGGCGGGATCTGGCGGAGAAGACCGTTGCGGGTGTAGATCCAGATGTGTTTAGACCAGAGTTTGAGTTTTAAGGCTGCAGGATTCTTGTTGATTTTTTTTTTTTTTTTTTTTTAAATAATATGACTTACATGAAGAAGCGGTCTGTATCGTGGAGGACGAGTGGACAATTACGGCGTATTTACAGCGGGTATCTGTCTGGATCTTGATCGGTTAAGATGTTGCACATCGGAGACATGCATGGTCCTGGGAGGATATTTTCCATCACAGATGCGTCGTCCCTGGAGCAACAATATCCCATGGCGTACAGTTGTCTCCAGAGTCGTTTACATATGAATATCTATTAAAATAATATTGCCTTAATCACCTCCCAGTGTCACAACACCGAGAAGCTATCCACATCTGCCGTGTCAAGAAGCGGTCACTGCTGCGTGTAACAACCTACAGTAGCTTGTATGTAGGGAGGGCATCTGTTGGTATTCTTTCTGATGTATCAGCCAGTCTCACCCATTCATTGGCATTATCAATCATCCTCTTTCGCTGGATATCATAGAAACGAAAGAAGAAGAAAAGCACCATCGTGCCTTTGGTGGTCTTGGTTTTGAGCCTAGGAGAAGACAGAATAAGAAAGGCATGCAGTCTAGACCGTGACCATCACGGAAGCGAAACTGGCGCCAACGGATCGAACCCTTGAGGCTTAAACCATTGACTAACTTCGCATGCAAGTCTTTCATTACACACAAGTGCAGGGAAGAAAAAAACCTTCACTTCAACAAAACCCACTCTGTTATGGTGTTGGCGACTCAACGAATCTTGTTAATTTAATACTTATGGCTCGCAAGAACTGGCGATTATTGAGCGCCTGGTCCCTCGAACATTCAATATTTGGTAGTGGATAGTGTGATCCCAGTTGCCGGCCGCGCCAATCTGTTGTCGACGTAAGTTTTGAAAAGATTGCAGATTTCCCCGAATCGCCAGCGCATATCAAGTTAGTCTCTTTGGGGGGAGACGCTTCGCCGATGGATACTGTATGAAGCTCCTCATTATTCCCAGCAAACTTTCATCTCCACATACACAATCTCGTCTCATCTCGTTCTTTGCCACCAGCCGGGCTGCCGATGGAGTGTGGAGGTTGAGTAGGTTTCCGATATAGCGATCTCTTGGGTATCTCGAGGTCACTGATGGCCAGTTAGCCAATTCAAACCTGCAGGACATGACAGACCAGGCCGTTATGAGTAAGGTGCAGTTGTCGAACGCATGTCTCGCCCAAAAGAGACTCAACCCATGCAGCCGCTACAGAAAATACTGTACTGTACGGATAAATTGCTTTAGACAGAGCGGCAGCGTGAGACTATTGGATTTTGCTCTCCGATGTGGGGAGACGGAGCTGAAATATGCAAGGGGAAGGTAAGTTGCGATGGAAGAGAGCCAAGAACTGAATTCCAAGATATTGACAAAAGCAACAAAAAAGTAAGACATGGAGTCGGTGACATGGCCTTCCAGGCACTTGACTGACATGATTGGGCCGGTCAAGAGACTGATATAACTGAGTGATGGCTGGGGAGGGATCCAGCTCGAGCTATTATTAAAATCGGGTTATTTTGGAGATGTATGTATAGCTGAGGGTGTCATGCTCTTGGCCAGATCCTGCAGAATTACGATTCTCCCTTGGTACTGTACGTACTGAGCGCACAAATTGTGAAAGGTAGCCACCAATTGAATCATCGGATTCGCTTGGCCTTAGCCCGACAAGTAAGGCCGGACTACATATCTGGAGGCTCAAGTAGGCAGAAAAGTAGCGTCTCTGCAGTTTTCTTTGATGTGGTGGTGGGAAGCATGTGGTTCCTTCGTATGTTAGTGGAGACGGAGGGCGTTGAACTATGGACTTAGGGGCCGTGGACTCGATGCAAGTGAGTGCTTGATCGAGGCGCAGGAGTGACGATATCAGCTTGTCGACTGTTGTATGTACCCTGAGTCCTGAGACACGATTTTGTACTGTGCGGTGCGTCGTGTTGGATCTGGGCAGCGGCGTGGCAGCGTATATTCAATTTGTGTGGATAATAATTGTTGTGGTTTCTTTTCTTGGTTGATGATTGACGATATGACGAGCGTGAAACTGACTGACGAACACTGTATAGCAAGTCTGCACATCTACCGAAAGAGGAGATGGCAACGACGAGCAACTAAAGTCAAGTCTTCCGCCGTCTATACGCTCGGATTCAGGAGCTCCATTAGCCCATCGACTGTGTGTCTCGGAGGCTTCTCGATAAACCCATGTCAGCCGGCCGTCAGACAAGATATTGATACGAGACTGGTTCAGCTGAGAAGTAAAGCAAACTTGGTTGCCCAATTCAATTTCGGCAGAAATACATCAGTAGAGACGCGATTCTGTCAATCATTGGTCGCCAACTCCTGTCTTTTCTCAATCGGCCGAAAGTCATCGGACCCTATGATTGACTTCATCCCATGATATCGCGAGACGAATCCAATCCTTAGACAAGGTGCTTCCTTAAGCGGCTTCAACATACACCATAGTTTGCCATCCTACAAATTGTTCATTTTCCAATTCCATCAGTCAGCAGTATTTTAACTTTCTCAAGATCGTTGGGGTTTACCAAACCGTTGGGTCCAGGACTGCACAACCATGTCCTATCTGTAACTGCGAGCCGACATACAATTTGTGAGAGGGGGCAGATTTGGTTCCTGTTGGCAAGGGTCTCGCGTCAACAAAAAGAGTGTTCGGCTTAAGGAGCCGACTCCCCGTTATGAATGAGGATGGATTGCACCAGCGGAAGCAAGCCTGGCGTTATAAAGAAGGCTCTCGCTCATTTGGCGGTAATAAGCTAAGCCTGTAGGGGCGCCTCGAGTCCCCCAGTCTGATTGTACAAGTAGCAAAGCAATGGCTTCCTCGTTATCCTACCGCTTTGCTACCATGTAATAATGCACAGAACTATTGGAACCCAAAGATGCTAAGAGAGCGGCAGACAGTCCGATTGTAGGTGGGATTGATGTACCATCTTCCAGCACGATGATGAATTTGATTTGGTTCGGTGACGCAGTGTGTAGCCACTAACAAGCGAATTGGCGTGATAGTGCATGTGTATCACCATTGTCAAGCCAAGCAAGTGTGGTATGACAGTCATCGCAATTACCGTGCCGGCATTTGCTGTGGTACCAGTTTTCGGGCATGGATTTCTTATCATTGCTAGTAGAGCACCATCGAGATCCATTCTTTGGCTATAACACATTTTTGTTGCGAATATGCGGAGGTGTGCGAAAGTGCACCAAAGCTCTTGAAAATCCCGACATGATGGATTGTCAGCAGCTGGCCTAGTTGATGGTCCAAAGGATATTCATATAAACACAAGCTTAATAAGCTTACGGCATTATAGCGCCTCGTTTCTTCGATGATTGTACCGTTGCACAAAGGGAACTGCCAAATGTCAGCGGACCTCGGCTAGTTTTGATGGCGCAAGTGATAAAATGACAGAATCCTGTAGAATCGCAGCCATGGTGAGGTCGGGCTTTGAACTTGACTTTTTGTGCATACGAGGACGTTAAAGTGGTACCGTAATCTTTATAGCTCAAACGTCAACTGGACCACGCCATGGAGAGCATGTAGAGATCGCAACCGTAGACAGATTGACCATGAGAGAAACGGCCCACGATAAGACGCGTTGCAGGATGGCACAGAAACGTATTTTACACCAATACCCTGTAGCCACGAGCCGGCGGAAAATAGGAGTAGTGATCGGCATTTTCCTTTAGTCGTGAGTGAAAGATAATAACAAGGATCTTCAGGAGAAATCCCCCGAAAGGACAAGCAAGCCGGCCATGGTTGGCCTTTTTGAATTCGGGTTTGGCGCGAAAACCCACAGGAAGGGATCTTTGTTTGACAGCCAGAACAGTCAATGTTGTACCATTAGTTTGGTCGTACTACTGCACGGTACTACTAGGTAGTGTACCTATGTAGGTAGCTCCTTGTTTGACCTGCCCTATCCTTGGACCACATGTACGACCTTAGGCTCATAACACGAGGCGTATGAGTTTCACCGATACCGATTCAAGGCGCTCGCGTGGCAGGATAAGATGAATCGTTGATTGATTTGACGGCCAGCAGACTTGGGATTGCCGTAATGGAAACTGGGCGAATGGCAATTCGTTGCGATGCCGGCAAGGTGTGTACAGAGGTGCTGAACCAAAGTAGACTGACTGACGGAAGACCAAGCTGAGGCGGCGAGAGGTGCATGAGCTGAATATTGGGTGCAAGGAATGTAATCCCGTCCTAGGCCGAAGCAATGTTGGGAATATTGATAAATTGACGTTGAGTTTATATGAGCCCTGGAAACCAGCAGTCGAGGACAAGATGTGGTAATGGTGGTTAAGTTTGAACTAGGTTTCTTGTAGATACCAATCTAGTAGTTAGTAGCGCGTTACGTCCAGCATGGAGGCACAGAAATTATTTGCTGGCCGTACCTTTGTTGCAATCAGTCAATGCTAAAAGGAAGGAGCCTAAAAGCCAACTGCCTAGGTAGCCTACCCACAGTGCCTACCTACTTGGGTAGGTAGGTAGGTACCCATTTGGGCAATAGCTTTAGGGAAGGAACAACAAAGACTTTTGTTTTGGCTCCAACTCGGCCTTCTTCTACAGTCAATTTGCCAACATTTCAACTTTAGGTACTCCTTCGTGTTTGCAAGATTCATACCTTCTTAGGAGATACGGATATTGCTTACCCTTCCAAAGCGGTAAATACTGGCAAGTACAGTATTTCCCAGTCGCGCCCGCATTGCTTCCCTTCCTGTCAACGCTGCACCGTAACAAGAACCCCTGGCAATTGGCCCTGCTAGCTCATCAAGATCAACGACCCCCCAGGGCGGCTAGATCTTTGGTACATACGCTGGTCTAGCTACACCCCACCCACTCACGCACGTGTCTGTCGGCAACATCGACTTTGCAAGCGTTTGCTAGACACAAGTAGCAAAGATTGACGAGGTTTCGTGCCTACACAATTTCAGCCGATTGTTTCATGGTGGTAACGTTTGGGGAATTCGGGTGACAAGTACTGTGCGCATGTACAGTATACCTGCCTACCTATCTGGGAAAGACATCACCAAGCGCGAACTATCCCGACGGGATCTACAAGGTTCGGCGTACCTGGGCTACTTTGTCTGCCACATGGCATTACGCAAGCCTCAGAATGCTCAGGGTATGTACCTCCATAAAGCTGCGTATCAGGATCCCCCTCTAAAGAAGACCAAGAAGAAGGATGAGCATGTTACATATCGATGCCATGTACGGACATTGCCTACGACACTGGGCAAAGACTTATTGGTGGACCGACCGATCGGCGGCACATTCTGCTCTGAAAGATGATTCTCACGTGGCTGCGGAAGATCGCGCATGTGGTGCTGGGATGTTGGTCTCCGCTCTTAGTTCGCCCAGCGATGGGGGGTCTAGCTTTGGGGGCGAGGCGAAAGAAAGACAAAATCAACCAATCCCATCAAATCTGGAGAACATGGGCCTCCAAGACCCTGGTCACTACAGCATGGGCCCCAAGAACCATGACTTCTGACGGGGTCATGGATGCACTAGTGACGGCGCACGAGGCGGCCTGGCTTGTGGTGTAAGCCATCCCCTCACAAGATTCACAGTCACGTCCACGTACAGTACCGGTTGACTGCTGGCAAGCATCATCTCGCAGCATCACACGGCAGACCCCAGAAAACCATGCGCAACAGGTTAAGACCCAGGAGAGTTCGTATTGCATTGTGCTTCTCAACCCAGGAGCACGCTCAACAAGTTGAAAGCACTAACCCCGATGGCCTAAACAATCCTTCCCCATACCAAGCAATACGGAAGTAAAGTTTTGGTCGAATCTGGACTATCAAAAATTTGTCAACTTGGGGTCATTTACAGATACAGCCAGTGTCTGGCAGTAGTTAGCAACAGTTGGCATCTATGTGATTGCATTCTGTATCGTGGCCAGCATACGAATACAAAGTGCCGGACATGGGCATTGATTACAAACAGCATACGATCATAGGTTCGACATTGTCATGAAGCACTGCGCTCCGCTTTCCCAACATAACTCCGGTTGGCATCAAGATGCTCGCTGAAAAGTCAAACTTGAACGTTGGTTGGCCAGCCTGACTGCTCCAGGGGTCTATAGCTATTGAGGTAATGTCAAGCAGTATTCGAAGAGCCGGCTACAGTGACGGTTCAGACCAGCAAACGAATTTGACCAAATGCATCTCCCTTCCAGATAGGTCTCGGTGTATGGCTGAACAGAAGAAATGAAAGCTGGTATACCACCACTCATTCACTTGAGATTAGTAACCGACAAGTCGTCACAAATTTAGTGGGCAGCGGACGCCGTACATAGTGATGCTCAGGCCTCAAGACTTGGTAACCACATGGCATTCAATTCCAGTTACGCCTCCACGATCCCCATGCTCTCCGCACCTCGACGACTTTCGGGCAATGGCAAAAACAAGGTTTTTGGGGGGACCCAGAGGGGAATGAAGAGAGGAGATCTTGAACTTAAGGGTGGCTTCTGACGCTACCCGATGGATTTTACTCGACAACTTGCACCCCTACTGTAACAAGGCTTTGCAACACTCCCTACGATAGCCCTAGTATTCCATTATTAGATGTAATGTATTGTATGTACTCGACCACATGGGCCGAGGCGGTGGTGGGGGCTACAAGTTCCACAAGTCAACTATACTTGGCACTGTGACTTGGACAAAGTCTTTGGCTTGAAGCCCTGAAGGCTTTTTGACACTCGCGCCATGAGATGTGCAAAAATGCCCAACTAGTTCTCAAGTTGTCTACAGGTATAAAGCCCCCCCTGAGCACGGCACGAGGTTTCCATGGTGCACAACCTGCACAAGTGCCGGTACGTACCTCTGTCTCGAGCAAGGATTGCGGATTTACTTTCAAGTGCCGTAGCACTGTTTCAATGATGCCCACCTACTGAAGGCGGATGCAACATCCACCGAGGAGCCCTGATTAAGGTCTTAACTACCTACCTACCTAGGCTGTACAGTATATTAGATGCTGGTCAGACCAGACCTGGACGAAACCAAGAGCTAAGGTCACGGCGGCCGGCCGCTCCTTGTCTAGGCTTGTCTGCTTCAGATGGATGTCCCTTTACCTAGTAGTCCCCTGCTTTGGGGCTGACTTTAAGCGTTGCCTACTGTATGCAAGTGCAGGGGACCATTTCAGCGTGCTAAGATCAATGGGATAAGAGGTTTCGAGACATGGAGTCTACCATTTTTGATAGGAGAGGTCAAGCTTGAACGTATGTCATCTCGATGTTCCTGGTTTCTGATCG
This sequence comes from Fusarium brachygibbosum, assembly GCA_018886245.1. Taxonomy (NCBI): domain Eukaryota; kingdom Fungi; phylum Ascomycota; class Sordariomycetes; order Hypocreales; family Nectriaceae; genus Fusarium; species Fusarium brachygibbosum. The sequence goes on from MU249524.1 coordinate 2,308,678, forward strand.
ATTCATCATACAGCCCAGATGAATTGAGTAAACAATCTGCTCTGCTTGCTTCTCTTTTTCTGTCATCTGTCATTTGGTTACCTTGGTACCTACCTATTGTTTGCTTGCAAGACCCCTCCAATCTTAGAACCTTAGTGCTCTTTCTTTTCTCCGCTCAGTACAGTGCAGTCCAGCCCAGGCAGCTTAGTCCCAGCCTCTCCTTCCTTACTCGTCACAATGTACCTAAACCTCAAGTCTCAAGTACATGCATCCACTAAGTTCAGCATCTACTCAAGTAGAGTAGTATTGGTGCGGGCAGGTTTATTGATGGGTCTTTTAGTCTTCCCCGGGCTCTTTCTTCCCTGCCTGTGCAGTGACCTAGTGCCATCCATCCCCGTCTGTCACTTTCGCCAGGGTCAGTCTCGTGTGCACTTTTCCCTCCTCAATTCCACTTCCTTTCCTTTCTTTCACAAACTTACCTGGCATCTAGTTTACCGACCTACGTACCGCATCGCATCTGACCTTATCGACGCTCCCTTTCTCAATCCACCTTCAGGGCTCATGCTCTGACACGCCAGTAATTTCTCGACTCGAATCCGTTCGACCTCGTATTGTCGCGTCTGCCCTGTTAGCTGCAAGGTCAATTCAGTTCAGCTCAGTTTAGTTCGGTTCAATTGAAACCAGGACTTTGTTTTGTTGTACCGACGCCTCTTGCTGGTTCCTGCGACTGTACTCCAATACCGGCCTCGCCGTCAGCGCAAACAATCGAATTGTGTTATCCTTACCATTTGTCGGCTTCGTTTCTCAGGGGACTTTGTGGGGGCTCATTTGTAACTTGATCGCCTCGACTCGACTCGACTGCGTTCGCGACATCCTCGATATCGACCGACTCTCCAACAACCATGGACGCCCACAACCAGCAACGCCCACACCCTACCAAGGCGGCCGGCCTCAACAATATTCTCAACAGCGACCACGCTCCAGGTCCCATCCCGAACGGTCCTCCCCATATGCGAGATTCGGGGTTCTACTCCAACGGAGACGCCTCCAGTAAGCGTATGCTGCTCATTGCTACCAGTCTACACATCTGCGTTCTACCGCTGACCTGATTCATCCAGATACATCTGCTGCCTCTTTCAATGTAAACGGCCTCAGTCCGAGCGGTTCTGGCTACCAATCTTCGTCGCACGACAAGACCCCTTCGCCGATTACTTCCAACATGGTTCCCCATGGAGCTATATCGCCGTCAGTAGCCAACATGAGCGTCGCCGCTATGGTATCCTCCAATAAGCCCGGCAGCTATGATCCACGCCGCGACCGGCCGACGTCAATTGAATCTAACGGTACCGGCCATACAATTGGCGAAACTTTGGCACCCGGGATGGCAGCACTGAGGCGAGAAAGTGTTGACAGTCGCATCAACCAAAACTTCAGCGACATGCGTCTTGGTAGCTCTCCCTACGCATCCAACAATCACTCGACTAGCTCGATTCAAAACACCCTCCACAGCCAACGGAACCCCCACCACCTCTCCGTTCATCGAATCTCCAACGGTTACCAACCCAATGCAGAGCGAAACCCCGACACCAAGACTGTAAAGACGGCACCTGCCATTACTGGACCAGCGACAGGGCACATTGCCCGAGCAGCAGAACCTACCAAAGGACAAGCATGGGCGTTCCCTGAAGAGGATATTCAAAGAGTTGGTGTCGCACCTACGTTCACCGACTCAAGGCGCAGCAGCATCACCGAGTCGATCGCGAGCAGCCAGTTCACAACCGAGTCACGCCTGCCTGCCGGTCAATTGAGACTGGAGAGCGAGTACTCTCGCATGTCCAGTGCTTCGGACTTCCCACCTGTTCATCACCACTCTATGCAACACAAGCAACTGAGCGATCTCCAGGCCGAGGAAGGGAATGGACCTACGGGGTCACAGCCCTATAGCAGAACTCCGGAATTGAGAGTCAGCCACAAACTCGCCGAGCGCAAGAGGAGAACTGAAATGAAGGAACTATTCGACCAGCTTCGTGATCTTATGCCGCAGGAGCGAGGCTCCAAGGCCTCCAAGTGGGAAATCCTGACGAAAGGTAAGTGATTGTGTTGCCATATTGAAAAGGATGTTACTGACGCCATCACAGCCATCGCTGAGCATCAGAAACAGCAGGAACATATCCGTCTGCTCCAAACTCATTATAACACAGCGGCAGCGGAGAACGAACTCCTCCGCCGGGAACTTCATGGGCTGCGGGTAGAAAACACCCAGCTTCGGGGATCTCCATCTTCAGCACCAACGCCAGCTTCAGGACCTCCGTCTACGACTTATCAAACGGAACGCTATGCCAATTCGAATGGGCCAGAGCTGCCACCTATCCGCTCACTGAGCAACAATATGCCCAGCGGACCAGATTCAATGACCGGTATTCAGTACGACAGCCCTCAACCTAATGGTTATCGCCAGGAGAGATTTTGAAGTTGTTATAATCGCCACCTTTTCTAATTGTTGGAGCCCGGTTTACGAATGAATGACGGTAAAGAAAAAGTTATGACAAGTGAGGCAGTACAGCCTTGCGGTTACAATTCTGAAGAGTACAGGACTGGGATCGACCATCGTTAGTGTCGTACCAGCGATACTTCGAGGCATTAGCTCTCCGGGGCATTAGACTTCCTTTGTTTTGCTTTCTTTCTTTCTCCCATGTATCAGTACGGCAAGCGGCCCGTGGGTTCACTTTTTCTTGTATCAACTTGTTCAATCTTTCGACTCAAAGCTATATGAGTTCGCCCACAGCAGGCTGCAGATGTCAGGAGTTTGTTTTTTTCTTCTCTTTTTCTTTTTGGGGTGTACAGGCTACTTAATGGTATGGTATATCCAAGAAGGCACAGGTAGGGTGGAAATGGGCCGGATTAAATGCTCTCGGATTTCAGCTCAAAAAGAAGGCATGGGAAATAGGAGGACGGCGTGAGGATGTTGGAAGGCGTATATACCCATTTTGCGAGGACACAGGAGGCGATTGTGCTGAAGACCAACGTGATATGTTGTGTCATTATAAACGGCTGATAATGACGGCGAGAATAAATAAACTAAGTTAAGGAGATGATTCTGTTGCGATCAGGAGAAGGTAGTCAGTCAATAAGTGCTGTTACATTGGGTTGCATCAGCCAGCAGGAGGATCTATTTGTGATGCATGGTTCCGATGAAACAAGTTTGATCTGATAAGATAAAGATGCAACGATCGAATCTAAACAGACCATAATTAGCACAAACACGGAATGATCGCTCACTCACTAGTTATAGAGTCGGAGCCGGACAATCCATCAACGTCCGGCCTTTATCAGCCCATGACCCCCGGGAACGGAAGCCTGGGCGGAGTCGGAGTTGCGGAGTTGCGGAGTTTGCGGACGCCCCGCAGAAGAAAAGTCCCCGATTTGGTCTGTAAGACGAGACGGCAAGTGCTTACTGAGACGAAGTCCCTACCTAGTGTAAGCCATAACCACCTACAGAGTATAGGGGTCTTTTTTCTGTGTTTTCCTTATACTATATTTCAAGTTAGGTTTGGCCTGCCAAATCGAGATCCCTCTTTTTCCTTCTCCGACATTGTCAAGTCCGTCGGAATTGTTCAAGCCTCTCCGCTCCTCTCTTTCTGCTTTTTCATCCTTCGTTGTCGCTTATTCTCTCACATAACACATATATACCATGGATTCATTCAGCCCACTGGCTGCGCGCAAGATGGATAGGGTAGCTGCTTCAAGACAGAAGAGCTGCAACGCCTGCGTGAGAGGGAAGCGCAAGTGCGACAAGAAGACGCCCCGGTGCACCCGCTGTGCAGCAAAAGGGCTCGACTGCGTCTACCAGAGGTTGCCACCAGGAGCAAGCTTTCACGACGACGACATATGCATCACGGATTCCTTGAACGACGTCCCTGACTTTGATATGGGCTTTGATATCAACAACTTGGGAGGGACAGCAACAGATTCCAGCGCCAGCAACACTACACCAGACAGCCTTAGCAGAGCCACCACCTCGTCGATAGAGCTCGATTCTCCCCTCGACTTCTCCATCATCGACCATCTCATGGCCAACGACACGTCTATTGGCTCTGAGCTATGGAGTCTGGGTGACTATGGCAGTAGCAGCAACAAGCTGAACATACCGTCCATACCGTCTATGCCCACAACACAGGTCGCCATTCGTGATCTAGCTATCTTTGAAAGAATAGAACCCTGCATGTCTGAATTCAACCCTCTGGATGTGTATGATCCTCGCTCTCGCGTGGGATACACCGTCGATGCCATTACTAACCTCTACCGCGATTTTGCAAAGACCCGTCGTCTTCCCTTTATTCATCCTCGTCTCTACGGCTCCAACCTCCCAAAGACACTGCTGGCAGCCTTCTCGGCGGCATCCGCGTACTCCGCACGCACGCCAGAGAACAAAGGCTGGGTGTTCAAGCTCATCGCCGACATGGCCAAGGACATCCACCGTGAGGGTGAGCGCGCTTCAACGCCGGCGGAGAAGCTGGCAAGGGTGCAGGCCATGGTGGTGCTGGACTCCATACGTATGTTCGATGGCGATGTGACGATGAGGGCAACGAGCGAACGTGAGATGCCGCAGTTTATGGCATGGATGTTTGCGCTTAAGGAGATAGAGGAAGAGCTAAAAATCGGAGATGAACCAGCTGCTACTATGTTGAAGGGGTCGCCACCGCAAAGCTGGGAGGTAAGTTGCTGCACAAGGTACATCGAGATGCAAACTTATTAACATTTTCACAGGCTTGGTTGCTTGCTGAGAGCATACGCCGGACTATCGTCATGGCATTTGCCTTCGTATGCATGACCAGTATACTAAAGTCCAATGAGCGTATGTCAACCAACCGTCCTGTATCATACAAGTTCTAACCTCTCCATAGCGCCCTGCGAAGTCATGGAGCCGAACTTTCAGTTCACAGCCTCGAAATACCTTTGGGAGGCTGACTCCTCTATGGCCTTTTTCCGCGCGTGGCAAACAAAGCCGCAGTACCCGGTGCGGAACCTTGACTTTAAGGGCATCTGGATGCATGCGCGGCCGGAGGATGTTGACGAGTTTACGAAACTAATGCTAACTGCGTGAGTAACCTTGTTCTTGTTTTGGACACGTTGACTATGGCTAACTTTCGAACAGCCAAATGGGCCCTGAAGCTATTGACGCCTTTATGGTTGGCCATGTGTGCTAGGAATCATTACAAACACATTGAAATAATAATGCTACACTAATCGGGTATTCTGGGATTGCTCTCTTTTGGACTTGACGGGAGCTTTTATGATATCATGGGAATGGGTTGGCTTGAGGAACAGATTGACTGCCAAGAGCTGGCAATTATGCAGGAATACAATGATGAAACAGCCATGAGTGTTGGTAATGCAAGCCCCTTGGCTTACATTTGTTTGGCTTTTATCCATCTTTCTCGGCGATCCTCCAGACGAGCCTTTCACCACTGACCTCCCTGTTTCTCAAGATATCAACTGCCTTTTGAGCCCTCTCCACAGCTGACGATCCTTCCACAATGCGGTACCTATTGGGTGTAATGACACCGTCTTTGAGGAGTTTAGGTACAATCTCTGGTTGCAGCTTTTGCTTGAAGTACTCGTTCTGATTTCTGTTAGAGACGTACGTTTATAAAAGCGAATGGGGTAACTTACGGAAAGATAAAAATGAGTACGGACACCTCGAACTTCAACGCCGTCAGCCCATTCTCCAGCCAAGACCTTGTGGATATCCATCTCGTATTCTGGCTCCTCGTCTACAGTGGCATCTTTGAGGATAACAGGAAGCATAACTGCCACAATACTGCCGGGCTGAGCAATCTTTGTCAAGGGCCTCAGGGTCCCCTCGAGTGACCCGATACAGTCGATGATGTAGGGCAGCTTAGGATCTTGCTTGTTCTCGATGGACTTGAGGATCTGATCAGCAACATCGTCCCTGCGATAGTCGAAAGTCTGAGTCGCGCCGATGCTTCGAAGATAGTCGTGCTGCTTTTGGCTGGCAACGGCGAGGAGATTCCTGAAGCCCCAGTGCCTGAGGACCTGGAGAGCATAGATGCCCACGCTGCTGGAAGCGCCCCAGATGAGAATGGGATCATCAGCCTGCTTAGGGGTATAATTCTCTGGTACAGGCCAGGGGAGCTCCAATTTCAGATCCGCAGTAACTGTATGGAATACGGTGACTAGATTTACCGAGACTGTCACAGCTTCTTGATATGAGATGTTGTCTGGTATCTTTGAGGCGAGATACGCAGGAATGGTGATGTACTCCTGGTGATTCGCCTCCTTTCCACCATGAAAAGCAAAAGCGACGACGCGATCCCCGATACTCAAGCCCTTGAGATCACCGCCATCTCCAACAGCGACGACTCTTCCGGCAGCGCCACCGCTTCCCATTTGAGATGGGTACTCGGGGATGAGAAGGCCGCCATCAGCACGGTGGAGGTCGAGGGGTGTTGAGGAAGTCCAAGCGACGCGGATGAGGACTTCTCCTGGCGAGGGAAGATGAACGGGGACGGTTTGGGAGGTAAAAGGTTTGCGCTTTGCAGGGAGGACTACAGCTTGTTGAGTTGAGGGGATGGGAGAAGACATGATGAAGTAGACAGGTAAGTATAAGTGAGATTGAGATTAGATTGATGATATGCTAACATTGAGTCATTGAATACTTCTATATATACATGTATGTATTTCTTGAAGCTACTATTTCAGGACTGTGATATCGATGTCCTGATACAATTCATTTTCTGTATTATTAACAATTTCGATATTTGTCATATGGAGCTCCGTGGAATAGTTTACGGACTTGGCCCCACCTGACTACTACAAAAGGAAGTTCTATAAATGAAGGCTTCTTTCTTGGTTGAGAAAAAGAGACGAAATAGGAAAATCTGGCAGCTTCGAGCACGAGATGGAAACACAACAATCGAGGTGGCCTGATGCAAGACGTGCAGTGATCGACATAGATTACCGTGCAGGAATACAATGTACGAAATCAAGGCAGTTTAGAAACCCAATTAAGAAAAGAAATGTTGCCATACAGCAGTTAACTGCCTGGATATAGTAAATACGCTAATATACAATGGCTACGTTTTGTATCCTTCAAATGATCCGACATAACAAGCATAATTTTCAACCTGCGACTACCTAGTGCTCATCAGTCAATCCGTCAACAACCCAAGACTCTACAGCCCTGCCTTTCGCTCCATCGCCAACTTCTTTCTCAGTTCTCATACTACAGAACGTATCTTTCTACTCGCGGGAACCATGTCGCCACCCCGTATCGCACAGGATAGCCTCGACCTGGTCACACTGATCTCCTTTGGCTCCCATCTCAAAGCAATAGATTGAGTTGTCCTCCTTTCTAGTAGGTGAAAAGTAGTGTATGGGAAGGGCCATCGGCGGCAAACCGTCTCCACGCTTCCCTGGGGACGGTCATGGCCTCGCCCTTCTATGATGATCGAAGAAATAGTCTCTCGCAAGATACCTAGTAAGGGATCAAGAAGGAATAGGCAAAGACGAAGGAAGAATAAAAGGCCTGGCAAGCAAGATTGTGCAAGGCAAGAGGCTTTGCCTTCGCCTAGAATGACAGTGCCGTCAGCATCAGGGTATTGTACCAAGTCAGAGGGCGAGAGGGCATATGGTTTGGTACGGACTGCTGTTCTCTGTAGCACGCTGCCATCATATTTCGTCTGACAACATGGATGACTTCTCCAAATATTCCCGTGATTCTCTTTGGTTAGCGATAGCCAGGAAATGTAGCTGCTGATTGGGATCGGAGGGTAACCCGTGAAGTAGGCTGTATGGCATGTATCGGACCAGCAAAAGCATTTATCCTCGTGAGCTGTTCTTATTTTGTGCTCCATGTATATCTTTCGATCCATACATATCTTCCGAAGAGAAGGGGTCCCGCGGGACAAATCCATGAGGAAATCTGCCTGGGCATTGTGGTTACCGGGTCCATTATCAAACGAGGTCGCTGTTCCAAAAGAATTCCACGGCGGCCTCCTTTGTAGGTAGTATCTTCCGGTCATCAGAGATTTGTCTGGTGCTTCAGACAAAGCCATGATGTTATCGTGTGAGATCAAGAACAGGATAGGGACACCGAGGCTCCTGGTATCGTAGTCTCGACGAAGTGCTTCAGGTCCTGCCAAGATCGCAAGATGGTGGTAGAGTCTCTCTGTAGGAGATTTATCTTGCGCTTTGTTGTACCAATGACGGCTTACACCTGTCCAAATTTTGCGGTTGCAAATGTCATCATCCTCAATAGCCATGCGATATCGACCGAGGCCACCAAGACACTCAAGCCAAGTATCTTTCAAGGCAGGCGCAGTCTCGTATAGCAGGGCCAGCATAGAATAAGATAAGTATAAGAAAGTAAGCATATGCTCTAAAAATGTAGGCAGACAATGCCGAAGAAGTTCAAGGAACGAGTGGATGCCGTGCCGCCACAAGCGGGCAGGCATAGCAAATCTGGAAGCCAAACGCCACAAGGCAGGGCTGGCAGGGCTGGCAGAGGGATGCTGACTTGCGAGGAAAAAGTCGTGATGCTCATGAAGCAAAGTGCGGTGTAATGTGATCAGAGCCTGCCACTGCTCCTCGTTGAGTTTGGAATTCGCATTCACAGAATTGTTAGCGCTGTCGACCTCGATACATTTTGTTTCAACCATAACAAGACCTGCGTAAATACCCTTAACCTCAGTAATGAGTTCGTCCTGAGAAATAGGCCTGGTTGGTATACATGTCGTCGGTGATTTCTGCGAAGCTTGTGGGAGAGGATGTTTGTGGTATGACTTGGAGGCCTCAAGCCCACTGTGACTGATATCGATGCCCCATTTCTGAGACAAACTTCCCATGCCCGTTAGAATGGAAGAAGGGGAGGCGCTGGCATATCGTGGCTCCGATTCATAGTCATCGACATGGCTATTGCCAAAGGGAGGAGAAGGGCAGCATCCGAGAGGGGCTGCTGTAGTCCGAAAGCAAACGCTCCCCATATCAACAGTGCCGTTGTGGTTAATTGTCTCCATTCGCTATAGTCGAACTATATGTCAGTTGGCTGAGGGAGAAGAAGTTGGAACAACTTACCTCTGGACCACATCTCGGTAGAGAACAAGAGTGGCCAGTAGAGTGATCTGCCAAGTCAGGAGAGTGCTATGGTGATGAGAAAACGCATTGAAACTTCGGTTCTAGTGGAGGAGCTTCTTACACGCATGTTGCGAGTGGTGCCCAGGACATGTGCTCTTCCTGACTCCGGAAGAGGAGGACCAGGATCGAGGTGTATAGGTTGAGGTAGAAGAGACATAGTTTCATGCTCATCGGAGAAATATTAAATCTCCTTTAGCAGCAGTGAAAGAAACAGTCCAGAGTTGTCGAGGAATGTTGGAGTGTGTGATGGGTAATGGGTACTTGAAGATGGTGATGAAGTACGGATGGATAAAAGCCAAGATATATGGTAGGTATGGAGTTACAAAAGAAGGTGTTGATATGGGCACCAGAAGAAGAGACGGCGAACCACTGAGCTGACCCAAGTAGTGCTAATCCAAGGCGGCTCAACTGGGCAGGGAGTGGGTGAAGTCACCAGTGACACTACACTAGATATCTATTTAATATTTAAGATCCAGGTTGCGACCCCAGGCGAACTGGTTCTAGCAAGGCGAACCATTTCATCGTCGGTGGCTTAGCTTCATCAGTGCATCTTCATTCGTGGTTGGCTTAAGAAGGTAGGTCTTACTACCCCTCTTTGCCTGATATTGTTCCTTGTTTTTGAAATCAGGCTCTGCTCTTGGTGTTTTGAGGCTCTGCATGTTCCCTCCCCGTTTACTTTACTCCCCCATGTCAGTTCTTCTCTCATTGAGTTCCCTTTGTTGACAACGCCCTAGGACGACTATTTCTTCATACTCCTTTCCTACCAAAACTCGTACTTGACCCCGACCAAACACCATCTATGTCAATAGTCCAGCAGGTCCAAGCCGAACATGTCGTGGATTTTGTGCCAAAGATGAGTGATGGTTCGCATGAGGCTGGCAATAACTCAACTATAGGCTACGAGCCGCATCGTCGACCTGGTATTTTAAGGACGAGTGTCCTTGCGGCTCTGACGTGCGGATCGACTGCTGTAGTTATTTACATACCGCTGCTATTTCAGCATACGTCCACCGCAAACTCTTGCCTAAGCAAGTTCCCAGTATGTAAATGTCCCTATTTGGTTGAGGAATTGCTAACATTCGTCTTCAACTTCCACCGTAGGCCTGCGATCCTACACATCTACAGATCCCGGCGCAACTACCTCCATCACTACACTCAGCTGTCACTTGCGAGACACTTTTATGCACTCTTTCTATCTCCATACTTATCCACTGGATCTGCATCTCATTACTGTTTCGACTTACAAGATGGAGGGAGCGGTATTATTCAGTGTCACTGTTTCTTGTTGGGGGGCTCACCCTGGTGTCGTCGCGAATAATCGGAGACCCGGCAGTCGTGTTTCTCCAGATACTTCCTGTTATCTCTGATATCTTTGCTATTGTCTGCCTGGTTTTGGAACTTGTCGGTTGTTAAGGCGAGCTTATGGTCACACCGATTCTATGGAAAGCAACTTGTTGATCAAGAAATGCGGATGGCGAGCTACAAGGTCTTGGTGGGATGGCGCTATGCACACCAATTAATTATTTCACAATCACTGTCATAAAGTCAAACATTATCCTTATGCCTGGATCTTGATGCGCAGTTTGATGCTTGGTGTTATTTCTTAACAAGTATAGTAAAGGTATCATAAATTGCATCATCATCCTTGGTACAAATCCAAACTCCTTTCCACTTGTTTCCCTCTTCAAACAGTCGTCGAACCCATCAGAACCGTACCAGAAGCAGGCCCAACATCGACATGCTTCTGCGTCGCGTTGCCGCTCTTCAAATCATCTCTTGTAGTCGGTGGACGTCCGAGATCAGCGACGACGTTGCGGACTCGTTGCCGTATGCTCTTGCGTTGCTGCTGCTTTGAAGCATCACTCGTCGATGCGTCTATCTCGGCTTTTGTCGGTGAGTCTGGGACTGAGACTTGAGCGTCTTTGGAGAAGACGGTTGAGCCCGAGAGGATGGAGGCTGCGTCTGAGCTTGAGGAGGGACGTTCCATTGTATTTTATTGCTGTATTGACGATGTTCTTAGGTATATGTGATTGAAGAATTTGAATGGTCTAGAAATGGAGTAAAGATGAGAAAAGAAGACGAGTGAGAGCAGTCTCTATATATGAGGTGCTGCTGTATCTCCTCGGGCATGCACCTCTTTTTTCAGCTCCAGGTCTGAGTTGGGTCTAGATCTCTGTTTAGGTGATGGTGTTAGTGATGACCCCGCGCTATTCAAGCCTGTAAGTGCAGGTGCGCCCGCTTTCCAATTAACCTTATTTAATATGTTCCACTTCCATATCTAGAGCATTCAATTCAGAAGATAGATATGCATACAAATGATATCAGCACCATAATGATAAGAAGAAGAAGAATAACAGTCGACTATTTACACTGGCTCTTGCACTAGTATTAGAGATTCACAGAGATATTTTCCCCTTATCATGTTGTGTTATCTGCCCTGTGAGCCTTGTCAGACCAATGTAACCCTCCTATTCTCGATAACCTCACATATGACACTATCGAGGCCATCTATCATAGCCATATCCACAACTCTCCGCATCAACAGTCGAATCACCCTCCACAGTGTGATACCAAATTGGTGTTGAAACATCCAGATGTAGCGGTTGAAACTCCTGGAGCTCAGCCTCCATTAAACTCCCAATCTCGCTATCACCGCAACCCTCACTTCTAAACGCCTCCCTCACGCTGCCAACATCCCATGGCCCGCAGTCGTAGTCGTCATCGTCCTCATCCTGTCTGTAAAACTCGACCACCACGTTCGTTTTCCCCAAAAGCTGCGAGACCTGCTCTCTGCATACCTCCATCTGGTGTGATTCACGCGCCTTGTCCCAGCTTACCCGGTACCATATGGAGTAGTTCTCCCGGTCACATATCGTGCTTTGCACCATGTCGTATAACTGGCCCATGGTGAGACCCTTCAGAGGAGAGTTCGGGTCAATTTGGGTGGTGTGAACTTCGTGGAACCAAATATCAACGACGTCGAGCTTCAAGTATCCTAAATATGGCGGCGGCGGTTGGGACACAAGCATCCGTCGCCAGCTAGAACTGCTTCTAGTCAAGGTCTCAAGACGATTGGTCTTTTCCAGCATCAAACTCCTCACCGGACCCTGCTTCAAAGTCGCGCCCTCGGGAGCCCAGGGTAATCGAAGAAACGAGTCTGCTCTCCGAAGGTATGTGTACTTGCGGTCGACATCGAAGAAGCACCTCCCAAATTTCTCAACCAGCAATGGGTTAAGTGTAAATGACTCGGGTCGTTGCGTCCCAGTCGGAGATAGAGGCTGGAAGAACAGCGCTTGCTGAATCCTCGGCGAGTCTGCTATCGTCGCGGCCCAGTAACGGCATACACGGGATGCAGAGACAAGGAGCGTCTTCATATCAAGGTGTAAGAGGATCAACTCCAGCAGCTCTGTAATGAAGACAATTCTGTCTATATTGTTTGCGTGCTCCATGGTGGCATTGAGTTCTTGCCCGTTCAATAATTCGATGGATCTGAGATGGATCGAACTTGAAAAGTACACTTGATAATGGTGGTTTATGTATAGTACAAAATAAACAAGTCAGTCTCTTGTGAGGGGAGTTGGCCAAAACGAGTCATGATACTATCATTCTGGTACCTAGGTAACCAATGAGGAACATCATGTGCTAACTGGCGGCAAATGTTACCTCGGTTGCGGCCAAGTTTCTACTGTCTGTTTAGCATACCATGTGAGCTTTGCGACTTTCTTGAACATCAAATTGTATATATCGAGCTTAAAGTGCCTTTTCTTTCTCAAAGACGATATAGACCATGCAAGATTTATAATACCAGCTTGTGCGTATAGAGGTATATGTATCTGACAATCATTAGCTTAGCTATAGTGTACATCAATATTGTCGACTTTCCCCATCATGTCAACATCAGTAGCTTATGCTCCTTCTTAACGACACAAAACAAAAGGAATTCCCAGGCGCCCAGACTCCAATTGCGCTGTCAAAAGACCCGAACGACAGCCCGTTCGTACCCAACCCTGCAGTAGATTCTCATACAGAAGCCTCCGCCGATAAAGACCAAACAGGCCATGAAGGAGCATGAAAAGAAAAAGAAGAGAAAATATGTTGTGTATGCGGCGCTGAATTACTTGGTTCGTTGTGAAACCTCGACGCGCTTGTTTCCTAACTCGACAATCTTGCCTACGAGATTGCCTGCGTTGTCCATCTCGGTTATGTCGTCGGCGCCTCCTAAGCTCACGCCGTTGACCATGATGTTGGGTACGGTCCTTTGTCCAGTCGTCTCGAGCAGTTGGTCTTGCAGGGCTTGGCCTTGAGGGTGGATGTCGAGTTCGACAACGTACGGCTCGGGGGTGATGGAGTACTTTTCCATCAGAATAGCCTTGGCTCGCTTCGAGAATGGACAATAGGTCTTGGAGAAGATGATGACTGTGTAGTGGTCAGTAAATATACCTTGTTAATTGTTGCTTGTTTCTGACGTACCAGGTGACTTCTTGAGGATGGTATCAAGCTCTGCGCGAGCCTCGAGTTCCTCCTTGCTCCTTGTTTCTGTCTCAGGCTTCTTGTCAACGGCAGCAGCATCGGGAGCAACAGGGGCAGCGCCCTGCTCTCCACTGGCTGGCTTGACAATCTTGTCCTTGTTCTGTCCCTCTGCAGAACTTCCAACGCCCACGACTTTCTTAGGGGGGTCCGGTCGCAGACCACCCTTCTCGTTCGCCTTGCCCTTGGCCTCTGCTTCAGCAGCCTTGAGACGTTGCTGCATTTCTTCGGCCATCTTTTTGTCCTCCTCGTCGATATCACCATCTCCGTCCTTGTCGCTGTGAGGTTGTCCGGCCTTCTCTCCAGTAGCAAAGTCCACGACGGGAGCAGGCATTTCGTTTGCGCTCATGGCATTTTGGGTCTTTTTGATGAACTCTTGGCCGGTGGATGTTTCAGCATCGTGATGACCGTCAAAACCAGAAGTGTAGAAGAGAATGAAAATGAAGGTGCCGATTGTCGCCAGGATCAGTAGGCGTACTCGGCGTGGAGAAGGCATCGCGGGTGGGATGGGAACGAAGATCGCTCGCAGGACAGGACCGGGGTGGATGCGCTAGAGAGCGAGCTCTTGCTCTGGTCTAAGGTAGAGCTCTTGAAGTCGCACGATAGTTTTTGATCGAGTTTGGTGGTTTTTAACGACAGTCGAAAAGGGCGGGAAGAACAGAAAGGACAGTGAAAAATGGTCTCGTATCGGTCGGTCGGGGCGTTGAACCGAGGGCGATTTGGTTGATGAATGGAGAGCAAAGAAGAGACACAAGCCCAGGGACAGATCAGATTGAAGGGAGAGCTCCCCAATTCCAGTGGGGGGATTAGGGGATCAAAGCCAATCAGAATGGTTATACGGAGATAAGATAGTACTAACTACCTGTACTGGATGTCACCACGAGCGTCTATCTTCATATACATCAGTATGACACCAGATAAAATGGATGTTTTATACAAATGAGAACAGTGCAATAAAACATTATTAGTAATATAGGCAGAAGGAAAAATAGTGATATCCCACCAACGCGCAGCGCCAGATCCCCTTACTATTAAACAGCCCAAAATCCAATACAAATTAAGTATTCTAGGCTAGATGAGCCAGCTCTCTAGCCATGTCCAAGCTCTCAGTTCTTCTCCCGCTACTCATGTCTTGCTTGCTATTGATAAGTCAGTAAATATGGCCGAGTAACATGACACCATATTACTTGCCGCTGTCTATACAGTCAACCTCTCCACGGAATGGCCGCCCAGTTCTTGGTCGTGTGCAACCAGCGCTGGTAGACTCTCACTTGGCTGTTGTGACTCTTCGATAACAATTTGGGGACATCCCCGATGAGAGTGTGAATGCGATCTCGTTTGGTGAAGAAGTGCTGCTCTTTCGGCGTGAAGGGCTTGAAGATGATGATTGCCATGACGGTGATGATGATGTATTGCTGGTGCAGCTTCGAGGGCCATGGCCCAAAAGAAGAAGGCTAGGAAGTAAGAGAGCTTGAAACACAACATCTTCATATGTTTATATGTATCGAAGTACTAGGGATGATTGCTCTGAATATCTGCTCTCTGCCATCTAGAAGTCTGCTAAGTTGCCAACTCTTATATATCTTCCGGGGCTACCCACTCCCTTAGCCTATAAGACCTTATGACGAGTGAGTTAATTAAATGGGTTTATTTCCATTGCTTCAACTACCGCATTCAGCCTCCTTGAGATCCTTTGCGAGGAATTTACAGGGTCGTGGGCCGCACTGAGACAATCACCTGCTAGAGCTGATTGCGACAATGAGCTATTTCTAGTGAGGACAGCCCCTTCAACTTATGCTCCATCCGTCACATGAACCATTCTACTTGTAACCAAGTTTATCGGGTCGTGTTTCAATACCTCATGTTTGTTCATCATTTTGGCCGTTGAAAACATCGTCAACGTTGGTTAGCCCCCGTGGAAAAGGGAAGGCTGGTATGAATGTCGAGTATCTGTGAGACATGGTCAATAGTCGCGCTCCACATGACCTTATTCCAAGTATAGGGTGAATATCAGGCAACAATTGCAATCCAAGATTTGCCAAAATCATAGTTGATGTGTTCTTACAGCCTACTTCATGAGGTCGACTTAGATGGCAGTGACCTATAAGACCATGACTAAGCGGAGCATACTCTATGAACCAATCACAACTTGCCAAAACTCTTTTCCTTAGCATCCACAGTGGCACGAGCGCTGTAACTAACTAACTGATGGGCGGATGGATCCATTGGATCTATTCTTGACAAGTTGCCATTTCCAGTGACTTCGATTCATGATCAAACAAGTGAAGTGTCCTTTTGCTCGACTGACTCATATCTTGAAGTTTTTATA
Organism: Fusarium brachygibbosum; assembly: GCA_018886245.1. Taxonomy (NCBI): domain Eukaryota; kingdom Fungi; phylum Ascomycota; class Sordariomycetes; order Hypocreales; family Nectriaceae; genus Fusarium; species Fusarium brachygibbosum. Next base: position 2,324,669 of record MU249524.1, read on the forward strand.
CAATATATAACATATAGAATTGTCTGTCTTTTTCTTTATTCGACTTTTTCATACTTTCCTATTGTTAAAGTCTATTATTGTCTCATATTCCCTCGATACCCACTTCCATTTATTTGCCTTTACCCTTGGACTTTCTGTCGCCTTCTACAGAACAATCCCTTTCAATACAAATACTGAGAGTTAATCACGGGCAAACTCTCCCTGGTCAAGACTATTTGAACTCCTCGCCCTTTCAGAACTTTGCATCTTCAGGAGACAACTCTTATCCTTCACATTCGCACAATGGCTCCTTCTAGGGCAAAATCCTTGTCCTTCATCGTCGCCCTGGTCTTGGGTATCGTCCTCTGCATCTTCGCAGCACCGACACTCGCCTCATCTTCACCCTCAGAACCTTCTCCTAGCGCAGATGTAGAGCTCATCTGCCACACAGACAACCCTAAGGACTGTTACCCTAAAGTGTTCCAAGCAACAGATGAGTTTCAAGTTGTTCATGATGATCAAGAACTTCCTCATGGACTCCACGTTCGCCTGAACATGTCCAACGGTAAGAAGGAGGCCAAAATCAACGTCCCTGATGAGGGAAATCCTGCCCTCGAGGGGCTCCCTGTCGATCAAGCAGTTGTCGTCGTGGACCAGCAGCAACAGGAGGATCCCCAAATTCCCAAGGGCGCACCAGCTTATGAGCCTATTGGAAAGATCAAGGAGCCCGAAGATGAAGACTTTGTCGGCAAGCCCTTTTTCACAGCCATGAAGATGTTGAAGGCTGGCGAGACAGGCGAGGGCAATGAGCTTGATAATGCGCTCGAGGGAATGGAGGAACTGTCCCATGACATTTACTACGGTCTCAAAGTCACAGAAGACCCAGAGGTCTTGAGGGCCCTATTCTGTATGATGGGCGATTCCAAGACCGTCGCCCCCGCGGATGTCACTCCTCGTGATCACCAAGCAGCCGCTATTCTCGGAGCCTCTCTGCAAAACAACGCAGCGGCCCTGAAAGAGGTTACGAAGCAGTGGTCTGGTCTAATGGAGGCCCAGTGCCCTGCTACCAGCAAGTCTCTCAAGGAGTCTCTCTACTCATCTCTCATCCCTTCTCATGTCCCATCCTCAATCAACACCAGGACACTGGCTTCCACGGCGAAAGCCAAGGTTGGAGCCATCAATGGTCTCATGAAAAGTGATATCATCCGAGCAGATTTCCTTAAGAACGATGGTATGAAGCTTCTCCTCGAAGTCCTCGTGCCCGAAGGTAACGAATGGGGCACAACTCAGCGCAAAGTTGGACAGCTGGTTCTCGATACATTTTTGGACGAGGATATGGGCGCCAAGCTTGGTCAGTGGCCTCGCACAGAGCGAGCCAGTGATGCCAAGTGTCGAGTGTATGAGACAAGCACCGAAGAAGGGTGCTGGGATTATCATATTGCAAGAATTTTGAAGGAGAACAAGAGGGACAGCAGCCACTGGAGCCGGGACTTGCATGACAGGCTTGCGGCGTTGCGGAAGAGCGGCAAGGTTCCGCCTCGAGTTGAACTGTAGAATATTTGCGAAACGGGTTTCTAAAGAATAGAAAACATTTTGTTTCTTGGTAAAATGTTTAAAACTCGTCATATTTTGTGATATTGTGGTTTAAATAGGTGGTGGATGTTAATGGGTGAACGGGCTGTTGGTTGGCCCGCTGGGGGAGCAATGAATAGCTCAGCAAGTAAAGAAAGAATTTCATGGAAACTTCACCATACACCATCCCACTAACACTTGACAGCACTAATACCACACATCGATCACTTCTTGAAAATCTACTAGCTTCACCAAACCAAATTGCTTCAACTCTTCGTCTGTGTCTAGATGGATCAATCAGCACCTTTCCAAGTAAAGTCCCATCACAGAGGCCGTGGCATCTTCTCCACCAAAACCTTTGCTCCAGGCGACGTTATCCTCCCATTCACACCCACGATTCTCATCCCCTCACTCTCTCACATAAACACCGTCTGCAGTCACTGTTTCAAACCAGCAGAAGTGCGCGCCTGTTCTCGATGCCACGCTGTGTCGTACTGTGATGCTGCTTGTCAAGCGGCAAACTGGACGGCTGTCCACTCCAAAGAGTGCAAGGTCCTCCGCAAGGTCACGGAACAAGGGCGTCCGGGACTACCAACGCCTGTACGTTCAGTTGTCCAAGCGCTGGTGAAGCCTGAGATTGGTGCTGCACTAGAGGATCTGGAGGGCAATGTTGCGTCTTGGAGGAAGAGTGAGAAATGGGCGGATATGGAGATGATGGCTATGGGCGCGAGTGCCTTTGCTGGGTTGGGAACAGGCCAAGAGGAGGTCCAAAAGGCACTGGCTCTACTCTGCAAAGTAATTGATCAACATAGAAACTGTATGCGACCATCCGCTAACGTCACATAGATCCAAACGAACGCCTTTCACAGATACGACACCGACCTGGGTCAAGTGGGCATCTTTCTAGGGCCAAAGCTCGCCATGGCGAACCACTCCTGCATCCCGAATTCTATGGTGCAATTCGTCGGCAGGAAAGCTATACTGAGGGCGGAGAAACCCATCAAGGTCGACGACGAGATCGAAATCTCTTACACGGGTGTGTCTTCAGGCCTCTAATTATCAACCTACACTAACAAACGGCCAGATTACACGTTCCCTCTGTCAAAGCGAAAACAAGCACTTGCACCATACTTCTTTGACTGTATGTGTCTGAGGTGCGAAAAGGACCTAAATGTGTACCAAGTATGCGCTGGCTCACCTATCATCGACTTGAATCGTCATAGTCTTGTCGCGGATGTCGGTAAACTGGGTCGACATCCCGGAGCAACAGACTCGAACAAAGTTTCCGCAGCGAGGCGATATAGTGAAGAAGTGTCTGAACTACTGGAAGATAAAGAGCCAATTGGCTCGTTGGAAACTCGCCGCGCATCTCTACGGAAACGCTACCAACGATGTAGAGGATTGGCCGCCGAAGACATGTGGGCGGTGTCACCACTTCCACAACTGTTGTCAGAGATATCGATCCTGTACGCCGAAGAAGGTAATTTCGTATATTCTTTGGTAACGGCATGCTTTATCGCAACTTCCTGCGACTCCTATCGACATGTTCTACCATACCACCCGGTGCGCATCAAGGGCCTTTTGCTCGTTGCTAAACTCCTGGCCAATACCGCAGCGGACACAGCTTCTCTTGGAAACTCCCAAGCTGTAGCACTCAAGGGAGACTTCAACCAGAGGGCTCTGCAAACACTTCAGGATATCGATCAAGTGTCGCTGTGCCAGATGTTGCTAATCATGATTCTCAAGTCTGTCCCCAAGGGCTATGTGCGAGAGTGGGAGGTCTCAATCACTGCAGAGCAGATGTTGGACGAGATAAATCAACTGCAAGGCAGAGAACAAGAGTTGTCGCTGATCAATGCTTGGAGAGAGAATCCTGAAGCTGATCAAGGGCGGGCCTTCTTTGAATATGCTGTGGTGAAACAAGTTGATTCCTTGGCCAATCTGGGATTGGAAGTATTCAAGATGGATTTTACACATTGAGGAGAAACGATTTCACGGATACAAAGTTTTTCGATTTTGGCATTTATAGAGGGAATGTTTGCAACGAATCCAAAAGTGATCAACTTACAGGTCATATATACTGACTGCTATGGATACACTGTCGTTGTGAGCGCGTCAAAGCGCGTAAAGTGGTAGAGCATCTTAGCACTGTTATTGGTCGATCTCCACTTGCAGTGAGTTCGCTTGCCCCCACTTTCCGTAGTCCCTGCGGCTGCAGCTCAAAGGTACGTACCTTTTTTCGCATGGCAAATGCTTTCTGCATTCATGATTTTTACTTCCTTGCAACTTCGCCCCAGAGTGCTAGAGAATTTGGCCGCTGAGAGCATAAGAGACCAAATCAGTGGATCAGTTTAGGCCAGTCTGGAGCAGGTCCTTAGGCTATTTGTTTTTGTACCCTAAAATTTAGGGGCCATCTTCCCCCTTCGCAACCTCACAACGTCATCTGCGCTCGCAAAAAGTCACCATGGGTAAGAAATCAAAGAGAAAAGCTGACCCAGTCCTTGATTCCATCGAAAAGGCTTCCTCCGGCGAGCATCAAGATGTGGTTCAGCAGCAACCAGACAAGTTCGACGAGGGTGTACCTGTGACAACTGCGGCGGTCGCAAAACTCGAGAAAGATACTTCGACACAAAGCGACAGCAGTCTCAAGCGCGCCAAACCTCATGATGAGGACGACGACGAGGGAGAGTGGCAGGTCGTTTCGCGAGCTTCCAAGAAGCTTAAGAAGATTCCTAAGCCAGGCAAGAACTATCCCACAATTGCCTTTTCGCCGAATGCGCGACTCCAATCAAAGATCAACATTACCCAACTGCGAGATCTGGTGACGTATATCTTCGCCGACGGTTCTGGCCCCCAGTGGGTTGGTGTTACCCATCGTCCTGCCTTTCGAAAGATTGTGGCCATAATGATTCCCGGTGTCGAGGAAGCTATGTTCAAGCACACAGTCGACTTCGACACATACAACGATGCCGCAAAGGGAGGGAGCACTATTATTACATCGCCCGACGACTATTATCCCAGGGAGTTGAAAGAAGAGCGTCTACCAAAAGCACTGCAGCCTTTCGCAAAAATGTTTACACACTTGTGGCCTGTCAAGACCCCAGGCGATGATCGTCATGGAAAGATGCATTCACCATTGGCCGCATTCCTGACCGCCCCTGCTCCTAAGGAAAAGAACGGGCTGAAGAAGGGTCCCAAGCCAGCATCTGAACCCCAAGGGTGGAAGAATGAGAGGACGCCTATCACTGAATTTCTTTGCACTGTCGACGATCTGAGTGACAACGGATATCTAGTTCATCCAGCTATGCTAGAAGGTGCTGCCAAAGACCAGTTCGTTCTACCTTCTGGCTGGGTGATCACGAATGTGGACAAGCTTGAAGATGGAGAGCCACCTAAGGATGAGGTTCAAAAGGGTAGTGTTACAGCAGGACGAGAAGTCTTGGCTCTGGATTGCGAAATGTGCATGACTGGGGAAAACGAATTCTCCTTGACGCGAATCAGCATAGTCGACTGGGTCGGCACCGTGGTACTCGACGAGCTTGTCAAGCCTGATAAGCCCATTATCGACTATGTCACCCAATTTTCTGGCATCACAGAAGAGATGCTTGCACCTGTTACGACTACGCTACATGATATTCAGCAGAAGCTCCTCGAGTTGTTGACTCCCCGCACAATCCTAATAGGACACTCTCTAGAGTCGGACACCAAGGCTCTTCGCATCTCTCACCCTTTCATCATCGACACCTCCATTATCTACCCTCATCCTCGCGGACCACCTCTCAAGTCCTCTTTGAAATGGCTCGCACAAAAGTACCTATCAAAGGAAATTCAAAAAGGCGGCGCAAACGGCCATGACAGCATCGAGGACGCCAAAACCTGCCTCGATCTTGTTAAGCAGAAATGTGAAAAGGGAAAAGCTTGGGGCACATCTGACTCCCAGGGAGAGAACCTTTTCCGTCGTCTTGCACGGGCCGGGACCGCATACAAGGCTCAAGGGGGCGCTGCGGGAGGCCTTGAGGTGGGCAAGACAAGCGCCGCTATTGATTGGGGCGACCCCTCCAAGGGCGCAGGAGCCGGCGCGACATATCAGCTTGGCTGCAAGAACGACGAGGATGTGACCAACAACGTAATCCGTGCTGTACAAGGAGATCCGGACGGCCTTGAAATCCGTGGCGGCGGCGTCGACTTTGTTTGGGCGAGAATGCGTGAGCTTGAGGCCCTTCAAGGCTGGTGGAACCGCAACCGTGTCGAAAACACGAACAGCGACGGCGGCCCTCCCGAAGGGTCTGAGGAATCTTCAGACAAATCCCAGCTCGAGCAGGCGTTAGTCCGTTTCACAGAGCGCCTTCAACGCATCTATGATGCATTACCGCCCTGCACGGCCTTCATGTTGTACAGCGGTTCAGGCGACCCTCGCGAAATGTCTCGCCTGCAGAAGGTGCAGGCTCAGTGGCGCAAGGAGTACAATACTCCAGGCAAGAACTGGAACGACCTCAGCGTCAAGTGGACTGATGTCGAGGAGCAAGCGCTGAAAGAAGCGGCGAGAAGGGCCCGATCGGGCATTGGTTTTATCACAGTGAAATGATGACATGTGAACCGGATTCGCATAGAGACTTTAATTGACCGTATACCAGTTCAGCTATCATAGAGAAGAAGCATAGGACAGGGGTAACGCCTGCTTCAGTGATGCTTACATAGAACAGAAATACATGTCAAGCAGAAACCATATTGTGCAGATAAGGATCATTACAAGTTCTCATTAGAAATTTTTCAGATGGAAACCTCGGTTCTTGTCCCATCGTCTCAGGATGGGCATATCCAGATCCTTGACAAGATATTCTCCCCTAGAAATTATATATGCCAACAACACTCATTTCCCACACAATCTACTACAAAACCAGTAGATAACATGAATGAGCTTCCATATCGACCGCCCCTCGTGTAAATCCACTCCTCGGACCAGCTTTTTTGTTACGCCAACGCTAGTATGGACATTCTTAAAACGTACAAATCCCTACGACACAAAGAAAAGAAGATAACAGGCCCTAAGTCAGGGCAAAGATGCCACGAAATTCATGTAAAACGCCTACCCTTTCGCTTGTACTTTCGTAGTTTGTGTTCCTCCGCAAGTCTCCACGGCTGTGATTTAATGTGTATGGTTCGTAACCAAAAATGAGAGAAAGAGGTGAGAGCATGTGTGCTCATGTGCAAGATCCTCATGGATCTTGATCTATAGATCGTGTACATAGCGTTTAACCCTAAGGGTAACCAAACAAAAAGAAAATAATATTAAGATGTAACCCGTGAAGGGCGTAGTGGGTGATGTTCGTGCTGATGGAGAGAGCATGTCATGGCGGGCAATCGCACTAGGAAGCAGCACACCATTGGCTTTGTTGTAACACCGACAAACATGACAAGATCAAGTGCGAGGTCTCGCAGGGGGATCTTCGACAAGCTCAGCAGAGCTGCCAAGCAGATCCACGTCACGGTGCAACGGGTCAACTCGGCTGACACCATGCTGTGACACCATGCCAAAGCTGGCTGGCCGCTCATCAATCGATGGACCGAAGTCAATCTGCGAGAATTCGCCCGGGAACTCTATAGACGAGTTGGACGACAACCGCTTTTGAGAGTTCGTCCGTTCGAACGGTAGCCGAGAAGACGCTGATAATGTAGCTCGATGGTGACTTGAAGTGTGGCTTACCGCATCAGGATCTCGCCACTGTGACTCAAAGGATATTGTTGAGCCAGGCATATTCATCAGGTTAAGGGACGGTGCCCGGCTGTGACTGTGGTCACTGCTACCCGCGAAGTGGCCCGACACACGCTTGGAGCTCTTGCGAGGGATCTCCGGAGCATCATCATCCTCAGCTTCGCGCAGTGCGATATGTGGTGCCTTTGACAAGGATTTGCTCGGCTCTCTTGGGAAGCTTTCGCTGCCAACACTGAACGTACGTTGTGGTCGCTCCAAAACAGGGCTCTCTGGCTCAGAGTCCTGAGGATCGCCATTGTCGTCGAGAAGAGCACTCTGTGGTTGTCGGCCAGGTGATCGCCTTGGCTGAGGCTCATCTTCATCATCGGAGTCGATAGGTCCGTTTCGTAGCACGCCCATAGCCACCGGAATACCCTCAGGGGGTGATTCTCCACCATTCCTAGCCATCATAGCTGGGGGCATTCGCGAGCTTCTGACAACCTCGAAACCCTTGCCCTTCTCCTTCGTCTTGCCACCAAACAGATTTCGGAACCATCCTGAAGCAGTAGCCACAGGCCCCGTAGGATCAGCAGGCCCAGTTCCAAGTTTTCTACCAGGCCCATCGGAGTTCAGGGCCGGTCCGCGAACACCATAGTAAAAGTCCACTTCGCGAGTAGCATAGTCAGGTCGATTTGGGGGGATACTGACTTGAGAATACCCGGCAGGAGGAGGAGGGGCCGGGGTTGCTCCTCGAGAAATATCGGCGCCCATGTCTGCAGGATCACCCAGTCCTCCGGGCTGGCTAGCTCTTTTAACATCTGGGGGGCTAGAGGCGCCAGGTCCTTCCGAATGAATGGATCCGTTCGTTGTCTCGCGTCGTCTTCTGGGTGGTCGATAGTAGGGGTCGGCGGCATCTATTGACTGTGTTGGATGATGACGGGCAGCGTTGGGCGAAGGCAAGAAAGAAAAGGTACTCCTTTCTCCAGGTGTATTGGGCATATATGAACTGCTGCTGTCTATGTTATGCGGCATACCTGAGTAGACGTCGATGCTATCGAGGGCTGAGCTGCTTCTATGCCGAGGGTTCATGAGTCCACCGAGACTAGCACCAGACTCGCTACGAACCCTCCCGCTTGGCATAACGTATCCTGACTTGCCACCATCGTCCAGGTCCAACATTGCGGCAGTCGACAACTGGCTGGCTCGGGACGGACCAGTGTTACGATGTTGCGTGTTGCGGCGAGACAGCTGTCGCGCACCAAAGATCTTTGTAAGTCCTCCGCGGGTCAGACCTCGAGCGTCATCTCCACCCGCACCGAGCATGCGAGCCGTAACCTCAATGATGGTCTGCAAAGCGTTGAGGAAGAAGCCAAAGATCAGAGCCGTACCGTGAATACCCAAAATGATGTATCCGATCCAGCCCTTGTCCCCCTCGGACACATCAAGTGTAGGCACAAATGCTACCATTAGTAAGATGGAGACGAGACGGAGGGAGCCAAAAAGCGTGTGATAAGCGTTCATCGCCGTTGAGCGTTGGAAGGGCCGGAAAGCGTGAATCGTAAGGATGTGAATTACCTCGCAGATGGCAAGCAAGACCACTTGAGCAATACCGCTTGGTTGAACTGCGCCCACAGTAATGCCCCGGAGAAACGTCAAGAAAACAGGGATAAGGGCGAATGCAGCAGCCTCGTCAGAGTAGGTGTTGTACAGAGGCCCGTACAAAAGCACAGTGGGCAAGTCATCGTAGAGGACGGATTTCGGTCTTGTCCTAATGATGAGATAGAAGAGATACGAGGCAAAAATGATAAGGAAGATTAGAGTGACAACGGCAAGAGCAATGGTGTAAGTCGGGGAGTCAGCTGCAGTGACAAGCTGGAAGCATGACAGTGCAACAATGGGGAACAAGAAGTAGTTGAAGACGATGCGGACAGCGTTACCGACAGAGAAAGGGAAGTTCTTCGAGCGTAAGTCTTCCTCAGGTGTGTTGTTGATCTTGCGAAATAGCCATTGAACCGCGAATCCTCCCTGGACCAGCACAGTCACTGAGGCGATACATACGCATAACCAAACCATCATGCCAGCCCAAATATCTTGGCTTTCTGCCATGCCAACCAACTGTCCAAGCTCCTGGAGTCCATAGGTACCGTTGGTAACATAGATGCCATCCACAACGCTTTGCCACGAAGGGGCATCGGCGACGAAGCTTTCGTTGAACATCAGAGTCGACCATGCCATCTGGCTGACGATAGGTTGATAGAAGCCGGGATAATCGAGGGTGAGACTGCCGCTCAGTGCAATAAACTGGATATACTGAAGACAATCGCCAAATCCAGGGGTAACGAGGCGAAGCAAGTCGACGTCACGTCCGTAGTTGGAGGTCCAGTGGAAGATATCGGTTGAGCCCCAGGGGCTGAAAATAGCCGAGAAAACAACTGCGAAACCTGTGAAGAGAAGCACAATCATGGGTAGAAACTTGAGCAGCCACGAGAGACCTCCGAGATCCGGAGTTATGGCCATAGAAACGCAGCCGATCTCTGGAGCATCTCGAGTTCCGTCGACGATGGACATGCTTGGTGCAAGGGACGCAAAGGCATATGATGCGTATGCGTCCCAAGTGATATTGATAGAAGGCAACTTGTACGCATCACTGCGAATTTCCGGTCAGTTCATTGTCCACGAATGAAGCCCTGGTGTAGACACATACCTGTAATCGACCTCCCCAAAATAGGGACCCAGGGGACATGTACCGTTGACTAACGAAGTGTTGCAGAAATTAAACCTCCCATTATACGGAACATAGGTCAAGAAGTTCACCCTGGGGAAGTAGGTCGTCGCAGTTCGGTAGCCGCTCTGGGGGAGCTCATCGATTTTGCCATTGATTTTATCGTCGTCATTCCAGGAAGGATCATCAGGTGAAGGCAGTTCGCTCGTCGTTCGAGCACCTGTGACGTTACCCCACACAATGACACGGAGACTGTGTTTTTCGTCCTCGGTATCGAATACGGCATCGGCATATAAGGGTACCCATTGTAATCTTGTTGGTTCGTGCAAGCGGTAGGCGTCGCCGAGGCAGTTTGTAAAAGGAATCCTCACGGCATAAGCAGGCGATACGGCGTGCAGGGCGACGAGAAGAGCGACTAGTATACTTTTGGAGAATTGCGATATCGTGCTATGTTGAGGGGCCCATGCCCGGTGTCGAGGGGCAACTTGTGACATAATTGTGGAATGTCGCTGCCGCTGATGTGAGTGATTAGATGAATCTACAGGAGCGAGAACATCAGGCGCAGAGCCAGAGAATGGGCGTTTCGATGACCGTGCCACATGTCGCCTCCCAGGCAAGCCTTGGGCGAGACCGTGATGGGATGTGCGAGGGCAGCAATCGACGAGTTGTTGACCGGCCAGACCAGGCTGCATAGCTCCAAAGTTATGTTATCTAGAAAGCAGAGATAATCAAGACTGAGTTACCGACAGGGACTAGAAGCCCAAGGCGGACGGGAGAGGTTGAAGCTGTCAGGGCGAGAGCAGTCGAGTCAGATCGGATCGGGGTGTTCGTGGTGGCTCAGACTGAGATCATCTTGATGGTTGTCGAGGAAGGGTAAGCCGACGGATGGTTTGAGACCAACCAGCAAACGACGGATGCAATTCTCGAGACGGCAGCGGACGATGATACGTTTTAGACGACCACGGATCGGATCAGATCAAATGGCGAAAGCTACTAGAGCTAGCTACCTAGGTAGAAAAGGATGCTGATGGAAACTACTTGAAACACAGAATAGGGAAGCGAAGCGAAACGGAATCGAGCGATGGATGGGATGGAACGTAACGTGAACGAGCGAGCGAGTGAGAAAATAATCAAGGTTGACGGAGGATTGGAAAAAGAAGAATATGATCAGGTTAAGCAAGGGCAAAAAAAAAAAGAAAGAGAAAAAAAAAAAAAGGGTAAAGGGACCCAACAGCCAGCCCCAGGTGGTGTGGTTGTGCTGGTGCTGGTGCTTGCGCTGTGCTGTGCTGTGCTGCGCGTGTCAGTTCTGCGTGTGTGCCTGCCTTGATCCTGAACGGGCTGCGATGGGGTTTCGTTTTCTTTTTTTGGGTGCCCAGGAAGGAGATGGAGCAGGAGCAAGTGGGAAAAAGTAACGGGGGGCCAATCCACCACCATCATGACAAGGGTATTGCCTGATGGGGTCAGAGTACCTGGTACCTACTTCCAACTCAACCAGGCCCCAGCACGGGGAAACCACCTACAGCACGCTAGAAGCGGCCTGTACGACTCCTCTCAAGTAGGACTGAGGTCCTGTGTGATGGATGAAAGTGTTGACGATCCCCCTGTTAGGATCTGCAGCATAAGTGGGTTGTTTCTTTACGTGTTGCGTTCACTTCCCTCTTGTTTTCATCAGTCCTCGGCTCTGTGACTTGATTGGAATATCAAGAGTGAAATATTGGCCATATTTCTCTTAACGAGCAAGACGCTCAGTCCTAGCGATAGATGTCGACACCTGGCCTCGAGTGAGATTTTGTGGAATGAATGGAATCTAGGGTCGATTTTGGAGCTACTGGGTTTTGGTGCTTGTCCCAAGCAACCTACGCTACGGAACTGGGTGTTGTGGCTGGGTCGACGCTAAGAGCCTCCACCGTCCTATCTTTATCTCAGGTCATCTTGGATCGAGCCATGGATGGATGCTTATCAGGAGAAGAGTAATTATCGTGCAACCAAGGTAATAAAAGTCATGATCAACTGTAGCCTACTAAGGTAGTTATATAAGGTACTCAAGTCACCTTAATCTACTCGTCTTAAGATACTGGTCTCTTGATTATGCCTAAATTCAAAGTCATAACTATTGTTGTTGGAGTGAGCTGAGCTCTACAAGTACCCGGTACTTGTCTCCTGCAATTCTCGTAAAACAAATCCCCCTCCACTCCCAATCTGCGCTAGCTTGTGACGTTTGGTATAAAACGTCATGGCGTGCGGCTTAGATTCAATCCGAGATGGAGCTTCCATTTCGACGGGCTACTAAAACGGGCAACGGTTGCTCACTAACACAGATCCTCCTTATGATAATCGGCATTCTCTCTGTGGAATACCATGAGGATATTCCCGCATCATGATACATGTGTCATAAATCCATCGCCGTCACTTCGGGTCATTGATTTTTATTTTTATTTTTATTTTTATTTTTTGGACAAAATCCGAATTAAATTAATAGACTGAAATATAGGGTTAATTGCAATCCTCGTTTACGAGCCAGGACATGCAAGGAGTCCATCTCGGGTCAGCCACAGCCACGATGGAACGAAGCGCATATTACCATCAAGTTACCTTTTTACTGTGCCCTTTCTCTCATTCTCATACAACGTTGTATGTATGTAGACTATAGTGCTGGGCTCTATTTATATGAGCCGCCCGGTTGCATATCTTGAGACACTCCATTGGACGCCATGTCATGTCTGCTTACTTACTACGCAGTGGGCGCATCGAGAGAATCATCACCATCTCTTGGCCTAGCTGAACCCATGAGATCTGAACAAGCAAAGCAAACATGTGAGTCATGATACCATCAAACCGAACATCGTGTGTTTGTTCCGATACTAGTCAGCTCATTCTGTCTGTCTTCTTATGCAGGGCAATTGCAGATACAAGCAAGTCTGAGCTAGAACCGGCACTGGAACTAGAGCTGATGAGAATATGAGCATTGACAAATCCCTTTCCATCTTGGCGACCCTTTTTCTTCACATTGGATTGGCCCTATGCGCCTGACCGTTTATTATGGCAAGCCCAGGGTTGACTTAACTTAGTGTCAAAGTTTACAGGTGGGCGGACCAGCTGGGGGCTATTTTGAGAAACATCCATCCATCCATCCATCATCCCATGCACTCACTCACTCACTCATTCACTCTCCAGCGTACCTTACCCGAGAGTTTTCTTATTCACCAGATCCCCTCACTAAAGTATATTGTACAGTAAGTACTAAGTACCTTAGTAGGTAGTGTAAGGGTAAGTATATTCCAAGCATCTAGTCTATAGCAATTATCTCGATATCCCGTCCTCCCTGTGAATACTATCTCTTTTCTTCAATTGGCTCATCGCTGTTGAGTGATATTCTTCTTCATGGTTGCCAGGAAACTGGTTTTACTGTACAGTATTTGTGTACCCATCCAACCTCCACTCCATCTCCATCCATCCATATCCCCGACATTTTCTAGCAAATTCCAAGCTTGTACAACAATTTCCATGTCAATATTTCACATGTTAATACCCACGCCGTTGGAAACCCCCTACAAAGACAAATGTTAATTATATCATCATCATCATCATAGGGCTCCATCCATCAATTAATGATAATATCTCCAGTGGTCCCCTGAACGCAGATCAGACCCTCATCATCAACGACACCCTCTCAAACTCTAGCACAGTCTCAGTATCACACCCAAATCCAGCCAGCCACCAACTTAGCCGTGACATGACATGTATCTCGATATCGTGTTTTCTTCTGTCATAGTGTGCAGTGTAGTGCCTCGCGCTTCAAGCCCGAGTCCCTAAGAGGCCACGCGGCTGGCGCACAGAGATCAGCATACTGCTTGTCTCGCAACTTCTCGACTGTATCACCAGACGTGTAATGCGGTTCATGATACTTGTCCCTGCTCACACGTACCGTAGCACTCAACCAAAACGTTGGTCGCTCTCATATACCATCACATACCTGATCGCATTGCTGGTTCCGGTTCTCCACATACCACTCATCTTTAAACAATTCCCATTGTAAACACCCTAGACTGTCTATGTATGCGTCGCATACTTCAATCCGAGAATCTCCAGCCGTGTTTCAGAATTGGCCCACGGCTCCCGGCATACGTCACTAACTGGATTAGGGTGCTTTGTCTTGGATTCAAACATCATTAGCCTCAGCCTTAGTTCCATTATTAAAGTTAACTATCTACGTAGCTTCGTATCTGTCTTTGGTCTCCTTAATTAGTCGTTCAGTCGTACAAGCAATCTCCGCAAGCAAACGCCCTTCTTCGTCTTCCTTCCTCCATTCATTAACCCGTGCGAATTATAAAATCTGAATAATCAGCATCATGAAGCTTCCACGGTAAGGCAGATGCCATTGGGCCTTGGCCAGGAACAAATGTTAGGCTTTTGATTTGCCCTTCGCTCCAGATCGCAGGATGTACTCCACCTCGGTTGATGAATCTCCGCTCAACCATGATTCCGTAGCATGCTTCAGCAGCCCGTCCACTTTGTCAACTTCTGCCATGTTGTCGAACCGTATGGCAGAATCCTGCTCAGCTGCTTGGCCCGAGCTCACGAATTCCAGAGTCGCATTTTTGAGCTCGCTCAATTGAATCCTGGCCTTGACAGATATATTTACTGTGAGATCGTCTTGAGGAATTGTTTCGAATGGGAGCTTCTTTGACGCGACACGTTTCAGCCGTCCTCCTTCTGCACAGATGCGTTGTCTTTTGATGAGAAGGTGTCTAGGGTCTGGCTCTTCTCCCACTGAAGTTGCAATGCTCGAGTGATGTCGCTGCCGTTTGGTTGGCCTCGGATTGATGCCTCCATTGCATGAATCTTGAATATGATCCCGGGCTTGGTAATGCTCATTCTGAGTCTCGTTGACCGACCTCTTTCCTCGTGGCGGCGGTGTCATTATCAGCAGTGCCTGTAGAGAATGAGACCAGTGTACATCGTTTTGTCGGTCACTAACTTCGTAAGAAAGTTGACTCTGCGACTCTTCGCCAGACAACCCAGGCTGTGTACAGGCCTGGGATAAGAGCTGTCCTTGACCAGAAGGTTGCTAACCTTCCTGATCTTCGGAATTTGCGTTAACGTTGTGCAACCAGTCCTTCAGATGTGCGTCTGAGCTGTCGCGACTGGTCGCGGCATTTCTGCGACCGGCCAATCCGTTTCCGCGCCCAACTTGTTCAGATCGACGTCTGTCGTAGGATGCAGTCGGCCCACTTCCCAAAAGAATGCGACTTTGCCTCAGTCCTTGGTCGCCTGTCCTGTTGGTAGATGGTATCATGCTACCTTGAGATGACCGTTGGCCTCTGGTTAAGATACTGGCTGAATCGCGACGCGATTCACGACGAGCCAAGTTGTCGGTACGTCTCGGGTCGGAAGATGGAGGAGTTTGTAGATTTGGCAACAGTTGCAGACCTGCGTCAAGGTCGGAGGATTGTCGCGGCCTTGTGAGTGGTCGGAAGGGGCTGTTTGGCAGACGAGGAGGCGCCATGCGGCGTGGAGATGTGCGAGGAGATGGACCAAGAGCTGGCTCGGCAGGAGGGAGCTCTACCAGTGATTCACTGTCGCTGAATTCTTCCTCTTCTTCGTCCTGGAAGGTGTTGACCTCCGACTGCGTCAGCTCCTTCAGTGGACGACGATTAGACCGAGAAGGGCTTGCAAAACTATCTCCAAGTCGTGTGTCTTCGGGCGTGGCTGTCTCATCTGTTGCAATCACGATCGGCTCGTCTCGTACTGGACGAAAATAAGAACCAATATCCTCAGAGCGGCGACCTAGTGTCGACGTCCTACGTCGGGATTGAGAATGTAGCTGCTCCTTAGGTGGTGAGACCGCCCGACGAGGCGTTACTTGCACAGGAACCAGCCCGTCCGTACCATCCACGTCGGTGGAATCACTGTCTTTGCGTGAAAGATTGATACATAATTTCGTCCTCATCATCTGTTGGATTCTTTCGCTTTGATTAGCGTCGCTAATCACATTGTTGATTTGGTGTTGTGTTTTGCTTGGTGGAGGAGAGCGGGTGAAAGCGCGAGGAATAGTGCTCTCGCCGCCCCCGAACACGCCAGAACCTCCTACGAGTAACTTTTCGAACTCGTCATTAAGGGGTTCGATAAGATCTTGGTCGGACGGCAAGGGTTCATGCCCACTCTTGTACGGAAATCTCCCCTCGCTTCCGGTTACTTTCAGGGCTTTCGAAGCTCCGGCTATAGGCGTCAGGGTATTTCCTGATGGGATGGATTTGTTTTGCATTCCTTTTCTGCTTGGAACTTCCTTAATGTAGATGGTGTCGCAAAGAGCTTGAAAACAACTGATGACCGCTGGTTCGTTGTCAAACATCACCTCGTCCTTCAGCTGCGATACATTGGGGTCGTATGAGCCTGGTGGGCATTGGATGCTGATTTGAAGAAATGGGTTGGCAGGCGCTCGTGAACTGTCAGGCGAACCAAGGACTTTAGAAATGCTCGACTTAAAGACAGACACTAGCTTTTTCCCTGTGCTTCTGGTTGATGAGATAGGCCGTGAGTCAACCGAGATGAAAGCCCCTTTTCCCTTTATAACCTGGACATCGCTGTCAGGTCGTGGTAAAAGTGCTGTAATTCTCAAAGCTCGTGGTTGCTCCCCTGTTGAGCCACTTTCGATGCTTGAATCAGACGATACTTCGATAAGCTGAGCAGTAAGAGTGTGGCCAAAAACCTGAGTGATTGCCTCTTGTGTGTTCGATGGTGAACAGGGAGAGTAATACCAGGGCTGGGCCGAAGGACTGGACACTTTGAATGAGATTTTGAGATGGGGGATTGCTATTACATAGCTTTCCAGGAGACGTTGGATCTCAACCAGAGACTTTCGGCTCGTCTTGATAGCATTCTGCTTGCGAACGGTGAATTTGTCAAACAAGTTTATAGCTTGGACAGTTGTTCCAACCGTGCCGGAGACTGGCTGCTTCTTGCTGATACCGCCCGTCTTTGGTTTTAATAGTAGGAGTGATGCGATTGGATCTTGAGCTGTTCGAGTTGTGATCTTGACTGCAGCCGTTTCAGTAGCACTGGCAAGGGCCTCGCCGCGAAAGCCTAGTGTTTTGCCGCCGTTTTGATGAAGTTCGTCAAAGTTTCGAATCTTGCTTGTATGTGACCGGCACCCTAGAAATTGAAAATCCTCAATCTGTATTCCGCAGCCATTGTCTCGGACTTGGATCTTGTCGACGGTGTTGGGCGCAATTGTGATTTCAATGGAAGTGGCACCTGCGTCGATGCTGTTGTCGACGAGCTCTTTGACAACAGAAAGAGCATCAGGAAGCTGATGCGAAGACCTTAGGCGATGCGCTGTTGATGGCGGTAACTGAGATATTGACATTATGGCGGTGAATATTTCTTGAAGATTGAATTGTGTGATAAGAGCTCTCAAGCCGTTTATGCTGTATTGAGACACGGCATCTGGTTGCCCGAGAGACTAACACGGATCATGGGTCATGGATCATGTGGATAATGCTGGTGGAGATGTATAAGAGGAGGAATTAATGCAAAGGGTGTTAGCGATGGGGGAAGATGAAAGAAAGAGAGATATCCTAAAGGGCAGTGATTCATCCTGTTTTCTTGTTAAACGAATTGCGCACACACAAAGAAGGAGATGATTCCAAGTGCGTATGGTGTTTCCTTCCTCAAGTTGAGACAGTACCAACACTAGAGCAAACGACACTGGGCGGGCATCTCAATCATCAGCGGGCAAGGGCGGGCCTAGAAAGGTGTGATCGGGTACGTACCTCACCAGTCCCTGCATCTGTCCCAACCTCAACTATCCCCCCCTGTGACGTGACTTAGAAACCCCGCTATGAGCCCCGCGTCCTTCCTCCAGACTTTCCAAGCTTCTGCTCTACCTTTACACTACTAACTTAATCCAACACCTATCTTTTGTCTAGCCAGATCCCCTTCGACAGCATCGCCTCAATTGCCAAAGTTACAACTCTATCGCATCACCTGAACATATCACGACTCTCATCTCGTCACAATGTCTCTCAAGGGCCCCTCTCCTCAGCACCACGACGGCTCCAGTCTGCGCATCGGTATCGTCCATGCGCGTTGGAACTCGACCATCATTGATCCTCTTGTGACTGGCGCCAAGGAGAAGCTCCTAGCAGCTGGAGTCAAGGAGTCCAACATTGTCGTTCAATCCTGCCCCGGCTCCTGGGAGCTCCCCATCGCTGTCCAGCGGTAAGCTTCCCTACCATGTCTGTCTCTACATATCACAAGTTGCTGACGCATTGCCTTCCTCTAGCCTCTTCTCTGCTTCCCAGATCCAGGGCACCTCAACTGGCGGCCCTTCAGCCGGCGACCTTCTGGCTTCGTCTACCACCGATCTCTCTTCGCTCTCTACTTCCTCCGGTCCTTTCGATGCCATCATCGCCGTCGGTGTTCTGATCAAGGGCGAGACTATGCACTTTGAGTACATTGCCGAGTCAACCTGCCAAGGCTTGATGCGCGTGCAGCTTGACACTGGCGTGCCTGTCATTCTTGGTGTCTTGACCGTCCTGACCGAGGACCAAGCAAAGGCTCGCGCCGGTGTTGATGGAAAGGGTCACAACCACGGCGAGGACTGGGGTCTGGCAGCTGTTGAGATGGGAGTCAAGAGAAAGGAGTGGTCCAACGGTACCATTGATGGTTAAAACAGCGATGTACACATAAATGAGAAATTACAGTGCAAATAAATGCAAATCAATGTACGTACAAGGATGTCAAGGTATGCCCAATGTATGCACATGGGGATGAATATCGTCTTAAGAAAGTGATCTCCCAATTAGTCAATTACCAGCATAAAGATTTATCTATCATGCGCCAGGCTCAAACCCAATGGAGCCGGTGCCTGTCATATCTTTCCCCACAGACGCCCTCGTGAAAAGCACACTTTCTAGAATATACAATTGTATGGGGCTCTCCAAGCAAAGGTTGAGCTATTCCAACCTGTGGATATCCAGATGCAAAAAACAAAAGCATATAAACCAATCTTAACCTCCATCTCTTTTGTAATAGTTTCTCGACAATATTGACCTTTTGATTATATCATTGTTCCAAATTCGCTTCCCAATCCCTTCTTTGACTTCCACATGCTGCGCTTCTTATCGCGCTTGGCCTTCATCGCCTCCCATCCCTCCTCGTCATCATCATCTGACCCATCACCAGAAGTGGTAACAATGTTGATAGTAGACTTGGTCTTGGGTTCATTCCAATTACCAAGCGCCCCAGACATGGTGCTAGTTCGTCGATGTGGCTCGGGAACAGCAGCGGCTGGCATTTGTGACACTGGCCGGTAGCGACCAGGCAGGCCAATGTTGCTTCGCTCAGAAGGAGCAATAGATGGGGTGTAACCCATGGGCATGCCGTGAATTGAGCCGGCGTAACCACCAATTGGCGGCAAGAACGAACTGCCAGAACTAGGTTGGACCATGCTCATGGTACGCATTCCAGCGTCCATACGGCGAGGAGGCTCCAAAGTCGGCTCGAGCATCATCGAATGTCGCGATGAAAGGTCGTTCATAGACTGAGTGGCGGACATTCCGCCGTAAGGAGGTTGCATCGGTGGCATCATGCCAGGTTGCTGCTGTTGGTTGTTGGTAGCCATCATCTGCATAAACTGCATTTGCATCTGCATGAACTGGGACATCTGCTGTGTCATTTGAAGCTGTGCTTGGTCTCCAACCGTGAGTTGAGGTGGTGCCATAGACATCTGCTGTTGTGACATGCCCATGCCGGGCATATTGTACATGCTATTCATGGCGTTCATCATGGTTTGGGGGTTGTCGAATGGAGGGCCTTGTGGTGCGTTCATGCCGGGAACAAATTTTTGGCCGTTAGGATTGGGTCCGCCACGTCGCATGGCTCTCGAACGTTCCTCGTTAGCAATCACACCAACCAAGCCGCCAGGAGGCAAAGATTGCTGAGATTCAGAGGCAGGTAGGCCGCCGCTGAAGGTCAACGATTCACGCATGGCAGGCTTTGAGATACTGGCGCCCACAAAAGGATCTTGAGGGAGGCCACGTGCGAAAGCAGGAAGCATCGAGTGGCGCTGATTTTGGCTGGTCTCGCCCATAGCCGAACCAGGTCGTGGTGGTACCAACTGTGTAGATGCTCGCAGGTTCGGGTTGGAGCCCATGGTGCTCAGTCGGGCCGGCGGTCGGTTCTTGCTAGGGAAACCATGAGCCTGGAGAATGGCCAGAGGCACCTCCTCGTCATCATCCTCATCAGAGCCCCCGGCTGGCAGTCCAGGGGATGGCGTCTTCATAAGATGAAGCTGTGGAGCACTCATCGAGCTGGCTAGACCAGGTCGCTCATGTGGGTGCATATCAGGCTGTTCTCCAGTGACCTTCATCATCTGCTGTCGGTAGACTGCCATGTGAGCCTCCTGCTTTCTTCTTTGCTTCGCTTGTTGCTTAGACTTCTCGATCTCGTCCTCATCATCATCGTAGTTGATTTCGTCGTCATCGTCGTTGGCGGTCGATTGCTGAATTCCATCGCTCGAACCGTGATGCTCCTTATCCTTTCGGTACTTCTCAAACTGGGCTGGTGTCATGACCTTGTTGTTACGCGGTGGGCTAGGATTTCGCGTATTGAGGCGATTGGTGATGCGCGAGTTGTGAGCCGAGGTTCCCTCGAAAAGATTGTCGTCGCCTCTGTTAAAGCTTGAGTTGAGGGGCTTCCTCTCGAAAGACGAGAAAGAGTCTTCATTTCGTCGGTAACGGCCAGAAGGAGCGTTGGAGTTGCTAGACTCGGAAAGCAATCGTCCCACGGCAATAGAGTCCTGCAACAATTTCGCGTCCTCATCTTCGATGATATCGGACGGTCGGTTTGAGGTCTTGAAAGAACTCTGGTGGCGCGGAACAGGAGGTGGTACATCGTCGAGGTCAGGAGAGCCCGGCTGGGGACCGAGTAGGCCATCGTCTTCATTTCGGCCCCATGACTCTGGGCCTGGCTCAACCTTGTTGGCTTTGTTGATGCTCAGAGGGGGAGGCTGGATAGGTCGGTTGCTAGTAAGAGATCGAGGAGCGGCAGATCCGTCAGCCCTCATTGTAATGACGCTCGCTCTCTTATCGAATGACGAGAACATGGAACCAAAATCTCCTCCCATGTCCATACCACCGTTCTCCATCTCCAGTTTAGGCGGTGTAGCAGTGCTGGTTGTGGATTCGGTCAGGCCTCGAGATCTTCCACCATAAGCATCCTGTTGAATAGTCGGGACGGGCGGGATGTCGTTGTCGATCTTTGGAGGCGAAGCGTTGTGCTTTTTCTGAACGCCAAAAGAGAAAGTTCGACCAGCTCGGTTCAGGAATCCGGACCCGCTTGACTTGACAGCGGCTCGAGGAGCAATATCGTGGAGATTTTGGTTCTGGCTTTGTTTCTGATTCTTTTTCTGAGAGTGCTTGGAATCGTCCTGTGATTCGAGATTTGTTGAGGATGGAGCGGTCGAGGCATTACTGTGCCTTGAGGAGGTATCAGTTGATGTGGCTTTGGTCGTATTAGACGCCCCACTTCCCCTGAGAAGGTGTCAGCGCCTGGGTGCATGACTTATTTTTATCTTTTTCCAGACCAACCGACCCAACGGTAGCCGTGCAACACATTCCTTGGCGAGTCACACAGGAGAAGGCGGGGGGAAAGGTAATTAGGGAAAAACTCACCTGTTGCCACTTTTGAGGTCTGCAAACATGTTATCCTCATTGTCGAACTGATCCAGATGACTTGGCTTGGGAATGTAACCTCCAGAAGCCCTGGCCATTCTGGCGCCGCCGTCAAATGACTTGCCAATCGAAGGGTCTGATCGTTCAATAACCCGGAATGATGATTGCCCCTCTGGTGGTGTCACTGGGCCATGCTGGAAATCCTCCGAGGTTGCGGTTGACTTCCGCCTGTTGAACGCAACGCCGAATCTAGGCATGTAGAAGAAGTTATAATGACAAGATGGGAATAATGGTTCGTATTAGGTGCAACCCAAGGGACTCGGAACAGTCCGAGTTCAAAACGAGTTGTTTGGAGTGTTTTGAGAGTCGATATACTTGGGGAGTGTGGATCCGTATGTATGGAATCGAAAGGAATATAAAACAAGGGTTCTGAGTCGGGTCTCAGTGCGGTTGGTGACTAGCGAGGGTATTCAAGCCGAATCGAATCAAGGAAGCAAGATGCGTATAATAAATGCGGGTAACTGCATGATGAGATCGCAAGTCAGCCGAGGTTGAGAAACAAAAAATGCACTGAGGATTGTGGTCGTCGCAGTCGTTGGGCACGTAAATAATTGGTTTGTACAGGGGAAAGCAGCAAGCGATAGTAGTAGCAGTGGGCATGAAGAGTCGAGGGGGTGCAAGACGAGGGCGAGGCGATGGGGAAGCTTTATCGGAATGAAGAGTCGAGACAAGTTCCAGGTCGACGGAAGAACAAGAGAGACACGGGAAACCAGGTGGTTGGAGACCGGCATGTGCCATTCAAGGGCAAAGGTAAAAAGAGTTGACTCACATTATGTATATGATCTCCAATCCAGAAACGAAAGACGGGTTGGTTGTATTAGGAGTAAAAAGGTGGCTGGTGGAAGCCGGAACAAGACGATCGGGCAAAGGCGACAGCGAAAGTGAAAGTATGTATGTATAGAATGAAGTTAAAGACGGAGATGATCTCACGCCTCGTCTGGTGTTGGTCTTGTAGCAAAAAAAGAACTCTCTCTCTCTCAACAGGGCAACGACAGACAGACGGCTAACGTCAATAACAGAAAAGCAATGGAAGAAGTAGGAAGCGGAGATGATTAAGTTAGGGGGGGAAGAAAGAAGCGAGTGGTGGTGGTGAGGTTTGAACGAGACGAGACGGGAGAAAGAGAGAAAGTGAGAAGCGAGTCCAGGTCTAGGTCCGTCCAGCCCAGTCAGTTGGAGTGATGGAGTGAGTGGCCCGACAGGTCATGGATTGGATCCATGTATGATGGATGGATATGGATGGATGTAGTATGTAGTATGTACAGTAGGTACTGTAGGTACCTAGTAGGAAAGGCAGGCCAAGCCAAGCAAAGAGGCACAAGCACAAGCAAAAAAAGCACAGGCACTGAGGACTAAGAACTAGGTAGGTACTAGGAAAAGAGTAAGGGTCGGGTGTTACACACACATTCACATACACAGTGCAGATGCACAGTCCTTCGTAATGAGCGGGCCCTTTTTTTTTTTAACGCTTTTAGTTATGGAACCTCGTCGGGTCGCTAACGTTAACTAACGCACGGCCTCCGTCTCGATAGAGTGCCTAGAAGAAGGTTCTCGGAGGTTATGAGTGAAAGTGGCATTAGTTGCTTCTACGATCCATGGGATCGATTAATCGATGCCAGTATCTGATATAGATTCGAAGTAGGTAGGATAGACATAAACCAAAAAGAGAATTAGAACCAAGGTCAACGGGTGTCAAATAACAGAAAACGGGTGAGACATATCTAGGAAGCGCAAAGACGGGAACTGAACTGAACTGAACTTCTACAACCACACCAAGCCCCATAAACATCAACAACTCAATTCGTAAGCCTGCAACTATTTATTGCCAACAACTCAATGCCAGCAACTCCTGTCAGTATCGAGTAAACTAAAAAATCGGATCTACGGAATCTCTCACAAACAGAAGAAAAACCCCGATGACACGGATACAGCCTCTCACTCTCCTCTTGGCTCATGATGAATGGCATCCAAGATCCCTGCAGGCCCATCCCCATCCCCATCGTCACTCACAGGCGACAGCCCGTATCGTATCTCTTGTCCCGACTACCACCTCACTAGCATGAGATGAGAGAACGAACCTGAACGAGCAATCCTTGTCTCTTGAACCGCCGTCACCGCTGAGGTTTAAATCCATGGCTGGCCACGCTTCAAGCACAAGTGCCAATGTTATACACATCATGCCATGTCATGTTATGTTCAGCTGGCCTGTATAATGCCCTTTGCAACTGCAGCCTAGTAGATCATAACAAAACAATCAAATGAAACCGAATCATGACTTGGGTACCAAATGCACCCGGACCAACAGCGTCAATAAAACAGACACTAGTCTCGAGGTTTCCGAAACAATATTCCAAAGCCTCCAGCTCTTGGGAGAGCTGATGCTGATGTTGAGGCTGGGCTGGGCTGGCTGGGCTGGACGACCTAGGTACGGTCAGGTAACAGAATCGGATCAATCTCACTCATCTCCAATTTCCAAAGAGGTGTGGCAGGCCAAGCCAGGACGAGCAAAGCCGCCAAAAGGCTCAATAGTTCCGATATTAATTAGTCGGGCCAGCTACTACCTACTACCTACAGTACTGTACGCACCTGCTCAATGCTGTAAAGTGCAAGACCCTAAAAATTCAATTACTTTAGATCCGACGTGTGTAAAGGGGGAAATTGCGTGGCATTTTTGGAAGTGTCGACCAACAACCAGATACTTTTCCGTCAATAGCGCTGTTTCGTGCATCTGGACGAGACTCGTTCAAACTTTTGGGTTTGTCAAAGCTCCCAAGAATCTTTCAGCCTTGGGGCGTTGTATCGCAAAACAGTCCGTCTAAGGTGCTAGGTAGTTGGCGCTGGGTGAACCATTTGAATGTTTCACTGATTGATTTCCACTTTCATGGATAAAATTCTGTCATGACGGTTGAATTCTTTGTTGTACCCGTACCCTTGGAGATGAACATCCATGGGCTGACATGGAAAACAAGGGGGAAGACGTCAACACCAAGGATCGATGCAAAATACGAACGGCATGGCCATGATCTGCGCTCTTGGCCAAGGCTTAGTTATTTTTGTACAAACTGATGCAACACATGATACTGTGAGAATTAATTAGTCACATACAGTTATTGGTGAGACGAAAGTGGAGGGTTTTACTATGGTTCATGGTTTAATATTGTCTTTCATACACAGACAAAAAGGTATCAGAATACGGAGAGTGAGTGAGTCCATGGATCCGTGCCAAACCCCTTGGTGTTTCCCAACTATGGATTCAGAGTCAAGGCATTGTTCTATTAATCTCCCTGACGATATACGCACAGTACAGCTGGTCTGTCCAGTGTCTAGATTAGAGAGAAATACTGGAGTTCTTGTGGAGATAAGGGTTCAATGATGCTCGGCTTGCTTGGCATTTTTTAATCGCAAGTCAGGTCAATGCTCGCTCAGGGTGATTGATTGACTGGTTGATTGATACTGACCTTGGGCTTCTTTTTATCACGTCAGAATTCCATGATAACTACCTCCTGTATGTATTATCATAACATTCATATTGTCCGGGTCTATCGGATATTGGTTCTTAAAGAGAACCTAACAGAGCAAAAGTTGAATGGTTAATTATTGGTTAGTTCGGTTGCGCCGTTCCCGCCGTGACCCTTCCATTCACAACTCTTGACCCCTGTAGTTTTGGGCTTGCTACGGGCTGGGGGTTGCGGGCACAAGCGCACCTCGGGCACAGCACAGCCCACATGGGGGGTTTGCCTCCACTATGATCCACGGCAGCCGAACAACTGAGCAACTAACCTGACATTTATTCTCCACTGAGATGAAGAAGTTCCATCCACTACTTTGCTCTACGATAACAGTTTCCACTTCCATCCATATCATATGAATAGCATGTCAGGCATGGAAGACAAGGAGATAAAAGCCCTTGCCCTGGTTAGTTACCGTTCTCGATCTCTCTTCCTTCCCCTCAAACATGCCCTTGTCTTCCACTGACGTCGTTGATCTACAGGAGGAGTTGACGATCTTGATAGCAAACTCGGGCTTCACGACATGTGGGTATGTGAGTACTCAGGTATTCTGGATGTTCTGCATCCAAAACTTGGCCAAGAACCCGGGATCCAGATTAATAAAACCAGAAAGAATGATAATTGATTAATTAAGCTGATCAAATCAATTGTGCAGCCGCACTGTGTCTTGTATGCAACCTAATCGAGTGTTGGCAAACTTGATGATCACAGAAACTCAAGCCTGATCGGGTCAAGTTCAGGTACGCGGCTGATTTTGAATGGAAATCATCAACTACTTTGGAAACAACCCAGATTCACCAGTAGCCCTCCTTTTTTTCTTCTTTTTTTTCTCATGGCTTCTGACCCCGGTTGGCTGAGTGAGGGAGTGGATCAAAGTTGGTCTCTTTTTTAGATCAAAGCTTGGCCAATGCTTCTTATTAGAGGCCCAACTTAACCTGTGGAGAGAGAGAGAGAGAGAGAGAGAAAAGATATCGTTCGTATGTACCTACTGTAGGAGTGGGAGGAAGCAGATGGGAGTATCTTGAGGTTATTTCCGCCTTGTTCTCTTAACTTGTCTTGACTTGAAACCTTCAAACAAAAGTAAACTAAGGTCCGCCCTCGGAAGGCACAATAACTCGTGTACTGTACGAGTGACGAGCGAGCATCTGCTGTGTAACATTGCCACGACAGCTTCCTTCCGTCGCTGCATCGACCGACGGAGTACGGATACGGACAGGGAGAGCTATCCGGATTCCACTTGGAATAGAGAGAACAACAACCAACTAACTCTCAAATGCTGAACCTAGGGGATAAAGATGGCAACTTTCGCTATAGGATGAGTGGCTGAGCGCCAGGTGCAGGCTGACAGTTTATCAACCTGGGGCTGCTGTTCCGCCATCACGCAAACGTTTATGAACATCCAATACAATTCTATATAACAAGATTTGATAGCTGATGATATGGTAGCCACAGTTGCAGCTGAGGGCTGGGCTACATTAGCCTTCTGTTCTCTCATCGTCTCACGTCAGTCGCCCACAAAAAAAAACCCCCCCCAACTCGATGAGCGTTGGGGTTGAGGCTTTACGTGGTGGGCTGAATTACGGTTTCTATTATTATTATTTCCTCCAAGAGACGGGGGAGACACACACACACTCTCTCGCAGGAGAAATCACCCGATCCAACACCAAGGTAAAGCTTGTTTTCTTCCTTGGAACTTCCCTGCAATTCTTGGTATGGAGTAGACGTTGAATTATCTACTGAGCCGGGGACCGTACAAGAGATTTGCGACTCCCGTTCGTTATTTTGTGTTGTTGTTGTCATTGCCAATAATTAAGCGCGTCTAAGACACTACAAGACAAGTCAAGACAAGGCGACCAACCCGGTACATAGCCCTCGTCTCTCTTTCTTTTTCCCCATTCGCGGAACTATATCAGGGATGAATGTCTCTTCATCTCCCGAGCCTTTCGTCATAACTGCTCATCTTTATTTCGTTCAATACCTAAGTACCCAAGCCAGAAAAATGGATAATGATGATGATGCTGCTGCCGATGGATTTTGAGAACTGGGAGATCAGCCAAAGGCAAAAACAAGGAGTACGACTCCACTTGTGTACTTGATTGAGAAATGCTTTTTGTCTCTCATAGATTTATGCTCACGGCGGCTGTCAAGCAAAGTGTTCCGTTTGGCTGGCTCCAACAAACGATAACACGGGGCGGCTTGTTAACTTAGACGAAGCGAAGCGGATGCGCACCTATGCACGTCAACAAAGTCTCAAGACACACACGCATGGGTGGAATTGCGTGGCCTGGTGGATCTGGATCAGCTTTTACTCGATCCATTCCCCGATACGCTAGAGTAACCTCCTCCCTCCTAGCAACTTCAAGACAGCTACATAGTTAGTAGACTTTTCAAGACGCGATGCGCGCCGCACAGTGTGTGTGTGAGACATGCAGCAGATGCATATGGTCGGGTAATTCAACTCTATCACCACGCGTCGACCTGCCTGACCTGTCTCCTGGAATAGCAAGACCATTAGCGGCATTCCAGACCAGGCGTTGATCAACAAATCTGCAGCAACTTCGTCTGGGCTCTGGTTTGAATTGATGTTTATTGGTGAGAGCATGTGAAAATCAATCAGAGAAAGAAAGAAAGGCCAAGCCACAACTCAGCCAGCCTCCGCTTATCATGATATTGAATCAATCAACGGGTTGTAATCTCAACTGTCGTAGGGCAATCTGCCTGCAAACAAATATCAGAGACATACTCTATCCAATTCAGCATACTAATGCTTACCTCTAATCATCGAATCATTGACAACGAATCTTGCGCATTCCTTTATGCACGTCTTGATGTTCAGTCCGTGTGTACATCATGTAGGCATGCAGTTCTGTGATGCGGGCATGATGATGATTGTATTAGCAAGCGTATCTTTGGTCACAGTGGCTCCCAACGAATACGCCGTTCCCGTATCGTAGTGACTGTCGCGGTCGGTCAATCAATCAATTGACCACGTTCCATGCATCACTCTTCGTGCTGATGTCAAGACCAACCTCGTCAATTAACATTCATGAGGCTGGCAAATAGACCATGCACTCACTGCATGCGTAACTGGAATGCATTCCCATATAAATAGGCAGGTCGTTAGACTAAAGATTATTACCAATCGGTCAGCAAAGGAGAGCAAGCAGTTTGGTTGCAAAAGCGTTTGATAGTCACAATAAGCATACAATTAAGGTATTCACGGCACTTGCCAATGGTGTTGATGAGGGTCTAGGTTTTGGTCTTGGCCTGCCTTGTGCCTTGGACCTTGGACCTTGGACCTTGGCCTTTACCCCATCTTCTCTGCAACCAGGGGTAAATGCAATGCCCCTGTCCTGTCCTGTCCTGTCCTGTCCTGTCCTGTCCCGTCTTGTCGAAACCAAACCTCAACAGAGCCGGACCAAGATCCAATCAAAGTCTCAAGAAGCCTCACTGCCTCGCCTCATCCAGTCAACGGATGGAGCTTTCCCAGTGGCCAAAGGTTTCGAGTTGGAGCTTTTATAGTGGAGGCTTGCCGCTCCATCCTACCTACCTACCTGGGTAGGTCGCCTTGCCTGGGCTTTCACGGATATCATGGGCTCCGCTTACTAAGGCACCTCTAAATTCATCAGATCCATACATATCTTCCATAGCAAGACCAGCATGAGCAGCAATAGAATGCATCTACAATATGAATATAAGCAATTGTTTACTTTGCGATTTAAAAAGAAAAAGAAGAAGAAGAAAAATAGACCCTTAATATAAAACCCTAACACAAACTTTTCACTATTTTGAAACTCTCACTCGCGCACGAATTGCATCAATGGCTCACCCTTCTCTACCTCAAGGATCGTCCTCAGCACAACATCGAAACAGCCGAGAAAAAGGTTACAATGACCCATCAAGGGGATCTCACTAGACCTTCCCTGGACCCAAGGGGACCCTTTAAACTAGAGAGGCCAAGGCCAAAGCTGCCAGGGTAGCACTTCTTTGCAGCGGAGTAGCAAGCATGTGGGCGAATAACCTCCATGGGCTGGATCTAATCAATCTCACTGGACTCTCTCTCTCCGTTTCCGAGATTCCGAAATCTTTTTTTTGCT
This sequence comes from Fusarium brachygibbosum, assembly GCA_018886245.1. Classification (NCBI taxonomy): domain Eukaryota; kingdom Fungi; phylum Ascomycota; class Sordariomycetes; order Hypocreales; family Nectriaceae; genus Fusarium; species Fusarium brachygibbosum. Next base: position 2,353,972 of record MU249524.1, read on the forward strand.
TCGCCTGCCTCGGTCTCTTTCGGTCAAATCTTCAAAAACCCTTTTTTCTATTTACTTTATATACCATTACTTCTTTATAGTTTTCTCAAGTTCTAAGGGTCCTGTTTGAGCATCAGGTTGCAGACGCGGAGAAACGTTTCAACTAGGTACCTGGAGGTGCCATCGGATAGTCGCATTTGTTTCTACTTTCAACTTTAACGCTTCACATAACCCCCAGGAATCTCAAACCTGACTCGTTATACGTTTTACCTTGTTCTCTCGGCGATATATATTGCGCCTCCGCAACCAACTCCTCCCATCTCTTTCGCAAGTCGCTGCGAAGAACAGCGACAACCCTTTTTGCGACAATGAGTTCTCCAAACACCCCTTCAAAGCATGGCAGCCATGCCCAGTTCCGCCGCCCTTCTTTCCTCTCGAGCGAGGATAGCCACAATCCCCTTGGCACGCGCAGTGGCCATCTCCAGTCGCTAATTCGCAGTCGCTCTCAACAGAGCTTCCAGAGCCTGAGCAGCTCCCTCCCTGCGCACTCTGCTGCTTTCTGGATGGGCGACGATGAGGAGGCTGGTTTGATTCGTCATGACAACGATGAGCTTGGCAGACTGCTTGCTGATGAGCGCCGTCTAACCCAGCTGCTTCACGGTCCTCAGAATCGCAGCGCCAAGCTAATTGGCCGAAGCAACCCTCGATACCGCTGGGAGCAGTACTGGAGACCCGAGGAAGAGTTGGCTTCTATGCCCAAGCATCTGCAAGTTTAGGATCCTGCGATTGAAGACGCGCCATTGCCACGCGCAGATGCTAACAAAGCCCAACAGGCGCGAGTATTACGAGAGAACAAACGATCTGATTCAGCAATATCTGTACATCGATGCTCTCCTCGACTCGGCGATCCCCCACGATCTTCTGAACGAGTACCAGGCGGAGCTCGATGCATCTGCTTTCCGACCAGTTGATGTACCAGATACCATCAACGAGGAGCCCTCCACCAGCACATCCGAGACCTCTCCTCTCAATACCTCGACTCCTGCGTCCATCACGCCAGGATCCTATGGCGCTATCAGCGTCAAGCACAGCAACTCTACCACCAAGCTTCCTGCTACTCGCACACCTCAGGATATCTTCCGATCTTCCGAGAACTTGCCTCTACTGCAGCACCAGGACCACGACGATGAAGAGGATGAGGTACAGCCCTCGCGACCTGCTAGTAAGGACGACGACAACGGTCCCAAGCCTCTATTGCCATGGCTGGAAGATGCCGAAATTGACAGTGATGATCCTATCGTCACATTGGCTATCTGGGTCAACTTCATTGCCAACGCTGTTCTCCTTGCCGGAAAACTTGTCGTCATCATGTCCGTCCCCTCTATGTCGGTTCTTGCCAGTCTGGTCGATGCCGTACTGGACTTTCTCAGTACTGTTATCGTATGGATAACCACACGTCTCATTTCTTCCAGCCATCACGACCAGTACAGTTATCCTGTCGGTCGCCGCAAGTAAGTTGCACATTTCCTGTCGAGCACAGGCGTGAAAGTAAGCTAACAATATCACAGGCTCGAACCTCTTGGTGTTCTTGTCTTCTCCATCATCATGATCACGTCTTTCTGTCAGGTCGGACTCGAATGTATTCAGCGCCTCATGAGCCCTGAACATCCTATTCTCGAATTGGGCGTTCCTGCTATTGCAATCATGGTCTCTACCATTGTCATCAAGGGTGCCTGCTGGATCTGGTGCCGCCTCGTCAAGAACTCGAGTGTCAGAGCACTGTAAGTTTGAATGCGACTTTCTCGTTCGTCGAAGATGTCTAATCAAGTCACAGAGCCGAAGATGCAAAGACAGATGTTATTTTCAACACTGGCTCCATCCTGTTCCCCATTAGTAAGTGGCCATAACATACGACGTAAGACCGAACCCTCACTGACCATTGCTTTTTCACCTGCAGTCGGCTTCTACGGACGAATCTGGTGGCTCGACGCTGTTGGAGGCTTGTTTCTCTCCATGGTGGTCATCTTGAACTGGAGCCAAACGTCGGCGCACCACGTTCGTAACCTCTCGGGCTTCTCAGCCCAGCCCGATGAGCGTAACCTCCTGCTGTACCTGACAATGCGCTTCGCTACAGCCATTCGTCAGATTCAAAACTTGCGCGCATACCACGCCGGCGACAAGTTGTTTGTCGAGGTCGATATCGTGCTCTCTGCTGCGACACCGCTCAAGGATAGTCACGATCTTAGCGAGGTGCTCACTTACTTCCTTGAGTCCGTGCCCATCGTCGACAGAGCTTTTGTTCATGTCGACTACACCAGCTACAACGCCCCAACTCATATGCTCAAGGGCTCGGCTGCGAAGCCGAAATAAAGTTGTACTTGGGGGTCAGCAGCAAACTGAGATCATGCGAGTCACTCTTTGCTCTACGAGTGAGGGAAGAAAAAAGGACTCATCTTCCAGGGTCTTCCTACCCATGCCCTTTGAGACTCGAGAAGTCCATGTCAGAACAATACACTGCAGGTCAGATATGGCAGAACCTTGATTACATTGGATTTTGGAAGAACTGGCTGTACAATATATATTATCAAAAATGCTTGGCTAAGCTAATTACTATAGAATCACGGGTGCAGATGTTGGCTTGCAAACACCCACCCTAAAAGAGCAGGGAACAGACCTGTACAAGCGTCGAAATACAATACGATAAAAAACATCCAGCCCTTGGGCGAGTCCTCCTCTTGTGCCCTCCCTAATAAGGAATGCCGTTCGTCAGCAGCTGAAACTGGTCATAGATACCCGTGCTGTGGCTCGAGTAACTGGTCTTGATGAGATGCTTCATGAAGTTGGCAGCATCGCGCTCGCTCTTGTCCAGAACAAAACGTTCGCGGAAGTGCTTGACACTCTCAGGCTTGAAGCAGGGCAAGCCGCTGTCCATCATGAGTGAGACGATCTGGCTGAGCTTCTCGCAGTACTGACGACTAGCGAGGAAGGCCTTTACACAGAGTTCCTCAAAGGCCTTAAAGCTCTGGTGCTCCATTGAACCGCCCATGACAGCCACCATCTCGGTTGTGAGTTTGAACGGGGCGCGCTCGAACTTGATGCCTCCGGGAGCGATGTCAAAACAGAAGCCAAAGTCGATGTGAAGGATGTGGCCGGCGTCATCGATCATGATATTACCGTTGTGTCGATCCTTGAACTGCAGCAGGTAGGAAATGACTGAGTAAGCAGCCATCGACTTGACAAAGTTGCTGCGGGCACGCTGGAACCGAAGCGAGTTCTCGTTGCCGTACTTGGAGACGAAATAGTCGTATAGACCGTTGACAGCCTCACGACCGAGCATATCTCGCGAAATCGAGTTGGGCAGTACGTCAATAACACCACAACCGGGGGCTGTGGCAGTGACTCGGTAAGGGAAGACGTAGACATCAAGACCGACATCATGGAAGATGCCTCGGAATGCAGCAATCATCTGCAATGCCAGCACATCCTGTCGACAATCATCACCAACCTTGAAAATGGCCGACTGCCAGACCTCGACCGTCTTCTCGGGAGTTCCGTGATCTCCTCCATCTTTCTCATCCATCATCTCGTCCACCTCAGACACGCCACCCTTGTTCTTCTGGATGCGGAACGTCGCCATGTACGGCGCTTTTGCGTGACTCTGCAGAGGCTTTCCAGACTTGCGATCAATGCCAATGACGACACCATCAGGGTTACTAGGAAGATAGACGCCGACCTCGACCTTGATCTTGCGCAGCTCCTCTTCGATCTTTTGCTTCTTCTCCGGCTTGGTCTTCTTGATAAAGGGCTTCAGCTTTCCAGAAATGTCTGTGACTTCGTCAAAGAAGGCAAATTCTCGCTCGTAGAAGTCACGGTCTTCAGCTGCAAAACCATCGACCATCTGGGTCATGACCGTATCAAGGGTTGGCTTGATTTCATCAGGGATCTGGGCATCATCATCTTTGTACGAGTTGGCCTTCATGTTCCAAATAATCTGATGAGCAAATAACTGAGAGAACTGAGCCGTTTCCAGAATGTATCGCTTCACGTATCCAAGGCTGTCGTAACGCAGAGATTGGACAATCTGGGGAACGTAGAAGAAAGTGACATCCACGGAATGGCTCTCAAGAGCGCGCATAGCGTATTGGATGATGAAGGGATGGTACTGATAGGCTGGCAGGAACATGGTTACGGCCGTTACGGGGTTGACGGGCTCCCAGTACAACAAATACTGCCGAATGTTAGCGTTGCAGATATCAATTGATACACAGAACATACCTTGAGCTGTTGAGGACTAACGTCATCAGGGAGAAATCCGCCAAAGATCAGGTTCAAAGCCTCAGGCTCGAAAATGGCCTTTTCGGGCATGGTAAGGAGTAAGAACCTGATATCGCGTTGTAGGCGAGGAAAGGGAAATCGGGTTGCCAACTCGATCGCAATGGCAGGGTCTTGCCACCAAGCAGTGCGTATAAGCGGTAAGAGGGCGGCTTCAGTCGGTGCCTTGCCTGCCGGTTGAGTCAAAGCCTGGTTATTAGGATTGTTGAGTGGGTTGACCCAGACAATCAAACGAGTTTGTTCGTTTCTAAGCAGAAGGTCGAGGAGCTGCTCCTTCGACTGCAGGGACTTGACGTTACCAACAGTCTGAGCCCCGATAAAGGAGACGAGCTGCAAAGCCGCAAGCACGTCGGAAATGAGACGAATCTCAGTCTTTATCTGTAGGAGGTTGCTTCCAAAGGACCACTTGGGTGATGATCTGAACCAAGACAGGCCAGCAGTGAGAATCCTTTCCTTGAGCCTCCATTGTGACGCAGGCTTGAGAGTAGTGCTAGATTTCAAGACACGCAGACCAAACAGAATAAGCTGGAACCGAATTTCTCTGGCCATGGGATGTGTTGCAGATTGCTTCATCGCCTCGAGCGTAAGGTCCAACATGCGGAGGAACACTCTCTGGATATCGGGGGTGCCAAGTCTGGTAGCGTTATAGTGGCTGGCGAAGAACTGCAGCAGTCGAGTATGGGGGGAAAGGATATCATGCACGATCTGCTTCTTCTTAGCTAAGACTTCCAACTCGCTGGGAGCAAACTCCTCCTTCAAGAAGAATGGGTCAACATGGTGCAAAGTCGGGCTGAAAAGGCCGACCTTTCGGCCAAGGGTGAACTCCCATTGCTGGGCGATCTCGTTCAGTAGCCTCGACTCCTGTCTCGGGTTCTCGTTTATGACACCAAGCCATAAAGAAACACCAAGATTTATAGACTGCTTGGTGAAAAGAGCAAACGGAATGCTCACGAGATGATGAGCCACAGCGGCTTCGTCCTTGTCTGTGCGGCAAAGAAGAGCTGCTGCTCTGCGGAGAATGTCGCGAACCTCAGTAGTAGATGTGCTTTTCTTGCTAAGAATTCTGGCCTCAATATGAGCCAGTGCGGTAGTGGCACTAGCACTCTCCTTCACAGATGACTGCACAAATGACATGCGGCGGTTGTGGTTCATGAAACTCATAAGTTCTGTACCACGGTCCGGGAGTGTCTCGCCATACCGATACTCTTGGCGAGTTGTATACTGCGCAATGAAGGCAGATGCCGTGTTGACACTCGAGTTGCCAATTTTATCCATAGATTGCAGGCGATTATCCGTTGATGGAATAGTTGACCCGAGCTCGAGGGCGAACGACCTTCCCAGAGAAACATGGCCATAGGCTCCCTCGTCACTAAACTCAGAGAGGTAAGTCTGCAAAATACCCTTGACATCGAGAGGAGAAATGTTGATAGCAGTGTTGACCCACACCCTCGCCTTGCGGTTGAGAATATCTACCGTCCATCTTCGGAAGTCGTAGTCGTCTGAAAGCTCCACAGTCACGCCACCAAGTTCTGATGTAAATGTTGACCGAGGAGCGTAAACGTCTGTCTCTGCTTCCAAACAGCTAGACCACATGAGAGAGAGCAGCTCTATCAAGGCAAAAAGCGATGACCTATGGCAAAGGGCCGAGGGTATATCACGAAGGATACGGTCCGCACAGACGAAAGCAGCTTGCTGAACTCGCTCGATACGATGGCAGCAACTGCAGAAAATGGAAGCCAGTTGTTCGGCGGCATATTGGGCAGAAAAGGTAGGATCCATGCCGCTTTGAGTCTTCTGGATATACTTATCCATGACAGCAGCAGCGACACCCTCCATGGCACTGCTAACATCACCTTTGGCCATGCTCGGTTCCAAGAAGTAAGACAGAACCTTGGTGCAGTCACCCGAATCGGCTCGGAGAATTTCCATGAGGTAAGCAGCCTGTAGGAAGATTACCTTACGATAGCTAAGGCTCTTGATTTCGTTGGCCTTGGAAGGTACGAGATCGCTAAGGAGTTTCTTCTGCAGAGACTCCCTATCATTGCTCATACCTCGTCGCAGAACGGTGTTGAGTTCAATGTCACTTTCGACTTGTTCGCCTCGCTGCTCGGCCACCAGAGGTGGTGAGTGAATGGCAATCATACGCAACTCTCTCAAGTACTGTTTTCCACGGTCTGTGTTGGTGGCAAAACCATGGACAACGATGTTGAACCAAGCATCTCTGAGGAGAGAATAAGTTTCGTCATCAGTGACGGGGTTGGAAGCAAAATCGTTGCTGGACATGAAAATTGCCAGGGGGTGCAAAAGCTCAGCAATTTCCTTGGCAGCCATTTGGACATCAGAATCCTTGGTATGACCAGAAGAATGGACATCACCAAGTCCAATGATGTTGTCAAGCAGGTGCTCGAAGTAGATATCAAACAGTTGCGAATCGCGTCGCAAGTTGGCCGACATGAAAGTGCGAGCATTTCTCACCTACAGTGGTCAGTACACAAGTCAACATAGGGGGGTGGGTGAACATACAGCTTCAAGTAGGAATAACTGGTTATCGACAACCCCGGTATGACACAATTTGCTGAACAACTTGAGCAAAGATCGGAACTCAAGCTGGCCGCCTTCTAGGGCCAGAGCAGCTGCGCCACTGATGATTCGAGCATCTACACCTGTGTTGACCTTCTCAAGCTTTTGTTGCAGCATTGACTGGGCTAGAGCAGTGATCTTCTCGTCCTTGAAAGCGGCAGCAATTCCACAAATAGTTTGCACAACATTACCAGAGACGATTGCGGTCTCCTCCTCGCCATACAACTGAAGGGAGATGGAGCTTCCAATAGACTGACGTCTGGCATAAATGGGATTGAGCCCTGTTTCACTCGCCGTGCCGTCAATCTGATCGTTCGCAAACCCCTGGTCTGATCCAGGGCTGAGGACGTTGCCCAGAGTGTAGAGTGTGCCAATCACTGCATCTTTGGAAAGCATCTTGAGAGCATACGCAAGGCTGTCAGAAGCTATGGTGACAATGTTCTTTTGGGGCGCATCCTGCACAATGAATCTGGGCAAGATACGGCTGACATTGGACGAGAAGGATGGCGAAATCTGGCAGATCAAAGCCAGGCATCGGAGCGTGACAGAAGCAAGAGTTGGATCAGCCATCTGCACAGAGTCATCCAGGGTTTCCTGAAGCCAGTTCATGAGAATCTCCGAATCAGCGGCGTCTTCGTTAAGCAGAGCACAGTTCAAGTAGGAGATAAGGGCCGCAGCCTTGACAGCGTATGCGAGACTCTGCTGGTCAGGCGATCCCATGCGGATAAAGTCCGCACCACCTTCGATGTATTGAATTTCCTCAATCGCCAACGCCGCATAGTCCTCGACAGTCTTGAAGTCGGCCTCCTGAGTAGTTGAAGCAATGTCGCGCAGACTCTCGCCCTGGGAAATGTAGATGTCAAGCACATGAGACTCTCGCAGAGAAGCCGGGTCCTTCACCATGAGAGAGGTGCTAGAAACAACAAGATGGGCGAAGCTCTTGTGCAAGAGCATAGCTCCTAGAGGCCGGCCAGAGGAGGCATAATGGCGCAAGTATCTCTTCCATTCCTTAACCTCGCGATCCTGGCTGTGGCAGTTACGGATTGTTGATAGTGCCGTTTCTACTGCGATTAGGAATGGCTCAGAAAGGATCTCTCTAATCTTCTTGATCAACGCCAGGCGTCCCCCAGATCTCCAAAAGTCGGCTTGAGCCGCAGCCGCATCGAGAAAACCAAGCAAGGCCACGGCGATTGTTACAGTCCGAATGGCGTCTTCTAGGTGGGGGTTCTCGGGGTCTCCCGCTTGGGGAGAGATGATAGTCTCAGTGGCTCGTCTACAGGAGTTCACAAAAGACCAGATTTTATCGATGACATTTTCTTGAAGTTCGTCGTAGTTGATGCCAAGAGCCAGGAGGGCCCCTGTCACATGAAAGGCCAAGGCTTCGGTAGGGGAAGGATCGATCTTTCGGAAAAAGGGTGATGGGACGAACAGCTGTACGTGGGCTTCGAGGATGTATGGAAACAATTGGTAAGAGAGTCTCTGCGCGCTCTGGCTCGACTTGATCTTAGGTGCCGTTTTACACAATGCGATTAGGACTTCGAATTCGCGGATGGACTGCAAGTGTCAATTCTCCATTATGATACCTGTACAATCCTTCAACAACCTACCATAGGTACCCGGCCCAACGAGTTTCTATTTTGATTGCCATTGACGTAGTCCTTGCTCTTCGCGCCAGCATGGCAGGCCCTACACAATCGGTCGAGATCGGATCGGTCAAATGATGTCGTAGAGCTATTCGCAGATAACGAAGCTATCTTCTGTAGCGCCTTGGAGCGGATGTCGCCTGTCATTTTCGATACGCAGGCAGTGCAACCGCTTCAAATTACAGCAAGTCAGATAGCAAGTTCAAAGAGAGCAATGTAAACAAATTTGTGTCTTAGATGCGACTTTCTAAATGACGATGGTTGTTAGGTGAACTTAGGAGGTGAACCCCTGTCGAGCTCTAGCTTAGTCATCGGAGCTACCCCAGCTCTACAGGTTAGGTGGGCAAGGCTGCAAGCTTGACGCGTGCGTCTCAACCTCAGCTCTATCGTCAGTGATAAGGCAACATCAACGTCAACATCATCAACCACCGAAATTGACTTCCATCGCCCTGCGTATCAAAAATAATCCTCCCCTCTGTGCGATCCTTCTTTTCACCACATAATCTGCAATCATGGCTGCCATGTTTAGCCAGAACCCCTTGATGAACGGGCCCAACTACTCGTTCTCCGATGCTCCCAAGACCAACAATGGAGAGTTTCGAGAACATCGATTCAACCCGTGAGACACCTTTCTTGGGCATTTTCGGAGCTCACAGCTAACTTAAACAAGATACACCGACAATGGTGGCTCAACTCTGGCCATCGCTGGCGCCGATTTCACCATCATGGCTGGTGACACCCGCCACACCAGCGGCTACAGCATCAACTCTCGCATGTCCCCCAAGGTGTTCCGAATCGGTGGCACGACCGCATCCCAAGAGGACGCCACACTAGTTCTATCAGTTGTTGGCTTTGCTGCCGACGGCGAAGCCCTCCGCGACCACCTCGACACCATCTGCAAGATCTACCGTTACCGCCACGGCAAGCCCATGTCCGTCAACGCCTGCGCAAAGCGTCTCTCTACAGTTCTTTATGGCAAGCGATTCTTCCCATACTATTCGCATGCGATGCTCGGCGGTCTGGATGAGGAAGGCAAGGGCGCTGTATACTCGTATGATCCCGTAGGAAGCTACGAGCGGGAGCAGTGCCGTGCAGGCGGTGCTGCGGGCAGTTTGATCATGCCTTTCCTCGACAACCAGGTCAACTTCAAGAACCAGTACATTCCCGGAAGTGGAGAGGGTCACGAGTTGAAGGAGAGAGAGCGACGTCCCTTGACACGAACCGAGGTTGAGACGGTTGTTAAGGACGCCTTTGATGGTGCAGTCGAGCGACACATTGAAGTTGGTGACAACCTTCAAATGCTCATCATTACTGCGGATGGTATTGAGGAGACATTCTTGCCCTTGAAGAAGGATTAAACGGGTGGTTGAATGAGAATGTATAACAGGGTTTACTTAGACGTCACGGAATCGACGAGCCTTTTTTACGGTCACCTACAAGGCTTTGTCAATGTTAAGACATGATATAACAACAGGTAGCCTTTGATGATGAAATTTGAAGGTTACGTTTCCAAACTTGTATACCCACTGGTGAATTGGCAAGTCTCATGGTGTGACAGACGTGCTCAGCTATGGCATTGGGGGAGGAATGTCGTTTCCAGCTATGCAATGGGCCATCTGCTGACACCTACCATCAGGATGCTGCCATTACACGCAGATACTCGAGCCTATCGTGGTCCACAAAGTACTAGCCAGAACGACGAACAATCAGACTACCAGGTAATTCGATCATATATCACGATGATTGCAAGAATACCTGCCAGTGTATAGAGTGCGCTGCCAATTTGTCGATATGGCATTAGGCATGAGAAGCTACTACAAACAGCCTGACTTTGGGACTGTAGCATGCTCAGTCCTCATACATCAACACCAATGTCTCAGCCACATACCACGAGCGAGAATACATTCGACAGATACACAGAATTGACGGATGCTAATGCCATCAACATACAGCACCATAAACATCCATGTCTAGCTGAAGTCAGCCCTATTCATATGACCAAAACGAGCCCTAAATGACACCAACTCACGGATAGTATTGCATCCGGGCGAGTAAAGTGGCACTTGTACTTTTAAGAGCACGTCCAGACTCTTCTAGAGCGCCTCAATGGCACCACAGCCGCGGCAAATGGCAGCACCATGTTGGTCCGTTGGTCTTGAGCGCTTATTATCCGTTCAACGGTCCGTCCTTAGACCCTACCTCAATCCTCCCAAGGGTAGGGGGGGAGGGGGGTAAGAGATCACAGATCATAATCCACGCTCACGTCGAGTTTGCGTCGCGTTTGCGTCGAGTTGAATCCCCGTGCTTTTTTTTTCTCGGTGGCAAGGGTAGCAGTCAATATTGGTCGGGCCAATACTCCCAAACCATGTCTGGTTGGCGTTAATTGCACCGCCATAGCCACCATTGGGTTACACGCCTACGAGTAGACTCGCTGCACAAAAGGTCGCCGTTGGAAAGCTCAAAGGAGTGGGTGTTGAGTCCCTTCGTTTCCGAGAGCATACATGCTCTTCGTCGAGTCACAGACAGCAGTTACTTGAACAAGCCCAGGATGAGCACTTTCGAACAGTTCCCGAAGGAACGCCGGGTATAGCAAAGCGAGAGATGTCTGACATAGGGTTGCATCGGCCTGATAACTTCAAACGGCTTTGGTAATCCATCTTAGGGCTTCACGGCTCTATGAGGGGGATATACACCACAAACCCTCGAAAGATGTCGGCTATGCTAAGCGACACCCCGATGGAGCCAACGAAGACATGGGCAAGCCCGAAGCCGGAGTTTACCGTGGCCTTTCTACCATGCGAGATATCGATAGAGTCGTGGTTAGTAAGATATCTGGGTAATCGAACAGATGCAGTGGCGTTTAGCAGTATTGCGCAAAGTATATGACCCTGAACGAAGCTCGAGGCAACGATACACTGCCGTTAGCTGGACACCACTACATTCAAGTCCGCCCCGCGATTCTGAAGCCTACAAGCTTGTGCATCTTCCGAGGTATCGGATTTTGACATATCGCTTCCTCAGCTGTTCAGGGGTCCGCTATCCTGGTTTTGGCCTGGTATTGGTGCTCGAGGAAATGAGCTTAAGACATGATAGCCCGTGCTAAGAATACCATGCAGTGACTATCACGCACCTAGGTGGGCAGAATGAATGTGTGTACTCTTGCCTGCCACTCATAGCCCTATGTTGTGGAGGGAAAGATGCCTTACACGCTTGACTCTTTTTGATACAAAACATTCTTTTCAATCTCGATGGATCGTGCGCCACGGAGTGCCCGATATCGCCCATCCCCTACGAATGGTCTTGTCTTGTCTTGTCTTTTCATGTCATGTTAGAATCGGAAATTCGTGTCGAGAGCCGTTGCATCACTAACAATGCTTAATTGAACGGTTATAAAAGAGCCATGTGCAACAAGCTCGGTTGTCTTGATCAATTTGCTGGCAATGGCTGACATGATTATTTGTTCAAATCAACAGCTGAGTGAGGTTTATGTTTGTGCCGACAATGCTGTTGATTTGTGTACCTATGTCAATATCAAAGTCAAACAGATGATTTATTTGCCACCCCAAAGGCCTGAGCGTGAGCTGCAGACTGCAGTCAAGTGGTCTTTCCTAAGAATAGTGTTACTAGATTTGGGCGTGGATTGGTGGGCAGCTAGGTAAGTTACTATGCATTACGGTAGGCCTGACCGGCGTGGCATGCATGTCGTTGGTTTGAGGTTGGCCAGACGCGAATATGAGGGAATGTTGGCTGGCTGTATGCAATAATAAGCTTGGTTATCCAAAGGAGTCAACCATGACGACTCATCGCAGCAGCCAGTTTATTTCCGTGCTTGATCCGACGTCATTTAAGTTCGATGGATCAGCCACATGTGGCTATTGTGCCTACTTTCTGTTCATCAAATCTACGTACATACTCATATTCCTTGGAAGTAGGACCTCTCCACACTGATGAGGGAAAAGAACGTGCTAAATGGGCAAGCTAGCAAGCGGGTATTAAACAAATTCGAGGATCGTCAACTAACCTGGAAAACAGTCAGTCAGTCTTGCAGGGGCTTTCAGGCTTCGACAGTCTGATGCTACCGCCGCCGGCAGATGTCATTTGTACCCAGGTGAAGACTTAGTTACGGAGACATGCCAGCCGAAACGGAATTAGACTTTCAAAGCTGACGACTTGCACGGCCGCTACAGTACGGTTGACATTTGCCACCTTTCAATGAGGGAGGGGAGGGCATGGGACGGGCAGTCGAGGCCCAACAGACCCTACCAGCCTCGTCAACGGCTTGTGGACAGTTTTACTGCTATACAAGGCTGAAAACGGAGTAAAACTTGGTCACGAACTACAGCTGTTCTTTCTCAACTCAAACAAATACATGCAATGCAGTACGACACCTTTGGCCACTTGGAAGCTGCCGATGTCCCTTTTCGTTTGGATCCCCTGTGTAGTGCAGAGACTAGCAGCCTCTTCGGTAGTTAGCTGAAGAGCAAGAATTTAATCGTGGACGACTACTACTGACCCCATTTCACCATCAAGGAGGTTGTTGTCTGACACCAGTGGCTTTGGCATCAACTCTCAATATCGCCGGCAGAAAAGGTTGCCATATGGTTAATGTCAATTTGTCTTCTCATAAGCCACACTCACCCTTGCTTCGGAGCTCCGACCCAGTACAGTATATAAGTCTAGCAGGCTGCTCTGGTTATTCCATCAGCGAAGACCGCCCGTTAGTGTTACGGCAGAAAAATGGAGGTCATCGTCATGGCGTCATTTCTGATTGTGCGACAAATGTTATGGGCATTTAGGTGCCTGAAACGGCGAGGATCAGCGATGAAGGTTCTGGACCCCTGTTGACAGGCGGGTGGCGAAAGGGCCAGACAAGTAGGCTGGCAGGTACAGTAACATTTGGCTCTTAGACCCTCTCTACCCAGGACCCAATGACTTTGACCAGAGCAAAATTCGTGCCACGATCTTCTCATCTTCCACATTTATTTCTGGCCCAATCTCGGACGTGGCCTTGCTCGTGTATCAGCGATTCTGCTGGTCGATTATTTCCAACACAGCATGTCGGAGAGCAATTTGATTCCATCACAAAGTGTACCTGTTGAGAGCCTATCGGAGCGTTTCATCCGACCAATATCATTGGCTCCGTTTTATTGGCCTGTTGGCGTCCAGAAACCCATCTAAGGGTCCCTACAGCTGGCGATAGGGCGCGCACATGTCTTTAGTCCAAACAGCGGTTGTACAAACGACTAGGAGCTTGGATTGCTGGACGAGAGCTTGAGTTTGAGTCCTTGGTCGGCGTCATTCATGTTCGCTGTAAACGTTCGCATGAGCTGACTTCAACATGAGTTCAGTACTGTCGAGATTGCGAGGCACTGTGTAGATTCAAGCTTGGTGTCCATCGGTTGTCACAAACATACGAGTAAAGGCGATTGAGTTAACCGCGAAGTTGGAGAATCCCATGGTTGATCTTCCAATTGGGATGTGTGCCATTTGTCTGAATGGACCCCGGAAACCCCAAGGAAAGCCACAAAATTGCCCAAGTCGTCAGGTTGGCACGATTGCCTCCAATGAAATACTAGTGTCGCGGGAGGCTTTTGGCCCCGGCGCACTAGTTGTGCTGTAAAAGGTTGGTGGTGAACGGACTTTCATAAAATGGAATGGATCGACGTTCTTAATAAGGCCAGACGGAACCTGCCATTGTTCATTGATTCTGCTGTTCATGCAACGCCTTGGAGGCTTTCTGTGGTGACAAGGATCGCGCCTAGAAACGGTGCTTCTCTGGGCGGCTAGTCACTATAGTAATTGTTGCAGACCGGTGACGTTTCGGAGCTTCTTGCATGGTAAAGGGGATATGCAGGCTCTTCTCTTACTCTCTCATCATGCGATTGATGAAAGAACAATAGGGCTGTAGTGATTTCGGTCCACAGCGGCTGGACCAGTTGCTTGCAAGTCACTAAAGACCCTGATTTTGAATCTCATGCAAAGACTTGCTATGCTGAGAGTGCTGTTTGGGTTGATAAGGAGCCGCTCAGGTTTTCCTCTATGAACATCCTCAAGTGAGAATAAATTGCTGGCATAAGAATTGGCCCAAGAACATGGACTGGGCTAGACCCTTCAAAGTGATTCAGACCCCCCGTGCCCCCGTCCTTGGAAACCAAGAGAGCCAGTGAAAGAGCGTCAAAGATACCGGAGCTCGCCCGGGAAAATCGCCACATGAATATGGGGAGCAATTATCGAGTTGTACGTATCCGGATTATGGGTCGCATGGTGGTGGATCGCGAGAACAACGGCTGGTAGACAGCAAAGCATCCCATATTTGTTTTTCAATTACTAATCGAGTCAATTCTCATCGAGACGAATTGACTTTTTTTTTTTTTTTTTTTTGCGAGTGATACGTACATAATGGTAAGGCCACTGGCGGGTCTGTTGCGCGCGTGTCGATCGGATCTCAGGGACCTCCACCCTACCGCTCTCGGCTGTTCCCTGTCTTGCAGATCATTTCCCTGCGAAGCTTTGAAAGTTGTCCGTGAAGCCTGAGTGGCGATAGCTTCTTACGTGTCGCTGAATCGCGAGCGGTTGTTGCGTCTTATTGCGGTTCTTTGAGAGAATGCGACAGTTGCATGGTTCAGGGTCGCTTGTTCCCAAACAGATGCCGGGTGTTTGAGTCTCGACAACTCAGGCGTCTATGTATAGCATTGGGAACTTTCACTGCATCTAGTTTCTCTTGTTTGTCAAACGATTTGTGGTATTTATGAGGCCAAAGACTTGAATATGGCAAAGTTTAAGGCTTTCTGGTGTGTATTGAATGCAAACGGCACTCGCTGCCCAAATTTTAAACCGTAAGAGGTAGGTAGTACCTACCACTCTTGCTACAGCACCGTAACATTTCTGCCACAGTATTACTGCCCGAGGAGAGTTAAAATTCTGGGGCAGGAACGACCTGTCAGCCCCAAACGGACAAATCACGAGATGGTGGCAAAACGGTTCCTTCCTGCCAGCCCGCGACGGGACGGGGAGTTTTACGTTCCCATTCCCATCCCTGGACGGTCTAGACGGTTCAACACCATCTCCAGCAAAAACCTTGATCATAGTTACAAGCCAACATCAGAGCCAGAATCTTCAGGCCCGTTTTATGTTTCATTACGTTCCAAGCCACTAACATCATTGACAGTCATCCACAAAGCACAAGTCCTCTGTGGTGGTAGTTAGTATTGTACTCGACAAACACTGTACCTTGCTGGAGCGCCAATGATGTTGTATTTTTCCCAATTACAAGTTGAGCATCAACCTCATGCCCATTCCAAGCAAATACCGGTAATTACAGAAGCACAGGTAGAGGCACAGCTGCATGCATACCCCATGCCCATCTGCCTTAATTCAAAGTGCTTATCCATCAACGCAGAGACTTTTCGATCTCGGAGATTGTACTCTCGCCGTGGAACCCACAGACATCCGTTCCCAGGAACCTTTGCTTTGAAGTCCAGTGCATACTGAGCTCAACTGGCAATTTCGACTTAAAAGAAACAATTCTCCACAGCAACGGCATACTTACATACATAGGAAGAAGACCTTCATGCAACGCGCCACATCATTTCAAGTCTTGGTCTTGAAATAGCCTTGTCCACTATACGTACACTCTGCCATGATCCGCTCCACCTATGCACTTCATGTCAAGGTTTCCACCTCCGCTATCGAAACACCCCCCGTTCCCTACAAGTTGAATTAGGTTCTGCTGTGGCTGTTCCTGCTTGGACCCCGTTTCCCTGCTGCCAGCACCGTTTCTCGGCTCGAGCGTTTGCTTCCAATCACAGTTCTCGGCCGCAGCTTGACTACGTCCTCAATGCAAATCTGTGGCACTCGGTACCTGAATGTTCGTCAAAGTGGTGGACTGATTGACGGTGGCGAAAATGGTAGCTCTTTATGTGACCTCAGCCACCAGCGTCTGACGAGACGGTAGTCTTCCAACTTACATATTACTCCAGCCCAACAGGGGGACTCTGCCAGTTTGTGCTGAAACCTGATGGGTAGACTGATCTATCTATATCTGGGTCATTGTCAATTGGTCTCGCCAAGGCCAAGCATATTGCCCGTAGTTGATTCGCGGCGAGCTCCAATTCTTGAGCATAGATCGTGTGGCTTGACGGTCTATCTACACCGTTTGACCCTGCTCAGTCCTACCATAGCTCTACTGGTAGTGTTGTTCTGGTAATAGTTACGCTTGACTTTCCCTACTATACTCTTGTCCGAACCCTCTTCCTCCACTTCCTCCACCCACTCCTCCACCGGCACGGCCCTAGCAAATTCCCATATTCGAGCTGTGCCAACTTGGAGATCGCCCATCACATTTCCCATCTGTCATACGAATCTGTGGCTCACACCCCCATGAGCCTATCCTACTAGCACCCCTTCATCTAGTCTGAACTTGGTCATTTGTTCCCTTTATCCCTGCGTGTGTCCCTGCCGTGCAGTACCTTCCAAGCCATTCATGAGCCCTAGCTTCGGAAGCTTGGACTGTTGGCCACTCGCTATCTCCGTCGTTAAAGCCTCTGCTGCTTAATCGTAGGCTAAGATTTCGCCCCTCGCCCCTCCAGAGGCTTCTCTAGTCAGTCTGGCATCCCTTTAGAGGCCGTTTCTCTTTTGAATGTTCCTGAAGCTTGAGGAATTGCTTTTGTCAATCCACTTACACCTTCAAGGACATTTGCTTGCAGCTGTGTGCAACAAGGCTGGTATAGTCTGTCCTCATACGACTCAAGGTCTTATACACATCTCTACAGGTGTTTCCTTCTAGTAGTTTTTTTCCCCTCATCAACGCACCGAAAGCCCTTCGACCACTAGATTTCGGTGTCTTGTGCCGTTGTAAGTGCTTGTGCGTTGAGCCAACTGCGTGGCTGATCACCGACTTGGATACCTCACCTCAACAGTCCACTGGTCCCTGGACTAAGTCATATCCCTGTTGCGCCAAAAGGAAACATAGTCATTGCCCGTTATCGATCATATCACCATCTCAATTCCTTTTCCTTTTGAAAATCTGGCACTGGGCTCAAAGGTGTTGAACGATTTCACTAGTTTCCCCGTGGGGGCAACGCACGCCTTGCTTCGAACACATTCTCCAGGAATTGTCGTTACCACCACCGCAACCTGGCATCTCTAGAATTACACACAAAACGACAAATCTATAATCACATCTTCATCTTCTCAGACCAAAGTCGTCGGGTTCATACCTATCCCTCACTCATTGAGCACCGTTGTCAGCTCTGACACGTTCTCTGCCACAAAATTGCTTGGTATCCCCCCTCTCTCCTTGTTCCTTAACATTGGTCAGTCAGTCATCAAAAACGGGCTAGGTCGTTGTTTTTTCAGATCAAACCCTGTTCACTTGTGGCACTAGCTAGCAAGTATACCGATTTTCGGTCTGAAACGACACGACTTCCTCTGGTAGGGTCGTTTATAAGTGTTTTGCTCTCGAAAGACAGAACTCAAGGTACTACATCCTTCACTTATGAAGTAATGTATATGGGATATTGTGTCGGGTTGGGCGATTTGCTAATTAACTTGAGACAACAGTAGGCCATCCTGTTACCACTTACAATTGCACCTACGTCCAAAACAACAAAAATGGGAGATATAGCTACCGCCCAGGCCCAAGATGTGGGAGCACTTCAACAGGATCCCGCAATGGTTGCCAATACAGTGGCACCTAGCGGTCCTCCGCCAGCCCATGGCAAGTCAGAAACTAGCCACGAGCACGAGCACGAGCTCTCTCCTCTGCCCCAACAGCACACTGCATCTCAGCACGCTTTTGCAGCCCAGTTCGACATGTCTCAACCCCCCTCGGACCCTCGACCCGGGCCATACAACATGGCACCCATGGCCAATGCTCTCCCATCGATGGGCTTCCGACCTGTACAATATCCTCCGACTACCCAGCAACGTATGAACCCCGCAGGGTCACCACCCATGATGCAGCACATGTCACAGTTTCCTGGGCACCCAGCAATCCCAGTCGCTGGGCAAGGTTATTATCTACAGCCGCAGATGGGGCCGTACTACGGGAATCAGATGCCCCAAGCTCAAACAACAAATGCAATGGTTCAAAGGCAGAATATGGCATACTTTCCTAACCAGATGATGATGGGTCCTCAACAATCGACTTATTACTATCCTCCCGGTCCCCAATACCAGGCTCCCACGCAGCCAGTACCGAACGGCATCGTCCCTGGTCACTATCCTGGTGGAGGTTCTATGCCAAACGAACCCAGAATCATGCCGCAACAGGCAGAGTATGGGGTAGTTCGCCCACAGCCTTTCAAGCAGGGACAAGGTAGGACTGGGAAACTATCTCCTACCAAAACTGAGCTAAAGAGAACCCCAGATGGGTCAGAGAGGGAGAGACGACAGAGTGCAGTGCGAGGACCTCCCAGGAAGCCGCGACAGAGTGGTGAGACAACCTATTTCGATGATGTTTGAGCGTTGACTAAAGCCTTGTATTAGGACACGCGATATGGATTGGCAATCTTCCTCCACAAACCGACCTTATGAACCTTGTCCACCACGTTTGCAAGGAAACATCAGGATTGGAATCCCTTTTCCTTATCTCCAAGAGCAATTGTGCGTTTGCCAACTTCAGGGACGAGGAAACCTGCAGCGCAGCACAACAGAAATTGCATGATTCGAAATTCCAATCGGTCCGCCTTGTCAGCAGGCTGCGCAAGAGTACAGTGGAGGGTGCTGCTGGTGTGACAGCCCCGACTGGACCATCGGTAGCCACGGCAGGTCCCAAGACCGACCCAGTCCCAGACAAGGCGCAAGCAGAGAGCGAAATGCCTGCCCCAACAGTCGAGTCGGCAGTGCCCCTTAAGCCCAGTGTTTCTGGTGATGCTTCACCACAGAAGGATAAATTCTTTATTCTGAAGAGTCTGACGGTTGAAGACCTTGAATTGAGTGTTAATACAGGCATTTGGGCTACCCAATCGCACAATGAGGACGCACTGAACAATGCCTTCAAGGTATGTCACCGTATCCATTCTGCCGAACTTGTGTGGTAACTAAAGGTCCGCAATAGGTCGCTGACAGTGTCTACTTGGTGTTTTCGGCCAATAAATCGGGCGAATACTACGGTTATGCTAGAATGGTATCGCAAATCAACGAGGACCCTGCAGCGGCTATTGAGTTTGCGCCAACGGCCCAGGCGACCACCGACCTCGACCTTCCAAAAGCCATACCGACCGAAGCGACTGAACATGCTCCCAAGGGCCGCATCATCGACGATTCCGCTAGGGGTACCATCTTTTGGGAAGCTGAACGAGAGGATTCAGAGACGTCATCAGATGGGGAGAGTGAAGTTGAAGTGCCGAGCACCAAGAGTAACGCTGAGGAGGAGGGACCTGCTAAGACGTGGGGAAAGCCTTTCAAGTTGGAGTGGTTGTCTACAAACCGTCTACCATTCTACCGGACACGAGGGTTGCGCAACCCATGGAATTCGAATCGCGAGGTCAAAATCGCACGAGACGGAACCGAGCTTGAACCTTCAGTTGGGCGTAGACTTATTGGACTTTTCAACCGCGTGCAGAGTCCAGAGCCTGTGCATCAGGGCGTGCGGGTTCCCATGGCCATGATGCAAAACTTCGCCCCAGTACGGCCATACGGACAATGAGAGCTGGTTTGGACATGAGACGGGTTCTCCAAATGGTAATACTGGTATTCGAGTGTTTCAATCCTCTCGCAAGTGCACTTGCCGAGACGGTAATTCAAAGATACGAGGATATAATTTGGCATCTATGCAGAGCATTATTGGCATGTTACTACGGATAAGGTCATTCATGGTGATTGCAAATGTACTATATGGCAGTTTACGTCTCATTATGATAATCAGCTAATTTCTAACGGTTTTTCGATGCGTAATTGAGGTTGTGACTAAGGTACTGTAGTATTAAAACGCCAAAGTTGATCAGGTCCAGCCTGGTCAAACGAGGGGGGCCAAAACTGGCTTTCTCTTGGATTATCAGGTACCAGGTGGCAACGGCCAGTCCGGATGGTTTAGCGGTGCTTCCCAGCTGCTTTCCGTGGGCGGGCCGCTGTTCTCAGGGCCGATTTACCTCGGGGCGTGTCTTTGACGTTGTAAGTGTTAGTACGGTAGATTAAAAACGATAAGACAATTTATCTGACGACGAGCTGAGGTTGGAAGCGTTGTGGCAACGCTGTGGCTGAAGCAAGAGGCACGGTGGGGTGTGTCTTCCAAAGACGGTAAAAGAGCAACTGAACCAGGATTAACTCGACACTAGCAGCCCAGGTCATGGATTTAATGACCGACGGGCAGGCGCACATTTGGAATGGATGCCACACAACTTAGGTCCCTAGGTTGTCAGCCACTCAGTTTTTCGTCCCTCACGCTCGGCTTTCTGGGGCTGGCCTACTGTGATGACCCGGTGCTCTGACTTGCACTAGCTCAAGAGGCACAGAGCGTCATGGACTACGTCATGTTCTAGACCCTGCTGATCCGACGGGCGAGACCCTGACTCTTGGGCCGCCTTGGATCATCACCTAGACTCCATCCCCCACCATCCATTATTGGCAACTTTCATGTGGGGGTCGGCATTTGACGTGATGGTGATCCTCCCATTTCCCTGCATTGAGACCCAAGTAAGAATCGTTGTCGAAATAACAAGGCAAACTAGGGATCATATGATTGTCACGATGATTCATTACCGTAAAACATGAAACACAACAGTACAATAATCAGTCTTTTGTCTCTATTCGCTCCGAGTCTTTGCAGCTAACCTGTGTCTCTCTACGTCATATGTTGTGCTTGTAGGATTCCAATATCAACTCAATCCACCTCGATGTCACTTTAAACCTGGACCCTGGTTTTGCCCAGAACATCCAAGAAAACGTGGCTTTCATATGTCATTAAGTCCCTCCCGGTCGATTCGAGATCAAGCCTGGATTAAGTTGGAATTCTTGGTTATTTCGTCGGTTTGGTCTCAGTCTGTATGCGAGTCTCTGACTCCTGTACTCTCACTACCCAAAGGGTCTTTTCAGCATTGCTTCACCGTCTGGAATCTCAATATTAGATATTGCCTTTTTCACAAGAATTTACTGCTAATTGTTTAATAATAGATCTGAATCGAATTGATCACACCACAGCCGTCAGCCCAGCCCAGTCTAGGTCTATTCCTTTCCGTCAGATATACCTTGCCGATATCGTACCTTCGTCGAACATGGGACCTGTTACACTCTTTACGCATACATAAGGTTATTGTGATATAGAGGCAGTGGTCGCTCTCATAGGAACCGGTCGTTTGTTGACTGGATCTGTCGGTTGCTTCAATAAGCCGTTCCCTCTGGATCTCGTTTATCGCGTATCTACCAGGAGTATTGAACGCCCCTCACCGGAAATTCGAACTCATCAAGTGGTGTATCATACTGGGTTTCCTTCGCTATCAAATGTCGTCGTCCCGGAGAAGGAAACATGGCCTGTCGGGGACATTTGTCCTGAGATTCATGATAGCCATTGTCCGAGGATATGAGCTTGCCAGAGATTCGAGTGTTTTTTAATCTGCGCTTCAGTTTATTCTCAGTCATATGAGCTCCCTATTCTATGTCCTAGCGTTTCGAAACGCGGTCTAAGTAGATGTGTTCGTACGCAACTGTTGCTCTACTCTTCTTGGTGGGCAAGCCGGTGAAGCACAGTTGAGAGACATATGGGATGACGATGTGCATCTAAGAACCTTCTTTGTTGTCCTCTATATCTTTCTTTGTACTTATCATACAATTTAAATACATCGTACTTTGTATCATCCATCAGACATTCATCAGGCGACTCGGTTCTGGTGTTTATGCCATTGAAGCTATTATGCCTTACCCATAGTCATCAATGCCCTCGACTTGGTGCTTGTTCTTTACGAATAATGCTGTTGAGTATTGCTTTTAGTGTCAGATTATTCTACCACTTTTCACCGTCTGATGCTCTGTCTGCTCTCAGGCTGCCAGTATTATATAGTCTTCCCTCTCACTGTCTTGTGTTTAACCCAAATACCAACAATGACAACTTAGGTTCAGTTTATGAAACTTCTATGCTTTAACTTTTAATATATGTCTGCCGGCGTTGTGGTTTTTTCTTTTAGTTTCTGTCGATGGGTGGTCTGGCCCCTGGCTCTATAGCATTGATTACGTCCCCCCAATGTCGTGATGGACCACCAGTGAGATACAATTAAACTCCAACACTATACCAAGCATCAAATATAAGCATAAATTCAATTTATTAGTTGTCAAAACCTTTTGATTAATTTCGTGGTATGTTGTGTTTTGGGGAGGACCATATCAATATTTTCGAGTATATGGACATCTCAGTTTGAGCGACACGATCACATATCACTGATCACTGCGATAATCATGTTTGACATAATAAATGATTCAACCAACTTTAACTAACAAGCTGGAAATAGTATTTTATTACAGCTATATGCTGTCAGGTTCCCCAGTTCTAGAGGAGTATACTGTATAGGGTAGGTCCTAGACCGTTGGTATCATTATGTCAGCAGCCGCTGTGCACGGACCAATCCAGGTGGAACCCATGTGCCGAAGTATGTTTCCATTGATCACGTATCATCTATATAGAACGGAAAGTAGAAAAGACTCAATTCATCATTAACATTAGTTATTCTCAAGAGCTCTGGAACTCGGACGGTGCTCAGTGTAATTTCGAGAAAATTCTGCAATTTCCAGTGGCAGGAATTCGGCAGTGCAATTGCTATATCCTGGCACGGCTGGTATCCTCTGGAACCTTCCACCGCAATCCAGCAGGTTCTTGTAAGCACGAGCAGCCAACAGAGTTCGCGATACCTCGCCATTCGTACGATTTGATGTCAACATTGCGTTGAAATCGTCGCCTGACTGCTTTGTCAAACTTCTATACCCCTCTTTTGAAATCGTGGAATTTCTAGAACCTCCAAGTGGCAGGTTTCATCGAGCTTTCGCGAAAGGTAAGGAAGCTCCCGTATCCATATCATCTTCCACATCATCAAGTATAAAGCGAGACTTCTCTTCCTCCAAAGCTGGACTACATTCTTCATCAGAACACAAACAAACAAACAAACAAGCAAGCACAAGCAAACAACACTCGCAACAACTACTACTTCAAAGCTCTCTACACACTCTTACCACTCAACACTTTCTCAAACACTATCAATCTGAAGCAGCTCACTTTCAAACCTATCACCAACACAACAAACACAATGGCTTTCTTCCCCCGCAACCTCTACAACTCCGACGCTTCCTTCACTCCCCTCTTCCGTCTCCTTGACGACTTCGACAGTTACTCTCGCCAGGGAAACAACGGAAATGGCACTCGCCGCAGCGGCCTCAGCCACTGGCAGCCCAAGTTCGATGTCCGCGAGACTGGAGAGGCCTATGAACTCCACGGCGAACTCCCCGGAATGAAGAAGTCTGATGTCCACATCGAGTTCACCGAGCCTCAGACCATGCTCATCCGAGGCAAGACTGAGCGCACCTACACTGCCGGCACCCCTCCTGCTGGCTTCGTCGAGGGCACTGAAGCTCGAGGCGCCATCACTGAGGACAGCGAAGAACACAAGAACTCCCACCACGCCACCGTCGAGGACGAGGAGGAGGCCAAGGCTCACGAGACTAGCACTGAGGTCACCCACCAGCAACAGCCCAAGGAGGTTGAGAAGAAGCCCGCTGACCAGTCCAAGTACTGGCTCACTGAGCGCAGCTTCGGCGAGTTCTCTCGAAGCTTCAACTTCCCCACTCGTGTTGATCAGGACAACGTCTCTGCTAAATTCAACGATGGTATCCTGAGCATCGTTGTCCCCAAGGCCAAGAAGCACGAGTCCCGACGCATCAACGTTGAGTAAACTCGACCGCACAACAACCACTACATCATGGATCTTGATAAAAAAGCCACTATATCGACGGCTACTTATTATTGGGGCCAGTAATGAATCGTTTTTACGACTTTAAATTGCATGGAAGGGTGTTTTGGAAGTTCATTAGCATGTTCACTGTAGGCCAATTTGGCCATTCGCTCCTTGTACAGTAGCAAATAATAATTTAACCACATAACAAACAATGTTCTCCGGCCTTGGAAACAGTGATAATCATGAAATTAGTTTCTAAGTACAATTATTACCATCTCTCATTAAACGAGAACTCACTTGTTAATACTTTGTCGAATCTTGACCATTTCCTTCTACTTCTACGTATGGGTAGCGGGCTTATTCAGGATGTGGGGATCATAAGCACGTGACTTGGCGTAGAATGGTGGCGCTGTTGCCTCACACTAGACGCGTTCCACCGCGCTTTCACTCAACTCTTTCCCCCCTTCTTTTGCCTCTTGACCATTTTTTCTCATTCTCTACACTTCAAACCCTGATTGTGATTCCCTTTTTTGTTCTTTTCACCTGAGAGAATATACTTGCAGCCAGAATGAGTGAGGAATACGACGAGGCTCAGATGGGCGAGGAAGGCGGCATGCCCGGCCCTGGTGCTCCAACGCCACTATTCGCTCTTGAGGTAAGTTTTATGTGCTGTGAAATCCAATTGCGATGTTGGCTGACATTGATTTCTTGAAGGGGATTGCCGGCTTGACAAAGCGAGACATTCAGCTTGTCATTGATGGAGGTTACAACACCGTGGAGTCCGTGGCTTACACACCACGACGAGTGCTGGAACAGATCAAGGGTATCTCTGAGCAGAAGGCGACCAAGATTCTAGCTGAAGGTATGTGATACGGATTCGCTACGAAAATCGTCGCTTATGATAGGACAGCTTCCAAACTTGTTCCAATGGGCTTCACTACCGCCACAGAGATGCACCAACGCCGCAGTGAACTTATCTCGATCACCACTGGATCGAAGAACCTTGATACACTTCTCGCGGGTGGTATAGAAACTGGCTCAGTCACCGAGCTGTTCGGTGAATTCAGAACGGGAAAGAGTCAGATTTGTCATACACTCGCTGTAACCTGTCAACTGCCCTTTGACATGGGCGGTGGCGAGGGAAAGTGCATGTATATCGACACTGAGGGCACATTCCGACCTGTCCGATTGCTAGGAGTGGCCAACCGATTCGGTCTCTCAGGCGAAGAGGTTCTCGACAACGTTGCATATGCCCGCGCCTACAACTCTGATCATCAACTTCAATTGCTCAACCAGGCTGCCGCGATGATGTGCGAGACACGGTTCTCCTTACTTATCGTCGACAGCGCGACATCACTCTACAGAACAGATTTTTGCGGTCGTGGTGAGCTCTCAAATCGACAGACTCACTTGGCCAAGTTCATGAGGACACTTCAGCGGCTGGCAGATGAATTCGGTATTGCAGTGGTCATTACAAATCAAGTCGTGGCTCAGGTCGATGGCGGCCCAAGCGCCATGTTCAACCCCGACCCAAAGAAGCCTATTGGTGGTAACATTATTGCTCACGCCAGTACAACAAGAATCAGTCTCAAGAAGGGTCGAGCTGAGACTCGTATCGCCAAAATCTATGACAGCCCTTGCCTGCCAGAGAGCGATACACTATTTGCCATTGGCGAGGAAGGAATCGGCGACCCAGCGCCCAAGGACATGGAGAAGGATTAATTATGATCGATAGTTTGTGTTTGTACGAGCGCTGGAGTACATGATGATAATTATTTGCATGATTGCTGGCTGGCGCAGATTTCAATGGTCGTTTCATGCAGTGGATTTTTTGGAATGAGAGGACACTGTTTAGGAATGGGTATGGGCTATGAAAATGATAAATTCACGTAGTATTGACTCTTTTTAATTCAAATAACTGTCACCATGCTTCTTTTAATATGAAGGTAATACAACAAAGGCAATCGCCTGTTGTCAATACTCAATTATGATTCGTGACTCAATGAGCCAGAGCTGATTGCCTTTTTTCGGTTAGCGCAGTCGCGATAACAAGTTCCACCTCAGAAATTCTGCCAGGCAACGCGACCGCACTTCGCTCGCCAGAGTCTACCACTTTGCGACCATCACATTAACGACATCGCCCAGCCCACGACACCACCCCATTACGATCGATCCGATTTATGGGGGCGAAATGGACTCAGGCGATACCCAATATGTCTTCAAAGAGACACGAGTAAATCTCGACCCTCCGACGACGTCCTCTGTTGTTACGATCCGAGTACCATCGAACTCGATACATGGCCGAAATCATCGCAAAGCGGCAGGAGAAAACAATTCGGAGGATGAGACGTCATTTCGAGTGAAGAACTTGGCCAGTTCTTCATCCATCTACCATCGAATTTGGCACGACACACCACGTAGTTTCCTCTGGCGAATTCTCGAGGATGGTACGCTACTCAGTATTCGGGCTGTTGATGTTTGCAAGAAAACACAAGCCGCCGACTTTCCTCTGTTCTTGAACTTTCACTTTTCCGTCCCAATCCAGCCTGGATGTGTGGCATTCTCGGACCACGAAGAGCACGACTCGCTTTGTGTTTTTGTTCTCGATCAGGCATACCAGTTATACAGCTTCCATCTTCGACCGGATCTGTTCAGAAAGAGATCGGCTATCGATGCTGGGCTTTCTGACTTGGGCAAAGTCCAGGCGCCAGCGGGATTAGGCTTCAAGCACCCACACCGTATGATTGCTGTCAACGCGGAGACCCTGCTGGTAACGGTCAACGATGGAGGAATGATCAGACTGGATAAAACTAAGGCGAACGATCGTGAGTTCCAGCGGGATCTAGAGAAGGACCATATGCTAATATCTACAGTATCATCGAATGTCTGGAAGGAATCGTTCTTCAACGTGCAGGGGTGGGCGCAGAACCTCCGAAGCCTTCTTCCCTTCCAAGGAAAGCACACAATCAAGCACGGCAAGATCAATATGGAATACAGCTCAGCCACCTCGATTCAGGTCACCAGTTTCGGACTAGAGGACTGCCTCTTTGCAATCACCGTCTGTCTCGACCACAGAATGCGAATCTGGAACATCAACGACGGCCAGATTCTGTACACAAGCGATATCCTGAACGCCGAGAGGAATCCCCAGGAGATTGGCAAGTGGGCTATTGATCCATCACAAACCAACCTGGTGCAGATTGTAGGCCGGAATCGTGGCAGTAGGGTTTGCGCAACATTCTCGCCTATCGGTGCTGGAGAGTTCAAGTTTTGGAAGATCCTAGCAAAAGATGCGCACAACGTCGTTGTTGAAGACATCTTCCCAAAGAACTCTCTGGTCCCAATCACACCATCCTCTTCTGACGTATGGACTCTCGCTGACTTCGTTCTATCCTGTCCCGCCGAGAGCGCTATCCAACTTTGGACCCTATGGAAGAACAACATGACGTACAGGGTGCAGAGGCTCGAAGTGGATCGTAAGAATATCTCACAGAGCTGGGAGGAGAACTGGGATGGCGTCTATGCAGACAACTTGATCCAGGCCGCTGAGGGTTCTGGCCCTTCCGATCCAACTGATGTCACAGAGAAGTGGCTTCAACTCATTTTGAAGCCCGGTCAATTTACGAAATCGACCCTTGAGGCAGCATTGTCGATCTATGAGCGAGGCTTTGGAAAATCAAAGGAGACTGGCAAGGGTCGAGGGCTCGCTGAGGCGATTTGCTCCATATTGGGATCAACTGCAACACTGGATCGGGGTTCTTCGGGCACGATGGAGTATGAAACCTTTCGCGCGTCGAGTGAGGCCCAGTGGTTGAGGTTCTATCGTCTATTGCTCGAATTGGATAAGCAACGAGGAGAAGCACTTGGACTAACCCTCGACCCTCACACAGGCCTGACCTGGGTTGTCTGCGCCGACTTCCTTTCGGCCATCCGGGAATGCAGTAGCCTAGAGCGACTGTACTATAACATATCCTCACCCGAACAAGACCAGCTGGCTCAAGCGGCCCTGATCGGATCGGGTCTGATATTTGTGGAAGGGTTCCCTGAGTATCTGATGCAATCTTGCCAGGCTACACTGCGGCCTGAGCTGTTTGAAGATTCGTCCAAGACTGATCTCGAGCGTATTCAGTATTTCTCCGACAAATCTGGGTTCTGGCGGGGAATCACTGATGACGACTGCAATCAAGTCGTCGACGTCCTCGGTCAAAACTTCAGCACAGTGACGGACGACCTTTACAACGACATGATGAGCCTCATTTCCGCACCTGAAGAGGCCAAAACACGTAACCTGCGCCATCCTCTCACCGACTTTGGAAAGAAGCTGGTTGTGAAGGCGGTTCAAGACAGTATTGAGTTGCAGTGGAGGGTGTACTTCAGCCAATTGATCCTCCTCGTCCACATGGAATTCGAGTTCGACAACGAGGCAGATATCCTTCACAACCGAGTTGACGTTGGCAATGTGTTTAGACAGCTTATCGCGGCTCTGCGACGCTTGGAGCTGCTGAAGTGGCTCGCCCAGACCGAACTCACATTGCCCAGCAACCGAGACAAGAGCGAGAACGGCCCCGTTTCGAGAAGGACTGTTGAGGATGCTCACTGCGTAACAGCGCTAGAGGCGAATGTTGGTCACCTACTTGGCTTCGCCGACAAGGGTACACCCCTTGCTACTGACATTACTGACCTGGTCACCAACCTGTGTGCTCCCGATAGCGATATCGAGGTTTCTCCGTCATTGATTCAGTGCTTTCTCATAAAGCGGGAGAGGGCTGACCTGGCTCTGGATATTGCACCTTTCTGTGACCAAAACCCCTTCTCAACATACGTTCAAGGTCGCCTGCAGCTGGCCTTGAAGGACTTTAATACTGCTGCTATTTACTTCAGAAAGGCAGCCATTGGAATGAGTGAGTCAGCCACCGGTGTTGTTCCGCTGATGTTAGCTAATATTCGATTAGGCACGGAAAATATCGAAAGTGATCGTCACAGCAGCGGTTTGCTTGACGATACAGAGTGGAACCTCCTCAACCACGGTCCCGCAAAGTACTACTCGCACATCGTCGCCTTGTTCGAGAAGCAAAAGGCCTACTCCTATGTGATCGAGTTCGCCCGGCTCGCTATGCAATTCCTTGGCTACAAGCAAGATGCTATGTTTACCAAGACCGACATGCAAAGCCGCTTGTTCAATGCTGCAGTCGCGACATCGCAGTTTGAGCTCGCCCACACAACGCTAGTGTCAATCAAGGACCAGGCGATGAAGACTTCAAACCTGCGCAAGCTGGTCGACAGGATGTGCGCGACTTATCACAATAACGAGCTCGTATCTCTGCCATTCCCTGGTCTGCAGCAGGAAGTCGATGACATTCTGTCACAAAAGACAAAGGCGACACTAGATGTTATAGAAGGATTTCCCTACCACCAGGTTCTCTACTCATGGCGAATCAAGCACAACAACTACCGTGGCGCTGCATCCGTCGTATTGGACCGAATTCACAAGCTGCGAAGCGCTGGAGAAGGCGATGAGGCCACCGGAGAGGACATCCTTGACACCCCGGTTACCAGACAGTACCTCCTGCTCATCAATGCCCTCAGCTGTGTGGATTCCAAGCAGGCTTGGATCTATGATGAAGCCCCAGCTAGCCATGGTCAGAAAGATGCAGTGAAGCGCAAGGTGGTTTCACTGGCGGATATCAGGAAGCAGTATCAAGATGAGCTGGATCGAATCGCGGCGATTCACAACAACCAGTTCGGCTTTGAGGCGGACGACGTTATGGAAATTTCATGAGCGCAGAGTTAGGACAGGCCAGGCCACTTCATGTAGACTAGGGGTGTATTCTTTGAAAATTCGGAGGGGCGCGATACCTCGGACATGTTATACTTATTGGGAACGATCATATTGTGGGATGAATTAGTTTGTTTCGAGGATGGTTTAGTTTTAAAACGAAAAATAGAGAACTACAAATCTTCCATCATCTTGCTCTTCCCGTCTTGAAACCCGAAACGCCAGGACCGATGCTTAAAGGACGCGCATGAAGCTGATAGTGAATGTACATCAGACCAACAGCCAGGTTCTGTTTCTGTTTTCATCATGCCTGGGCAGTAACCGCCTTGTTCTCGGGTAGTGATGAAGTACCAGCGTTTAGAACAGGAGCCGCGTCAGGGGCTTGGCGGTACAGAATAATCTCTGACTGCTTGAAGTATCGTCGAGCATCTGCGAGTTGGTTAGTTGGGTGAGGTGAGGTGGGCTAGGAATCAACTGACCTTCGTCGATAAGGACCAAGCTCAGATAATAACGAGTGGAGAACTTCTTGTTAACGTCGCGGAAAGTGGGTGTCAGGTCAAAACCACCGAGGAATAGTCGGATAGGAATTGTCTCTCCTCGTGAGGGCGAACCATCCATGATCTCAAAGCGCACCAATGTCTCGCTTTCGTTATACTGGTTAGGCGCGGCACCTGTTGTCTCTCTCCTGATGATGGACAGTTCCATGTGCTTGATTTTTAGGCGGACGAGTAGGAAATAGATGCGGCCGACAATAACATCCTTGAGATGGTACTTGCTCTTGCTGTACTCAAACTCAATATGTAGACAGTCCTCGATACCAACGTCCATCTTGATGCTGCTATTCATCTCGGGAGGAATGCGATAGCTGTAGACCCAGATGTCCTTCTCTCGGATGACGTCGGCCATGCGGCGCGAGACTGTGACACGGACGAAATAGCGCAGCTTGACGTTGATGCCATTGTATGATTCGTACTGCTTCTCGACGTTCTTGAAGTTGAAGTCGAAGGTCTGGGGGTGCTGAAGCTCGCCAGGCGCGGCAAGTTCCTGGTTCAGGGACAGGAATTCGTAATGGTTACCACGGTCGAAGAACATCTCTATGCGACGCATCAATCAGTATCTGGAGTATTGGCGAAGCGCATGGGAGCTTGGTGGCTCATGGTGGTGTAAAGGGGTTGGTTGCGTACCTATCGTGCCGATGAATTGGACCTTGATACCAGTATGCTCAAGCCTCTTGCCATCCTTGGGGCGAACAGTAACAGCGCCCTTGACAGACTCGCCATCCATAAAGAGGGGCGCCTTCTCGCGACGATTCTTGTCGAGCTTAACATCGACCATAGAACGGTCATCGGTGTCGTCGAGGACAACGTCGATATCGACGGGAGTCGCGAAGAAGTACGACATGGCGGGCGAGTTCAGTTTGTCTCTTGCCTTTTGCCTTTGCTGTCAAGGGGATATCGTAAGGTAAGGCTGAGGCTGGCGCGAGCTTCGCTTCGCTTGGTGATAGTGGGATGGCTGGGCTGGGCTGGTCTGAGCTGGGTTGTTGGTGAGGACGTCGGAGGTCGGCGGCGCTGACGTATCGGCCGGGGGAGACAGGGGACCGATCAAGACCCACCCGAGCTTGCCGTGAGATGAGACTCTGATTACAGAAATGGATATGACTTTGGCAGGATGAATTGTTGGTGGGATGGTGATAGAATTGTATATTTTTAATAGTAGACACAACCAGCAGTTTATCTAGTACCTGTTTACACATTTTATCTGCCATAATATTCACATTAATTGACATAATACGTCTTGTCGAGGCCATGTCTTGAAGACAGAGGCATTTAATTGGCTAGCATCACCTCAGAACAAGCTCAGAGGGGACCCAGCAGCTGAGAGAAAGAGCAAAATCTGATCACGTGCTAGGTCACGTCTTTTGGTGGGCAGCAAATCGCTAGTGCGGTCGGTTGCTGTTTCCCCACCACAATTGCCCTCACGTGGGAAAGAGCGAGCCCTACCTCTGGCACTTACCTGGAACTTTTCCTGCCCACAGATTCCCAAAAATTCGCGGACGGCTCTAGATACCCTCAACCCCCGACATCAACACCTCACAGCCGGCAGGATGAAGTACATTCACTCCCAGGAGCTCCTTGAGATCCCCGAGGGGGGTACGTTGCGCCCGTTTTCCTTTTATTCCTGATCTTCTCGTCGCCGCCCGCTCGAATATTCCCCGAAATCAAGGTTACTGGAGTTTTTGCCCGCGATTGAAAGCTGCGCACACACGACGTTCAAGACGAAATGCACTGCGTTCTCGCAATGGGAGCTTCTGTACCGTTTTTTTCCGGGGGACTTGTTCACGGGCAGGGCGAAAATGACGATAATTATTAACTCGCAAGATCCGAAATGCTGACTCGTCTTGTGTCTACAGTCAAGGTTGCCATTAAGTCGCGAATTGTCACCGTCGAGGGTCCCCGCGGCAAGCTGGTCAAGGATCTCAGCCACTTGGCCGTCAACTTCACCAGCCCCAAGAAGAACCAAATCTCCATCGAGATTCACCACGGTGTCCGCAAGAATGTCGCTACCCTCCGAACTGTCCGAACCCTCATCAACAACCTGATCATTGGTGTCACCAAGGGCTTCAAGTACAAGATGCGATACGTCTACGCCCATTTCCCCATCAACGTCAACGTCTCCCAGAACCCCGAGACCAACTTGTACGAGGTTGAGATCCGAAACTTCATTGGCGAGAAGCTCGTCCGCCGTATCGTCATGCACCCCGGTGTTGATGTTGAGGCTTCCACCACCCAGAAGGATGAGCTCGTCCTCTCTGGTAACTCTCTCGAGAACGTTTCGCAAAGTGCTGCCGATATCCAGCAGATCTGCCGGGTGCGAAACAAGGATATCCGAAAGGTAAGACGACTTGGTCAACTCTTGGTTGTTCAGAGTGAATATGCTAACCCGGTCACCTTTAGTTCTTGGACGGTCTGTACGTCTCCGAGAAGGGCAACGTTGTCCAGGACGAATAAACGCGAACACGGACACGGATCTTGTTTCTTTTGCGTTTCTGGGTCTCAGGAGTGGCGAAGGTTCATCATTGCATGTCATGTAGCAAAAAGAAAGGGCTACAAAACAAATTTCAAAAAGCAAAGAGATGATGACTCTGGTGCCGACCAAACACTTGAATCTCGCCATCGAACCGTGTATGTGACCATTTAAGGAGCGAAAAGGGCCGGCTTTATACGAGGGTTCGGGGGTTTTGCGATAAAGAAAAAAAAAAGCGTTTTTAATCATTCTAATGCGCATGACCTGCCTCAGAACACCACTTCCGGTCCATTGTGAGGTCTGACAAATGAATCTGATGAATGATAAGACGACTTAATGCAGCACAAACTTGAGTCACTCATAGCACGGCAATGCTCACACAAATGGTGTTTTCGGTTAAAAGTTGCATGTGAGAAAAAAAAATTGAAGCTCGTGTTTCCATTAAGACGTGCCTCATATGAGTATATTCATTTTTGTATCAAACTCGTAATTTTCCTTCTTGACTTTCATAGCGAGTCATTTCTCTTCTAACTTTCCTTGCGTGGCGTGATCTCTTGAAAAAAACAAAACAAAAAACGACATTAACCATCCATAAATGCGTGAGTAACATAAAAATTGCTGGTGATGAAAATGGGGTTGCGGATGGGGTTGAGGGGAAAGTCAAATAAGACGGTGTAAAAATGGGTGGAGAAAAGCCATTACTATATGAGTAACCAGAAACGCCAGCAGCCTTATGATCAAAAGCACAAGTCGAGCAGAGACAATATGTGAGCTCTAATCCCTCATGTCAGATGAGGAGACATGTACAGGATGGGGTGTATATGTGAGACGAATGGGATGAAATGGGCGAGAAACGGGGATTTAAATGTTTCATCGCCTGCTGTCGCGAGAGTAGTACGACCTTGCTCGACTGCCTGCTCGACTGTCTCTCGCCGTGCGACGAGTGCGGTTTGTTCGTCCGCCGGAACTTGAGCTGCCTGCTGTTACAGTTAGTACAAGGAAGCAATCATGAGTTTGTCATATGGAGGACTTACTGGGACTGGTGTAGTCGCTGTATGAGTAGTAGGAGTCGCTGTATCGCGACCGCGATGATCCGCGAGATGATCGCGCGGGCTTGGTGCTCGCAGGCCTCTTGTCCTTCTTAAGGTTAAGGAGAGCCAGGAGTGTGGCAGCGAGACCAGCGATACCGAGCCACTTCTTGCCATCCGACTTCTTCTCACGACGATCGCCGGCAGCAGAAGGGGAGCCGCCTTTACCGCCGAAACCGAACCAACCCTTGTGTCGAGGTCGGCGGGAGTGGGCAGAGGCGGAAGCAGGGGGCCGGCTTCCGTGTCGCGAGTATCGCTCCTCGTAGACGTCGACTCGTTCGCGGCTTTCCTTGTCCTTGTCCTTCTTGCCAAAGAGGGCAACCCAGAGTCCGCGAGCAATGCAGCAGAAGCAGAGAAGCAGGAGCAGCGCTACACCGGCGATGACACCGATGACGATACCAGCAATGGCACCGGCACTCAAACCTCCACCGCCAGTACCAGTCTCACCAGCCGCCGCCTCATCGCTGGTCTCAGTGGCTGTGGCTTCTGCGTCAGTCTCAGTCGCGGTACCAGACTCGCTCTCGGTAGGTGCGCCGCTGTTGACAATGGTGGTGGTACCAGTGACTCGGTAGGGAGCCGAGTATTGAGTGGTGAGCTTTCCGTCGCTAGTGATGACAACGGCGGTGGGCTCGTCGTAACCAGGCTTTGCCGAGCACTGACCCTTGTAGGCGCAAGTCTGCCAGCCAGCACAGCAGATCTCACCGCA
Source organism: Fusarium brachygibbosum (assembly GCA_018886245.1). Taxonomy (NCBI): domain Eukaryota; kingdom Fungi; phylum Ascomycota; class Sordariomycetes; order Hypocreales; family Nectriaceae; genus Fusarium; species Fusarium brachygibbosum. The sequence goes on from MU249524.1 coordinate 2,388,975, forward strand.
TTGCTCCTGCTCGTCATTCTTGGGAATACAGTCAACGCCCTTGGTAGGTTCTGGTGCGGGTTCCCAACGGGTCATGATTGTACTGGTATACGTTCTCGTCTCTGTCCAAGTAGTGGTATAGTCGCCAACCCAGCCTCCCTTCGCAGCGACACATTTTGCGACTCCGTCGGAGACTTGGCACGTCTCGTCAGAACTGCAGCAGTATTGATTGTCGGAACCGCAGTATGAGTCGCAGTCTCGGCGCATGAGGTATGAGTAGCCAACATCATGAAGATTGTCTCTGGGTAGCGGGCCAGCAGAGCAGAGAGCTGCGGCAGCGAGAAGCAGCAGAGGCTGCGTCGCTGAGCGCATTGTAGCGGCTTTTGCTAGTGATGATGGTCGCTGTTTTGGAGTATTGAGACTGGCGCAGTGCCGAAGTCGGAATGCGTTGTTTGAATCCAATTCCAGTCAGAGCTTGTGTTTGTTTCGAAACGACTTGAGTGCACAAATTGAGTAGTGAGCTTTTTCCTGATAAAAAGCCGAGACTAGTTGCGAGATTTAACTGAGCTGCTGTGTGAGACAGCTGAGGAATGCGGTAGAAGCGGTTGTAGCGGGGGAAAGCGTTGTTGCCCGGTGCCCGAGACTTTTGCTGCCAACTAGGTACAAATGGAGGTGAGAGCGAAGGTGAACGTGTAGTAGTTGAAGGTTTAGTGAAAGATGAGATGAGATGGGATGAGAAAGAAAGTATCCCAAGTTCTCAACGAGCGAAGGCGTTAGTGAGTCAGTCAATTACAAGCAGGAAAAAATGAGAAGAGACAAGAAACGGTAGCTTTGAGTTCTGGGCGCTGCACCAAGAGTTTTAAGCGGCTGGTGGTGGGCTGCGACGAAGGCTTCTCTTGCGTCCCAACCTCCCACTTAGACCTTGGGACTTATACCAGCCTCTTTGATTTTCCTAGACGGGGAACTTGACACAGGCGGAATAAGGGGACCTGATCCACACGACAACAAATCAGTTCAATCTTGATGCAACGGTTCTTTTTGGGGAAGGAAAAAGACTCAGCCCTTTTGGTTGTTTTTTGCGGTTAATTCACCCTCTACTGTCGGTCAAGATGCCGGCTTGGTGTTGGACAGCAGGTAACTTACGAACATGCAATGCACCTCACTCCATGGCGGGGTGCCAGCTCATGATACCTCAAACTGCGCCGCCTGTGCTCACTCACTGGACAACGATCGATAGCAGTCCAAGTGCCCTGTAATCCATGTTTGGCCCTGGAGCTAGGCCACCTGCAGAATTAGGCCACACCGGATGAATGTCATCACCACTTACACGCCCCAGGGCCACCCCGGAATAGATCGCGACTCAATCAGGGCAGCCGAGCGTTTGTTTTTGCATGATGCAGATTCTAATTAAACTGGTCAGGGGCATATAACTCTAGTTGGTTCGTCTTATTGGCGCTTTGCTAAAGTGCTGTGACCATTTGACAGGGAAACGAAACTCGGAGGCTGGGAGCGCGTTTTCAGGGATTAATTCCAGGTCGGTCTGGACTTGATCTTTAGTGGTGTCGTCAGCTTAGAGATTGACCAGGAAGGGAGAGTTGGGAGTTGGGCAGCCACATGTTGCACGGCGCCACACTTTCAATGTGTGGCTTGCTTAGTTAGTGTGGCTACCCGACAAGCTCCAAGGAGGTGCTAGACTTGGAAGCTTGCTGCTATGCCCTGTGACGCTCCGCGCGGTTCAAGTTGGTTGCATCACCAACGACTTCACCTCATCAGCTTCTCCATCCCCCTCCATCGCCGTTTCCCTCCTTCCGACCCCGCATCCTAACATTACCTTACCTGGCTCATACTTTTAACAATCCGCTCGCTGCTCGCAGCTGCGACGCTGTAATCATGTCCCTCGACCCGCCGACGTACCTGGCCTCTCTCCAGAGCAATATCCGTCAGCGACCTATTCCCTGGGACGGTGCTGTCAGGGCCGGCACCCTCACCGAAGAACAGTATGCGAAGATCCGAGCTGTAGATAAGGCAAAGAAGCCTGAGCAAAGGAAGGAGATTGTGTCGGGAGACATTGATGGATACCGCGTCTTGTTTGTTGGCGATGAGGGAAAGACGAGTGTCCTCGAGACGGCAGGAAAGCATGCGAACGTGATCCAGTACATCCTCGTTTTGCTTGGCGATCTTCTCGAGGGTAAGAGCAACCCCTTTGAATGTTTGCGATATGCGGGAGTAGTAGTGCAAGCATGTCTACTTCCTCAGCCGCACGTTTCGTCATAACTAGATCGCCCCATGCTAACATTACCTTTTCGCGCAGCTGTTCCATCTCTAGCCAAGGCTCTCTTCAAGACGAAAGAGCCTTACCGACATTTTTTGCCTCTACTCAACTCGACTAATGCCGAGGATCCTATTCCATTGCTTACAGCGCATGCGCTTACCACCCTCATGGCTCTTGCTCGAGATGAGTCGCGATCGACACTCCAGGCTTTGCCTGTGATTTTCACCTACCTCTCTGGCTTAGCCAAGAGCAACGATGCTGGTCTACAAGATATTGCTGTGCAAGAGTACTCCGGTCTGCTCTTTGGACATGCCGCAAGGGAGCAATTTTGGAATCAGCAAAGCGAGACAATTGCGCCTCTTATCAAAATCCTCCAGACTGCTGCCAATATTGGAAACGGGGGGAGCTCTTCTGCTAGTCTCTGGAGCGGTAACACAGGTACCGGATCTACTGGCTTTGGAGGCTCCCTGGGTGGGGGCGTTGGACTTCAGCTTCTCTACCATGCTCTCCTTGTTATCTGGCAGATAAGCTTCGAGGCTGAGGAGATTGGCGATGACCTTAATGAGTAAGTGCTTGTGAACACAAGAAAACTACGCATAACTAACGTTGCGCAGCGAGTACGATATCGTTCTTCTTTATACTCACCTTCTACGACTATCCCCCAAGGAAAAGACGACTCGATTGATTCTTTCCACGCTCTACAACCTCCTCGACAAGAACCAAAAATCGCTTCTACCCACCGCGGTTCTTGCTCGCCTTCCTGCCCTCCTTGAGAACATCAGTGGCCGCCACTTGACTGACCCTGACCTATTGGAGGATCTTTCCAAGCTGAAGGAAATGCTCGAGGAGTATACCAAGACTAAGACTACGTTCGACGAATATATTGCCGAGGTACAATCTGGTCACCTTCGATGGTCGCCTCCTCACCGAAACACAGTCTTTTGGGCTGAGAATGCCCGCAAGATCCTCGAGTTTGAGAACGGAGCGATTCCCCGAAAGCTGGCCGAAATTATGCAACAGCCCTGGGACAACGACAAGCAGGTGCTCGCTATTGCTTGCAACGACGTTGGATGTCTGGTTAAGGAGGTTCCTGAGAAGAGATACCAGCTAGAGAAGGTGGGTCTCAAGAGAAGGATCATGGAGCTCATGCAGTCGGATGATGAGAACGTGCGATGGGAGAGTCTCCGAGCGCTGGGAGGCTGGTTGAAGTACAGTTTTGAGCAACAGTAAAGGAAACTAGTACGCGAGTCTTAGAAGGGGTTTTTTTGTCTGTCGCGGCATCTTGTTTATTACAGAAGCGACTTGATGTTGTCAAGTAAGGGTTAGGTCAGAGCAGGTCAGTTCCAAGTTGGCGAGCTTAGAGGGTCACGCTAGACGACGAGCTGCGGAAGAGAAGCATCAGCTTGTAATGGCATACTTTTGAGTTATTGGTAGTTGGAGCACCTCGACTATTACATGGTGCGTAAGAATGAAGCTTTAACACATGAAAGTTGAATGTCTGCTGGGTGTTGTCGCTTATAATGATGATGATCGTTGCTATTAATTTGCCGCGGTGGATTTATTTCCCCAAGTTTAGGTCCCCTCACTGTCGGGCCTCGGAGGGCGTTCCGGGGGGTCCGGGGTCGGTTTTCGGAGGTATAGGCCGTGGTGACTCGGTGACAACCCCACCAGAGTCAAATAGTCAATTGGCTTGGCTTGGCTTGGGTGACTTGCATGATAAGTCAAGCGAAGGGTACTGCACTGTACTTGTCTTTAAGCGCCCCCTCGGTTGTTTTAGTAGTTGAAACTTGTTCTACAGGCTTCTTCTCTTTCTTCTTTACTCTTCGTTTCCTGATCAATTGACTCTCCTCCTCACTTACACTGAATTCCACCAATTGACCACATCATGAAGAGCCTCAGCTTAGCCGCGAGGGCTGGTCCCCGTATTCTATTATCTGCCACCGCGCGACCTACGTCACTTGCGGCTCTCAGAGTGTCGCAACAGAGCGTGCGATGCGCTTCTGGAGGCTCCTCTTCTGATCTCAAGAAGACTCCCCTGTACGACTTCCACGTCGCCAATGGTGGAAAGCTGGTCCCCTTTGCTGGCTACTCGCTTCCCGTGCAGTACTCGGGTCTCTCACTCGCTCAATCTCACCACTTCACCCGCGAACATGCCTCGCTCTTTGACGTGAGCCACATGGTTCAACACATCTTCAAAGGCAAGGACGCGGCTGCTTTTCTGGAGAGGGTGACACCCTCGGATTGGACAAACCAGGGTAACATGCAGAGCAAGCTGACGACTTTCCTCTGGCCTGGTACTGGAGGCATTGTGGACGACTCAGTTGTTACCAGGATTGGCGAGGATACTTATTACGTTGTCACCAATGGCGCCTGTCTCGACAAGGACACTAAATACATTGATGAGCAACTCGGCAAGTTTGGCGGCGATGTCCAGTGGACTCGTCTCGACAACTCTGGTCTTGTTGCCCTGCAGGGCCCTCAGAGTGCTGAGATCCTCAGTGAAGTCCTCGCCAGCGACGTTGATCTCACAAAGCTCTACTTTGGCAACGCTGTCTGGGCTGAGCTGAAGCTCTCCGACGGCAGCAAGACTCATCCCGTCCTCATCAGCCGTGGTGGATACACAGGAGAGGATGGTTTCGAGATCTCCTTCAACGGCAAGGATTATCCCGCCTTTGAGACAACGACGCCTGCTATCCGGTCTCTTCTCAGCAAGGCTGGCCCTGAGCGTCTGCAGCTCGCTGGTCTCGGTGCTCGTGATTCTCTTCGTCTCGAGGCTGGCATGTGTCTCTACGGTCACGATCTTGACGACACCACAACACCTGTCGAGGCCGGTCTGAGCTGGATCATCCCCCCCGCCCGTCGTGAGTCTGGCGGCTTCCACGGCGCGGAAACCATCATCCCTCAACTCACACCAAAGAGCAAGGGCGGAGCAGGAGTCAGCCGCCGCCGCATCGGCCTCTACGTCGACGGAGCTCCCGCTCGAGAGGGCGCCGAGATTCACAAGGACGGTGAGAAGATCGGAGTCATAACCAGCGGCGTGCCCAGCCCTACGCTCGGCAAGAACATTGCCATGGGCTACATCAAGAGTGGCAACCAAAAGGCCGGTACCGAGGTGGACGTTGTTGTCCGAGGAAAGGCACGCAAGGGCACTGTGACCAAGATGCCTTTTATCCAAACCAAGTACTGGAAGGGTACTACGCCTGCTTAAAAGGGGGGGGATGAGTTGATGCGTCAAAGCGAGTTAAATGATTAAATGTGCGGATGATATCTGGGGAACGAATTCAACATGGGACACTCTGGAGTCTATTGATTATGAATATCTTATTATTATTAGTTTACTACGATTGGAATAGAGTCCACGAAGAATTAAACATCTTTGAGTATTTTCCGTATCCCGATACCTCAGTATCCAGTAATTACTTGTGATAAGTCTTGTCCCGGAATTTGGTGCTAGTTTCGGAATTTGATATGTTCCTCGGAATCCGGTGATGACAGAATGAATCAATCGGTATCTGAATGCCGGTTTCTCGGTATCGGCGGCGGCATGTAACGCTCTCCGTGGCTCGGGACTCGACTTGATTGCGTAGTTATCATGTGAAATCTCAGCCTTAAAGACATCGTTCCGAGAATTCATAAGGGAAACGAGGCCTCGTCGAATGATTCCGGCCCGCCTGTTGATTTTAATCAAACTGACGGCAAATGTGAGATGAAGCTCGCGAGCAAAGTCTACTTCATCTCGGTGGATGGATGTATCTCATACCAGTCAACTTCAATGAATCCAAGCCCTCTTGGTTCACTCTCGCCAACTTAAAGCCCCAGCCATACCCCATCCTTACGGAGTGAGCAGCGAAAAGGGTCATTTCAGGAGCGACCTCGAGCGGAAATGTGCTAGAAAAACTTGGTATCATACAGGGCCATTGCATGCTAGTGGCTGCATGGTCCTTGGACAAGGCGGACCGTAGCTCTACGATAAAACATCACAAAGACTTAAGAGGAAAGATATGTAGCCACGAAAAAACCATAGGAAACCACCACACAAAAGCGTATGGCCTCCCTCAAACGAGCGGCAAGATAGTCTAGCAACGGCCTCCCCTTCAGTGATGACCACCTGTTGAGAAGACTGAGGTGGTCGAGACGCCAGTTTTGGATGTTACCGGCGCCGTCGAGGAGACGATGTTGCGTGAAGAGAAAAGAAAAGAGAAAAAAAAATGGAGGCAGAATTTTTGCATACTTTATGTACTAAAGTTAGCGGCGGCTGCGGCTTAGCGAGATCCGCGTGCTTGATTTAGTGGGGCTTCAAGTGCCTACCTAGCTACCCTAAACTTGAAGATGAGTTTGTGTATTAGTTGTGTTCTGAACTCGAGATTGAATAAAAGATGGTGTGTTGTTCTAGAAAGCTCACGCGAGCTGGTCTTTTTCTCTTTTTGTGTATGTGTTCCTCGTGTCTCTGTCGGACAAGAAAAAAAGATCACCGCATACTAAAACAGTCATGTTGTTGTTCCCAGCCAGTAAATAAACGGGACTAACATCACGAGTCGACTTTGCGCAGAGTTTCAAATGTTGTCACCAAACATATATACATGCTGGAAGACTATTTTCGAGACCCAGTAAATAAGTCCTCCATAGCAGTAGGGGCAACCAACATATGTTCGCCTGCGAATGAATACGTTTATTACGTATTGAACGAGCTTGGCCAACTGTTCAAGGAGCTATCAAGAATCTCTTTATCGTATGAACCACGTTAAAGCAACCGATAGACACATAGATCTATTCTACCAGCCCTTATTGTACTCCCCGCAAGGTTGATTGTTGATTGTGTTTGCAAATTTATAAAACCAGTCATGATAGAACGTCCACGAGGTACAGAAACGGGCCTCACGAGGTCCCGCAAAATCGACTCGGCTGTCCAGTTAGCTTCAAGTCTTGAGGATTTGCAGAAAGAACCCTGATGGCATGCATGGCGGCGCATGGCTCCTGCTCCTGCTCCTGCTCCTGCTCCAGTTCCAGTTCCAGCTCCAGTCTCTTCTGCATGCTCTGTTCCATCATAGTTACCTGCCCACTTGCATTACGTATGTGCCTGACCCAAGGCTGCATTCAGGACCCTGAATTGAAGTCGGGATGATAACTTTCAATTATATAGGACGATAAAAATATTAGTATCAATAAGAAAAGAAATAAGAATCTACGTTCTATTATAGCACGCGATCACCAGCTATTGCTATAGCATATTGCAGAATTATAGATGCATCAGGATTAAGCTAGGCGAGGCAAGGCAAGTATTTCGGTGTTGATCTGTTCCTTCCCAATCGTCCATTCTCCCGTACACGTGTAGCCCCTGCCACCCAAGATTGGATGAATTGCAACATCACCAGGCGTCTCAAGGTTGAACACACGACAACGTAAGGGAAAAAGGCATGCAATGAAATGGAATTTACTGAATCCCATTATCGTTTTTGTCAATACATGTCCCAATATTTAAACTTCACTTCTCCCTCGCCTTTTGCCTACCATGGCACGCACGCTCGGTCAGCCTGTCTTGGCGTCTCTATCCCAGAGGTAGTGGACCCTCATATATTAATCATAGCTCAGGTAGGCTGGTTTTCTTGAAATTAGTTCATTGACGTCGTTTTTCTTCTTCATTATTATTCTTCTGCTTCACCAGATACAAAGCCTTGTCTTCATCAGTTAACGCGTCGAACAGCAGAACCCGATCGCGTCTTGCTGCTTCAACAGGGTTCACGTTGAAAGTTTACAAGATTTGACTCTGGAATGACCTCACACCCTTAACCGTTACCGTTACCACATCTCACCTCACATCCATCAGCCTCACTTTTAACTTGGTCTCTATATCAAATCTCAATTGCAAAACCTCGGATTCTACACGCGACATACAAAACTAGAGAGTACGACTGAGCACTCAGGATGACACCCACAGGCGCCCGACTGCTCGTGGCAGCCGCCCTACTCTTCCCTAGCGTCTCTCCATCGCCAATTTTCGACGCCGGCCAAAAAGTTCTCGATGCCATCACAGGGGCACGCGATTCTTTAACAACAACAACGACACCACATATTCAACAATCAAGTCGCAGGTTGAATGGAAAATTTCTGCACATAACAGGTACGTCACAAAGCGCCGAAACAACCTTTGGGGGTACTGCATATACATCGGACGAACTGGCGGTAATAAGGTTGCATTCACTACGACCAAACCCACTGACAGCTACAACCCTAGATTTCCACCCCGATGAATTCTACAAGGCGCATACATCCACAGCACAAGGGATTGCCTGCCACCGTGGAGAGGGTCCTGCTGGTCTATATGGCGCCGAAACCACCGATTGCGACTCTCCACTCGAACTCGTCAATTCAACACTGGATTGGATACGAACTCACGTAAAGGACGACATCGATTTTGTTGTGTGGACCGGTGATACCGCACGCCATGATAGCGATGAGAAGCGACCACGAAGCTCCAGCCAGGTGCTGGACATGAATAGAAATATCGCCAAAAAGGTCGTCAAGACATTCTCCGATGATGGTGCGCTGACCGTCCCTGTCATTCCGACCTTTGGCAACAACGATTTTCTCCCACACAACATCTTCTACCCCGGACCAAACAAATGGCTGCAGGCCTACAGCAGTATATGGCGTCGCTTCATCCCCGAAGAGCAGCGCCACTCATTTGGCTTTGGTGGCTGGTTCGAGGTTGAGGTTATTCCCAATAAGCTGTCTGTTATCAGTCTCAACACCATGTACTTCTTTGATCGAAATGCTGGAGTTGATGGCTGCGCCATTCCATCAGAGCCTGGGTTTAAGCATATGGAGTGGCTGAGCGTTCAGCTGCAACGCCTCCGTGACCGTGGAATGAAGGCTATTCTGGTCGGTCATGTCCCTCCTGCTCGAACGCAGAACAAGCAAAACTGGGACGAAACCTGTTGGCAGAAGTACACACTATGGTTGAAGCAGTACCGTGATGTTGTCACGGGTGCCGTCTATGGACACATGAACATCGATCACTTTCTGTTTCAAGACACCAAGGATATTGACTTGAGCCTCTATGACAAAGCTGGCGTTTCTCGAGAACCTCTGGAAGAAGACTTCTCCATTGAATCAAAGAGCGATTACTTGGTAGAGTTGAGAAAGTCGTGGTCCAACTTACCAGGCGCAGCTGCAAAAGCAATGGACGAGGATACCAATGACGACGACGACGATATCTATACCCAAGATGGCGGCGTGGACGACCTGAGAAATAGGAAGAAGGGCAAGGGAAAGAACGGAAAAAAGAGAAAGGGCCACGACAAGATCGGAGGCAAGTATGGTGAACGATACCAAGTGTCTCTTGTCAGCCCCAGTGTTGTCCCCAACTATTACCCGACGATCCGTGTTATTGAGTATGATATTAGTGGTCTTGAGGATGCACCAGTCTGGACCGACTCCTTCGATGTTCGCACCGGAGCACAAGAAGAACCTCCTAGTTTCTTCGAGGAAGAAGACAACGAAACTCGCCAGGAGCTTAAGAGAGATATCGAAGCTGAGCGAAGGAATAGAAAGAACCACAGCAGGAAGGGCAGAAAAGGAAACAAGGGTAGAAAGGGCAGGAAAGGAAAGAAGAGGCCCAAGAACCCCGAACTCGTGGTGCCGGAGGATCCTCCCAAGGGATCACTCCCTGGTCCTGCATACTCTCGCCAGACCTTTACCTTCCTGGGATACACACAATACTTTGCCAACCTTACTTATATTAACAACGACATGACTGACTTGTCCGAAACAAGTAAGTGGCGCGATGGCGACTTTAGCGATGAGCTACCCAGCCACGATAAGCCAAAGCCAAAGAAGTTCAACTACGAGGTTGAATACAGCACTTTCACCGACAAAATTTTTAAGCTGCCAGACCTGACAGTCCGGAGCTACTTGAGACTGGCGTCCAGGATCGCCAAGAGAAAGGAGAGAAAGGGCAAGGGCAAATCGGTTGAGGAGTACAACGAGGATTTCGAGGATGACTCGGACGACGACGAAGATGACGTCTCCGATCTTCCAGAGTATGATGATGACAATGATGATGAAGAGGCCGAGCCCGACGTTGACAGTATCAGGAATGGCAAGAAAAAGAAGAACAAGCGAAGAAAGAGCAACAAGGTCTGGAAGCATTTCCTCCGAGAAGCATTTGTTAGCACAATCCCCGAGAAGAAGCTCAAGAAGTGGTCACGCGGATGATTGGGATGTATGCAACGTAGTAACTCATTTGGATATATCTTTTTTTATGATTGGCATATTTAGCGAAGAAACGGACGGAACAGGGCATATATGGTGTTTGCGGCGTCCCTGTTTTTGAAAACATGGCTACTGCCATGTTACTGATATCATTCATTATACATACCGATTGGATTTTGAGGGCTTCATGCTTATTGCTAAGAAACTTGACTAGATCATGCTTCCGAGCAAATTTTTCGTCAGATCTGATATTAGTATACATACAAAGCACAAGACATCATGAACGGCCTATGGCTTTCTCGCACCTTTCTAAAAATCAATCTTTACATATGTATGTGAATTGTTCAAAATCTGTACAAAAAAACAAGTCCCCTTTACCAGGACAGTAAGAAACAAGGGGGTATCAAGCGAATGCAGCTGCGTCAGGTGTAAGACTGTCAGCAGCAATTCATACATCGTTTGTTTGTTCGTGTATCATCATCAACCAGTCTCGCTCTTCCCAAAACAGTAACTCAAAATCTCATATCCTTTCCTTTATCCAGTAACGCCTCTGGTCTTACATACATAACCCTTTTATTCTGCGTTATTGACAACCCGCAACGCCCGGCGCGGGCCCATGACAACACTGAAGAAACTCGGTTCTTCGCCCTCAAGTAACCCTTCAGTTGAGCCTCTGCTGTTGCTCGTTCCGGGTCTGGTATCTTCGCTGCGCTTCGGACCTCCGGATCCGCTGCTGGAGCCGGGTGCTCCTGGTGTGGTATCGTCCTCGTCTTCAAGACGCCACTTGGGCTCTGAGGTGTATTCCTGATTGCGATTGGATCCGACCCAACCGAAGAGGCTGCGCTGAGAATAGCCACGGTTGGGACCCGAGGGATTGAGCATAGAGTGCGAGGCGACAGAGTATCGGTTTTGCACCGCCAGATGCGTTCTGTAGGCGTTGACTTGACGGCGGTAGAGCCAGGCACAGAAACCAAGGTAGCAAGCCAGAGCGCCAAAGATTCCCGCAATTACACCTGCAGCTACTAGTCCTCCATTGACAGTTCCTCCATCTTCATCATCGTTGTCAGAAGACGAACTGACCGTCGCTGTGGGTGCGGACGTGACTGTGAAAACCGGAGGTTTACCCGTCAAGAACGGACCTCCGGTGGCCGGCCCCGCAGCGGGGGTGGTCACCGTAGCGCTACCGTCCTTGTCTCCACCCACAACCTCGCGTACGGCGTCAGGGACCTCGTATCCGTAAGATCCAGCGAGAACAAAGTTGTCAGGATGATGGTCGGAATCGTGGTCGCCGGCCGTGAATTTGTTCTTCCACTTGAGTGAAGTAGCATCAAATACATACATGCCTGAATCGCATTTGATGTCCTCGCCTACTCCACCAACGACGACAATCTGACCGTCGTACATGGCGCAAGAGTGGCCAGCACGTGGAGCTGGTCTGTTCTCGTCGTTTTGGTCGACTTTGATCCATGTGAAGGAGGGGATAGTAAGGATGTACATATCATCATATTGCGTTTGGTTTCCCTAATAACATTAGCATTCGAATGTGACTGGAACGATAACAATGCTCACAAACGGTAAGTCCTGTCCACCAAACACGTAGATCTGGAAACTCGATGCATCAGGCGCGCTGGCGATGACGGCACAGGGATTAACACGAACACCGGGTGTATCTCCCGATGTCTTCTGATGGAACCATTCCGAGTTTGCAATATCATAGACGTTCAATACGCTGAGATCCTCAGTAAAAGTGTTGTTGGTACCTCCAGCAAGACCAATCAATACGCCCTGCTCTCCCCATCCAGGTACAAAGACAAGAACACCATCTGCTCTTTCGGTAAAGTTACCGCTCTGGATACCTGCCTCGGTGATGTTGCGATACGCCCCACTTTCACCTGCGCCCGTGCCGTCGGAGAGACTGTCGATACCGGTGTTCACGTAGCCAGGATGGGTGAACTCAAGGAGACTCTTGAGATATACACGCTCAACGCTGCGAGACCAGCCCGGGGTAGTGGCCCAATCGAGGTGTCCGCCAAAGTACCAACTCAAGCCAAGCTCTGGCACAGATATACCAGCTCCTTCAGCAGCACGATGGACTGGTCGATCTCCCGGTTCAGATTCGTTGCCGGCTGAAGTCTTGGGGTTCTTGAACTCAGTCCATTCTTCGTCCTTGATGGAATATCGCCAGACAGACTCGGGCTCGGGGTCGACATATGGTGCATCAGAGAACTGACCTCCATAGAGATAAAGGTTGTTGTAGTCGTGCCAAAGATAACCCATAGACACCTCTGGAGGGCCATCGGGTTTCTCGAGACCCTTGAGAGCAGGCGAGTCAATGTCCCAATCTTTAGTGAGATCCAATGTTAGAAAGTTGTTATTCCATGTGTCTTCGGTTTGATCAGCTTTTGATCTAGAGCGACCGCCATATAAGTAGAGCGTTCCATTCAACTGAGCAGCCTGAAGACCCCAGCGAGCGCACACCTCGGTAGGGCTGGTCTCGCGTTTCTTGATTACACCAGCACTGGCGCCATTTATATCGGATAATGATTGGCCATTCCTCCAGCTGAAGGCCGGAAGGATAATGGCGATAAGGACTGCTAACATGGTGAAGCGCTGTAGACCTGAAATACTTGGGGCCGTACCCGAGGTGCTCTTGATTCTTGGTCGGCCTTTAGGATTTGACAGCTTGGCGTACCAAGTCCAAGGTGATGACAAGGACAATTGCCGCGGACGCTGGTGGCTATCTTCGTTGTCTTGTTCAAGAGTCCGCTTATCGGTCGAGTGTTGGTCGCTATTTTGAGTGTCAAGTTGCTCGCTCGTCAATGGAGAAGGTGCTGATGCAGAGGTGGGATAATCCAAATCGTGTTCCAGGCCAACTTCTTTAAAGACGGATCTTCTACCCTTTCTAATAGCGCCTCCCATTTTAAATGGTGGTGTTACAAAAGTCTGAGCCTCACGCAGGCGATCCGAGGTGCGTTGCGAGTTGAAACGAGGCCGAGCTGGAGCTAGGAAACCCGAATTGGACGGGGGAGAGGATTTAACCATTGACATCGTGACCAGGTGCTTATGCTTATACGGATTGGTTGTTGGCCTGTGGCGATACCGTCTGTCACTTGGTGGCTCGGATCAGCGAGTGCTATGATGTAGCCACCTTCAAGCAATACCACTCTGTAAGGATCATATCCTGCAGATAACTTGATACGGCGGGATGTAGGAGGGTGAACTTGACTGGGGCTTTTGATGATGACCTTTCAAATTGAAAAGAAAAAAACAGGCTCCGAGAGACTCAAGAAAAAATAATATTTGAGAGAGCCCGTAGAGAGTTCACAAGGGGGGTTTGGCGCTGCTTTTTGAGGGATTCCAAGCTTTTAATTAACAGATTTAAGAGTGATCGACGTCTGGAGCTGAGCAACAACAAGCTCGGGCTCTCTCCACTTGGTACAGTCTCACTATACTTGGGCCAGACGAAGGCCCTCGTTGAAGTCGTAGTACTGTAAATCATCCCGAAAGTGACAGACAGCGAAGCGCGCCGTTGTTTCTCAACCCCTGACCCACTGCATCATCGATTTCCGCGGCAACTTTGCCTGTATGGAATTAGCCACGATATCTATTGACAAGAACAGACTTGAGGTAGGTGAGCAAGGCGAAACACATCCCATTAGCCCGAACGATGAGAGAGTGGAAACGGAGATGGTAGACGCATCTACATACCAGTCAATTGAGCAGAACCTTGGCAATATGATTACTTGCTTGACAGAACATGTGTGCTGTGCCTTGTACCTGGTGCACAAAGGCACACCTCAGACAGGATCGTCACGTTGAGCGCATACAATCCGATATCTGGCAGATGCAATGCCAGCAATGCCTCCCTCGGTAACGAGACGAGCTTGAACGGGCCAAGCAAAACCCTGTGGTGAGCACTCACACTCACACACATGCGCCCAAGCTTACTCTAAAGCAGCCGAACGTGCCAAACCAGAACCAGGACCAAAAGACTGTATTGTTTGTTTCCCCTTGCTAGCATTTGACAGACAATTCAGCTGCAGTGCTGTTCATTACCGGATTCATCTCCGGGTCTTGGCATCAAGGATGTAATGATTGGGCCACAGAGACGCGGCGATGACTTCACATGCTCCCGGGGTGTAGCCTTGGTTTTTGTTATTTTGTTTTGGATTGTGTGATTGACCAATAACTAGACCGACAGACCCGACCGCTTTTTGATTGATTAATGCTTTAGCATACCTTTCCAAGATGATTTAATTGTGATGCCATGACACGAGATCCATTGGTTATTCTTTTTTGTTCTAGGTAAGTAACGCACGCAATAATGTAACGGTCGTGGAATCTGGGGTAAGACTTGGAATTGCTTTGTAATACCAACAAAGGTCGCAGTCCAAAACTAGACTAATAAAGCACAATGCAGGGATTGTGCAAGTGTTTCTTGTGTTCGATCACGATCTGGATCAATGATGGATGAAAGATGGCGGTTGTAATTGGCCCGGATGTCACTCGATCCGTTTACTGTTCTTGGGTCGGTTCTGATACTGTAGCGTTTGGTGTGAGTATCACGCATATACAGTGTGACTCGAGCACCAGCAAATAACGGGGGAGCAGGACCTCGAAATCTATAGTGCTACAGCACCGAGGCGTAAACCCAAACCCAAACACCAACTCAAAATCTGTAGTGTTTCCATTTCGAGAATCATGTCTTCCGTTGTGTTGCCCTCCAAATCACCAACACGAGCCACTAGACCACTAACAACCACTGTTGGACTGACTGCCGCCACCCACCGGACTCGTTCTCCTCGTGTTGATCATCATGTTGCTTTTCTCGTATGTACCATAAGAATGTTATCTTTAGACCAAAACTGCTCGATCCTTTATTTGATTGGCCCTGTTTAATTTCCCGATCCTCCTCCACTGTACTGTCGGTTTGCTGTTTCATTCTGCTGCGAGCTGGTGAGTGACATATCGCACCGCCACACCTCGCTTAACCGGGGTGATGAGCTTCCGCCACAGAAGGTGCCACAGAAGTGACAGGGCGAGCTCACATTCGTGTTGATGAAGATTGTATTGGACGTTGCCGAGATGAGCTGGCTGCCAGGAGTTAGCTCTCCATCCGAGGCACTACAGCTTCCAAGTCGGAACTTCTAAGTCCTGACTGAACATCTCATTTGGGTCTCACGGAGCGAATCTCGGACTCGGCGCGGAGCCGAGTTTTGAAGCCGTCTGTGTTGTCGGACGCAAGTGGGACAGATAGGATAGGCCGGAGGTACCTCGAATAAGGTAGCTACTGGATTTCGAATAAAGCGAGGCATCCAATCATGTGTGGTAAGCGAGTTTGTGGATAGCTTTATGATGCCGAAAAAACACTAATGTAAGCAGAGGCAATCCTTGTGATGGTGTTCACGGTCAGTAAAGCCCCTCACATTATGCCTCTGCTTTGTGGTAACGGATCAAAGGTCTCGTCCTCAACTAGCTTGGAGGGCACCTCTGCCTCTGGCGGTAAGTGAGATTCTCCCCGGTTCACCTTGAGACCCTGCCTCACTCCAAGTTCGCTGCCAATAAACTGCAAAGATACCCCTGCGGCCTCACTCTGCTCAGGAAGAGTTGAAGGCACAAGATAGACCGCGGTCAGGGGCCAGATCAGTTTCAGTGCGTCAAAAACCGTCCCTGGTGAGGGATTGTTACGAAAAGATGCTGGGTCGAGGTTTCGATGCGTCGATTCCATGACATCTTTTGCCCCGTCTCTGACACGCCATACGCAATGTGCACGTAGCACTTTAAGCTCATCTGGGGGGATGGGAATAGTAGGGTGATGGGATAGGAAGTTTGCAAAGGTCAGGATGACATGGTATCCTTTCACTCGTGCCGAGTTGAGCATGTTTCGCAGGTAGGGGTTGAAGACCTCGTCAATACAATGATAACTTGCGTCGAAAGTGGTAAAATGATCTTCGGCTTTGAATATGATCCCAACAAGGTCGTAATACTCGGCAGCGGCGGCATCAAAATCTCGAGCTCGTAGAATCTCGAGCATACGCTTTTGAACATGTGCCATCTTGCAGATGTACTCACCAACCTCAACCGCTAGCCCCTCTCCGGGGTGAAGCGTTTCTCTGATCGCCTCAAACCATTCTTGGGATTCAGGCGGACACTCGAGGGTCGTTAGTAAGCATCGTACTTGCTGGTTGATCATCAGTTAATAGTTGATACCAAGCCCTAAACTGACTCACCACCATGTTATACGCAGGCCAGAAGCCCATTCTGTTACCTGGCTTCCGCAAAGAAGCTGCCCCTCTCTGCTTGAGAATACTGTATAGCCCATTCGTATGAAGGTGCCAAGGGCTCTGGGGTGTTATGCGGTTGATAGAACCCATAAGTAGCTGAATGGCCATGAGTATAACAGAATAGCTGTGGAGTAAACCATTTTTCTTACCTCGTAGTTTGTCAAAATCCACACTGTTGCAAGAACATCATCTCTCATAGGACCATCTGGCGTCTTCAGCGCCGCGCTGACCGAACTAAGAGTCTTTCCCAGATAAGAGCCTAGTTCTTTATCGGTCTGCTCAACAGAACCATTATCGATGGCAGTTGGGTATCGCAGATTCGTGATGTAAGTGCGAGCAAAGAGGTGTGTAGCCCAGAGAAGAGGACCCTGAGGGCCACTTTTCTTGTAAGTGTCATGGAGAAAATCCAAGGTGTAATAAACATTAAGAAGAATAGGAATAGAATGAGCAGTCCAGTGCTCGTTGAGAGATTGAGGGATAATGAGAGACCCCCCGGTCTTAGTGTACTCAACAAGATCGACTATGCTTGGTGAGGCAGGGCTTAGTGCATAGTCATCCTCTGTTATAGACCGAGGCGTTGAATCATCCCCATTTGACGAAGATGAAGATGAAGAAGGTGTGTCAAATGACATGACAGATTCGCCATGAGTTTTTGGTTGAGTCTTCTTCTTCCTCTTCTTGATAGAAGATGGATTGGCATTGCGAAAGACGAGCTCTTGCTCATCCCGATAACCTGGACACTCTTTTCCATATTTGATACATCTTTGGCAAGATGGGCGACCAAGATCACACTGTCGATTCTGTCAGCAGTTGAATGTATAGCTGAATGATTGATGTGACTCGGATGTTTGTTTGTCTCTGGACGAGATAACGCGTAAGCACGAGCAAGCCAGCTAGCTAACCTTGACACGCCGTGAGCGGCAGAGATGGCAATCTTTACTTGGTTTCCCCGTGTTGGGCATTGCGAGAAGAGACAATCGAGTGTAATAGACAGGTATAGTTATACCTCTTTACTGTGGCTGTATTGTCAAAGTTGAAAAGGGCAGCTCTTTAGAAGGAAGCTCCCCCGTTGTTCAAAGTGGACTAGCGGACATGCGGGCAGCTGATGGGTTGGGAAAGTACCAAGGTGGATTCACAGCTGAGGATGGAAAGAACGGTAGCATCACGTGCGGGGCCGACTGCTCCTGCCACCCAACTACTACAGTACTACAGCATCAGCAGCAACTGCCAAGTATTCGGTCACAGAAGGCAAACAAAACATTCACTGCCCGCTGTGCTGATTATAGTGGATGATCTCGAGTGAACTGAGAACCTCTTTGACCCCACCCAAGTCTCGATGTCTAGTGTGAAAAGCTCGAACATGTTCAAGATGAAATGTGATAAAGAAAGGAGCAACGAAACAAGACGTAGTTGATAATGTTCGTTCATCAAGGTATCTATGCATAACGAAATACGGAACGCACACCTTGTAGACCTGTATGTTTACGGTAAATATGTATCATAACAGGCTTGGAAAGTACAAGTGAGTTCACCACGTCACTCTTTAGCCATGCCCTTCGCGTTGGCACCGTCGACAATTTTACTCTAGTATGTAGTATCAGTGTCTAATATCGAAGGAATTGGCACATGCTAGAGTCTTGCCATCCCTATCTTAGACTATGACATCCATATCGAGTTGAACCGACGGTATAGCTGGGCAAGAACCTGACTTATGAATGACTCTATGCTGTATTCTGATTCTGTGCTAAACAGGTTATACCGTATATTAGTTAAAACTCAGCTGCATGCTGAGATATTCGATCTGCGTTGAGGCTAATGTATGGGCGGTGTTCTGAGAACAGCCCTCGGGCTTCTCGCAAGGGGCGA
Source organism: Fusarium brachygibbosum (assembly GCA_018886245.1). Taxonomy (NCBI): domain Eukaryota; kingdom Fungi; phylum Ascomycota; class Sordariomycetes; order Hypocreales; family Nectriaceae; genus Fusarium; species Fusarium brachygibbosum. The sequence continues at coordinate 2,407,587 of MU249524.1, forward strand.
ATACTCACGCATCCTGAACACTGAACGCCGAAGCTATAAGTTGATTGTTCGGGCACACTACAATTCACGAGCAAACAACAACAATAGCACGCGCTTTACGTAAAGAAACACTAGCCTTTTGTTTACGCGCTACTGTGGCCGTGAATTTGTATTGAGGCTCTGGCACTGGCGACCAGCTGTCAGGGAGATTCTATTGTGCAAGCCCGGTCACTGCTACCGCTCCCCTCCCTCTTACCTCTCCTTCTCCTCCCCCCTCCTCTTCTGATTTCCTCTCCTCTTCAACCTTTTCCTTTCCCACCAACGCGAACCACAACACAACTTTTTATTGCCAAATCTTCTACTGAAAACTCTTCTTTCACACAGTCTTCTATTGCTATCTACTCTATCAATACGATAACATTCCCTACAAAAGTATCGCTCTCCCATCACGATGAATCTAAAGCTTCTCGAGAAGATGCGAGCCTCGTGTCCGTCGCGGGCATCACTTATGGATTTTATCAACCATACCGACAGCAGCATCACGATCGTGAAGCAGGATGCCCATAAAGCTGACAAAATGTCGCCTACCGTCACCGAAACCAAGCTCGCAAAGGCGCCGCTTGGAGATATCACAAACATCCAAACTTCGCGCGATAACAACGAAGAGCGCGATGCTGTCAAGGAAGACCCTGCGATCTTCCACGACGAAATCACTGAACCTAAATCCATCAAAGCACCTACTGAAGAGCGAGCTGATAGTTGTCTCTCCCTCACTGCTGATGAGGAAATGTCCCGCATGATCGAGGAACCAGCCCCTTCCCCCTATCTCTACGAGTCTATTGTAATGCACTTCAGCGAACCTCCCATCAGCGAGGCCGCCACTGACGAAACTTCGTCTATTACCAATGAATGTGTCGAGCTCAATCCCGAAGCACCCATATTTACTCAGCAACAGACACCCGAGCAGAAGTCTATCGGCAGCCCTGCATTCGAGGTCTCCAGTCAAGATCTTTCATACTTTGACTACGAACAATCAGGGGCTATCAGCAACCAGTCTCTTAACCATCACGAGGCCGCAGAGCCCCAACCTATCTATTACCCTCCGCACGAGGCAGCAAACAAGGGGACCTCTCCTATTTGTGACAAGCAAACCAGTCCTATCACCAAGGAATACCCTACTAGCCATTACGAGGCAACCGATCCCCAATCTGTCATTGCTTCTGTGAACGAAGACGAAACAGACGAGCTCTCTCCTACCAGCGACGAAACTCACACGCTTACACATCACGAGACTGCGGAGCCCCAGGTTGTCGAGACCCCTTACCATGAGGCCGTTGATTATGAACACCAACCCACTTACTATGAACACCTCGACACAATCCTTGAGGAATCAGAGTCCGAACATGACAAGGCCACCAAGACTAAATTCGTCCAAGGGAACACCACTTGCTCCGACGCCTCATCTCGTTTTGAGAGCTCCACTGCTAGCAGTAGCGAATCGGGAGCCAACGACTCGGAAGTCATCGAATCTCAGATCTCTGACAGTTTGGAGATTGATACCACTACCGTTGATCCTGAAGTCCACAAGGCAGTAACCAGTGGGCACTTAAGCGAAGGGGGAAAGAAGCGAACCATCCGCTTCGATCGCAATGGAGACCTATATCTCAAAGTCGGAATAAACCACTTCCGCAACATGTTGGTTGACTCTCGAGCGCTGGGACGTGCATCAGCTAAGCTGCATTCCGTTATCTCTCAAAGTGCCAAAGACGGCACTGACGACCGTTGGACTATCAAGTTTCCCGAGGACGACCCCAAGTCGTTTGCAATCCTCCTGAACCTCATCCACGCCCGATTCGAAAAGGTCCCAGCTCAGGTGACGCTTGATCAGCTCTATGGTGTGTGTGCTTTAGCCAACAAATACGACATGACAAGTGTTTTGCGACCTGTTGCTGAAAGGTGGTACCTCTCAGCCCGAACACTTGAAAGAACCTCCATTTTCAAGATGGCCTTTATCGCCTGGGAGTTGGGATTCGCAACCGATTTTGGTGAGATTGTTGGATATATTACCCACAACTGTTCCCTGGATGACGATTCCCAACTGGTTTTTGGCCCAAGCAAGGAACGACTTGCCGAGAACGAGATTCCGCACAGGCTTCCAATTTCGAGTAAGTTCTATCTAATCCATCACTAGCCTTGCCTTTACTGACCTTCTATAGAATGTATTGAGGAGCATCGACAGTTGGCCCTGGAAACTTTTTAGGATGAGTGCCAGGGACTGAGCGAGTTAATCTTGAGCTGCTCGGTGAGCGGCAAGCTGTGCGGTAATCAACATGGCCGAAGCGAGATTTGTCTCATGCTCGGCAAGATGTTCAGCAAAGCTGAGGAGGAGGGCGTCATGGACCTTTTTACCCCTGGAAGCCTTTTCAAGCACTGTAAGAGTCTAAGCATGAGCCTTGCGGCGTTGGAGAGGAAGATCAGCAGTGTTGCAGAGTACATGGACATCTGCGGTTCTTGCGTTGGTGTTTTGGAGATGATCACTGAGGTTCGGGGTCAGTTTGAGAGAGCTGGTGACCCGCTCTACCGAAGCCACATCCACACCATGGCTACTCATGCCAAGAAGGTCCAAATGAGTACCTGGGTGTCTGATGACGAGCAGGAGGAAGATTAGATCGAATTACGAGAGAGAGAGAAAGTGTGTGCGAAAGAATGGAACGAAGGCAAATGGAGGCTGCAATGTTTTTTTCTTCTTCTTGTTTTCTTGGACGGCATTGATAATGTTCTATGGGGGTTTGTGATGAATGAAGGCCGGTCTAAATACCACTTACTGGTTGGTATCTTGAGACGAATAGCTTCTTCGATATGTATGAGAAGCTGAATGAGAATTGGAGAATGACAATGAATGAAGTATATCAGAGCGTGTCGACATGCACGTGAAGAATGCCCACCAGCTAGGTCTTGATGTCCGAGGATGTCTTGTCTAATATAAGTGGTAAAACATACAAGTTACTATTGCTTCTTGTGATACTTGAAATGCAATAAAATCGTAGTTGTAGCACTTGCTTCCCGGATGGCAGTGTTATGCATTTGATAGATATTCTTGTTGAACTTGCACTCGATAGCAATACATTCTCCATGTCTCCCAGTGAAAGGAAGAAAAAAGACAAAAAACAAATCTGCACCATACTAGAACTAAAAGAGAGAATGTTGTATCGTGGCCCACAGCAAGTGAGGCCTTTTACAAATTTCCTAATTAGGCCATCCCGCTCACTCTCACTGGCCAGCTCTCGTCACCCCGCTTTCGTTCGACACAGCATGGTCTTAGACGATGCCCCAAGAGAGAATTAAATCAAGACAAGGAGTAATTGCACACGAATATTGTGCCTTTATCTTTCCATTCTATACCCAATTGGTCAGTAGATATCCAAGCCCTGGTCCAGTTTGTCAGCCTTGACTCTTCCTTCTCTTATAAACTGCTCCCTCACCTTTCTTTCTCTCCTTCGTCCTTTATCCTCCTCTCTTCCCCCCTTTAACATCATCACCATGACTCACTACTCTCAACGCAAAGACATCATTCCCCTTACTGGTGGTTGCGCCTGCGGTCTTATCCGCTACCAGCTCTCCCTCCATCCTCTCCTTGTTCACTGCTGTCACTGCACCGCCTGCCAGCGTCAAACAGGCTCTGTCCTCGCCCTCAACGCCATCGTCGAGTCCACGGCTGTCAGTCTCCTCCCTTCAGCACCGCCCACTGTCGCCGGCACATCGACCAACCCGGATCCCGTCGCCACGAACGTCCAGCCTGCTTTTGCACGCCTCACTTCAGCCGAGCCTGCTATCCATGAACCCCAGCCTCAGGCCAGGACTATATCTGTGTGTGTCCCGACGGAATCTGGTGTGGGACAGACAGTGGTCAGCTGCCCGGCCTGTCACACTGGCTTATGGAACTACTATGCGGATGCAGGGCCTCATGTGTCGTATATCCGTGTTGGAACTCTGGATAGACCATGGGAGATCGAAGCTGATGTGCATCTCTTCACGCGCAATCGCCCGACCTGGATGACTGTCAACGATGGCAAGCCTTCTTTTGAAGAATACTACGCCAAGCGGGAAGACCTACTGAGAGAAGATGCTCGCAAGAGGTATGAGGTGCTCAAGCCAAAGATCAATGACATGTGGACCGAGTTGAAAGCTGGTTGGCAGTAAGATGATCGGCGGGCCGTGAATCACGATGCAGATGGAAAACCAAACAGAAATCAACAGAGAACAGGCTGCGTGATGATGTGATAGGAGACTATAGTCAATAGGTAGTTGTGTTCAAAGGCACCCAATATGTCATTACGGCCATTATCATTATGATTTTCTTCAATCAAGCAGAAGAAAAATCTTCTGTATTCATCCACACTCTCGTCCCCAGCCAATATGATATGTACACATGAAATTGCACGGAGACCATCGCCCTGTACATGTAGCCACGCTTGCTATAAGCCTTTCCAATTGCATCCCTACTCCGTCCGTATTTGCCTATCCCGCATTGACCTGAAAAGCCCAGCTCCCCAACATGTACCGCTTGTAGCGATTTGATATATATGATATTCAATAAAACGAAGCAGAACTGTCCAGTTATTGCTCTCCAACGCCTTGACATCCAAAAACATGTAATCCAAATACCATTCGAAGACCAGACAAGTAAACAAATCACAGGGAGCGACTTGATATAATGCCATGGCCCGCGCGAGGTCCCTCCCTAGGTTCAAGGTTATGCGAGAAAGATACTCCCCAATGCCTGGTGATGATACTCCGATGTTTGTGCAGGAAAAGCCAATATCCCCGTCCACTATTGATGCATGTAGAAACAAGGTAAAAACAAAAATGAAATGAAAACATGCGTGCGAAAGAACGTATAGCATAAATGTGCTGTACTTAGTAGTAAGGGTATCTCAGATTCATTGCTTTTAGCCGCCGACCTTGCGGAAACCCTCAACTCCAAGAATGGGGATTTCCACGTCACAAAGATTTTCCATCCCTTCGTCGCGACGACGTTCGACGAAGTTGTTGCATTCGAAAACGACTTGGGCCCATTCAGCAAGTGCCCTTCCAGCGTAAACCGAGTTCTTGACGTAAAGGCCAGTGGGCTTCACAGGGTGCACCCCAGTGTCGGTATAAGAACCTGTATTTGGGTGGGGCGATGGCGATGGCGATGGGGACTGCGACTGTGAAGGAGTTTGCGATAGTGCTGGTGACGGCGACGGGCTGCCCTGGATGCTGAGAGGTTTATCAGATTCGTCACTCGCGCCCGAGAGCGTGAGTTCAAGTCTTGGAGGGCCACTTTGTTCGGCAGCTGAGTTCACCAAGCTCGCGTTCTTTGCATTGTCGATCAATCCTTGTTGGGGACTGCCTGAGAACTTGCGTGTGAAACCGTTAACTTTTAACGGCCCGCTAATGCGGCTCTGTGCCGGACCGGGAAGTCGAGGGCGAGTCAGGAAGCGTTCTCGGAGAGGCCCTGCCTGTTGTTGCCAAGCGAGAACAAACTTGAAGACATATTTTGGCTCCTCATACGTAGGCTGAGAGTACAAGGAATCATCTTCAGACGCACGGTGATTGTGGCTACTGGTGTTGGAAGGCCTGCTCGATGTTGAAGCCCGAGACTCTGCAGTCTCACGGCGGACTGTTTGGAAGTCATCATCCCATCCAGCGTTTGCGCTACCGCCAAGAGAAAGCACTTTGCCTAATAACGACCATCGCTTCCTTCCGTCCTGTCTCGAAGCGTCAGGGGGGAGACCGTTAAGGACACTGGTCTCGCTATTGGGAAGCTTGGCAAAGGAGTCAAAACTGCCCATATACAAGCCAGGCTGAGGTACGTTGATTTCCTGGCGAATAATCATGAAGCGTTTTCCGGGGGCAGGATTCACTGGAGCAGTCGACGGCACAATTCGGTCTTGTTGTTCAGCGGTGTGCTTGATGTGCAGATAGTGGGACCAGGTTGTTTGAAGCCGCTCAGCCACAAGAACGAAGATTTGACTATGAACAGTTAGTGAAGGAAAATACGAAGGTGTGAAAGTAATAATATGCTTACCCATCCACTTCATCCAGCGTTCCCGAGTCTCGGCACATTCGCCAACACAGCAAACGCTGGTAGTAAGCCCGAACCATGGGGCACCAGTGATTGAAGAACTCATTGAAGGTCTCTTCAGTGAGTAGCCAATCCTTGCAAACAGCCAACTTTCGCACGGGATCTTTCGAGATGGCGTCCCAGATGGAGTAGATTAGGGCCATCATTCGAATCTCAGACATGGTGTTGAAAGAGCCCATGACCTTTTGGCAAACGTCGAACCAGAACGGCCAGTCGAGGTAGCTGTCGGAGCTGTCTGGGTCTTCAAACTCGCTGTAGAGCACGAGAACTTCCTCCAAGAAGTCGCACAGGGTGAAACAAGCTGGATGGTTGTACATCGAAACTCGTCGGGTCGCTGCCTTCATCATGGTAGCGAAGGTCTCCGCGAACGTATGCCTAGCACCAGCAATTTCAAGGGAGTCGTCCGAAAGGTAGTCCTTTAGCAACATGATACATCGGTTCTCCGCCATGCCCCTCATGACATTGTTGAGAGGAAGAGGCAGAGCCATGGCAGCATCGGCACCTGGCATGCCGTCCATGGCAGCGGGGTTGAAACCGCCATCCATGGGAGCCTGGCGGTGGATAGTGGTATCCAGAACGTACAGAAGCTGGGCTTGAATAAGAGCAAATCCGGGAGATCTTGCCTTTTCTAGGAGGGGCAGCCCAGGAGGCATGAACTGTTCGGATAGGATATGAAAGTACTTGAGGAAGATGAAGAAGACATCAGTATCCCGACCTTTCCAGCGAGCCGCCCAAGGACCTGTCCAAGGAATCCGAGACACCAGCATTGGCAATCTGGGTACCTTCTTAAGGCTATCCCACATGCCCTTGGGTGATGTCCAGGCAAATATGCCAATGGTGGGAGGAAACAACGCCGCAATGTCGTCGCTCTCGCCCTTGTTCTTTCGTGGCAGACGAAGCTCATCAGCAACTCGCCTGATCAGCTCGGGAGAAAGCCCCCATAGCCTGATCAGAATATCGGCAACACCAGGCGCGAAAAAGAAGGCATACGCGCAGGCCTTTCCAGCAAAGTTAACCAAGCTGGCCGGCGTGTGACGGAGCGAAAGCTTGTCAACTATAAAACCCATTTGTTTAACCAGGTTGGTAACAAACATAGTTCTGACGCTGTGCTCGGCTGACTCTTCGAGGAATGCTGCTTGACTCGACGTGACGGATGAATTGGACGAGTTTGTCATGGATCGAGCTCGGACTTTCTCCGCTGGCGATCGGTTAACAAGCGGCAAGAAATAAGAGGTAGCTTGTCGCCATTCGAATCGCATCATAAGAAGAGTTGCAGCATCGAATAACACCGGGCGGTCGACGCCAGGCACGGGTTGAGGAGCTTGACCATCCAACATTTCCAAGATCGAAATCCACCACTTATTTAAAATTGTTGCCCTGCGGTCGACATCTTCGGCGCAAAGTTTCTTGGTTGATTCATGATTCATCGTGCTCCGAAGAAAGGGCAGGAGCTGTGTTTGAACCTGCGACATGCGCTGCGCGGTGCTCTTGGCAAGGAACCCCTTAAAATCCTCGTCGATCGCCTTGAAAGACGACCACAACACGTCTCTTTGCTGAGGCGGCATCTCAACAGAAGACTCATCAGTCACAGTTGTAGCGGACGTGGTATCGTAGGCAGAAGATTGTGGTGTGTGATCTTCTGTAGTGGTTGAAGCTGGTGGCGCGAGACTCGTGGCCGAAGAAGCGCAGCTGTTGTCGGAGTCGGTATTCGTATTGAGCTTTGACAAACCCGTTTGTTTTTGCTTGAGCTTTGAAAAGTAGCTGCTCGCTCGGGAGAAGGCTTTAGGGGCGGAAGACTTAAGCGAATCGCTCGACTTATTCTTATCCACTTGATCGACAGTCAAACCAGGGCGTTTGCGAGTCTTGGTCAACTTCATTGACGTTGTGCTCTCGGATCGGTCGCGCCCAGACAACTCCTCATTTTCTTTGGTAGAATCGGCATTCTTCATGGGCGAAGGCGAGCGAGAAGGCCTCCAAGAGCGCTTGGCAAAGTTGACGAAAGATTCGGATTTTGTCAGAGGTTTCTCTACGGGTTTCAGGTTTCCGATTGATCCATCGCCAAACTTCTTGTCTCCCGCGGAGGTGGTCGGTCGAGGAGGCTCCTCGCCAAGGTTCTGAAGATCTAATGTGCTCTTGGAGCCTGGAAGCCAACCCCGAGTGTCTATGAGCGAGCTCGTTCTTTTTCGGGCGTGTCTGAACCGTGAGGTTTCTTCGGGCGCCTCTTTCGTTTCAACGATTGTGGGAGGTGGTGGCGCTTTCGTCTCACCCTGTTGTTCCTCGGGCTGAAAAACGGTCGTGTCAAGGTTTGTATCGAGGTTGAAATCGACATTGAAGGTGGGAAGATCGAAGTTCGGTAATGATTGAGGATCAGAAATATTCTCGCGCTGCGGTGTTGGTGTCGTCGTTGAGGATGAAGGATTTTCGAGAGGAGATAGCGACAGTAGCTTCAGGTCCGGGCTGGATTGAGACCGCGGGAAAGAAGACGAAGTTTCCACGGCCGGAGCCATTATCATGGTAGGACCACTCATCTCATGACAAGAAAGATAGAGAGTACAGGGCAGGCTTCAACGAGAGAAGCGTCCCGGAGGTTGATGCTCCTCTTGTTAGAAAGCCGACCGTATAAAAAAAATTAACAAAGTAAATAAACGTATTTCAGTTCACCATTATTCGAGGCTTCTCTGGCCGGCAGAGGTATGAGGATTACTACAGGAGTAAATGTTGGAGAGTTGCAATGCGAAAGATTCGAAGTGGTTTGGAGGAAAGAAGGATGAGGCTTCTCAGGGTTTCGATAGGTATAGAATAGAACCGCAATTGCAGCGCAGTAATTGCAGGCCTAAACCTGGTATAAGGTGGACTCGTACTTTACCGTAGAGTACCTGGGCTTTTGCTAGTGCGGCCTGTAGCTGCAACCTGCAACCTCCACATACAAGATCGCCGCGGACTAGCCGGGGTGGAGGAGCGGCAAGACAGAGGAGGTGATTGACAGGGAATCCGTAGGGAGAAGGCCGAAGTATCCGCCCAGCTGGCGTTGTGCTGGGTGTTGGGCTGTACAGTACGTTAGAATACAAGGACCCCCCAAAAATGAAATGAGGCTATGCCCAGAAGGGGGCTGCGTGGTGTTGTCTAACTACTAAGGTTGTCAGGATGGGGCAACGCACAGATTAAAAGATGGAATAATTGTTCCTGTTCTGTTCTGTTCTGCTCTGTTTTGTTCTATAGAAGGCCGGGCAGGACAGGGGGCGTTAATGAGTTGAAGCATTGGCGGGGTGGAGCGCTATAATTGAGTGCAGCTTCAGTAGATGAACCACTGCAACGAACGAGCTCCATCCAATTTCGATCAACGCCTGTGAAATGAACAAAACGTCATTCATTGACGAGGCGTCGAGCCTGAGCGCCATCATCTTTTGTTTCTTGTGTCATTCTTTTGGAAAGTCGCTTATGGATTCACACAAGATCCTGATCACGAACCTACCATATCCTCGGTGAAATATGCAACAACGATGCGCCTGCATCGGATCTATGTGCTGTGTTATCCAAGAGACCTCGCGATGATCGTAGTCTTGGAATCAAGGCACACTCCCAGCAGAATTGCTAGCACATAATATTCGTTCATGTCGACGACATGTTATTCGTCCAAGGCCACGGCACTCTCCTTCTCCAGGGGTCGAAGCCTGGCGGTACAAGGAGCTGAAGAGGCACAGATTACCAAGTACATAGGTACATACAGTTCAACAGAGAAAAGATTGGACGGAAGCGAATGCAACCCCCATGGAAGTCATCACATTACTGCGCGCTACCACTGAACGGTGTTGACAACGAAGCAGAGTGAGACGCAGTGAGACGAAGTCGGGGGGCAACAAACATCATTCTTATCCAAGTTTTGTTCCGATCTTGTTGTGTCATACTTTCGTCTGACACCGAGTCTGATGGTTCAGAAACCTTAGCAGCTATAGCTAACGCTATAGGTAGTATTAGAAGGTATTGTGCCTCGCGATATGCAGCTCCCATGTGGAAGCTTTGGTGGCGGTGGACGAGGCGTAGAGTAAAATTGACTTTCAACCTCGAACTGCCGCATATATTCTTCTGGTAGCTGGTGTCATTACCAATGCATTACCGACAAAATCCGGAGAATATTACCCATCTATTCAGCCGTGATATAGTCCTGTTATAGGGATAAGAAGCGCTTGAATATCATGGTATTCCTTGACCCCAAATCGGTGAAACAAGTGTTTCGAAAACCTCAACTTCCAAGTTTTTTTTTCCCGGCAATATTGTGAATGCATTCACTTTCTCATCTGCAGAAGGACGATAAAGTCAGATCGTCGATTGGAAAATCACAGTACTATAAGACCCCTGACTCTTAGCCCCTAGAGTCGAGACAGGCCAGCTAAACGCGAAGTAACTCGGCCTTGCAAGATGGAGATCATGGGTTTGATCCATCGTTAGGTGCCCCGTTAAGAGACATGTTAACTCACTCTGAGCGATAATAGCATAAGGATGAAAACAATAACAAATACAAATCATTCAAACTTTGGTTCAACATCTCGTAGTAGTTAAACATTCATGACACTGTTATTCTGACATGCGCGACGGATCCATGTCTCAACTAACATTGGATATTGTTCAACAGCCCGGTTGCCTGTCCGGCTGAGATTTTGTTAGTGGGTTCGATGGGCCAAAGTCATGACAACGGACAGCCGATGGTGGATCTTACCGTTGAGGCTGACTCTTGTCGTCCTTTGGAAAGGTGGTAGACTACTGACTGGACATGGACACAGCGACAGGCTTTATCCACGGTTGAAGATCTACAGCTGGTGATTGATGGGTAGGTACGTACTTGATCGGTATGCGGAGGATTCAAGAACGTATTAATATTGTATCACCTGGGATTACATATTGGCAAGACAACAATCAATTTTATCCATTTTCGCATGATTAGAAATCTTCCATTATTGGCTGAACAAGGTGTATTATGGTTCATTCAAAAGTGGAATCAATGGGGTTGTCCGAGATTGAGGGCCGATAAGTCACTGTACAGAAGGTACTGACTGCACTCCTGCACGAAAAATAATGAACGAAACATGGGCCATGGAACTCTTCCCCCTTACTAGGAACTGATAAGGAAAAGAAAAGAAAAAACGCAATTATTAATTTTCTCAATTTGACGAAAAAGGCTCAGATCATTCTAAATTGTGCATGGAGCCGTCTCTCACTAAAATAAAATAAAATACGAAACTAGAGCCGCCGTTGAAAGTCGGCTGCGAAGCCAGTGGATCGATCGCTAGGCCATCGTCATGCCGTACTGTAGTCTGGTCTGTATCCGCCGGCCACAAAAAGGGAGCTAGAGCGTAGGTTTTTCTCCGTGACAGCGTCAAGTCAGGACACCCATGGCAGGTTCTTTTTCCCCCTTCTTTTTTTTTTTTTTTTTTTTTTTTTTTTTACCGCTTGTCAGATCTTGGAAGACCATTTCCTTATTGATGCGACTGCAGCATATCATGCAGATATATAGAGCAAAGAAGCAAGTGATCGATTGGCTCACACATCACATATTACCTGTTGATAGGACCCGGGAAACTCAGACTCCGAGAAAGGGGTCCTTTGAGCCATGACCCATGGATGGGATGTTTCTTAGATCACGTAGCTCTCACTAATAAGTGTACTAAGTAGCCTCCACCTGAAGTACCACTATGTAGTAGTATTGATTGATTGTTCATACAACGTGCTCATGACGTTTATTGACTGCTCGAGTGCATTTACCTGATCAAGTCTAGAATCCAGATACTAAAATGTTTCTATCGCACGCCAAATACTTATCCGGCTCATAGCAATTTAAGAGCTGAGCAAGAGGCGCCTGTCCCGCACGTGTCTTTCTCCCGAGCAATGGACATGTCTCATTGTCCGGGGAGAAATGTTTCTCTGTCCGTCCAGAGTAGATACTCGGTCTCTAACCGGTAATCCGGAACTCTGACCGTCAATATGGTGTCGGTTTCACGACTGTAAACTTGTGACGGTGCTTATTTGTGCCATGCGCGCCTTTGTATAACTACACGTGCTAGGGTTATTGGTCGTCTGTTCCGTAGAGGACCTTGGCGGTGACAGGATGATTCTCCATGTTATCTGTCTACCATGCACTGCATCACTAGTCATCAGGTTTCCCCAGCTTTATATGTTTGCTTACTATGAATGGGGCTGCGGTTACGGCTGCGCCTGGCGAAGTATATCTGACTGCCGGTCTGCAGTATGTATGTACAGCTAGCTCATGTAAGCTGGTACGTAGCACAACTTCGTAGCCAGCTTCACTTCGGTTTCCCTTGCATGCATCATGCTGTTCAACTTCGGAATACGGCTGAGGCCTCTTCTTGTAGCCCCAGTCCCTCAGCTGTATCGCCGTGCGTATGTATATGCATGTGTAACTGCAATCAATCGTAGGGCTACGTCTTGGTTGGGTAATTGATCCGACGAAATGAATAACAATTAGGACCTTGGCTGCGGCCCTGCAAATAGTACAGATACCGTTCTGGATCCCTGGTCGGCTGAATCCGAGGTAGACAGAGTTCCAACTTGATGGGCCTGCATGCACTGACCAGGCCGTCTGTTGGTCCAACGCAACCCCTAATGTGGCTCTTTTTGCCTTTTTGCCCACCGTATCTTCTTTTTGTCTGATACCAAGCCCGCAAGCTTGCGGTGATGTGGGCATCTCATCAACTTGACGACCGCCCAACAAGGCTTGTCTCGCTTGGCCTTTGGAGAATCGTCCAACATGGGAGCTGCATGCTGTCTTTCCATCCTTACATACGACCCAAGCCGCTTGGCCGATTAGGGGTACACAACGTCAAACTTGACGGTCGACTCCTGACTCTGCAAGCTTCCCATGTTGGAAACTAAGACAGCGGGGCTGGCATCATCTTGGCCTATGCGAGGGAGCATCTCTGGTGACAGTACATTCTTCGATTTCACGGTTGAAAATTGCACTTTGGCAGTAACATGTCCAATGTAATGGCATGTACCCCTATCTTCATGCACCAGTGTCTGTGGGATTACAAGAACAGAGGTGTTTGGTAATAGTAGGGGGGTATCAATCTTGGCACGATGAAAATTCCTTCAGCAAGGCGAGCATTGAAGAGCCCAATTGCTGTACACACTAATGCCGTTTGCAGTTTTGACTGCGCTTCACTGTTTCACCGAGTATTCACTTACCGTGGATAACCTTGCCTCGATCACTCGTATTTGAGATCTTGTGCATCAGGACGACAGGTTGAACCACGTACGAGTTGGTCTATCGCAACCGCGGTTCCTCGTGTTTCAAACTCCTCGTCGAACCTGATGTTGTGATCTTGAGATGACTGAGGCTTGATCGCCAAGGATCATGTGCTGCACTTCAATTGTGGCCGACAACTCGGCGTTGTTCGAGGACATTGCGACATTGCATGGTAAGTTGTGGAAGAAGTAAAATTTTCCACGAAATTTCGAGGTTGATAAGATGGTTGTTTGCTTATGTAAGCATTGTGGGGCTGTCACGAGAATTGGAGCTGGCAGTATCTCAACACCAAAGCAATTCGTGAAACTTCCGCGGGTTTCTGCTAGATAGTTAGACCGTCAATAAGACGTTGCAGAACTACCTTAGTATGGTGCCACTATGAGTCTTTTCATTATCAAGCTTAGAAAAACAAATTTGGGCTGGCCAATGAACTGACTGCTTGAATCAATCTACACAGACACTGGATACCTGAGGGTCAATTAGTGCAGCAAAGCATAGGTAGCACGAGTAAAGAAGGGACAGAGGGTAGACATCCGTCGAAATATAGTGATGAGCTACCATGATTGAGTCATGTGCTTGGTATACATACTGCTTCGAGGTGGATCTGATTCAATCAGACATTTGTTCCTAGAGTAGGTACTGGTAGGTATAAAGATGAGCAAGGACAATACAATGACGTCAGTAGAGACTTCATGCTTAATTTCTAGCTTAATACTGAAGAGACCTGGAAATTTTAGGCTGAAGATAATTATACATCATTATACTTCTACCTAGGTACTATTCTAGGTGCTACGTAGTAGATGGTACGAATGAATGATTCGAATATCGACCAGACCCTACCGGGTAGGTCAGCTTTCGAGGCACATTGGAAAGGGGAGTTAGATTATCCATGACCCTCATGTAATGGATCGGTTTGAAGATCTTGGCGGAGTTCGAAATTAGATAGCGTCCATGCGTGGATCGTTCCTGTTTCATGTTGCTCTCGCAATAAACACCGCTTAATGAGCGGCTTGGACTTCCTCTGCCGTTGACTGGTGTTTACACAGTTTGACCATAAAAGAGATATAGAACTCCCACAGTTGCCAACTCCAAATTTCTATAAGAAATGAAAATGTACACTCATTACCCCATCAACCGTTGAGTATTCATATCCTGGCGAAACTTGTGAACACCACCAAGGTAAAGTCAATCGTGGAGCTTGATAACAAGTTGGTGTCTTGGTTGCCCTGGATTCTTCAAGGGATCGCTTCCACCGTAGCCGATTAACCAATGGGAGACTCGACATCCTGCTTGGCGCCATCTCATCCCATCCAATTCCCTGATCTCAATTGCTGTATAATTTTAGTCTGCCTTGAACCCTCGAGTCTTGTTGCTTGAAATGGAGCCATGTTTGTGTCGCTAACCAGCTAATGAAGGAGTCAGCAGTGACATCGGATCTAACAGCGATTAGTATACATTGTACTTGGAATGAGGGAAAGTACGCTCCTTCTGGTGTTTCCCAAGTCCCTTATCGCAGCTGCCCCCATGATCCCTGCACCAACAGGCGGGATGGGATGTGTCTGGTTGGTTGCACCTGCGTCATCGCCCAGTTGTGCTATGTTTTTGTGTCTCGGTGTCTTACCGTTAGACTAGACTCCTCTCGTTGGTCTTACCCTCGAGCTTTTCTCCCGGGCATTGTCATTTTCTTTCTTCAAGTATTCATTGCAACTGCTTGTTTTTGGGCTTTTATAGCAGATGTTCGTTGTGTATTGAAGATTGCACATTCAGTCGGACTGTTGTCCTCGTCGCGTTCAGTGACAACCCGCGTCGTCGATTTTCCTACCCGATATTAATCGCATAAAGCTTGCGACGATCTATCCTGTACCACACTCACCACAACTGGGAGGCCTCCATCTTAAGCTACCCGAGAACCAATACTCAGCTCTTGATCGCGACCAGATTCACAAAATGTCGGACGTAGGAGAAAGACCTCTGACCACCGAGTCGCAACGGAATCCGCATGCATCGGCTAGCCGCTGGCGACACCAGGAATCCTCGGCTTATGCTGCGCATGCTTCGCAACTCTCTGGTCAAGGTCCACCACGAGATCCTCACCAAGAAAACACCGACACGGGCACCCTCGTCAACTTCCTCAACCAATCGCGCATCGAACCAGAAGGCGGAAACCGTGAGACAGGAAAATACAGACCCATCACTGCTGCTGCTGGTGATGCCAATGGGGCCATTGTGACCGACAATGTAGGCCAAAGCCATGCTGGTCAAGGCCCCCAAGGGGAGAACGCCCCTGACGGAAAGACAATCGTTTGCGGTCCCCTTCTGAACTATCGCTATATGAACCAGGGACGCTGGCATGGTAGTGTACTTGTTGTTGTGGAAGGTGGCGGCAAGATCCCTCTACACAACCCTTACTTGACGCTCAATCTAGCTGTCACTATCCCGGATAATGGCAACGCGACTAACGGAGCCCGTGAGGAGGCACGTGTAGACGGACATTGCCTCTACTCCGACCCACGCAATACCTTCTGGGCTTTCGATATCAGTGTTCCGATTCAAGACACCGAGTGTGGCTACGACTATTCTCTGCCCGAGATGCGCTTCTCAAGCGAGCACAAGCCTCGAGTGAATCGATTCTTCGTTCCTGCCGTAACCGAGTCTTTTCGCATGATGTTCCACTCGTGCAACGGCTTCAGTGTCGGAACCGACGAGGAGGCTTGGAGTGGCCCAGCTCTGTGGAATGATGTTACACGAAAGCACCGCGAGGTTCCCTATCATGTCATGATTGGCGGTGGTGATCAGATATACAACGATGGTATCCGGGTTGATGGTCCTCTACGCCAATGGACCAGCATTAGTAACCCCAAGAAGCGAAGACATCACCCCTTCCCCGAGACACTGCGGGCTGAATGTGACGACTACTACCTGAAGAACTACATCCGTTGGTACAACACTGAACCGTTTTCTGGTGTCAACGGCCAGATTCCCCAGATAAATATCTGGGATGACCATGATGTAAGTCTGGGATGCGATTGTGACAGTAGTGGCACGTTCGTTGCTGACGATTTTTAGATTATTGACGGATTCGGCTCATATGTCGACGATTTCATGCAATGCGATGTGTTTCGTGGTATTGGCGGTACTGCCCACAAATACTACATGCTCTTTCAGCATCATTTGCCGCCGCCCCCATCAACATACACTTCTGGTATGATGGCTTCATTGACTTTTGCGGTTACCCGTACTGACAGGTATCAGATCATGCCGCTCTCGAAGCAACCACACAGGGACCTGATCCCAATCAGCTTATCGATACTTACGTAGCGCCAATGATCAAATCCCCTGAGTATATTGTCGGTGATCATCCTGGTCCATATGTTGCTGAACGCTCTTTCAACATCTATACCCGTCTCGGAGCCCGCGTCGCTCTTATTGGTATCGACGCACGAGTAGAGGTCAGTTAATTGCGTTTAATGGCAAGCAGGAACTAATCAGAAGCACAGCGCACGCGCCATCAAGTCAATTATCCTGAGACGTATAAGAAGATTTTCTCAAGACTGCGTTCGGAGCTCGAAGCGGCGACAGCGTCAGGGCAGCCGATCAAGCACGTAATTCTGCTCCTCGGCATCCCCATCGCGTATCCGGTATGTGTTTTTCAGGCAAGATGGATAAGCATAGAATGTCTGACTGACGTGTTGTAGCGCTTGACATGGCTCGAAAACATCTTCCGCAGCCCAGTTATGGGTCCCATCAAGATTCTCAACAAACGATTCGGACTCGGAGGAAGTCTCTTTAACCAATTCGACGGCAGTATTGATCTGCTGGATGATCTGGATGACCATTATACTGCGAGAACGCACAAGAAGGAGAGACGCCAGCTGATGGAGGAGCTTCAAAAGGTTGCTGCCGAGTATAATGCCCGTGTGACAATTCTTGGAGGCGACGTGCATCTGGCTGCACTGGGACGTTTCTACTCCAACCCTGACCTCAAGATTCCTGCCGAGGAGGACCACCGCTACATGGTGAACGTCATTTCCTCAGCCATTGTCAACAAGCCACCACCCCAGGCTGTTGCAAACCTTCTGGCCAGGAGGAACAAGATCCATCACTTGAACGCCAAGACGGATGAGACTCTGCTGAATCTGTTTAACAAGGACCCTGGCGACTCCATCAAGACAGCCAACCACAACACCTGCACAATGCCCAGCCGCAACTTTGCGACCATCACCGAGAACTCACCCAACAACCCCGAGGCCCATAACGGCAGTGTAAACGAGAACGGAACAGAGACCGCGGAGCAGGACTTCTTGGGCAACGACGGCCACAAGGTCCTTCACAAGGGCGAAGTTCAGGCAGGAACAACACACAAGGCGGCGTCACGACAGACCCATGGCAGATCCAATGATGGAACACTCGATGTGTGTATCAACGTGGAAATTGACCAGCACGACAAGGAGGGCCGAACAGAGATGTACGGATTAACAGTGCCGTTACTCAACTACCGACAGAGAGATGAACCAATCACACCTAGGACGTCGGTTACGTCAGGAAGCCAGCATTAGGAAGACTTGAAGGCTTCTGCGCAGGATGAGTATGCCGTTGGTAAACTTGGTACACGGACCGGTGTAACCGGCTGGAAAGCAGTAACGGGGTGGACCCGGCGTGTGTGGGGCCGGGCCGGCGACGGCTTGCGAAGGGCGAAACGAAAAGGACAAAAGTTACTTGATGGAGCGAGAGAAGTGAGTCTAGGCAGGGACAAGAGATACCCAGCCAACCAGCGAGAGTGAATGTTCCCATGGGGTAGCTTCTGTTTGTTTATACCCGTTGAAGGCAATTGCCTGACATCAAGTACACGAAATAGCGTTTAAGGATGCGAAGAGTTGAAGCCTGCAGGACACGACCAGCCTGTTTGGCGGGTCAAGAAGACTAGTATTGTAGTGTTCATTGTTTATAGTTTACATCTAATCCATTGCATTCTCACATTTGGATGTCTCGTGCTGTCATGAAAAAAACCATGTCTTGTATGTAACAGATAAGGAAATTTTCTTCCCCAGGCTCACCAAGTCAAATCAGGTAAAGTCTTTGACGCGAGACGGTTCTAACGCAGTCGCTATCTGTACCAAGTCGAGATAGCACATGACCATTCAGGTACCCCACGTTCGGAAAAGCGCGGCCATAAGTTTATCAAACACCCCAGTGAACTAAACTAGAGCTCACATCCTTGGCTTCCATGGAGATGCCCTTACAGTAGGATACCCGCTGGGAATAGTGACTGATTGTGCAAGTATCTGGTGAATCATGATGTAGGTGAGTGTGAATAAATCTCTTAACGCACAAGAGGTTCATCTTCAATTCCCTTTATAGGAACCCAATAGATATGATTAGACTTGACAACAATATCTGTCTGTTGGTAGTAGGTAGACATTCCAGAATAAAAATAAAAAAAGGCCCGTGTTCTGGTGGTACGCTGCGGCGGGTGCGGCTCTTCGCGGGCAACAAAAGATAACGCGCCATGCCCCATCTGCCGAGATCGGCCCCAGCATGGAAGGGGCCATTGACCAATCAATCTCGATCCCCGGGCTGACCGTAGCTGGGGAAGGCAGGCGACGTCATGTGCTCATTCCCCACGCAGATTCTCTTTAGGCCGTGATAAGCCGCGAGCGCAAACGAAAAAGATTAGCTCTGACAGGACAAGCCCAAGACAGCCTCTGAGAGAGGGACACTGATAGGATGCAGTAGCTTGCTTTGCTTAGCTTAGCTCGCGTGGCGAGCGGCGGCAGCTCAGTTTTTTGATGCAGAAGAGGAGGATTTGCTACGCGAGATCTGGGTCTGCCTGGGTCTGGGTCTGAGTCGTGATACTGTATCTGAATTCGGAATTTCTGTTAGTCAGGACGGAATAGGAATTCTTCTTATACCTCTTTCCCCCCCATCGTCGGATTCTTTCTCTTCTTCCCTTCCCTTCCTTTCTCTTCATCTTCCATCTTCGAACGTCGTCGAACCTGTGATTTTTGCTTTTGTGATACCCCTCCCTCCAACCATCTTCGACGACTCCCCCGATAACGAAGAACACAACAAAACATCAAACAATGTCTTCCATGATGTTCCTCAACCGGGCCGGTGCCCGTGGTCTTCGTACCGCTGCCCGAACCCAGCAGATGCGAACTGCTGCGACTCTGGCTTCTTTCAAGACCCCGAAGGTCTTCAACGAGCCCAACCAGCACTACGCCAAGGGCAGCGAGCAGCGACAGGGTCTGACCGCTGCTATTGAGAAGCTCCAGAAGCAGCTGCCCATCGAGGTTCCCGTCGTCGTTGGAGGCAAGGAGGTAAGTTTGGCTGCAAACGCCGTTCTCGGCCATTAACACAAGAGCCATGTCTAATGCAAAACCTCACAGATCAAGGCTTCCGCTCTCTCCAAGCAGCAGAACCCTGCCGACCATGCCACCACCGTCGCTTCTTACCACACTGCCACCACTGCCGATGTCTCGGCCGCCATTGACGCTGCTCTGGCCGCCAAGCCCGCCTGGGAGGCTCTTCCCTTCGCCGACCGTGCTGCCGTCTTCCTCAAGGCTGCCGACCTGATCTCCACCAAGTACCGTTACGACATCATGGCCGCTACCATGCTCGGCCAGGGCAAGAACGCTTGGCAAGCTGAGATTGATGCTGCCGCTGAGCTGGCTGATTTCCTCCGCTTCAACGTTCACTACGCTGAGCAGCTCTACAGCATCCAGCCCGAGCACAACTCTCCTGGTGTCTGGAACCGTCTCGAGTACCGTGCTCTCGAGGGTTTCGTCTACGCTGTCAGCCCTTTCAACTTCACTGCCATTGCTGGTAACCTGCCTGGTGCCCCTGCTCTTCTCGGTAACGTCGTTGTCTGGAAGCCCAGTGACTTCGCCATTGCCTCCAACTGGCTCGTCTACCAGATCCTGATTGAGGCCGGTCTCCCCAAGGACGTTATCCAGTTCGTCCCTGGTAACCCCGTCGACATCACCAAGGTTGTCCTCGAGCACAAGGAGTTTGCTGCCCTCCACTACACTGGCAGCACCAGCGTTTTCCGTCAGCTCTACGGCACTATCGGCCAGGGTATCGCTGAGGGCCGATACCGAGGTTACCCCCGTGTCGTTGGTGAGACTGGTGGCAAGAACTTCCACCTGATCGACCCTACCGCTGAAATTGACAATGCTGTCAAGCAGACCGTCCGTGGTGCTTTCGAGTTCCAGGGCCAGAAGTGCAGTGCCACCTCCCGACTCTACGTCCCTAAGTCCATGTGGCCCGAGTTCAAGGAGAAGCTCATCGCTGAGGTTGAGGCCATCAAGATTGGCAACCCCACCGAGCACTTCAACTTCATGGGTCCCGTCATCCACGAGGCTTCCTTCAAGAAGCTCTCTGGCGCTATCGATGAGGCCAAGAGCGACAAGGACCTCGAGCTTGTCGTTGGTGGCAAGTACGACTCTTCCAAGGGCTACTATGTCCACCCAACCATCTACGCCACTACCAACCCCAACCACAAGTTCTTCTCTACCGAGTTCTTTGGTCCTATCCTTACCACCTACATCTACGATGACGCCGCCCCTAACGCCATGGCTGATGTCTGCAAGCTCATCGAGACCACCTCCGACTACGGTCTGACTGGTGCCGTCTTCGCTGCTGACCGTGAGGCTTCCCGCTTCGCTGAGGAGCACCTCCGCAACGCCGCTGGTAACTTCTACGTCAACTGCAAGAGCACTGGTGCCGTTGTCGGCCAGCAGCCCTTCGGTGGCTCTCGCGCCTCTGGAACCAACGACAAGGCTGGTAGCCAGAACCTCCTGACCCGCTTCGTCAATGTTCGAGCCATCAAGGAGGAGTTCACTCCTACCACCAAGGTCACCTACCCCAGCAACGAGGTCTAAGTGCCGAATACATGTACCCGAATTTGAAGGATAGAGTGGAGTTTGGATGACATGATACGACATGAATGACCTAGATGGAAATATTGCATCGGGGGTTATTACTCACGACATAAAAGGAAAGAAAGCACACCGAACAACAGAACAGACCGCATGTCGATCAAGTCAAGTTGTTGATAAACTGAAGAGCCAGTTCAGGTGGTCAAGCCTTGTTCGTGGGTCTGTGGCGTGTCAGGGGTAGGTTCTTGGCCAAGAGCCGCCCCGGGGTCTCTCCCCACGTTGGCTCACACAAGATGGTGATGGGTGGAATTCCCATGTGGAATTGGGGAAAATGACCGAGTGTGCTGCTGTATGATAGAAAAGCCATCGACGTCTTAAAGACGCGCACGTGCTCAATTAAGTCCAAGAACGAATAATAAAGCCGATTTTTTTCCCCCCCAGGTCCAGCTGCAATCCTTTTTTCTATTGTTTTGGCTAAATTTGACTGTTGTGAGGTTCTTGGTATCGTCCTTTTTGTTGTTCTGAGCATGAGTCTGTAAACTCGTAGAGTTCCAATGGGACACGTGCCCTCCTGCACTGGTTGTCTGTCTTTGCCTAATTGGAAACTGAGTGAAGCATCAGTCCTGGCTTCAATAGACTTGTGGAGTTGTGCTGTGGAATGGCGGAGGTGGAGTCAAGGATTGGAGACAGATTGGAGATCTCAAAGCTCCCCTCCATCCCCCCATCTTTTCTCACTCATAGACAGGGCTCATGTTATGGCCCCAACGTTTATTTGAGCCAAACCCAAGGTCAAGGACAATTGGTCTGTGCAGATGCTTATCTTGTCTCCCTGTCATTATCAGCTTTGCCTTCAATTGTGTCGCCAACGAGAGTATATGTATATGCTGGGAATTCCATTTCACTTATGTACTCCTAGTCTTGACTTACACCATCATCATGGTTCATCATGGTACCTCATCCTTCATCTCAGGCTAATGGCTACCAATGTAGCACGCTATAGCTCCTCGTGCCCTCCTGTACGAAGTTCGAGTAACTTTCCGTCTTTCTTCATACAGCATAGACGCCAATCTAACCCTCGTTTCTGTGCTTCTGAGACTGGACCCCTGCCCACCGAAAAGCCTACTCTGACCACGTTTGTCAATCCCCCACGCTGATTCGCTCACCACCAAATAGAGCACGCGACCATTTCCTCGATGATGCTTGGTCCATGAACTCACTTCCCTTCAACCCGGTCGTTCTAGGTTCAAGTTGGACAAAGCCTGCGATGTAGTTTGCACCTCTTCCAGCTGGATTGGAGGGAAACAGCGGGCTCAGACATGAAACTCTTTCGCCTTTGGGACTCGGGAGGCGTGGTAGCGTTGCGCGTTCGTCTCTGCATGTGTCGGCTCCGTTTCTCTATTGTTGAAGCACGTCTGGTAGGTTGTTCTCAGTAACCAATTTAATGTCCTTTGCCCCATGCCCATCCATATCTTGACTCTAAAGCGAGACTGGAACTTGCTTATCCTCGCCCACAGGTCCATATCCCTATTGCCCTCTTCTTGAAAAGTGTCATTGTTGTGTTTCTTTCCCCCAGTGACTTGAACAAAACAGCTTGATCATAAGCAGCAATAGTTCCAGTCGCTGTCCTTAGTTTGGTTCACTGCCACTATCATCCCTCCTCCTATTCTTATATGGCCTTTCTCTTTGATATTGACACCAATCATCGTGTTTGATTCAGCACTCTGGTAGGCACAATTGCTATCAGATCTAGAACTCCCAACATTGCCAAGATGCCCCGGCCAGGCCTTCCGCTTACTCCAGGCTCTTCATCCGACATTAAGGGCAAAGACGGAACTCAACAGCTCGCTTCTTTCCAGCTCTCGTTCGAGCTGCCGCCTCCAGCGATCCATGACGCTTCTCGCATATCACCCACAATGTCATCTCAGGTTTCACCAACAGATACAAAGTCGCGCCACGTCGGCACAACTTCACCGGGAACAACATACCCAATGCAACCAGCCGAGACCGTGAAGGCTCGACGTCGTTCATCAGCTGCCAGGGATGCGAAAGATAACTCGTTTGCCCTACCACCTCCGCCAACTCGATCCCGGAAGATAATCCAGATGAAACCCCGACAGGAGGGAAGTGGTGATAACACCCACAAAGAAAAAGCGAAGACGACTGGCAAGAACAGCACGGCCACGAAAACCAATGCCACAGCAGCCAACTCAAAGGCCGCAGCAGCACCTCTAGGGGATGCGGCCACAGATGACAAGACGAAAAAGAAGCAACCTAGTGCTACAAGTGCAGCGGGACGAAAGATCGCCAGGAAAACCGCACACAGTTTAATCGAGCGTCGAAGGCGGAGCAAAATGAATGAGGAGTTTGCCGTACTCAAGGGCATGATTCCAGCTTGTACAGGGGATATGCATAAGCTATCCATTCTTCAGGTATGCCGTTGTCCAATCTGTATGCCGAAGATAGAAAATTATTGACTGACTCGTCTGTTTATCCAGGCTTCGATCGAATATATCCGTTACTTGGAGGACTGTGTCTCCAAGTTGAAAGCACAGCAAGAGGAAGACAACGGCCAGACAGAGTCCGGCCGTCAAACGCCTACAGGTCGAGAGCGTTTGCCGTCCATTCGTGAATTTCACCCAACTTTCCAGGGAGACCCGGCCAGTGATGATGATGTCGAGATGGAGGATTCTGATGTCACATCGCCTGCCTTGAATGCCATGCCGGATCAAAATGCCCGCTATCCATCCGCGTCCCCTGCCCTTCCGCCTCAAGACTCTCGCCATAGAGCACAGTCGAACTCTTCCGTATCAACAGATCGTCGATATAGCTATAGCGTTTCTGCCGGAACATCGCCCGCCTTTGGTCCGCAGATATACGGAGCACCGCACTACGCCCGGAGCGATGCCTCGGCACCAGGCTCGGCCTTGACGAGCCCAGCCCTCAACCCTCAAAGCGAGCTGGATCAAGAAGCTATGGCTGCATTGTTGATGCTCAACAATGATCGTCGTGATTCCAAGGGCCGGGGGCTGTCGGTGCGTGATCTGCTCAGTACATGAGCTTCATGGACAGTGAACAGGACTATAATCGATCCTGCCTTGGAACGAAAGGAAAAATGTGAGAGAATGGTATATATTGAACTATGATTTTAGACACTGGGTGTTGGAAGGAGGATAGGTATTTAAAAGGATGGGTACTACTCTTGGTCAATGAATGGAGTCTTAATGAAAAAGGTGGGGTTTTGTCTGCCGTTGCCAATTGCTTTCATTTTGTTACGATTGCCGCTTGTTTCTTAACTCATGCACTGCTACAACGCAGGAAGCTTCTTTGAAATAATGCCAGGAATATTAAGATCATTCAATTAGTTCTATAATATGATGTTGTTTTGATAGATAATCTGCTCCTGACTAAAGCTTGAGTCTCTGACTGCGAGCCATATCGTCATGAGCATCTTTGACAAGGAAACTACTCATCGTTAGCAATGTGACCAAAAAGAATCAATACACGATATAACTCACTTGTACCACAGGATGGTAGGCCCAATGGTCATAAGATGCCATAGACTGTGGGCGTCAATGCAACCCAACCAAGGAGGGAAGTCAAAAAGCTCCATGCTCATGGCAAAGATGACCCAAGCGACCACAAAACCAGGCCAGGCTGCCCATATACGCCTTGATTCTCTATATCTGTTGAAACTGAACCACGTCCAGAGCACATTTTGTACAATGCCGGCTACCACGTTCGCAGCCATGTTGTAAGTATAATCCCATCGGATGAACTTCAAGTATGAGACATGGCCAAGAAAGAGGGAGGCACAAAGGAACGACCAGACTCGAAGTGTGGTTCGCCTTCGGGGTGTGCGCTTATCGAGCCTGAAAACCCTCACCACTGTATAGTACAGTCCATATAGTACACTGGCGCCAGCAGCAAAATAGTCGAGCTCCTCGGTGACACGGAAGTCACGGGTATGGAATATGGAGCTGAACGTCCAGGAAGCAATGCCAATGTAAGCCAACCAATCATAAAATATCCGCATAGAGTATGATTTCGGTATCCTGGCTTGGTCCATTAATTTCAATCCATGGCAGTGCGCCCAGAGATTGCCCAGCGAAAAGAGGACACTAAAGGGTTCCTGCATGCCGAGAAAACGGTAGAATGGCCATTTCCCGTAGAATTGTTCGACCGAGAGACCCGTGGCCATTCGTTGACCCGTCACTATATGCTGGCAGGCATAGTCGCATTCGCTGGCGCAATTCCACAATAGGAGACGATGTAGAACGGCTGTTGGTGGAAAGACACATTAGCTGATATGTTCTGA
The DNA here is from genome assembly GCA_018886245.1 of Fusarium brachygibbosum. Classification (NCBI taxonomy): domain Eukaryota; kingdom Fungi; phylum Ascomycota; class Sordariomycetes; order Hypocreales; family Nectriaceae; genus Fusarium; species Fusarium brachygibbosum. The sequence continues at coordinate 2,433,143 of MU249524.1, forward strand.
TGGCAGAATCGAGGACACGTACGGATTGGAGTTTGTGGTTTGTCTGGGGCGCAGTTTTCGGCGTTGCAGATCTGTCATGATAAATTAGTCTTTGATCGCTTCGCGCTGTGGTAACCCCCTCTCACCTTGAGACAGTCCTTGAATTCTGGCAACCTGTCGCCAGTTGAAGCATCAACTGCAATCGCAAAAGCGAGAACGAGGACGGTCAAGGATACAATCCGCGCCCATGGCCGCCCCCTTTGAGTTGCCATTGCGAGCGCATCGACCTATTTGCGACGAAAAGAAAGAAGTTGGAAAGATTGAAAGCGAAACTGCATGAGAGAGGGGGGAGAGACTGTACGCATGTACGGATACCTTGGGCCAGTTGAAGATGTGGCTCACTGGTAACCTACCTACCCGACGTAACGCTGGCGTTTCAAATCTGTGATTGGTCAAATACCGGCAGTTAACCTTTTGTGGGGAAGACTATCATTGTTTGCTGTCTGGGGATCCATCACCAGAAGCTTACCAGCTTACAGCCCCTGCAAGCACACACATAGGTTAGTAGTATAATCGTCTTGCACATAAAAGTGTCTAAAGGCTGCCTAGACAGTTTCTTATGTATAGGAAGCGCAAGAGGGAGAACCCATATAAGTCATGATCAAGGAGTAGATTGCCTACATGGCATGGCAGTCCTGTTTACCTATGACTGACATTCACTACTAGAGGTACTTAATTATACGACTCGGATTACTCTAGCAGCAGAATATAAAGATGTCCGACTAGCCAAAGGAATCATGTTCAAATTACAGTATATCTATCTTGCTGGAAATAGTCTTTATCTGCTTTGACTCTTCTTTTTCTCTCGCATTGTTACCTGCGCGAAGTTGGACATGGTAGTTTACGTGCATATGCAGATGGAGACATGAATTCAATTCGGGTGGTTAGGCTATGGATCCGCCAGTTGTCCTGCATGGTAACCGAAAGGCCGTTTATAAAGTCAACCCAATTACCTCCCCATCCGTCGCAGGACTTAATTACAACCTCATATCAATATTCAATTCGATCAAAGAATAACAGAATGGCACACTACCACTAATCAACTAAACCATTCGCTTGCCAAGCAGGTTATGATGCATGACACTGCAACCCTACACTTGGCCGCTAAGATCAAGGCGAGGGTCGTTGCTAGGCAACCGGCAACTCATTGATTGGACCGTATTTTCTCGTGGGACAACACGCCTCGCTTCCCATATCTCTCTTCCCTGGCCCAGACGCGATAGTCTCGAGTTTTGGAAACTTGTCTTGCAAGCCGAGCAATGGCAGTAATAATCGAACTGTAGCAAATACTTTAACTCTTCGCCAGACCGACCATCACCAATCCTTCACCGATTCGATTTATCACACACCCCGGACGCGCTCTACAATACCTCTGCAAAACAGCATTAATATGGCGACAGCCTCGCCCACACCCGTAGGCAATGGCCTTGTGCGAAGAACATCGCAAAGGCAAGCCCTTAGGAGATTACCTTCGCGTCCAGTCGTGAATCACAACGAGAGCTTTTCTGCTCCTACGAACCAACCCCTTCCTAATGGCTATCACCCCAAACCGCAGCAATTCCACGATGATAGCTCCGAGGATGAGATCCCGGTACCTATGAAGCTCAGTGCTCTCACCAAGGCGCTTCTCAATGATGGTGCTCCCGCATCCACAGAGCGTCCGGTTTCACCTCCCCGAACGCGACGGCGCACGAGCGCTCTGAACGCGTCGACATCTTCAGCCAGTGAGACCCGCCGACATCGAAGGTCCGGAAGCGTACAGCCCCACGACACAAGGTCCTCAAGACCAACCAGCCCGGCACAAGTACAAAGTCGAGAGATCAGCCCAGTGAGAAAACGAGTTGTTAGATTAAGCAACACTCCTCAAAGTCTGAATCAAATGAAGCCTACCAAGCGACGCTCAACTTCTACATCGCGCTCAACTCAACGATCCCGACCCCAAAGCCGCCCTGAGAGCCGCGATATGTCTTCTGACGAGCGATACGACTCCAAGCAGGACTCAAAAGATTCCAACCATGATTCTCAATTGGACGTGAATACCCCAGCACAGGGCGGACGCGTTGTGCGAATTAATGCTGGTTCTCCCAGCAACAGGAGTCGGCTTAGCTCCAGTGGCCCTTCTTCAGGGAGATCTATGGAGCGATCTATGGTGGAAAAATCTGTAATTGAGGACAATGACCAGCCCGAGGAGCCTAGGACGGTTGCGAGAAACCCTCCTCCCTTCCACCACGGCAGCGTCTCCAGATATCCCTCGACTAGCACAAGGACAAGGCCCGAGGATAACGGGAACCTACAAAATTCAATGCGTGTCAGGCGCGTCAGCAAGGTTGCGGGCAGCTTCTTGAGCGGCCCAGCGCGACGCGGTCGTCGAAGACAGAGCGAGGAAGAGGGTGAAGGAAACGCAGACGGAGATATGATCTTGCCCAGCCAGGAAGCTGAAAGCCAACCCGCCGAAGACCAACATGCCGCCTCATATTATGGGGATGGCATCCGGGATTTTAATTCGGGAAGCCCGGTTAGCGGACAAGCCGCCGCCAGAGCAATTCACCGTCGCAATGCTTCCAATATCGATCTACGACTCGGTTCCGCTAGACAATATTCCAGAGAAACATCACCACGGGAATCTACACCAGAAGTACAAGTTCCCGAGTCAGAAGTTAAATCTGAACAGGGGGAGGAAATTCATTACAGGCTCCCTGCTCCTCGACCAGAACTGCCTTCCGGCCGCGATCAGGAGAATGATGTTCAACCGAGTCTCAAGAGAAACAAGCCTTCTATGGATGCGCTCCTGGACAAGATACCAAAACGACCCATGAGCGCCGACCCGGCTCCCGTGAGAGCAGCTTCACCTGACAGGAAACCGCTTGCCTCGATGGCCCGAAACACTCCTCTACGTCATGCTCCTCCCCCACCCCCAAAGATGTCTGTCCTTGAGGCTGCCACCGCCACTGCCGGTGCTGCTACAACCACACAAGCAAAGCAGCGAAGGAATATTCTGCGAGTAAATGGCGTTGCCTACACCCGCCTTGATTGCCTTGGCCGAGGTGGCAGTGGAAAGGTTTACCGTGTTGCTGCCGAAAACGGCAAGATGTTTGCTCTCAAGCGTGTTTCTTTGGAGAATGCAGATGACTCGACCATCAAGGGTTATCTTGGCGAGATCGATCTGTTAAAGAAACTAGGTGAAGTGGAGAGAGTTATCAAATTGTTCGATTGCGAGATGAACACCGAGAAGCAGGTTCTGACTTTGGTATGTTGGAATCAAGAAATTCTGTGGGCTATTTACTGACTATTTAACAGCTTATGGAGATTGGAGAGCTGGATTTCAACACCTTTTTGAGGAAGCGATACAATCCTGAGGCCGCGAAATTCGATCCAGTTTTCGTGCGATTCTACTGGAAGGAAATGCTCGAGTGTTTGCAGGCTGTTCATCAGTGCGATATCGTCCACTCTGATCTTAAGCCAGCCAACTTTGTTCTTGTCAAAGGTCAACTCAAGCTTATTGACTTCGGCATTGCTAACGCCATTCAAACGGATGAGACTGTCAACGTCCATCGTGAGACCCAAGTCGGAACGCCCAACTACATGTCTCCAGAATCGCTCATGGATTCCAACAACCCCAGGGGTGGCCGTGTCCCTGGCCGACCTAAACTCATGAAGCTAGGTAAACCTAGCGACATTTGGTCTCTGGGCTGCATTCTGTACCAAATGGTCTATGGCCTGCCGCCGTTTGGTCACATTGCCAACCAGATGTCAAGATGTCAGGCTATTATCAATTGGGATCATGAGATTGAGTTCCCCTCGCGCGGTATGGGTGGCATGTCCGTTCCTCCTTCCCTCATCCGTACTATGAGACGTTGCCTCCACCGCGACCATCATATGCGCCCGACTTGCGAGGAGCTACTACACGAGTCCGACCCCTTCTTGTACCCTGCTGAGCTCACAGATAAGGCTCTTCCCATTGATGAGGAGCTGCTTGGTAGAATCATCCAGAGTGTGGTGACGAGATGTCGCGAGCGGATGCCCACCGAGGCAGAAAGCCTAAGTGTTTGGCCACAAGCCTACTGGGCCAGTGTTAAGAAAGCAATGGCCGGCAGGATGTAACAGAATAATTATGCATAATGTTGGAGTTGCGAAGGCGCAATTGCTTCCTGGATGAGTTTTATGACCAATTTGAACGGATTAGAAAGAAAACATTTTATAGCTGGGTGTTGAGGAGTATTATTCTTGTTGTCTTTCGCTGCATAGCTGAATACCTACTTTTTTATTTCAGGTCCAGGGGGGTTTTATCATAGGTAATATGGAATGGCTTTCAGTAGTCGATGGCGTTTATGGCTCGAACCGCGCGACTGAGCAGGTTCCTGAATAGAACATTTTTCAGCGTCTTCAAATTTGGAACTTTTCATGGTCTTTACAAAATTTGCTGTATTATTGTACAGCCAGCTTTGAGCTGGTAATGGTACATCGTTTCATGGCGTTTCCTGTTTTATACATGTACACCAACGTCTTCCAGTTGAAACTTTCATTCCTCATTCTCATCTTCATTCGATATCCTCTCCGTTGTTGATGTTTAGCTCCGAGATCCGTAGAATTGTGTATCTGTGCTTGCTCTTGGCTTGTCTCATTCTTCGCTGCCTCCTCTTCTTCTTGATCTTGATACGTAAAGGCTCAGATTCCGTTCCAATAACCGTAGCCCTGCATTCAAAAACCCGCTCATCGATGTGGGGAGCGCCCTTCATGGTGTAATCCCTGCTACCGAGGACGCTGGCACGGTTGAGTCGTAGAACATCGCCAGGTTGGACACCAGGCATGCGGAAAGGCAGGCGGACCTGATCACCCTCCCGGACAAGGTAAGGGAATCCGTGGACGTGAACGGTGATATAATGATCCGGTTGAGCGGCCAGGAATGGTAGAAGGGTCTTGACAGAGTCGTCCATGGGCTTTGGAGGCGGAGTAGGATGGCTGACTTTGAAAGCGAGAGGTCGGGGCTCACTGGCTGTAGGATTGGTGGCATTCTTGGGGTGACGCTCTGGGAACGATTGCTCGATGACAGGCGCTGTGGTGTTGAACGCGCGAGTTCGAATCGGCAGTAGAGATGAGGGGGCCGAGAATCGGGTGCTGGGAGCTCGAAGCTCCAGCATGGAGCGGAAAAGTGCCCTGCTCATTTTGGACCGCAGTGCCGTTCGGGCTTGGGCACTATCGCTGGTCAATTGGACGGGGAATTGAGCTGTCGTCCTCGAAGTAGTTGAATTGCATCTCAAAAAAGTTCAAGGTGCCTGTTCATGGGTCGACCCGGAAAAGCGTAGCACCGAGCACCGATCACTCTAGCTTTGGTACCAGCCGCCTCCGATAAACCGCCACTTTTTTTTTATCGCTGGGGAAATTTCAGCATCACTTCAACCAGATATAATCAAGTCCCTGCCTGGGCGATACCGACAACATGGTATGTATCAAAACTTGTGCAATGTTGGAATTGATCGCTAATTCCCCCAAAGCCTCAGAACGAGTATATGGAAAGATGGCGTAAGCTGCACGGCCGTCGTCTTGATCATGAAGAACGGGTGCGCAAGCGTACCGCCCGTGAGGGCCACAAAGCCTCGCAGGATGCTCAGAACCTGCGTGGTCTCCGGGCCAAGCTTTACCAGCAGAAGCGACACAAGGAGAAGATTCAGATGAAGAAGCAGATCAAGGCCCACGAGGAGCGCAACGTCAAGACCGCCGACGAGAAGGAGCCCACGACACCCATGCCCTCTTACCTTCTGGACCGTACAAACCCTTCAACTGCCAAGGCTCTCAGCAGCGCCATCAAGAACAAGCGAGCCGAGAAGGCTGCCAAGTTTGCCGTGCCCCTGCCCAAGGTTCGAGGTATCAGCGAGGAGGAGATGTTCAAGGTCGTCAAGACCGGAAAGAAGATCCAGAAGAAGGCCTGGAAGCGCATGGTCACCAAGCCTACCTTTGTCGGACCCGACTTCACTCGACGCAACCCCAAGCACGAGCGCTTCATCCGACCCATGGGTCTCCGTTACAAGAAGGCCAACGTCACACATCCCGAGCTCGGCGTTACTGTTCAGCTGCCCATCATCAGTGTCAAGAAGAACCCCCAGAACCCTCTTTACACCCAGCTGGGTGTTCTGACCAAGGGTACTGTCATCGAGGTCAACGTCAGCGAACTTGGTCTGGTCACTGCCGGTGGAAAGGTTGTTTGGGGTCGCTACGCTCAGGTCACCAACAACCCGGAGAACGAGGGCTGCATCAACAGCGTCCTTCTGGTATAATACGCTCAACAGCGTCCACGCGTAAAGTTGAGAGGGGTTCGTTTATTCAAGTTCGAATGCATGTATTGGCGCCAGGGCGTTTTTGGGTTACCGCGCGAAAAGAAAACAGGCCGTGATGGTAGATGGTTGGTAAACGGGTTGATTGTCGACTGAAGATTCCCAGTTGTGATGAAGAAGACTCACTCGAGTTATGGGCCTCGCTCTGCTGTTGGCAGAACTTGATATATGGCCATAGATAGATAAATAAAAGATCTGGACGGTGCGCTAAATGGCATTGATCTCTGGTTATGCTACAAGTACTCTTTCTGATCCAATCTGCATGAAGCTTTCTGTTCTGTTAGTAGCGCCTACTGCAGTAGGTACTTTATGAGGAAGATGTTATAATCTATGGTAAACTGGCTGCGCTAAACACCTGGCTAGAACGAAGTGATCATTTCCTCTCCTCCTAGTACAAGTTCTAGTTAATGCATCGATAATACATCAAGACCAATACCGCCGCCTTTTCCCTCTACTTGTTTACCTTGACCCGGTGTGTACGGAAATTTTCTGCCTTATCTGATCAGAAAGTCTTTCTCGTACAGGGAGGTAGGTAGTTTTTCAAAGCTACTAACCCCAAAACGAGCTGGTGCTGAAAACAGGGTCCCTGCTGTAAATTCGGGCGGTGACGCCGATAAATTATTTTCTGCCCGAGCTAGCAAAATCGCATCCGTCTGTGGTTCCCCATCTCGCCCGCCGAAACTGTATGCTCCGTTTTGCGACTCAATCTTTTTCCCTCTCCCTCTCTGTTTTTCTTCCTCCCTCAACCTTAAACTATACAACCTATCCTCTCCCATTCGAAAACCCCAGAATTCCCAACAATCCTTCAAAATGAGCGGAGACAAGATGGATGTCGAGGTCGCGGAGCAGAAGATGAACTCCATGGAACACAGCGAGCAGCACTACTTCAAGAGGTCAGTCTGGAAAACCCAAGCCAGTTAAGAGAAATTGATGTATACTAACAGCGCTTTGCGATGCAGCTACGATCACCATGGTACGAACAAAAAACAATCTCTTCTATAATGAAGCTATAAGAACTCTTTACTAATCGATTATTTGTTGCTCTGCAATAGGTATCCACGAGGAGATGTTGGTATGAGCTTCCCTTCCTTATAGCCCTTGCGCTACTGTATCGAGCTATCCGCTGACCATGTTGCTTTTGTGGCTTTAGAAAGATGAGGTCCGAACACGATCGTATATGAACGCTATCATGCAAAACAAGCACATTTTTAAGGACAAGGTCGTTCTCGATGTTGGCTGCGGTACCGCCATTCTCTCCATGTACGTGCGCAACAAGACCCTGCAAAAATTGCCCCTCGCCGTGCCCCGCGTTTGCAAAACGACAAGTCCATCGCAACACGCGCCCTGCTGCATAAAAAAGCAGATGGGAATTGATCGAACTCGAGTTAACAAGCATTATTACAGGTTCGCCGCTAAGGCCGGTGCTAAGCATGTTATTGGTGTCGATATGTCCACCATCATCTTCAAGGCCCGTGAGATCGTCAAGATCAACGGCCTTTCTGATAAGATCACTCTTCTTCAGGGCAAGATGGAGGAGGTTGAGCTCCCCTTCCCCAAGGTCGACATTATCATCTCCGAATGGATGGGCTACTTCCTCCTCTACGAGTCCATGCTTGACACCGTCCTCTACGCCCGTGACACTTACCTCCAGAAGGATGGTTTGATCTTCCCTGACAAGGCCACTATCTTCTTCGCTGGTATTGAGGATGGCGACTACAAGGAGGACAAGATTGAGTGTGAGTATTCTTTCTTGCCTAAGATTTGACTTTCAAAACACAGTAGCTAACGGTTTCTAGTCTGGAACGATGTTTACGGTTTCGACTACACCCCTCTCAAGGCCACTGCTCTCTCTGAGCCCCTTGTTGATACTGTCGAGGTCAAGGCTGCTGTCACCGACCCCGCTCCTGTCCTTACACTCGATCTCTACACCTGTACCGTTGCCGACCTGGCTTTCCAAGTTCCCTTCAAGCTCTCCGCCAAGCGCGACGATTTCATCCACGCCCTTGTGTCGTGGTTCGACATTGACTTCACCGCCTGCCACAAGCCTATCCGCTTCTCGACAGGTCCCCACACCAAGTACACCCACTGGAAGCAGACCGTTTTCTACTTTGAGGACGTCCTCACCGTCCAGAAGGACGAGGAGATCACGCTCAACCTTGATGTCCGACCCAACGCCAAGAACAGACGTGATCTTGACATCAAGATTGCCTACGAGCTCGAGACCCAGGATGCTAACCGCTCCTCCAAGGGTGCTCTCGAATACCGCATGTGCTAAGTGGCTTTTTCAGTAAGCACATGCCAATCTACTTGTTGTAATGACTACACGAAAAAATAAAATTGAGAGTATGAAATGACCCGAGGGAGGAGGGACTAAATTCTCTTGAGCTTGGGCAACATCTACAAGGCGGACGGCGTCTTCTTGCATCTTACACGGGGTAAATATTGCTGTTAGATAACACCAGAAGGAGAAGAAAACATGAGCGCGAGGGACGGTTTGGTTGATTGACGACCCGTTATGAGTGATACCACAAAGAAGAGCACTCCGGAGTTACCTAGTCAATAGATCTTTGCTTTGATATGTGTTCTATGTTCATTTGGCACGCCTGTCATAAGAGTGAGTTTGAGTGATCCGAGTAAAGAAACTTTTCATTCATCGTTAAATCGGGCTAAGCACATGGCTCGTTGTCCCGATGCTCCTCTGAGCTTGAGCTTGATTGGAAACCTCTTCTCGTTTCCTTTTCTCCATCCTTTTGAACACTTGCTTCCCCACAAGTCCTGTACCGGACGCGTCCCGCCCTTTAATTTATTTTTTAATCTGAAAAAACGAAGATTTCTTCATCCAAATCTTGTTCACTGAATTCTTGTCCACTCGAGTCTTGCCCACCCGAGTCTTGTTCACTCGAGTTTTGTTCACTCAAGTATCGTTCGCTGAAGTGTCGTCCACTCATGTCTCGTTCACCCAAGTCTGGTCGATATATGGGAAACTCCTAAGAACCGAACTGCTTTACAATTTGAGCAACCTTGTTAGCAAGTTCATCCGCCTCAGAGCGGGTGGCAGCCTCGGCATAGACACGGCATGCGTTCTCAGTACCACTAGCGCGGGCAAAAGAGCGAGCACTGGTGTACTTCTTAACACATTGGTCGATCTCGTCCTGAGCACCCACAGGGTGGCTAAGGCGACGCTCAGCGTCGGTGGTCTGGAAGAGGTCTTTGTTGCCAACCTCGACACGGACAAGTCGGTTGGGAAGGTCATTGTAGGTCATGGCCCAGTCCTTGAGAGTCCAGCCCTTGTGGGCAAGGATGACCTCTACCATGAGCATGTCAGAAATAGCATCACCGACGGTCTGGTTGATCAGATCGCTGACGGCAGCGAGAGTCTCGAGAGCATCCTTCTGAGCAGGAGACTGGGGCTCAGTCTCACGGAAAGCACGGATAGCCTCTTGAGAGAATACAACAGTACCGTGGCCGTTAGCCTCGAAGTAAACACCGACATCGAATTGGCAAGCGGCGTGGTGCAAGTGCTTCACACCAGTGGGGGTGAAAACAACGGGAAGGCCAAGGTGCTTCTCGATATAGTTGGTGCTGGCGCCGTTGGCATATGCGGTCTGAACAACGCCGATACGAAGGTCCTTTTCAAGGCCAGCAGAGCGAACAAGATCGCCAATGAAAGAAGCATTGAGCGAAGAGATGCGGTCGCCGTCGAGCATGAAGAAACCGGTATCGGGGTCGACCCAGTAGTAGATCAGACGGTCGGCGTCACCATCGAGAGAGCAGCATCGGGCACCGGGAACGGGCTTGGGGCTGGGAGGAGCTCGCTGCTTGGTCTTGACGAAGTCGGCGCCAGACTGGAATCAAGTTAGTGATTGCGCCTTGGCCGTGGGAATTTTAAGTAGACTTACATCCAAGTTGAGAACCTCAGGACGGAGGACATCATCGTTGACAACCTTGACGTCGATGGTACCCTCAGGCACGACCTTGAGGAACTCGGAGAGCTTGGGGCCACCAACACCGTTGGCGCAATCCACGATAAGCTGGCCCTGGGGCTTTCGGCCCCGTAGAGCACGGGTAAAAGCCTCAGACATCTTCTCATAGTAACCCTGCTCGCTGACCTTGCCGTAGGCCTTGGGAGTGCCTTCAGTGTTGACGCAACGGGTCAGGTAGTGAAGCTGAGGGGTGGTGAGGATCTTGTAGTCGGTGTACTCTGTGTTTGTGGCCTCGAAAGCATCGGCGAGAGCAGCGACAAGAGAGTGGCCGGAGGGACGAGTATCACGGCCGTAAACAACTCGACCAGGAGAAGAAAGATCGATCTTGAGCTGGGTAGCAAGAGCCTTATAGTTCTCGAGAAGCTCCTGATCAGAAGGAGAGTTGACAAGCTTGGTAGCATAAGCCTCCCACTCCTGCTCAAGCATCTCTCCCATGGGGTCAACGATCTTGACACCATTGTCGATGGCTGGGTTGTGACTGGCGGTGATCATGACACCAATGGCCTGGCCATTGAGCTTACGGCTTCGTAGACCGGACAGGAGACCGACGCGGAACGAAACGCCATCGAGAAGGTCGGCCTTCATACGGAACCCCGCAGTGCCATACTTGTAGACATGGTTAGGCACGATAGGGTGCTTGGCCGAAGCGGCGAGGAACTTTTCGTCAGACATTCTACGTATTCTTGTGGTGAAATGAACTAATGAAGATGGGATGAAAGAAGAAAACAAGACAAGACGGGGACGCAGGCGGGAGGAGAATGTAAAAGAAAGATGGAGCTTGAAATGGATTCCTTTTGAAACGATCGAAGCCTCCGCAGTGACGAGGCGGGGGGGACTTTCTACAGTTAGGTACGGGCTGATACGATGGAGGGGCACAAGAGCCACCAACAGTGCTTACTACAGGGGCCAGCTGTTCCTACCTATGGAAGTTACAAAAATACATTACAGTATGGGGAGCCAGTACAACCCAGCCACTTGCACATTTATGGATGCTGGGAGCTGAGCTGAGCTTCTAAACGGTTGGCTTGGCGACACCTAACAGTACCTCGTTCTAGGTAAGCTAACGGTTCAACGGGGCTATGGAGTAATCTTTTGGCGGTCAAAAATACTGTTTATGATACATACCGCCTCAATCGAGTGGATTCTTTGATGTGCTATAAACAGTTACAGCACAGCTCTCACTTCAAAGTGCCCCGCTTCATAGAGCTAAATGTGTTGTAGCGCAGGTGGGAGCTTTAGTTGCTTTAATTGGGTGGATTTCTTGCAGCGCCCTACCCGCAGAGAATCAGTTTGCAGCCCAGGTTCAGGTCCTCACGTCAGCCTAGTAGGCAGTACGTAGGTTGTAGCAACAGCCAAGAACTTCTCAATTCAGGGTTCACACTTCCTCCTCACCGCCCGACTTCTTGGGTCGCCTCATGCACGTGATTTCGTGTCAAATCTTTACCCCTGTCATTCTCAACGCGAAACTGTCGTCGCGTCTTCCTTCCCAACTGGCAGCGATTTCAACCTGGAGAACCGTGTTGGGTAAGCCACTCATCCATCTCATTTCTATTTGCAATCTTCAATCAATTTTATCAGAAGATCTCAACTCGCGCCTTTGTCGTAACGCACTCTGAAGTGGCGACATGGCCGATGCCGACTCGGCCAACCCCCAGCTTCTGGCCTGGGTGAAAGAGTGGTTGGATTTGGCTCGTGAACGCAATTCCAAAGGCGTTACAACGTACAGAACAGCGTACAATTCGTTGAAAGCATGTCCGATTACCTTTGAACACCCTGCACAGTTGCAGCAACTCAAAGGCTTTGGACCAAAACTCTGCGATCGTCTTGAACAGCAATTAAAGAAACACTGCGAACAAAATGGCCTTCCTATGCCTCCACACCCTAGGTCCCGTAAAGCAGCACCGGTTACTGGAGATGATAATGGAGAAGGCTCTTCAAAGCCTGCGAAAAAGGCACGCAAGCCTAAAGCTTACGTCCCTGCTCTTCGATCTGGAGCTTTCGCCTTAGTAGTCGGACTCTCGACCCTGGATGAAGATGCTGCTACTGGAATGACCAAAGCTGAACTCATTGAAGTTGCGCAGCCGTACTGTGATTCATCTTTTTTCGCTCCTAGCGATCCCACCAAGTTCTACACTGCCTGGAACTCGATGAAAACCTTGCTGCAGAAGGAGCTAGTATACGAAAGAGGGCGGCCATTGAGGAGATATGCTTTGACCGACGAAGGATGGGAAGTTGCCAAGCGAATAAAGGACACCGATCACTGGCAGGCTGAGAAGGGAAGGGTTAAGGATCCTACCTCAGCACAACCCGTTGTTCCGAATTTCCAGCCTGAGGCCGTTCCTAGGCAAAAGTCGCCTTCGGTGGAATTATCTGAACCAGCACGGGCTTCATCAGAGTATCAAAATGTTGTGTCCGATGGCCCAACAACGTCAGACGATGCCTCGTTGCCGAATTTCACTCCTATACAATTGCCTCCAGGATCCTTTACCGTCCAGTTAGTCCTGGACGTTCGAGAAGTAAGGGCCAAGACGGACCGCGACTACATGCAAGAGGAACTTGCAAAACAAGGTGCGAAACCCATCATGCGTAGCATGGAGCTTGGTGATGCTCAGTGGGTCGCGAAATGCAATGACCCGAATCTGCTCTCATCACAAGGTGCTGAGGGTGACGAGGTCGTGCTGGACTGGATTGTCGAAAGAAAACGTCTAGATGACTTGATCGGAAGTATCAAGGATGGGAGATTTCACGAGCAAAAGTTTCGCTTGCAACGATCTGGTGTAAAAAAAGTGATTTACATCATCGAAGACATTGGCATGGACCCAGATGTGGTTACACGATATGCTGAAGCAGTCCGATCGGCCATCGCCTCGACACAAGTAGTTAATGGCTACTTCGTGAAGAGGACGAACAAGATGGACGAAACAATCAGATACCTCACCCGGATGACGGCTATGTTGAAACGGACGTACGAGAGTAGACCCCTACACGTCATACCTACCAAGGTCCTTACATCTCAGAATTACCTTCCACTGCTGAAACATCTTAGAGAATCCATATCTCCAGATTGGTACATTACCTACCCGGCCTTCTCTTCGCTTGCGTCAAAATCCGAATCCATGACTTTGCGAGACGTATTCTTGAAGATGCTCATGACTATCAAGGGCGTCACAGGAGAAAAGGCACTCGAGATTCAAAAGCGTTGGAAAACACCCTATGACTTTGTCAAGGCTTTTGAGGCATGCGGAACCGATGAACAGGGTTTAAAGCGCAAGCGCGAATTGGTCTTCAGTCAAACAAGTCACCTTGTCGGGCGAAAGAAGTTTACGAAGCCGCTGAGCACTAAAATTGCCGAAGTTTGGGGCGATGCATAAATGTTTATGTCGGAGGTTCTGCTCGTATATGTATTTTGACAGAAACTCGCAAGAGGATATTATGGGTCTCTTGGTACGTAGGATCGAATAACATGGAACGGTTGTATGATAGGGGTATCGGTATTGGGCGTTTGTGGTGTTGAAAGGGCGGTTGGTCACAGTCATGAACATCAGGATATTCGGAATGATGAGAAACATGATACCCAAGTCGTTAACAATTAAAATCTATTCAACCCTTTATTGCTTCGCGCCAAATCCTTGTGCCACGATCCTCTCAACAATCTTCTCAATGAAAGGGAACGAGGCTGCGAGTCCGGGTTCCGAGCCGACAACTCCGCCTAGTGACTTCTCGGCATACTTGGCCATCATATCAACCTCGATATTGACTGTGTCGCCCTCCTTCTTCTGCGCCACAACAACCCTCTCCTGAGTGTAGGCGATCAGCATCACCTCCCACCAGCCCTCCTGGTCATTGACCTTGGTGACGGTCAAGCTAGTACCGTCAATAGCGATGTAGCCCTTGTACACGATGTAACGCAGTATATCCTTGCGGGCAGGCTGGAAGCGGAAGGTCAGGGCATTGCCGTCCTTGGTGACAGACAGGATCTTGGCGGTGGTGTCGACGTGGCCCTGGACAAAGTGACCGCCCATGCGGGTATCAGCACGGACAGCGCGCTCAAGGTTGACGTTGCTGTTCTCTTTGAGGTCACCCAGGTTGGTGATTCTCAACGTCTCGGGGGCTACACCAATGGTGAAGGCTTCAGGTGTGAAAGAGGTGACAGTGAGACAAACACCGTTGACAGAGATGGAATCACCATCGTGGCAGTCGGAGAGAAGCTGGGAGCCAGAAGGGATGGAGATGGTCAGAGAAGTGCCACCAGTAGAGTCATTGTTGTCGAGCTTGGAGACAACTACAAGGTTGTGAGTCAGTTTGCTTGAGTAAGTCTAAGTAGGCTAAGACTGACCTCCTACTTCTTCTACAATTCCGGTGAACATGATGAGTTTGTTATATGTTCTAGAGTACCTAGTTGGTGTAATTAGGTATAGGTGTTGATAACTGTCTTGATGTTTGAGTCTCGATGACAAATGCTCTAATAAGTCGGACTGGGCGCTGATGATATATTCCACTCTGCCCCGCGAGTGCCCCGCATGGGGTTGAAAGAAATATCAGGACTGGCTTTGTTCTTCAGTATTAGATTTGTGCTCGTTATAGCCTTCCGCGGCTAGGGAAAGGTTTCCTATTTTTTTTCATTCTTGATGTTTAATCTCTATCTAAGATAGCTCGAGGCTAAGGAACTTTGTGCTGGTCGGAGATCAACTGCAGCAGGTTTAACCATTGTGAATGCGCTCCCTTTCGAGAGGACATGCGAAGATCAGTCGATGGAGTAATTTTGTCAACTTTTGCCCCTCGGTCGATAGACGCCCAAAGTCCCTGGCCTGGGCATCTTGAATCAAAAGACAGCAATTCAATCAGAAATGTTAATAATTTGACATCAATTGCACGTGCAACTTGGTAGTCTATGATATCCAACTAACCATAGTTGCTTTTATTAATTTCACTCGTATATCATGATGATATTCGAAAGAAAAGAAACATGAATTGTCATGGAAGACTCACATGAATGAGTTGGCTTCTCATGGGCCGTTATCGATAAGACCCGCCTAAATTTTTCAGTTTCCCACTCAACACCATAGAAAGCAAGCTTCTGACAGAACAAGCCTGCTCATTTCACAATATCTCATTTTCACTTCTTTCAACGATCGAACTTTTACTTGATCTCACTCCCCAAATATCAATTGTGACTAGCCACGAGTCACGTTAATATTTATAACAGCGGTAGTTTACTACGACTCAGTCGCACCAGTTTCTCATATCAGCTCCCCGCTTCACCAACATCATGGCGCCCTCAAGACCCGAGACAAAAAAGACAAATCCTGACATCGCAAAACTCCTTGTCGATGCGCAGACTCAGCTTGAGGTTGGAAAACTAGAGGAGGCTGCTACACTTGCTCAGCAGGCTCTCGACATCACTGGCCAAGGTGGTGATTTTGAGCTTAGCGCTGCCAACCTTCTTGGTACCATCTTTATCGAGTCTGGTGACCTTGACGAAGCCCGAGCTGCTTTCGAGCGTGCGGTTCACCTCGATCAAGATGGTACCATAGACGAGAAGATTGGTGGTGGCCCTGAGAAGTTCCTTCTTCTCGCTCAGCTCAGCGAGGAGGGTGGTCTCGACACCGTTCAATGGTATGAGCGTGGTGCGACAGCGCTCCGAAAGCAGATTGCAGCACTGAGCGAGCTTCGAACACTCACCCCCGAGCAAAAAGCATCCCTTCAGGAGAAGCAACACAAGCTGGCCGGAGTCCTCTGCGCCGTTGCTGAGGTTTACATGACCGACTTGTCGTGGGAACCCGACGCCGAGTCGCGTTGCGAGACCCTCATCACCGAGGCCATGCTCCTTGCGCCTGCGGCTCCAGAGACCTGGCAAACGGTCGCAAACGTCCGAATTTCACAGAACCGTGCCAACGAGGCCCAGACCGCTCTGCGCAGGAGTCTTGAGTTGTGGCAGAATCTCCCTCCCAACCACCCCGATGTTCCCGAGTTTCCCACCAGAATTGCTCTCGCCCGCTTGTTGATGGAGACTGAGCTGGAGGATGAGGCCTTGAGCGTGCTGGAGCGTCTTGTCACAGACGATGACACTAGCGTTGAGGCTTGGTATCTTGGCGGTTGGTGTCTCTACATCACCGGCGAGAAGCAGAAGACCACTGCTTCCAAGCCATGGAACGAAGGCGCCAAGGAAACCACCGAGGAGTGGAAGGGCCTGTGGAAGTCATCGAGACAGTGGCTTACTCAGTGCCTGAAGTTGTTCGACATGCAAGAGTACGAAGACGAGCGACTGGGAGAGCACGCCAAGGAATTGTTGTCAAGTATCAACAAGGAGATCGGTGAGCCAGCTGATGGCGAGGTGGATGACTGGGAGGACCCTAGCGATGGCGAGGGCGATGATGATGCCGAGATGCAGGGCTGATGACTTTTATATCGGAGGATAAGACGGAATGAATTAAAAGGCATTTGGTACGGCGTTTAGGAAGAAAAATGGGCATGTCTAGAGGAAATCTTATCGCCTTTAGAATTTAGTTAGAACTGAATGGATTTCACCCCCGAGTCTATATCAGCCTATGATCCGTGAACTTGTGGCAGCAATCAGCTTCAAGTCTCTTCCGTTTTCTTTCTCTGTGATATCATCCGTTATCTCGTCTCATAGCAGGCTGCTTGCCATTGCTTTGTATTTATATTTGTATCCAAGCCCAAACTCCAAGTAATGCACCTTTACTATATAATCCCCTTATGCGGCCTCAACCTTGAGCTTCTCAACACCTTCCACGGGCATGTCATCATCCTCTTCATCGTCGCCCTTACCAGCAAGACCCCTCTCCCAAAGCTGTCTACCCGTCAACCGAGCAGGTTCCTTGACCCTTGCCTTTTTCAACTCAGCCAGACGATCGTCCTCTTCCTGCTGCCTCTTCTCCTCCATCTCCTTTATGAAACCCTCGCGCCACTTGAGGAAAGTCTCGGGAGTCACACGGGTACCGTGGAACTTTTTGTTCTCCTCTGCCTCTGCAGCCAGGGCAGCCTCCTCGTGGGCCTTTGTAATGGCATCCTTGCGCTCCTGGACGAGCTGCTCGGCATTGTCCTTTAGTGTGGAAACAATCGCAAAGACCATTGCCATGCCGAGGTTTTCTTGGATAGTCTCGTCGAGACTGGCGAGAAGCTGGTCGCGATCGTCGGCGACGTTGAAATGTTGGTGAGGGGTGGCATTGGGAGGAGCTAGGATGTCGAGATGGGGCGGCTTTTCGGGGTAGTCTTCTGGATATTTCACTTGGAGAAGCATGGTAGGGGGTTCTTGATCTTCTTCATCGGGAATATCTAGCGCGACTGATACTCTAAACTCGGTTTCAGAGATATCTAGAAAATGGTTAGGCACAGATCTTGGTAGATTTTTGAACTCAAGTTCGTACCTGTAATTTCTTCCGGGAAAATTGACTCGAGCACCTCGCGCTCTTCAACTTGGTCTTCTCGTCCCATTTTGACGAATTGACCAGGAGCCTCCAAATTGTAAAATATTGCTTTTGATAGAGTCTCGAAATGACGAGAGTCCTCATGAGGGTGGGAGGTTTACAGGCGGCGGGGTGAGCAACTAAAAGAGGCTTAGTGTCTTGCTGACCGCCCGGCAGTTTCTATAATCTCAGGTTCAACATCACTTTAAACCACCTTGTAAGATACCAATGCTGTCATCATATATCGTCTTCCGTCTTTATTTAAGCTCAAAGTAACTACGACATAGTATCTGAAAGGTTCTCCCATGCTTTCTGTGATTTTGTGGTCAATCCTTAGCTATAAGAGCCGCAACACTAAGTCTTCTGTTGCTACGCCTCGCTGAAACTCAATGTCATGCACCTTGAATCAGTAACTCCAAAGGTTTATCGCATCCTATTTACGTATACAAATGATGGTCACTATTCATAGTAGTTCAATACTGGAAGAATAGGCTCATTGCCTGTCAGGCCCTTGGCAGCAAGTTTCGCAGCTCGTTTCTCGAGAAAGCTTTGGTATGGTAACTTGGGTCTCTTTTTCTCGCTGTCTTCTCATATTTGGTAATCGACAGCTTGCCAAATATCGAGTTGGTCGATAAAATTCTCCCGTGGCCTCACATGCCGTCTTGTCTTGACTTCGGGGAGAATGACATCTAGGCTCTCCTGTCGTTGGCGCATGAGATATGCTATCGCTACGGAAGCCGACCGCGACATCCCCAGACGACAATGAATCAAGACGTTTGACTCTCGGGTCGGCTCGTTATTTGACGTGGTCAAAATCGATTCAAGATCGCACTCTTCTGAAATGACAGAATAAGGCGTGCTTTCCCGAGATTGGCGCCTCAGCTGTAAGTCGATGAAATTGCAGATGTCGTCTAGTAAGCAGAGGATATTCATTGTAGAATTGTCGAGACAAGGGACAAATATATGGGCAGTCTTGAGGTACTATTTTTCTGTTTTTGGCTTTGTTCCATTTCGGATATGGACCGTCGAGGAGAGAAACGATTGCCGTGATGTTGTGATGCCGGAGAACATTGCCAACAAACAGGTTTGGAGCAACTTGGGGGATGGATGGAGGGTCCATATCATCCATGATTAAGTTATGTAAAGATGAAAGGCTTCAGACTTTTGAATATTAATTATTATTCGGTTTAGTAATTGGTCTGCTCAGGTTCCATATAGCCGAAGCTGGGAATACATTGTCTCACTCATGCAGTTCCCTCACGTGCTGGACAGCTCAGTGGCAACATGCAGGACCAATTGACGAGGACTTCGAAATGATGGAATGCAGAACGGGTCCAGGAAAGCATTAAGCGAACTCCTGTTCATGCTGAGCCTGAAAATAAAATGCGTAGATGAGAGTATTATGTGGATAGTTCCTCGATTACATAGACGGTTGTCAAAGAGATCTGACCTCGAGTAATAATCAGTATTTCCACAAGCCCAATAAAGGGACATAATAGTTGTACTATGAGACCTCATAACTTCTATATCACTCTTATTTGGCGTTTCTGGTTAGGTGCCCTAGTTATTTTGCGCGTATACTCCAACGGCAACTTAGGACAAATAGGCTCGATTGAGCAAGAGGTAGAAATAATATAATATGGATGGCAATTGATCATGTATAAGACAGCAGCGTAGGGTGCACGTGATGACCTCGACCCTGTATTAGAAAAGCGGGACTTCTCTTATCAGTTAGTCTAGCGGCGGAAGGTTGGCTTATCGCTAGAAAAAAAAGTTCAAGTCTCAACTCTGCGACTCTGCATCCACCCATACCCATATCGATCAAGTTCATAACAATGGCTACCAAATCCGCAGCTGTTGGCGAAAAGCGAAAGTCCGCTCCTGGCGGCAAGTACCAGACTT
Source organism: Fusarium brachygibbosum (assembly GCA_018886245.1). NCBI lineage: Eukaryota > Fungi > Ascomycota > Sordariomycetes > Hypocreales > Nectriaceae > Fusarium > Fusarium brachygibbosum. Next base: position 2,452,823 of record MU249524.1, read on the forward strand.
TTTCTAAGCTCCCCAAGAAGCCTAGACTTGACGAGAGAAAAGTCAAGAAGCAACCTGTGAAGGAGTCCGAGGAGGATTCTGACGAGGAAGATGGTGGTGCCGATCTGAGCGAAAAGGCCCCCAAGAGGTCTTCAAATGGTGCCGGAGATGGAAAGACATTCGAGCGAAGTATGTTGTATTCATTGAACTCCATGCGCAACCAGTCAATGCTAACCTCTCTTCAGCTTCAGGCCAAACTTCGCGCGAATCCCATGCCAAGCAGAAGCAGCTCGCCCAGGAGCGCAAGGCCGCAAAGCCACTTGCTGACGAACTTCAACGCACAAAGAAGCTATGGGAGAGACTGCGACGGAAGTCTCACGTTCCAAAGGAGGAGCGACAGACATTGGTCGACGAACTGTTCACCATCATCACCGGTCGCATCAAGGATTTCGTCCTCAAGCACGATGCCGTGCGCGCGGTCCAGACTGCCATCAAGTACGCCACACCCGAACAGAGGAAGCAGATTGCTCGCGAGTTGACGGGCACATACGCTCAGCTTGCTGAGAGTCGGTATGCCAAGTTCTTGATTGGAAAGCTTCTGGTCCAGAACGATGAGGAGATCCGAGATATCATTATTCCCGAATTTTACGGCCGTGTCCGAAAGATGATCAACCACCCTGAGGCTTCATGGATTCTCGACGATGTCTACCGAGGTGTTGCGACAAAGGAGCAGAAGGCCATTCTTCTCCGCGAGTGGTACGGTCCCGAATTCTCTCTCCGAGAACTCACCAAGGATACAAACCCCACTTCCGATATCAAGACCATCCTCGAGGCTGAGCCCAGCAAGCGAGGTCCCATCATGAAGAGTCTGGTTGACATTATCGGCTCTCTTGTCAATAAGAAGATGACCGGTTTCACCATGCTCCACGATGCTATGTTCCAGTACTTCTCCGCCACCCAGCCTGGCACAGAAGAGTTCACCGAGTTCTTCGAGATGGTCAAGGGTGACGAGAGCGGAGATTTGCTCAAGAACATGGCTTTCACTCGCAACGGTGCCAAGCTTACCTGTTTACTCCTGGCTCATGGATCCTCCAAGAACCGAAAGCAGATCCTTAAGACTTACAAGGATACTTTCCTGCTGATGTCTGGCGACATCTGGGCACATCTCGTTATCCTTACTGCCTACGATGTTGTTGACGACACTAAGCTCACTGCCAAGACCATCTTTCCTGAAATTCTCGGCGAGGGAGAGAACATTGCCCAAAATGTTGTCGCTGCAGCCAACAACCCCTTCGCCAGGACAACAATCCTTTATCTCTTTGAGGGACTTGCCAAGTCTCTCTTCCCTCCCAGCCAGTCATTCGAAGTTGAGCTTCTCAAGGAGGTTCACGAGATCCGCAAGACCACAAGTAAGAAGGATGAGGACATTCGACGTGGTGAACTTATTACTGCTGTTTCGCCTCAGCTCATCTCCGTCATTGCCGAGGTTCCTTCTGAGCTTACCGCCACCGCCTTTGGCTGCCAATTTATCACAGACGTCCTCCTGTCGGGAGTTGGCGACAAGCAGCAGGCTCTCGAGGCCATTGCCCAGTCAGCCAGCGGCAACCCTAGTGAGGAACCAGCAGAGGATGATCTCCAGCCCCAGGTACACATTTCAAGGACGCCTCACGGTGGCCGTATGCTGAAGTCCTTGATCCAAGGCGGCAAGTACGACAAGGCTGCCGGCAAGATCATTCCTGTCGACCCTCCTCTAGAGTTCTCCAACGTCCTCTACCCCGTCATCAAGGAGCACATTATGGACTGGGCCACTGGACCCAGCTCATTCGTTGTCGTTGGTCTTCTTGAGGCTAGCGACTTTGGAGAGACTGATGCGCTCAAGAAGACGCTGAAGAAGAACAAGAAGACTCTTGAGAAGGCCGCCACTGAGGAGACCCCTGAGCAGAAGGCTGCTCGTGAGGCCCACGAGGCTGCGCCCAAGGAAGCCAAGAAGGGCAAGAAGAAGGGCGATAAGAAGCCCGTTGGTAATGCTGGTAGCAAGCTGTTGTTGGAGAAGTTGTAAATGGAAAGTCGAAAAAAATCATGTTATGGGTAGAGATGTGGTGTTTTAATTATCATATATCAGGCGTATAAAACTAGGGTGTTTTTGACAATGATATCACGGACTATGATATGCTCCTTGCTTGTCTATTTTCATAATATTCCTGAACCTGAATGGTAAATTGCTAGGACATGTAAGCAATACCTTTAGGTGAGGCAACGATATGGCATGACGAACGATTCGAGTTGCGTCCGCCTTTGCTAATAGACCTCCTAAATCCTTGTTTTCTTTTCTGTAAGTGTATGGTGTGGCACGGTTAGGGGTACAGTATCGCGCCGTCAGAGTTACACATGGCAGTGAATTGTTTGCTCGGCACTGTTTCGGTATTCAAGTTCTTGTAAATAATGCCTTCGGATTATAGAGACGAAGGCATGGTAGGATGTAGGTAGGAAGCTCTCTCTCTCTCTGTGAATAGCACATTGAGGTTCAGATAAATAAGCACGCCATATATATGCTTCCAAGTGAATCAATCTGAGTGGCTTGTTTAGGTTCGTTCTCAACTTCTCGTTTCATAAATCTGTGTTATATTGAGGCAGTACGAAGGGGGAAGTACAAGATAGACACAAGATGCACATGGGCAACTGTGAGATACTTTGTGCAACTGAATCTTGCCATGGCAGTTGGATGTGCTACATCAATAAAACGTTTCATGTTACGTTATCCAGGAGATAGATCTGGCATATGCTGGTAGTAGGGGGTTCGAGTGGAGGTGAAGAATAGCTGGTCTGCCGCGCCCTGGAAGTGCAGCTATTGTGCTGAGACCATCATTGATAGATTAATCCGTCACTATTCGTTACTTCTTTTCTTTTGTTACCGTATTGGCTGAGGGCGGAATTAATACTTTGATCCTGACTTGTAATATATACTCATCACGGCCTCTTCGCTCTGTCTCCTCTCATGGGTTGTTCGTGATTATTTGATTCTTGATCTCGTTGCACCGGTCTCCTTAGCAGTTCCAGAACTGTAACTCGATTACCGTCACTTGTTACGCTATAGGTGAGTTCAATGCCTTGTTGCGATACAATTTCCTAGCAATTTCCCTTTCGATCGTTACTTTGGTACGAAGTGATGAGGCAAGTTTGGCCGACAGCTGTTGACAACTGGCAGCTGGCGAGTTGCAACTGCTAATTAGGTAGCAACCGACAAGCTTCCTTCTCTTTACCTGCCTCTACTCTTCCTTTCCATTCTTCTATTTCGACGTCACCTGCACCAACAGAAAAGGCCCAACCAACGCTACTTTTGCATCACAAACGTGATCTTTTCATCCTTTTCCTCTTTTCGTTTTCTCCTTTCTCGTTTACTTGCTTTCTTCCGCAAATCAGCGACAACACTATCCGCCCTCACAAGGGGGCAGAGCGACACTCTCTAAGTTGCTGGAACGCTTCTCCTCAGATTCACGGTCGATGCGATAGTATATCAAACGCGGCTTCGCTCGACGAACACAAGCTCATTCTGGCATCCAAAACAAACGAATACCAATAAGGCAAACAAACATCTCCTTCTTACTTTGACTGACCGTCTGTGTCCCCCCTTGCCATACTGTTTGTCCATTATGACCAAAATTCTACGAGTTGACGATGACGAAGAATGCGGCGCTGACAAGCAATACTACGAATGTAGTTACTTCAACTTTAAATACATCGGCTGTTGTTCTCACGATCCATGCATCAAGCCTCGCGGCTGCCGCGACGACCCCGTCACCTCGGACCCCAGCTCGTGGCTAACCAGCGACATGTCTGATACCGAGACCACTACACAAGAGAGCACTGTCACTCAAGGTGGTGAAGTAGGGATTTCAGTTCCCTGGCTCTTTACTACGGACATTTCTGCAACCGAAACCACACTTAAGACTCGAAGAAGATCCAGTGCCTCTCTCACCATGTCCGACGACGAGGAGTCATCTTCGCCTGCTAGGCACATAGCACCTCCCACGACTATGACCGACTCAGGCACTACTCGCACAGTTTCGAACTCCCATCGCGTCACAATCACCAACAAAAAGACTATCTATACCAGTCTGGGACCTTCAACACCTAGCGGCTTCCTGACTTCCGTGACCTCAGCCGGTACAGATCAATTTCCATTCCCGACTGGATCCTTTGAGAGCACATCTACCTCATTGCCTACTGAGACGAGCACCCCGAGTGCTTCTCTCGAGGATAACAACAGCAACACGGGACCTTCGATTGGGGTTGTTGTTGGGGCTGTAGTCGGTGGCATCGCTTTTCTAGCTCTCATCGTCGTTGCAGTGATTTACATATGTCGTCGAAGGGCCAAGAACATTGAGTTCCCCAACACTCCCTACTACTTGGAAGAAAAGGGGGAGAAGAGCTATCTCAGCAGGATATTGTCACGCAAGAGCACTCGCAGGAGTCAGGACCCCTTTGCGCCATTTGGAGGTATGTTACCAGATTCATCATCGGACTCGTCATCGGACGTCGTCGACTCGCTGCCGAAACGAATGCTAAACCTACTCTGCAGGCCGTATCGACAGAGTAGACAACCACCTCCGGCCCCCCAGTGGCACTTTTGAGATGGATGGCGCTGACAATGTTGTGCATGAGCTTCCTGCCGTTGCTTTTGACGACAGCAACGAAAAGGAGTCTCAGCCAGGAAGTCATACGGCAGCCAACTCGACTGGACACACTGCCGTTTCTGGATATTCCGCTCAGACTGCATATCCCACAGCGACTAGGAGCTGCATAGACCCTCGTGCCAACCTCAACGCAACGTTGGAGGATCGTCAACAAAAGCAATTTGTCAACCACTGGAACCAATATCGAGCTCTTGGAGAAAGTGCGAATCAACGTCAACAAGGATGAAAGGGTGCTGTTACAGGAGGTATTGGGGGGGAGGCTGGCTGTGTTTTAACAGGGAAGGTGAACACATAGTGACTGACAAGCATTTGATGGCGTTGTGCGGAGAATACTTTCGTTTCTCCCTTTTGTTTTGTAAGATATGATTCGCTACTTGGAGCTCGAATATAAGATCTATAGGTTGAAACAGTCCGAAGGTAGCATGCAGATCCAAACCCTGCGCAAGCCTCCTTCATCATGAAAGTGATGCGTATTCTCTTCTATTGGGTTGAATCCAGCAACCACACGGCAGTTCATTCTTCCCGCTTACGGCCCGCTCCACGGGGCTGAATTGGGTGAGCTTCCGTTTCTGTTGTATCACATAAATATTTGCTTATCCTGAAAGTGGAGAGCTGACTGTCTTACTCGGTAATGTAGATGCTGGGAACCATTCGATTTGAGCTTACTACCTGCCGAAAACACCTGTACTGGGCATATCTGCGCTGAAACCCTGCACCATGCGTTGATTGACCAATCTCTGCTGACGTCGAACACCTTTATGCAGCACTTGTAAGATTGTTATGTAGTTTCACCGCAACTGCATCGTCCTCGACAAGAACCTATCACGACTCTTAATTGAGCACAATGATCTACCAAGATGGAGGTGGGGGTGGTATATCAGGCCTATCTGGGACTGCCGACCGAGACACAACAGCATTGTGGCTTCAGCTGAGTTCAAATACTGCAGGGAGAAGAGAAAGACGGGAGCCAGGCAGAAACCAGGCTGCGCCCCCAGGTCACCAGCGTGAAAATGATATAAGAGCCGAGGATAGAAGGTCCATTGACCGTGATGTTTAACTCTCAGTTGCAAGGACCCCTTTCTCTACATCTTGTTGAACATCACTTACCAAAATGCCTTCTGAACCTCAATTCTCTAAAGCTTTCCTCCCCCTAGAGGACGGCTCTCACCACGAAGCAACAGGAGATGCCCATGCTGCTCCCAAACGCATCGTCATCTGCTGTGACGGCACTTGGCAGTCCTCTGTGTCAGGCCTCAAGAACATCCCGTCCAACGTGACAAGACTTGCCCGCTCCATTGCTCGCAGCGGTAAGGGCAAGGATGGAAAGGTCTGGCAGCAGGTAGTATACTACGACGCAGGCATTGGCACCGGAGATCTGGGCCAGGCAGAGGCCAACCGACAGGGAGGCACAGGCATTGGGTTTGTAGGCAACGTCATTGAAGCTTACAACTTCATTGTCCTTAACTACAATCTCGGGGACGAGATCTTCTGCTTTGGCTTCTCCCGTGGAGCGTACACTGCTCGCGCAGTAGCTGGTCTCGTCACTGACATTGGCATTGTCTGCCCTAGAGATCTTCAAGACTTTCCAGACTTGTACGCCCTGTACCAGAAGCACTCTGATGGTTTGCACTTCCGCAAGTCGCAGGCTTATCTGGAATGGGTCAACGGAGTGCCTGCCAAGAAGCAAGCCAACGGAGGATCTCAGGTTCCGTCCGAGTGGGATAGTCCTCCCCATCATGATGCCCCCGAGCCCTCGCGATTTGTCAAGGTTGTGGGTGTCTTTGATACAGTTGGCAGTCTAGGAATTCCAGACTTGCCCTGGACGCGCTTCAACCTGAAGTTCCTCGAAAAGGCTGTTGGAATTACCGAGCCAGGTTTCCATAACATTCACCTCAGCCCCTGTAAGACATTGAACCAGGAAGTTGGATCTTCAAAGCTGACACCCACGCAGACATTCAGCATGCTTACCACGCCTTGGCTCTCGATGAACATCGAGCCCCCTTCTCACCCAGTCTTTGGCACTACCCAACCGACAAAGACAAGGGTGCTCCAAAGCCTGACAAGGACCTCAAGCAGCTCTGGTCCGACTGGGAGAAGGTGCATAAGAATCCCAACGCCAGCAAGAAAGAGCTGCAAGAAGCCTGGGGCGCTGTCGTTGACGGCGAGATGCATGAGCAGTTACGTGACAACAAGTCTGAGCTCTTGCAGGTCTGGTTCCCTGGTGTTCATATCAACATTGGTGGTGGAAATGACGATCCTCTCACGGACAAGAAGAGCGATTTCGAACGTGAGTTCATACCGAAAGTGTGATTTCTGAGGATCTGCTGACAAAAGTAGAAATTGCACTCATCTCGTTCGCCTGGATGTGCGAGCAGGTCGCCCCCTACCTTCAATTCGCTGAAGGCGGCAGCTTGGGCGACCTAGGCAAATCGGCAGTCCAAGACCGCTACAACCTCCTCAAGCCTCTCCTGGCCAACATCCAAAATGGCGACGAGAAGGACTTTGGCGGTGGTTTGCTGACAAGTCGCATCGCAGCCTCCCTGGACCGCACCGGTATCAAGAAGGCAGACGTGCGAAAGATCCCAGAAGAGACTATCAGCGGCTGGGCAACGGGCCCCATCGTTGATAGCTTCACAGGTGCCATGATTGCCAGTGGTTCAATTGACAGAACGCCTGGCAACTATAGCAAGGACGACAAGGGTCGTGAGCTAGGCAACACATACGAGATGATTCATCCATGCGTTAAGTACCGCATGAACAAGGTCTCCAGTTACAAACCTAAGGCTCTGCGTGGGTTTGAGAGGACTGTTGATGGTGGAAAGGGGTATATATGGAAGAAGGGTAATGTCCAGATTCCTGAGTTTGTGATCAAGGCTGAAGATGCATTCTCGAGATATATTGCTGAGCAGGATCGCTATGCGCCTGAATTTATCAAGTCGATCGACAATGTTTTGGCCTGAAGATGCCTTGTAATTAGTTAATTTAGCAATATTTTGCGTTTCGATCTATCATGAAGTCTCAAATAAGTGTTCATTGTAAGCCCATTATGGCTGAGCTCATTCACGCTGCTTCCTCATGCTCAACTTCGAATAAGAGTGAGTTCGCAATATGGAAGCTGTATAGATTTGCTTCTTGGCCGCACCAATGTAAGCTGCCCCTGGCCTCTTAGAAAGCCTGAGTCATGTGGTTCCTGTCAAGCCTCTGTATGTTATGACAATGGCTATCTCTAGAAGATTCTGACTATACGCTTTAACAAGAATTGAGCGACCTAGACAATAGATCCTCAACCTAATTCTACTCACCAAGAGAAACAGATCTAATTATTAATATTTTGTCATAAAAACATCAGTAATACAAGAACCAGGAAATACTCGATGGTCCGTCTGACAAACAAGGAATGATACACAATTGACGCCATACCTTGATACCTGCATGGACTATGATCATCGTGTATTCCCCAAGCAAAGTATGCGGTGTCCCCTTTTACCCGCTATGCGCCTCAAATGCAAGAGTTGAAAAAAAGTCGCCATCCTTGCAAGTTGCGACTTTCGTTTCCCAATTTTTTCTTCTTCATTCTTCGAATTTGAATAAGTATGCGCGCGTCAACCACCGCGAAAGAAACCAATCTGTAGGAGTACGCCACTCGTTTTGTGCTAAGTTTGACCAGAGTCTCGTCATATAGATTAGCGAGTGCTTCATCGAGTTTGAAGCTTGGAAATCTCGTCGAGCAAATCCTGGAGGTCCTGATCCGAGATCTTGTCGGCCAGTGAAGGAATCAGTGTCTTCGCCTCGTCAGCTCCTTCGCAGCATAGGGAACCTAGAAATAAAGGGTCAGTATTTTTGAAAGGAAGCTGTCAGGCTGTCATAACCGCCATACCCAGCTGTGCGCGCTCAAACTTGGCAAGGTTCTTGTGTGCGCTGAGAAGACGCTCGACGGCTTCTACGTTCTCCTTTTGCGTGAATCGCGCGAAGTTATCAAGATAGGCAAGAGTCGAGTTCAACATCCTATCCGCAGTCAGCCTCTCTATTCGCGACCCAGAAGTCACAGAGGTTATTTACTCGGTGTTGTTAACATTTCGGCGGTCGTTCTTTCGCTTGGCGTGAAGGGCGTTTAGAACCAGAGCAGCCTCGGAGAGCGTCAGGGTATCGACATCTTGGAACTCTCCAAGGTTGAGAACTGCGGTAGCCTCCTCGTTTCCGGGGGTTGGGGGCTTGGGTCGCGAGGTTCGAGGGTGGTGAACCTTCTTGGGCTGCTGGGGAGCCACTGGTGCTTGTTGCTCGTCCATCGTAAAGGAAGTTTTGTGTCTAGAGTGCGCTAAAGATGGGAGCTGAAATTCTACCGCTTAGAATTCGTGTGTTCGTAGCTAATTTGGGGGTGGTGAAGATAATCGGTATGCCAAAGGGTCTTTGTTTTAGATATTATGGATATGAAAGTTGAAAGACGGGCCTGGAAGAGTCGAGAGATCGGAGGCAGGTAATGTACGTACCCCAGCTTAATTAATTAGTGGGGCTGCAGTACTGTGGTGGGCTTAAGCCAGGTACCTCCCTGAGGAAACCTAAAGTGAAACCTTCCAGTAGCTGCCCGCCCTCTACTGCTTGCTTTCGGCGATAGGTAGAAGAGTCGCGTGGCGGTCCCTCCAGCCTCTAGGTGCAGCTTGTCTTGTCAATCTATCAACTCTTATTAAATACTTCCACCCTCAAGCTGCAACAAGGCTTGAGAGCGCTTAAAGATCTTTTACGAGTTGCAGTTCACGCTTTCAGACAAATAATTGTTCGGCTTCGTATGTATCTCATTCTTAAATAAAGAAGAGGTACTGACTCTATACTCCATCGCAGGCTCATTTCACCCTCATCCCTCTCACCCTTGTTCATGGTCCCTTCTTTGATACAAATGAACGGATGAGGCTCAGGGGCACACAGACGACAACCTCAGGATACTTATGATAAACAATACAGACGGGACATCATGTGAGAATGTTGCTCCTCGAAAGCTTAGAGGACACATCATTGATCATATACTAGGACCATATTTGCTCTCATCATCATCAACAAGGCTGGTGGCTTAGTCTACAACAAAAACTTCCACGAAGGCCTCCAGCAGATCAGCACAAATGACTATCTAGTCCTTGCTGGAACCTTTCACGGGTAATTTCCCCCTCATCCCTCTCCAATATCACTTTGTCACCCTGCAAAGACACCAAAGCTCACATCAATATTCAGTGTTCATGCAATCACCTCCCGTCTCAACCCAGTAAAGAACTTACCAGGAGCAACGCCTCCGGGCAGCAGACCAGAGCCGCCGTCGGGTCTGGAGGTTCTCGAGACAGAAAACTTTCGCATGCAATGCTTCAACACCATGACGGGCACAAAGTTCCTCCTCTTCACCGACACAACACAGGCAAACGTTGATGTCACCATCCGGAAGATCTACGATCTTTACTCGGATTATGTCATGAAGAACCCTTTCTATTCTCTTGAGATGCCCATTCGCTGCGACATCTTTGACCGGAAACTACTGTCATACATTAGAGAGATCAACAATCGATAGGTTGATGTTTTATAGATTCACAGAGTAATTGGAGGACGCACGCATATATCGTAATGGCTTTAATCTTATCATCTAACCCCCCCTGTCCTGTGTCTATTGTACAGTTGCTGCAATGTTGACAAAGCGGGACCGTAATCTATTATGAGATGTCCATCTTGTCTCCGTCACCCTTCTTGTCCTTGTCTTGGTCTTTGCTGCTTGATCCCTGGCCCTCATCTTCCTCCTTGAGGTCACCTAGAGAGGCCTTCTTAGCCGCCTCCTCCTCTTCGCGGGCAGCCTTTTCCTGCCGGGCCTTCTCTTCCTCCATACTCATGCGCAGGGCAAGAGCAAGCTCGGGCTCCATCGCAGGGTCGAAACCAAACTCGAACTCATCATTGCCACCGCCTGCACCTCCAGCTCCGCTGGATCCACCGGCGTTTTCGCCCAAGAGAATGGGGGACGAGACGAGTTGGTCGCTAAGTAGCTTGCTACTAGGAGGAATGACTACCAGGTGACAACCTTCATTGGTCTTGACCGTATCAATGAACAATTGCAGCTTGTTCTTGGTGCTGTCGTCGTCGAGATCGCCGAACAAAACGAAGTCGACTGAGATGTTGGCCTTCTTCATCTTCTTGGCGAGTGTGGTGAGCTCCTTCTCTGATTCCTCAACGGGGGAGCAGACGAAGACTATTATTCGTTGACGTTGGGATCGGTTCTGTCGATGCTTCAAGGCGAGCTAAGAAAACATTAGCACATGTGTGAGCTCATAAAGAAGCGCGTGCGACTTACAGTAGCCACCTGGATGCCTGTCTTCAAGTGGGAAGAGCCACCAATCTTCTTCTTTGTTCGGTGCAGGCCCTCGAGGATCTTGCCCTGCTCCGTGGTAAGAGTCACCAACACCTCAGGTCCCTTGCCTCCCATGCTCATCAATCCAACAGATGACTCAGGGTTTCCTTGTGTGATAGATTGGAAAGTGATGTTGACAGCATCTACTTGCGAATCGAATCGGGTTGGTTGGTAGTCGCCATTTCTGCTGCTTTCGCTGTTGTCAACGACGACCATAACCGCCTCGAGAACCATGATGGGCGTTGTTTTGTTCGACAATAAAAATTCGTTTTCGTTTGTATTTGTCGAGAGGTGAGAAGAATGTGCGGGTAAAAATGTCCGAGTGTTGATGTTAAGCTTCAGTTGGAGGTGAGAAGGCTAGAAGCAAGTGAAGCTCCCAGTGTCGTAAGGCAGTTCAGCCTGGCGGAGTGCAGCTGTACAGTCCATAGGTAGAGCTACTTGGTTGCCGCGGAGATATGTGTGCAGCGTTGAGTAACTCTACCTACTGGGTAGCGACTACTAAATGCTTGCGTCAGGGAAGCTAAGACAGATTACCTAATGCTGTGACCCACATACTTTGTTTACTTCCCGCAGCTCCACCTCTAAACCAACGCGCCTGGGGTAGACAATTGCAACTTTAGACATTCCGCACTTCTTGATTATTGTCACCAAGTAAACAACTGCAGAATAAATACACATCACAATGGCTCCTACACGACCAAGAACAAGATCTTCGGGCCAGGGCTTCTCTTCACCTTCCAAGAACGCCGTGGTCGATTTAATTCCTCTCCGTTCTGGAAGCCCTACAGCTCACCCACGAAGTCCCATCAAAAAGCGAACACCCGGTACCATCACGATGCAACAAAAGCAGGCCATGATCGACAACATGCAACTTGAGAGTATGAAATTATTGAACCGGAGAAGCGAAACGCGACTAACCATTCTTCAGTCACCGAACGCGCTCGCCGGCTGAGGGCTCAATACAATTATATGGCCACAACTGTGCGCTCACGTATCGAAATGCGACTTAACAGAGTCCCTATGTCAATGAGGAATGTCAAAATGGGAGATTTGCTGCAGAAGTACATGGATCAAGAGAAACAACGAGCCGCAAGACCAGCAGCTATAAGGAAGCCTCCAACAACAGCACGAATTACAAGTCCAGTCAAACAGGTCCAACCTAACGCGCACAACTTCAAGTCTTCGACGCGTACAAACAAGCGCATGAGGTGTGTGCGCATTCGATATTCCGAAGCTAAGTGCTAACAAAGCAAAGTGATGCCATCTCGGGAGATAAGGAGAACGAAATCGAGCACAACGAAAATGCCAAGAAGAAGGTCCGAGGTGTACCAAATGGAGACGTGTCTCATATCCGACCTGGACAGGTTCTTTCACCAACGTCCTCAAACTCGCGAATGACAAACCGACCAGTATCTCCTATCAAATCCGGCATTGCACGACCTGCTTCACCATTGAAGAACCCATCACAATCTCGTTCGGCTGCAGCAGCGAATATGCTATCAAGTATGGTGGAAAAGGCAAAAGCTTCGCGAGGCGGCATCACACGGAAGGTCACCACATCCTCAAACGTAAGCTCAAATTCCAGCAGCACTGCTGCAGTGAGGAACAAGAAAGCCCCCGCAAACGCGACTTCTCGACCCCCAGTCTCGCGACCAGCCACGCGGACAGGGCGCAGATCTATTGCCAACAGTGAATCAAGCGAGACCAGCAACGGAACAGTGATAAGAAAGGGCGCCCCAGCGAAGAAGGGGGCCTCAGCTTCGCGTAAGGGAGCTGCAGCAGGGACAGTGCGCAAGACAACGGCAGCAAAGGCCAACACTTCGACTGCAAGCACAGGCACAGGACGAGTTTTGCGGAAACGGGCATAGATTGGACCGTGATGAAAACGCATGAGACTTGATTGGGGTATTGGTCAATTTTTTACCTTGGTACATGGTATGGCGTTTAAGGACTAGGCGAGATATGATGCATAGGAAAGCAAGCTCCAGGTTATTTTACGATGTTGTTTTGAAACTGCATATGCCTATAAAAGAAGAGCGCAAGTTTTCATGAACAAAACACCCCTAGGCCATTTTTAATAAGGAATGCCTTCTGGTATATATATCCCCATCCACTCTACGCCGGGGCAGCCTTCTTCTTCTTCTTGTCCTCGACAAGTTCGATATGATCCTTTGGTATCTGCTTGTACTTTTCAAGTAGAAACTCCTCCAGCTCAATGCTGACATCACCCTGTACGACAATCTCGTCTCCGCCACCGGGAAGCTTGGTAACTGAAGCTCCGGTAGCAAACTTCTTTCCAAGATCCTTGGCGACCTGCGATGATGTTGAGTATTGTGGTTCTCTAACCACGAAAAGAGGTAAGTAGTGGACTCACCTTCTTCAGCTCCAGGTCAAATGCCTCCAATCCTATCACGGCGGTGACAAACTTCTTCTTGTTTCGCTCGATACGCTTGATCGTGACCATGCTCTTAGCCAGCATGTCAGCGTGCTTTGCTTCAGCAGCTTCGGCCTTTGCGGTCTTCTTCTGTGCATCTTTCGCGGCTCGTTTCTGGGCTTCGACGGATAGCGATGCGGTAGCGGCTTCAAGGGCCTCTATAGGCAACATCGAGGGTTATCACATGTTCATATCGTCCCAATGGCCTCCGTAGTTGCGTACCTGCTGACCAGATGCGGCTGTACAGCTCTGGTTCGTTCTTTTCTAGCCATTCCTGGCATTTCTTGACGGTTCCGCCATACTCGCAGTACTACTTGGGCGATCATTCAGTTGGAAAGGTTCTCTCGAAAGGGGGTCGTAAATGGGGTCGTTACCTCTGGGGGCAGAGTGCAGACTATACCAAGACGCAGTTAGATATGTTTTGATTCTCGTTTTTGCATCATGACTTGGGGAATGGACTTACCACCGCAGTAGGTGACATGACGGCCCTGGGGCTCGCCCTCGGGCTGTTCCACGTCGGCCATGGAGATTTGGAGCTGTGTATTGTTCTTGAATCGATATTGGATAGAACTTGCGGCCAAGAAAAAGCGTGTTCTGTATAACGATACGCGTTGCTGCTCGTGATACCTGTGGATTTGAACCTATGGCGGGGTAAATTTCATGGAGGGGCACTTCACCTAACGTTACTGGGCTGGAGCCTTGTCCGCCAAAACGTAACCTTAGAGGCAAGGCAAGGCCAGGTCAGGACAAGCCGGGGGCGGCGGCGGGGCCGTGCCGGAGCTTCAAGCCTGAGGCAGGTTGCACTAACAATTTTGGACTTCATTTTCTATTTTGTGGGGGTCACCCTAGACTTGAGCGAAAATACGGCATTTCATCTGATAAGTTCATTTATCAAAATGGAATTAACAACTTATATGTTTCATCTGTTTTCAATTATTCAAACAACCTTTCGAATTGTGTGTCTACACTAACCCTTTGGTAATTGTTCTGGGTTCTGTCCTTCACGCTCGGTAATTGTTCGCTACGGTGGCAGACTCTTGACATCACAACGGAATAACAACAACTACATATTGTCAAACGATTAGAAATTCGGTCCCAATCCGTGAATGTCTTATTCCCCGAAAGCACGAGCTCCTCAAGCGACCGTCGAGTTTATCCGCGCTTAATCTTCAAAGCCCTGCAGCATCTTGAGATTTGCCTATGCAACACGACGTGACGAGAACGACCAACGACAGATTAGTGACGCTATAATTTGGGTTGCATTGAAATGATGTGCGCGCTTGCAACCCGACGGATTAATTGCTTCTTCTAGACTCACGGATAAGAGACAAATCGCCAAGCGTTAGGGAGTATCATCAACCTCTCTTTTTGAGCTTCATGTTAAGCCACGCTGAACTACGTCACACTTTCCCGCCCAAAATGATGACCATCGCAGAATGTTTGATGTTTGGTCCCGGATTACCAATATCAAGCAACGTTGGATTGCATTCGGCGCCTTCCTCATCTCTAGACGTTTGATCGATCAAACAATGGTCTCTCAGAGTGGCCGCCATCATTTCAGCATGAATATTCAATGGCCAGTGAAGTATCGAATTCATCGAATAAACGACATGCGACAAGTTCGGAAACCGCCCCTTTGGGCCGTCTCTGTTGCATGACTTGTCTCAATTGAGCGACCCCATGGTCTCTCTCTTCATGCGTTCAGGCAGTGCCATCACAAAAATGATGCTGCATTCGACGATGTACAAACAAGGCCAACAGGCAGTTAGCCGCCGAAGAAACAAATCCTATCGCTTATTGGCTCTATAAGGTGGTGGGCTGGCCAATGGTCTCTCACGGCTGTCACCGTCATCACAGCTTTCGCGCGCGCAACAAGTTCTACCCCTGTCAATCGCTGTCAACCAAAAATAGAAGTCCACGATCCTCTACCTCATTGGTTCTTTGAAGTTATTAGCTGTTCGGTAGCGGGGGCCAACCGACCTAGCGACCGGGAATCGATGCCACTTGATGCAACCTCTTCTCGTCTTGTCTACTGCCAACACAGACCTCACATTGCTCTCGCAGCCTTATGTGCCAGTCAGCTTCTTCAACGAGATATTGGCGCTCTTGGTGCCCCCCGCCTCCGCCTCACACCATGTCAATGGATGTCTGTCGATGCATCGGCCCACCTAAGCTACAGTACGGTGGCCGACGTGCTACTGCAAGTGCAGTGCGTGCCGCCCAACTCAACTCGTTATGAGCCCACACTTCGGATAGCCGCTCCAGCGAGTCTTGGTGATCCTGGACGAGACTAGTCTAGCCTTCGGGTTTTAATACTATGACACTCCCCGGCCAGAAGCCTGGCCTTTCTCTTCTGCATTCTCTTCTTACCGTCTTCAGCCTTCCGTGCTGTATCACTTCGCAGATCCGTATAGAGCCTCGTTGATCGAAGCATCCTGTCGTTTTACACAACTTAATACCGACGCAGGCCGTCCCCCATTGTTTACCCTAACGACTAATACAACCAGCCTGTTTGTTGCGTTAAGCCCTTGGGCTATTGTCAGATATCGGGAATAGCTGATATATAGACGCAACATGGCCGACACACAAAACCGATACTACCCCCTGGACTCTTCGCTGGCTCGGAAGCACAGGGGGAGACTTAATCCTATAATCGAGGAGGATAGTGACGATGGCATGGCCCAGAATGGAGGTCGAAGGCTAAGACGAACCGGCAATGCTCAACTCAAGATCGAAGCTTGGTTGACACCGATGAGCGACCACTTCCCGACACCAAGAGGGATTCATTACCTCTCCGCTCCAGTTCTGCCATCTTCACCCTCAGCTGACTCGGCTACCGATACTTCGCCAACAACCTCCAGCAATCCCTGGAATCGCCAGAGTGTTGCCACCGAGGCCACCGAGTTTGAGGATCTCTACGATGTGACGGATGATGAGGATGATAAGCTCAGGAGGAAGGCGTCTGCTAAGTCGAGGCAGGCCCCGGCAAGGCAACCCACTCCGCTTGTCATTCCAGCAACTCGCGACAATTCTGTCGAGTCATGGTCTGCTGTGGACAACATGAAGAAGTCACTGACTTCTCCAGTCCCTTTGACTCCTTCCGTCAAACTCACCATGTCACCCGCTCAGATGGAGTTCATGCACGAACAACATGCCGCACCAACGCCAACAATGTCAGCACCTCCGTCCCTGGATGGTAGCTTGACTTCTGAGCAGCTCGCGGCCATGAGCGCCCCACCCACGCCTATCATTGGTAATGAGGAATCAGTTACGGATGATGCTTGGGCTGGTGTTCAGCTCCAGCCTGGTGCTCTGGCCACCCTCCACGCCCTTGCAAGCGGCGAGGAGAATCCCCATGAGCAGCCATCTCAGGTTCTCGAGGTTCCCGAGCAACAGCCTACGCACCTAACTGTTGAGATGCGACAACAACCACTGCGACTCATCACAAGTTTCCAACCGCAGCCCGCTATCAACAGGGCGTTCTCTCCCAACACAAACCGCCAGTCTCTGGCCGACTTGACCAAGCTTGACATTCCCTCCCCAGGCGGCTTTTTCTCTGGTCTGTCTCCACGAACCCGCAACACATGGCACATGCCCTCCAAGTCTCCTGAGGACATGGCACCGCCTACATCCACCACCGCCGAGCAGTTCTACCGATGCCCCTGGAACGCGGATGCTTCTGTTCCTCCTGTTCCCAAGCGTAAGGACTTCGTCGAGGACTTTTACCGCAACGTTAGATTCACACCCGCTCCCACCGAGCCCATCGTTGAACAGGTAGTTGAGCTTAAGGAGGAGGATGACTTCTCAGATGATATGCCCACTGCTCGCCCCGTTTTTGAGCACAAGACGGCACCTTCAACTGTCGAGTCTGCCGAAGCTCCTGCTTCCCCTCAAGCCGAAGATGCCCCTACTGAGATTGTCGTTGATTACGATCCTGACTATGCTCGCAAGCAACAAAAGGAGGCACTCTCCCACTTTGATCGCACTGAGCTCTGGCTTGTGGCCCAGCGATCTTACCTTCGTGGTGTCCAGGATGACACTTCTGAGGACGACGGTGGTCTCAACACTATTGCTGAGGAGGCCGAGGACGAGTTCGAGCCCTCCATGGTTCAGAACGAGCTCCCTCCCCTCAAGGTCCAGCCTGAGCAGTCAATTATTCCCCTCAAGAAGAGTGTTCGCTTTTCAAACCTGGTCTCTACATCTGATCACCCCAAGCGTCTGCCTTCTATGCTCGTCCGCCGCGAGTCTGCCTACTACCGAGCATTTCAAGACTACATCATTCGCATCCAGCGTCAAGATGTGTTTGTTCACCAGCTCGCTCGTTTTGAGGCCATCCAGGCTCAGCGTGTTTCCCTCCGGGAATCCCACCGCAACCAGCTTCTCGGCAAGTACCAACTCAGTGTCGTTCCCCAATCCGCCAAGAAGCGACTCAGTGCCAACGTTGCTCGCGGCGATGACAACATCATCGATGACCCCGAGAAGCTCCGACATGAGAAGGAGGTCGAGGCCATGAACCAGATGACCGTCGCTGCCTGGCACGTTGCCGCCATGAAGATGCTCAACGGTGGCCGCCTGATCTCTGCTCCAGTGACCAAGAGACTTGCTCGTCTCTCTCGCGCTGCTCCCAACAAGAGCGGTGTTGTCCGTGAGCGCGCCAGGGTTCTCGATCTTGGTGGGCAGACTACCTGCGACTGGGCGTGGCACTGCGCGCTCCAGTTCCCCAACACCAAGGTTTACACCGTCACTACCAAGTCTATTCGTCAACTCTCCAACTGTAACGTCCGCGGTCCTCCTAACCACCGTCAAGTTGCCGTTGAGAAGTTCTCTCGTCTTCCCTTTGCGGACAACCAGTTCGATCTCATTTCTGCTCGAGAGCTTCACAGCATCCTCAAGCTTTTTGGCGAGAACGGTGAAGATGAGTGGGACACTTGCCTCAAGGAGTGCATGCGTGTCCTTAAGCCTGGTGGTTACCTCGACTTTTCTCTTCTTGACTCAGACATCATCAATGCTGGTCCCGTTGGCCTGGCTAAGAGCGTCGAGTTCGGCTTTGCTCTCAAGACTTTGGGCTATGATCCAAACCCAACCAAGCTCTGGCTTGGCCGCCTAGCCCGTGCCGGCTTCCAAGACACCCGTCGCATCTGGATGTGTCTCCCAATGGGTGCTAGGCGAAGCATGTACAAGCCTCCCACTCCTCCTATGAAGGATAGCCCCGATGGACAGGACGTCAAGACCTGCCAGATGGATGCTATGGTGATGGGAAGCAGTGATGATATTGCCAGCGCTTGCAGTATTGCTGGCGGCTGGAACTGGGAGCGATGGCTCCTCCGCTGTGAGATGGAGAAGGTTGCCGGTGAGCTGCGACTCGCCGATACCACCACTACTGGAACTGCCATGGAAGAGGCTGGCAAGTGTCTGGACGGTGTCGCCGCTGTATTCGAGGAAGGTCGAAACTGCAAGGCCGGCTTCCGAATGCTCAACGGTTATGCTCAGAAGCCCAAGGCTGGCACTGAGACCATTAAGATTGCTCTCCGCGAGTGATCTAACATATAATTTTTTCCTTTGTCAATATGCGCTCGAAATATTTCACATACATAGATGAAATTTGCTTTTATGAATTGTATATATGAAGAGATATACAAAGATTAAGTATGAAGGGATGACGGGATGCGTGAACGCCGCTTTCACGTATAATGGGTATCGGGTTGGGTTGGGTTGCATGTGTTTGGCGAATGGGGTTTGTCCGTGTTGTGTACTTACAGATACCATTGTAAATAGTGCAGAACATGGTGTTCTGATTCCCCTTGACGGGAGATATTTCTTTTGTATGAAACATTTATTCAATCAGAATCCTTCGGAAGTGTGACCATGAAAGTTGCTGAGGCAAGTACAAAATTGACCAGTATCATGCTTGAATTTGGATATACATGTATGCCATCTTCGACTAGCTGTTAGGTTTTTCGTTCTTTAAGTCCCGGTACTTAATGATCATGGCCCTTGAGGCTCTTACATAAGATAAGGAATAATCCTAGTAAACATTATCCGCCTCTAAGAATGAATTGACAACTTTGGTATCGTATGTCTTTCATAAAGGCAAGAGGCGATTGGATAAAGGTTGATTCTAAAACGGGAAAGGTCGGGCGGGCAAAAAGAGGGGACCCACATAGCCGACAGCTTCAATCGCAGCTCCATGACCCATCCCATCACCATCATTGACGACTACACGGACGCCTAGGAAAAAAAGCATCACCACCCACGTCGACATCCCACTTCGGTTCGATTCGTTCACACTCGCTCCGAAAACACAAGTTTCACAATGTCGAACAACAACTGGCAAGAGGAGGCTATGCGCCGTCTCAGACAGATGCAGCAGGCTCGTGGTGGTGTTGGAGGAGGAGGCCCTCAGATGCCCCGAGCAGCCGGTGGCGCTCTCGCTGGTGGTCTTTTGCTTGCTGGCGGTGCTCTGTTCCTGTCAAACTCGCTCTTCAACGTCGATGGTGGTCACCGAGCCATCAAGTACCAGAGGTTAACTGGTGTTAGCAAGGAGATCTACAACGAAGGTACGAGAACATTGATCTCGGACGATCCGGCTCAGAGGCTGACTTGGGAAAATTATAGGAACACACATCAACATCCCTTGGTTTGAGACTCCTATTGTGTACGATGTCCGAGCGAAGCCGCGCAACGTTGCGTCCTTGACCGGCACCAAGGATTTGCAAATGGTCAACATCACTTGCCGTGTGCTTTCCCGTCCTCAGATCGATGCTCTGCCCCAGATCTACCGAACACTAGGCACCGACTACGATGAGCGTGTGCTGCCCTCCATTGTCAACGAGGTTCTCAAGAGCGTTGTTGCTCAGTTCAATGCCAGTCAGCTCATCACACAGCGAGAGAACGTCGCTAGACTGGTGCGAGAG
Organism: Fusarium brachygibbosum; assembly: GCA_018886245.1. Taxonomy (NCBI): domain Eukaryota; kingdom Fungi; phylum Ascomycota; class Sordariomycetes; order Hypocreales; family Nectriaceae; genus Fusarium; species Fusarium brachygibbosum. The sequence continues at coordinate 2,473,217 of MU249524.1, forward strand.
AACCTTGCTCGTCGAGCTGCCCGATTCAACATCCTTCTTGACGATGTCTCTTTAACTGTATGTTCAAATCTTACAAGCCTAACATAAATTTCTGACTAATGTGTGACAGCACCTTGCCTTCTCTCCCGAATTCACAGCCGCCGTTGAGGCCAAGCAGGTTGCCCAGCAAGAGGCCCAGCGAGCAGCCTTCATTGTGGACAAGGCACGACAAGAGAAGCAGGCCATGGTTGTCAAGGCGCAGGGTGAGGCCCGCTCTGCCGAGCTGATTGGTGAGGCCATCAAGAAGAACAAGGCCTATGTGGAGCTCAAGAAGATCGAGAATGCTCGACAGATCGCTGCTCAGCTCCAGGAGGCTGGCTCCAAGAACAGGCTGATGCTTGATTCCGAGGGTCTTGGTCTCAATGTCTTCGACAATAGCGATAAGAACTAGGCGGATGATTGACGGGCGAGCCGTGAGAGATGAAAAGAGGTGTTTATGGGGTTTAATTTAACTCTCCACTGTATGTCTACCTACCGAAAGGGTTGTACTATTATGAATAATGAGGTAGTGAAAGAAAACTACCTATTCTGCTCTGCTATAAATGGTCGTGTTTGGAACATTCGACTCGCAAATTTCTCATAATGAATAATGTGCTACGCAAGCAGTTTCAGTCAACTAGGTGCCTCGAGACCGGGTTGAATGTGTCGTATGGGTTAGCGAATAAATCCGTGTTTAAATGTCATTGAAGCCTCATGAAAGCCATAAGACGTAAAAGCACGGGCTAATAACAGGCAGTTGAGGCAACCGCCATGCAGTACCAGGGTGGCCCCTCCTTCCGTGAATGTTAGCCTGCAACCCCACCATCGATCCAAGCTCAGTCAGCCCAACAGCGTCCAGCATTTGACTCTCCCATTAGCCTCGCATACTCAAAACCTACACGGCAGTCTTCGTCCTTCTTCTTCGCGAATTTTCATAAAAGGCCCTCGAGCACTCCAGACCTGAATTATTCACCACAGCCGCAAACATGTTGATCAAGTACGTCACCGAAACCTCGACGTCATGTAGGCACGTAGCTAACTTCGCAATTCAACAGGGTCCGAACATTGACCGGCAAGGAGATCGAGCTCGATATTGAGTCAGAGTACAAGGTAACCTTGGACAGGCGCTTCATACTTGAAGCGAACGAAATATCTGTGCTTGTACTGACTGCTTATAGGTCTCCCAGATCAAGGAGAAGGTTGAGGAGAAGGAGGGTATCCCTCCTGTTCAGCAGCGGCTCATCCATGGCGGCAAGCAAATGTACGTTACATGCGACCACTCGAGCACGTCAACTGTATACCAGCTTTCTGACACAACTTGTTTAGGACCGATGACAAGACCGCCGCCGAATACAACCTCGTTGCTGGAGACACTCTGCATCTCGTCCTCGCCCTTAGAGGTGGACGATGGCTAGCATAAATAGTATCGAACGAGATAATTTGAACTATCAGAGTAGACTCTATTTCTCAGCCTGGAACGCTCGCCACGAAGGTTTCAGAATCACATATACCGAGGACGGACGCATGAACACACGCAATATACAACAGCTGTTGAACCGAAAGGGTCATTATGTCGAGTCAGCTGGATGCTAAGGATGCGCAGGACCCTGCTGCGAGAAATCGGCGCTGCTTAAAAGACACACATCAGATGAGAATACTATAAACCGATCGAGTGGTTATCATTCAAGTTCTATCAAGCCTGAATATGCTTGTGTTTTTCGCTGCCATCGCCACCATACAAGTCACTGCCACGATGGAGCCCATTCTATACCCAGTCTAATTCATATTGACGGACTATGAGATTATAGTCCTGTTTGTAGCATTGTGCCAACCTATAAGTTTGTGTCACACCCTTTGAAATCACCCGTTATAACTCGTACGCCAGCCAGTAATGCAACGAAGATGGATAGTCTCTCGCTCAGTAAAAACGCCCCAGTATACCATCACGCGGTTGATAGTAAAACAGAAAAACAAAAAACTGTGTCTCGGAGCCTTATGCTCTTCTCTTGGGCTTCATGAAGATATCAGTGCCCTTGCGCTTCCGTGGGTTGACGGCAGGAGGAGGTCGTGCGGCAGAGGCCGGTGGAGGTGAAGAAGATGGGCCAGCCTCAGGTGAAGAGGATAGGACTCTCCGCTCGGGAACAGGGGATCTTTTTTCCTGTTTAGCTGGCCGCGATGATCGAGGCTGTGAGGGTGTTGCAGCGGCCTGAGGTTTAGGGCCTTTATAACTGTTGGACAGAAGACCAGATCGCTTGACCGTGGTTGCTGGTCTGCTTGGACCAGGAGGCGACCTCCTCGGAGCAGATGAAGATGGCCGGGAAGCGACCTTTCGAGGAGGTGAAGGATCGTCGTCAAACAAATCCTCACCACCACCATCATCCGAGTCCGAGTCTGTGATGTACTGCGCTCGCTCCTCATGAGCTTCAACTATTTCAGACGGTGTTGGCTTAGACGGTGTTGGCTTCGACACAGGAGCCCGAATGGCTGGCTTGGCCGCTCTTTGGTAGTCATTAACCATAGCAGCAGGTGCCTTTCGAAGCTTTGTGATAGCATTTGATGACTGCGTCGGCCTCGACAATGCGCCATGGATACTGGCAATTTCCTTTGTCTCCCTTCGCACCTTGCGCATGACGCTCGCGCCAGTATTGGTCTTTGTGCGACTGCCCCTTGTAAAAGCGAGTGTGCTACCGTTGGGGTCTCGCGCACCGAATCCCCACGGTTTCTTTGGTCCGACCCTGCCTCCCTGAGGGAGCAGCCTCCTGTCATCGACAATCATGGTTTTGGTCTTGGCCCTGTCCTGCTGAAGCCCTATGAAAGCACTTTTGAGCTTGGCCTCACTCTCGTCGAGGGCTTTTTGATGATCTGCTTTGTACTTGTCGTACACCCGATACCACTTCGTTGGGTTGGGGGGCTTGTATGCCTTCTGTCTGAATTCCATGGGGAACTCATGCTTGATGATCTTGAGCCATACCTCGCCGGTCTCGCCTTGGATTTGCGGAGAGTTGAGTTCGATGGTGCGTAGTTGTTTCGGGTTGTCGATCTTGAGGAGGAGAGGACGGACGGTTTGGTATAGGAGGTAGGTGCCGACGCTGTCGAGTTCGCGGATGTTCTTGATACATGCCGTGGTGGCAAGCTCCAAGAGAGACTTGGCTGGCATATTGACGTTTGGATATAGGAGATTATATATAGGAGGTTCAATTCGAGTATTCTTTGGGGCCACTGATGCTAATAAAAACGATGTTTATGTCGCGTTGTTCAAGGTTGTCGTGGGAATTTGAGCGATGTCGAAGTGGTCGAGGATTGGATGGTAAGAAAGTATAAGAATGGATCAAGATGTCTTGAAGTGAGAGAAAGGAGAGTGATTAAATGTAGAAACCGGCGCAATAGTTGACTGACATCGTGGGGTGAGTCACAAAAACATTGCTAACTTTAAATCTGGCGAGACTTTGTTGTTAATAAAGAGTTGTCAGAAGTCAAAAGGAAGTTGTTGAATGTTGGAGGCTGAGCCACGACGTAGTTGTCGAGGATGAATGTGAGGCTTCTTTTTTGGTTTCGGGGTGCAGGTTGGGGAGCATGGGTCTTTACCTTATTGGTTCAAGTGCGAATGACTGGAAAAGAAACAAAGGCGATCTACAGAGTGGTGACACAAAGAAACGTGAAGCATCGGCCTTTGCGCAGTGATCATGTGTAGCAGTGTTTTATTCAAAGCTACGTATCCGCTTAGAGACATGTTGATTTATTTTTGTAGCTTAAGATTACCTCCACTTTGAGACATGACTCAATGGCTCGTGCGCATATGCTCACAGGCGTGCCAGGCTTCCTTTGTTCCATTCTTGCAGGTGTGAGTTCTACTCATACGTATGTGCAATCCACCAAGCGACAGCCAACGCTGCTACCCTGTAGCTACACACTTAAAATAATAAACTTACAATGAAATCCGCTGTTTCAATCTAGATCAGGTACTCCAATAGTAACTTAGTCTAAATATGGGAAAACCAAACTCCCCTCTTCAATCAAGTTGATGCTTTTGTCCCAAGGTTGACTGTAAGCTCCTTCCAACAGGTGTGGAGTTGCTGGACGGAGGTAACGTCAAAGTACAGAGACGGGGCCCGCTTTGGTACATTTTTAGCTCCGACAGCCTGTAGCCTACTCTGTATGTTATATCTCTTTCTGCACGCGCCCGTCACTCACTACTTCCAAACCTACCTTCAACATCAACCAACACCATGGCTGAACCATACATTAAGCAGGACCCTTACATCAAGCCAGATCCCGAGACACCAGCGGAAGAGGATCTGTATGAAGATGCTGGCGACCTCGAATTCTACGACAAGAATGCTGGCGCCTTCGAGACGCTCTACCTAGCGCGCGTTCCTCGATACATGTGGGAAGCTTGGTACAAGCTCACCGAGCGACTGGGCGATGACGATGAGATTCAAATTGGCACTCTGCGAACATGGACCGAACAGAAGCCAGATGGTAGCCCGGACGTACGTTTTTATCCAGGCAGGCAAGGAAGGCATGATGATGGCATCATACTGACACAAGGGTAGACCAAACTTCGCATGCTTCTCTCCGCCAACTGCCCCGAGCACCAGGTGCTGCCTCGCGAATACGACCTCGAAGTCCTAGAGCCAAACGTCAACAACCACTTCATCTTCAGCGAAGAGGATCTGCCCGGTTTCAAGGCGCGGAGCAAGGCGCGACAGGAGGCTGCCAACGCTGGTATTCCCGCCTCATTGCTAAGGCAGAGACAAGCCAACAATAACAATGGATCTGAGCGACCGACGTACGACCGCAGGAGCCGATACCAGCCATATTACCGAAAAGCTGTTCCCAGTAAGCATAACTGCTGATGCTTTGCCATAGACCAGAGAATGGAAAGCTAATTCGCCGCAACAGAAAGGACAAAGATCTTTGGCAAGATTCATTATGACGTTCGCGTAGAACCTCGTGACATCAGGGAGGAAGAGCGACTGCTTCAGCAGAAGTTGCTAGATGCAGAGGCAAACAAGTCCAAGCTCCGAATCATCAGTCGAAACGCAGCTTCATCCATTGTCGCCCCTGGAAGCGTGGGCGCAGTCAACTGGGGTGGCAGCTTCATCGTAAGTTTCTTTTTTTGCTTTTTAATTCCAATTCAAGCCATACTGACAAACATCCCAGAAAAACGCTGCATCTACAGCCAAGCCAAAGAAGGGCGAGGTTTTCAAGGCCGCCCGTATTCCGGAGAACCAGCTTCTGGATCTTATTTTCGAGTGTTTCCGGCAGTATCAGTATTGGTCCATGAAGGCTTTGCGACAAAAGCTCCAACAGCCCGACCAGTACTTGCGTCAAGTACTTGAGAAGATTGCTGTCCTCAACAAGAGCGGCCGATTCGCCAACCATTACTGTTTGAGTGATGCTTACCGCGACAAGGGCGGTGCAGAGGCCCAAGAAGCTGCTGCCGAGCCCATTGACGACGACGACGATGACGAGGAGATGGAAGACGTGCTGCCAGCTTCTTAGTATCGCAGCTTCTCCATGCCTTAAAAACAAGCAGACGAGAAACATACGAGGAAGAATTTTATCCAGAGAAAGCTCAGTGGAGGATGTCATTTAATGCGATGTTGCAATGGATTCAAACAAAGGATAGGGTTTTTAGAGCGTGATACCCTTTTAGTCTATAGATTACCAGAAGTAGTCAATTATTCAGCGAATTGTCTTTCACTCTTGCGACTCACTTGTCACTGTTGCCTTATATCCGGCTCTCAAGCTGTATAAATACTGTAATAGAAAGCTTGGCCAAGCTACAGTACACTACTGTTTCTTGGTTGTTGTGATCCACTCACTCTCACTATTTCGAGAACAACTACGTAATGAGCTTCCCCGCAATAACTAAGGTAGCTTTCTCTGTTAGACTCTAAACTGATCAGAGGCGCATTGCAAAAAGCCATAAGAAGATTGAGTCAGCTGCTGGTTTCGAGCGGGAAGCTTCTCTCCAAAATCTTGGCTCAAATGCTTATGCTCATAGCTCTTCTCCACTTGTTGATCATCACAGCAACTTCGCTTACAGCAACCTCAACTCAAGACTACCTTTACTACTCTTCCTGCTACAAGATGCATCTTGTATTTGACTTTGACGGAACAATCACCCAGCAAGACACAATCGGGGAGCTTGCCCGCTCAGCCATCGAGATACAGCGGAATAGGAACGGCCATGATCTTCAGGCTTCATGGGACCAAGTGGTTCAAGCCTATGTCGCCGATTACAGACATTACAAGGAGAACCACCCATCGCCAGAGGATACGCGGACATGCGTGGATCAAGAGTTTCACTTTTTGTCAGGAATGAAAGACGTGGAGGAGGCATCACTGCAGCGCATCGCCGAGTCACATATATTTGAAGGCTTGGATGCTGAAACTCTGTCGCAAGCAGGAGCTGATGCTGTTAGAGATGGGAGGATCAAGATCAGAGATGGTTTCACGGATATCATGAGCTTTGCAGCTGATAGGGACTGGAGCGTGAGCATTATATCGGTCAATTGGTCCCGTTCCTTTCTTCGAGGCGCTCTGTTGCCACATACACTCGACATCATCGCCAACGAACCAGCTCTGGACGGAACTATTACCGGTCCCGAATTCTTCAATGGACGAATGACAAACGCAAGAGAGAAGAAAGAAGCCCTGAAACATCTTATCAAAGAGAAAGATGGGAAAGTGGTTTACTTTGGAGACTCGACGACGGATATGGAGTGTTTGCTCGCAGGGGGAGTTGTGATATCAGACGATGAAGAATCTTCTTTATTAAAGACGTTGAAGAGGATCGGAGTCAATGTTCCACATGTCGGTGAGAATAGCGAAAGAGATGGTAAAGTGAAATGGGCGAGAGACTTTCGGGAAGTATTGGATAGTGGATTATTGAACGAACAGGCATAACAGTACTGGGCAGAGCCAAAGGATTCCTTGTCTTGTTGAAAGACTCCAACCTTGGAAAAGAAAAAGTCTTGCAAGATCTTGTTTCTCTTTGTTTCTAATTTAAATGACATGAATATACGTACATCTTGGACAATGCTCGACATGCATGAATTCGGGCACGGATGAACCTTGCGATACTGCACAGCAACGTGAGTTGTTCACGCCAGCGATGAGACTAGTGTAAGAATACATTAACACTTAAATGAGATTCCATGTTAACAAAGCAAAAAAAATCAGACGAAAGAACGAGGTATGCCCTGTACAGAGGAATAAGCTTTGTTTACCTTTAATGGGACTGTCAGTACATAAAGAACATGACCTCTTCACAAGAACATAGTCTCTGTGACTGCCAACACAGACGAATACTTCACTATCTCATTAAATGATATAAAAAACGATACAATGCTCAATTCTCTACTTGATTCCGTCCTATCCAACAGATACAGACACAGAAGACACCAATACCCACCAATATTGCTAGTAACGTCACCATCGCCGTCACCATCGATCAACCATCAACATGTGCTTATACGCCCGCGTCGTCTTCAGCTGCGCCCACGAGCGCTGGGGTTTATGTGTAAAGAAGTGCCAGATGGCCGAGGACTTCCAGGCGAAAAAGGTCAACCAAGACTGCTTGGTAAAAAGGCCTCACGTGCCTACATCGCGAAAGTTGCAGAGAAAGTGCAGCAGATGTATCGCGATGGAAGACAAATTCGGCAAAGCGAGGAGGAGCATTGAGGATGTCAGACAGGCGTTGAAGAGGATTGGAGAAGAAAAGAGGAAGAAGAAGATTGAACAAGAGAAAGAAGAAAGCAAGGCGAGACCGGCTGTGGGTGTAGATTGTAGTCCCGAGCTGGAGGTTATCAGTGAGGAGGATGAGGAGACTGGGGAGGAATCTGAGATGGGAGATGGATCTTCTTGGGCGAGTGGTTCATGTACATGTTAGATATGGATGATGTGATGAGGATACGAATACCCTTTGTTTGGTTGGGAGGGGAAAAGAAACATGAATACCCTGGTTTACTGGTTAGTCAATAGAAAGAGTTGACAACTAAGTTATCTCGTCAACCCAAACTCGTCCATGTTGATTATAGGCTATTGTGAACATCTGTATCAATTTGTACTTATCTCTACGTTGGGCAGCAAGGCTGTAGAGTATAACATGACTCTTTACCTTATTCGGTTATCTGTGCGAAGAAATGAGTCCCGTGATGTTGGTTCCATGGGTTTCAACGTCAAATGTCACTCTACCAAAACCTGCGCCTCAGTTGAATACCCGTATTTACGCCCGAGATAAACCCATAATGGTAACTCGCTTATAACGAGTTCCCCATATTCCGGCCAATTGATGTACAGTATGTCACTACTTCCTTGATCTCTAGGATATTTCTTCTCTCTTCCCCGGATCTAATCTTACTCAGCCACCACCGATATCCTCCGATCCCCCGTTCCGTGTGGGTCTACCTGTCACGTCCCGGAGGTCCAACCGCCGTCCTATTCGCCGAGCCGATGTCGTTTAACGGATCTCTGGGCCGTGGAAAGGAACATGAGACATTCTAGAGTCTCTGAAGGAATATTAACCCAGCCTCAAAAGATGGTCCCATGACGATGTTATGCGTTGCCTGAACGCAACGCAGGGGAAACAAAGTCGGGCTCGCAACGAACCGGGCACCCTGGCTCGAAGACTCTTGGCAGTCAGCTCCAGAGGACAATTCACCAAAGCTCATACATAAATAGGCTCGACCCGCCGCTGGACGAGTAATGTCATTTCATTACATGCAGTTGAGAAGGAGTGACCAATAGTACTTTGCCTTGCTCGCTTATATCGATCCTCCCCCCACCGACATTACAGTCCCAAGCTTAACTTGACATCCTGTAGTCAAAGATTCTCATGAATAACGACTTCTCGGCCCCGTTCGAGAGGGTCGCCGTTCTTCTCAAGTCCCGCAAGACTACGTTGTCCGTCTCGGGCGGCGGCGCGCAACCGCCCTAATGGGGTTTGTCCACCACGGCCTAGATCTGTTCAACTACGACCAGAAGGCATGTTCTAACCAAGTCTTGATCACGGGGAATGACACTCCGTCAAACATTGAGTACGACGAGTATGTCGTTTACAAACGCTCAGAAGAGTCTGACCCTGCACCTGCGCCGACGACTCCGAACCACCCTTGGGCGCACGATGATGAGCATACCACTCATCACTTCACCCGCGATGATACTCCAGGGACCACTATCTTTGATCTAGCATTTCGTCAAGGATATATGCTTGACCGAGAAGTTAGTATGTAATAGCAAATATGGAATAAGTTGACTAACCAGTTCCAAGGGCACTTTTCGAAAGCCAGGCGCTGACGAAGCACCATCAGCTGGCATGGAAGGTCGAATTCGCAGAGTGTAAGTCATACACCGTTATTATACAAGCCACTCATCTAACTAGTCGCAGTATATGCTTCAAGCGCAAGAACATTTATGATGGTAACCGTGAGATTCTCAGCATGACAGTGGATGACCTTGCGGCCATGAACCTTCATCCTGCCACTCTGCAGTACTCAACCCGTACCACGACAGAATCCAGATTCTGGTCCAAAGACAGGTCTCAACTGAGTAAGTTCACTTGATGTTGTGCAGAGACCATCTTCTAACGACGCAACCAGGTATCATTCTCGCTTTCTCAGAGATGCCAAAGACGCCTTGTGACTTCCTCTCCATGACATACGACGTTCGTGAGCGCTCTGCAACCATCTTGGTTCGTCAATCATGGGAGCCTAGACGCCACAACATGGACGATCTCGATGAGTACGATCACCGTCTAGAGTCATGCAGGGCCCATTGGGCGCATCCCCTCATCATGCCAGTTGTGCTGCTTCAAGTACAATTCATGCGATGCGAAGAAGCTGTCAGCGAGAACAACTCCAACGTGGCCCATCTGGAATACGATGTCAGCAACATTGCTGGTTTCGACGCATCAGAGACTGGGAGACGTCTCAGCAGGACATTCAGCAATGGCAAGGACGGCGAGAGGATTGCTTGGGGCCCTGCGACTATGACAAAGCTTATGAAGAGGGCGCACGAAGTTCTCAAAGATACTATCAAGCTTCTCGACACCATTCGATGGATGGAGCGAGCTATAAAAGTCTTGATACTGGCTGGTGATGAACTCAACGAACGAATGGGAAATAGCTTGTGTTTTGGCCAGGATCTTAGCATGCTCACTCCCAACATTGTGGATCCTTCAGGAGGACCTCCCCCAGTGAGTCCGGTTCTCCCACCCAGGCAGCTCCCTAAGCTTCGATTCCCAGATGAGATGGCGACGGATGGTGATTCTTTGGGACCCCATTGGCATGAGATTAGGCAGTACCTTGATGGATTACTGCGTCTATGCATGGGTCTTGAAACTGACAGACGCATGTCAGAGGCTAGATGCCGTGCTCAAATCGACATGGTAAGTACCAACTCCGCTTGGACTAAACGACGGGTGCTCATTGTGTGCTACAGATCTACAGTAAGATGGCACAGGAGGACAACATTTTGAACGCTCGAATGGCGGTAGCATCCTCCCGTGACAGCTCTTCCATGAAAGCACTGGCCGTCATCACCGCTGTCTTCCTCCCCGGCGAGTTTCTCGGCACACTCTTCGGCATGTCCATGTTTGACTGGCTCGGCCCAGATGAAGAAGATGACGACGGCTCGAGCCCCATGACCGACTCAGTAAAGGTGAATCGATTTGGGGAGAATTTCTGGTACTACTGGGCTACCGCCGTGCCCCTTACCATCACGATTCTCGTTATATGGCGAGTCTGGTGGGTAAGCCAGGACCGCTACTTCCGACGTCATCTATCCCAGGAGCTCAGCGAGGAGAGGTACTGGACCGCCGATGGGAAGCCTCGACAGCTGGAGCGTAGTTTTCTCTGGGACTTCTTTTATCTTTCTGCAAGGCGGGATGAGAAGCCGCGTGCAGTGGCGGCGGAGGAGCTGGCTGAGCTTGAGACTGTCAACTCTACTATGAAGGAAAGCTACGATGGGGGGCTGCCTCGGGCTACGAGTATGAGGCAAAGACAGATCCTTGAGACAAGGAAATGGAGTCTTAATCAGAGGGGAGCGAATACGGTAGTATGAGTCAAAGTTTCTGTAGATGTGAGTTTGGTTTAGCAGAGCATAATGTGTGATGTTTATGAGTTTGCGACAAGATATAGTTAGGATACCTGGAAGTTCTGCACTTATTATTTTAAATTGACATATTTCTATGGATAAACTACTCTACCATAGATTTCTAATATGCTGCATAGCTCGTTCTAGACCCAACGCAGGACTCTTGGATAGATGAGTCACATGGTTGTTGGTAGATAGCACTTACACCACCTTGATTCGGAACGACCTAAGTAGCCTATCACTTTGCCCCTTCTACATGTGGCAATCCGGGTAAGAGATGAGATGATATGACATATATGCAGGCAAAGTGACATCAAACGGTACTTTTATCAGCTAGTAGTTGTATCATGCTGTGGTTAAAGAGCTGCGTCTGGTGCCTCATCCATACATAACAGAGGCTGTGCATAACTGAAAGACGGGAAGCGGGGGGCATGACAGATGTCTTGTATCAGAGATAGACAGCAGAGTTTTCGATGCAACCGGCTGATCGGAGGGTTCCTGAATCACAAATTGTGGGCAACTGGAATGCAAATTGACAATTTGAGCGCCATTCAAGGGCATCGCGATGGCTTCACTAGTTTAGTGTCAGGGCCAGCCACGACCTACTGATCTGTCATCACCGTCGCTAGTTCAGCCACAGGGCGAAGAGCTTGGATCAGGAACAGGCAACATGAAAGAAAGGGCAAAAGAGTGTTTATTTCAAATCATTGACGCTTGGACGTTGTGAAAAGAGCTGCGCAGAGTTGTTGGTGCATGTCCAACCGATTTATCCGTTGATGAGTCCAGAATGAGTCTTGGCGACGCCTTCACTAACGTCGGTTTTCTGGATCATGATCTAGACCCTTGAAACTTGATGTCGTTCAGTTTCTCGGGATTTTCTTTGTTGAGGCTAAAGATAGTCTTGACAGATTGTAAATGTGAATCATCGAAGGGGGGATCTTTGCGCCCTTGATGTAGCGGGAGCGCAAGGGAAAGGACTCAGACATTGGCGGGAGCGGCGTCTAACATGTCTTTACATACAAGGGCTGAGAGGAACAAGAAGACAATTAATTGTTTTCCTCCCTTGAATGGCTCTAATATATAGACAATAGACAACTTGGCGATTACTATCCTTTAATTCAACCCTTCTTGTAAGTTCAATGTATCAGTCAGCAACCATGGATGTCAAATCAGGCAGGCACGATTAACGGGTCAGAGATAAGGCCAGGAACAGGGACAAGATTGGAAGGCGCCGACATCGATTAAACGGAAGGAGGCTTGCGCAGGAACAACTGTCACTAAGGTAGGTACAGTACTCCTACTGACTTACTAAATCAGGTCACGACGCCAATCCCCCTAAACTCTATCATTTCATCACCACCCGCTTACACCAGATTCACCCAACATCACCAGTGTCAAGCGTACAGAACTCACCCAAAACTCAACGAAAGGTTCTAATAAAATCTATTCCTCCGTCTCTACAATTATAACCACATCTGAAAGTCACCTAACACGTCCTAATGTCTTAAACTCTGACTATCCCTCTCTAGTGCCATCACCCAACTGGTTCCAGACACTAAGCGCATTCCTAGTCAGGGTCTCAAGGCATACCAGTTCCACGTTTTAGGGGCTCGTGGCGTTCAATAAGCTCAAATACTTTGATCTTCATGTCTCATCCGGCGTCGATACACCCTCAATCGAGAACGGAATCCCCTTGGTGGGGGGCCATCGATGCTTTCCGTAGCATGCTTGGGCGTCGTCTTCCCACCGGTACGCGTCCAAGATACGCTTTCGTCCATATGCTATACTCCTTCAGGGTCGACTACTTATCCTGAACCGACATAGGCCAAGTGGCGTCCCTTCATCATGTCCAATGTCATAAATTTGCCTCGATTCCCGTGTCTCACTCTCTTGGCTCCCCTTCTCGTCCCGTTGATCTCACCCTTGAGCCATTCCTTTCCCATCGCTATCCAACCAACGTCATTCGTTCCTTAGAATTCTTCTCTCTCGTTCCCTTAAAGTATAGTCTATTCTCATCCTCCGGTTCCGTCACCCTGGTGTTTGTCTCACTACCAGCCCGTCTTCAGCATCTTGTCTCAGCTTAAACTCCCTCACAAGACTGTTGGACCCCTTGAACCAGTTTCTGAACACCATCTCACGTTTCACGAGGTGTCACTCCTTTACAGCACCTCAATATCATTTGCTTATAAGAAGCATTGATACTTACTAACTTCCGTATCGACTTGCTTTCACTATCCATCACATAGACTTCCACAAGTCTGAGAACGACTACACCCAAGGACAGGTTTCTTCTGCACCAGAATACTACTATACGAATACTGGATATGCTCAACCAACTCTTTGTCATCGCACCTCTCCTGGTGCAAGCAGCCTTGGCTGTCCCGTCAGTGGAACCCAGACACCAGCACCTTCATGGCCACATGGAGCACTCACACGGTACCAGGACCACTATGTCAACTGCAGTTCGTCGTCAAGCAGAACAAACCCTCGAGGCCGCACCGCAGTTCATCTCCCCCAAGATGCCCTATGCGCTCAAACCCCAGACCAAGGTAGCCAAGCCTACTGCTACAGCTGCTGCGAGTGACGACGATGATGACATAGTGCCTGGATTCATCCCTCCCAAGATGCCTTTTGTCGCAAAGACTTCCCAGCAAAAGTCGACCAACGAACAGGTCAGCCCCCAAAGGCTCGCCTCAGTTGCGTCTGTCAACAACAAGAAAACCGCTGCAAAGGACTCAAAGGATACCAAAGACACCAAGAACACAAAAAGTACCAGCCCTCAAAAGCTTGCACAAGCTCAGGATGATGATGATGACAAGTTGCCTACTTTCATCCCACCCAGGGCGCCTTTCCGTGGACCCAAGAAGCCCCAGCCAACCCAAGCAGTTCCTAGAGATACGGTGGTGCCCCAGTTCATTCCTCCCAGGAACCCTTGGGCGCCGTCCAAGTTCAACACACGCTCAACAGGCAATAATGACCAGGATGATTCCAAAGAGACTGCCATCCCTGATGCTGATCAGAGGGCGTCTCGAGCTGATCTCCTGAAGCGTGACGACGGCGACGAAGGTGATGACTACTTCCTAGAGGAAGACGACGATGAATTCAGCCCTTCGGACTTCCCCGATCTTGGTGGCTCTGAAGACGAGGAGTTTGACAATGATGCCTCGAATCAAGACTCTGAGAACGTCTCTGTTGGCAACATGTCTGAACAACAAGGAGAGGCTGGAGAGGGAAGCAGCATCGAGGATGACGAAGACGCCAAGAACTACTTCGGTGGTGACTTCGATGATGAGGACGACGCTGACAACACTCCCACTCGTCTAGAAGCTCGGGGTGTTGGAAAGCGAAACATGCTATACTTCACGAACTGGTGAGTTCTTGTACATCTCTCGGTCACTAGTGGGTGCTAATAATGAAGAACCAGGGGTACCTACGCGGGGTTTCATCCCCAAAACCTTCCGGTAAGGGAGATCACGCACGTTCTTTACTCCTTTGCCAACGTGAATGCCAATGATGGATCAGTGCAAGTACATACCAATCCCGTAACCAAGAATAAGCCTCCCTAACAAATTGGCAGTCAATCATCGGACCTTGAGGCGGATATCAAAAGACTATATTCGGGCGACACTGGGGCTGGAAACAACGTATATGGATGTGTTAAGCAGCTGTACATTCTCAAGAAAAAGAACCGCAACTTAAAGGTAGTTCTACTACAAAGACTCCAAAATGTTAGTGTGAAAATGCTAAGACGTATAAACAGTTGCTACTTTCAATCGGCGGCTACAATGGAAGTCCAGCACTCGCCTCTGGTGTGAGTACACAGTCTGGCCGAAAGCGGTTCATCTCCACTGCCATCAAGCTCATCACCGACTGGGGATTTGACGGAATTGACATCGACTGGGAATACCCGGTCAACGCCCAAGAGGCCCGAAACTATGTTCTGGTACTTAACGGTGTTCGAAAAGCCCTCGACAAATACTCAACAGACAACAAGCTGAACTATCGCTTTCTACTCACAGTTGCCTCGCCCGCGGGTTCGAGCCACTATAACACTATGGATCTTAAAGCCATGGACCCTTGGGTTGACGCCTGGCACCTCATGGCTTACGACTATGCTGGTCCCTGGGACTCTACTACTGGTCACCAAGCGAACGTCTTTGCGTCCAAGAAAAACCCTCTCTCAACAAAGCTCAGTACTGACGCGACTCTTAATGATTACATCGCTGCTGGAGTGTCTCCCAACAAGATTCATATGGGTATGCCTCTTTATGGCCGTTCCTTCTCTAACACAGCTGGTTTCGGCAAATCTTACTCCGGCACTGCTGGCAACTCGGAAGGAATCTACCTTCTTAAGGAACTGCCCCGTCCTGGAGCAGCGACCACCTTCAATGCAGATCTGATGGCCAGCTACACATATGATAAGACGAAGCGGGAGCTTGTGACTATGGACGATCTCAAGTCAGCCCAGGCTAAGGCCGGCTATATCAACCAGCGAAATCTCGGTGGAGCTTTCTACTGGGAAGCCAGTGGTGACAGAGCTGGGTCTGCGAGTGTCGTTGCTGGTGTCAAACGCACTCTTGGCACGCTCGAAACAAGCAATAATCTTCTCAAATACCCTACGAGTGTATATGACAACATTCGGAATAACATGCCTTGATATGGCGAAATCGTCTTTCCTCTGTACCCAAACTTTGTATGGATAAGTGGGATGGCTTGGAGTCTTGGTTCAATTTTCTTTTGTCGACTTTGCTTTTATGGGGTGTGATTGGGATCTTGTCACTTGTAGATTATAGAAAAGCCCTCATTTAGATAATGATATACATTCGTTCATCGAACAACTTTCCAATCGCACCCTAATTCTTGTAGGCTATGAAGGATAAATGTCCCGTGTGATGCTGTATTCTGGTATTATCCCTGTCAACTATTTTCACTGCTCCTAGTCTACAGCTCTTTCTACACCACGCAGGCAAGGGTAGTTCAACATACTACAGCCAGCCTCGATGATGGAAGCAAGGATCAAAAACTCTTGCAAAGAGATTACAAGTCCAGAAACCAACCTTTGTCAAAACGAAAAAGAAGATTAAAAAACTCCTGTGATAACAAAGACGCGCCATTCTCCAGCGTCTTGACCCATTTCCCTTCCTTTCAACAGTCACCTCCCTCCCCCCTTTCCTCAGACTACTTCTTCTTCTCGCCAGTGTCAGGTCGAGGACATTTCTACATGTCTTGACCCTGGGGAGTTCCGGAAGTGTCAACGCCGTGGAAGGCATCGCCGAATGCTGAGTCATCCATGTCCATGCTCAGATCGAGGCCTTCACCCAACTCGCCTGCCGAGCCGTCTAGCGTTGGGCCGTCGAATCCGGCGAGAGCATCACCTGCTGTATCGAGGTCGCCCAGGGAGCTGAAGTCGTTCTGGTCAAAAGAGACGGAGCCTCCTGGCGTTCCAGCGGCCGGTGTGGCACCAGCAGAAGCAGTCTTTGCTACTGACTTGGTGGTATCGATTCCTGGCCCGACAGGTGTGTTCGCATTGACGGATGCGGTGCCGGATCCAGGCTGCTGACCAGCCTGCTCGTTTGACTGGCCATCCTTGGGCACGACAACCCAATCTCCGCTACCGGTGCCTTGATCAGGGGCGGTGGCAGTCGAGTCCTTAGGTTCTTGTGTTCCGCCCATGGTCACGTCACTAATAGGAGCGGGTGCAGCGTTGGCGTTGGAGGGAGTTCCGGCTCCAGACTGGTTGGCTGACGCTTGGGGTTGAGGAGTTCCAAAGTTGTTCAGGGGTGTAGATGTGGCAGAAATGCCAGTGTGCATCTGGTCTAGTAGTCCAGCAACAGTACCACCCATATCGATATCAGACTCGCCAATCATGATACCGCTGTTCTGCGAGCCAGACTGCGAAGGCTGACGGGATAATTGTGAGTTGCCGGCCTGAACGGGCTCTGGTGCTGGTGGCTGATAACCTCCATCTTGGACACGAGAAACCGACGGCTTGGTCTCAACCTTCTTACCAGTAGCACTCTCAACCTCAGATACTATCTCTTCGACTGTTTTCGTGCTAATGGGACGAGGAGTGGGGTCCTCATCATGGGGGTCTACCTTGCCCTCAATTCGCCAGATCTCTGTACCTGTACCCTCAATAATGTTTCGAAGTTCCTTTTCCTTGGTGTTGAGCATGGAGTTCTCCTTGAATTTGGCGAGAGCCTTTGCGTGATCGGCCTGCATCTTCTCGATCTCTGCCTTGGTGGACTCGATGTGATTATGAACTCGCTTTCGGAACTCTTCGGCCTTGTCGGGGTCTAGGCGGCCGATATAAGGCTTTTCGGGCACTGATGTGAAGGCCTCAACTCCTTGGGCCGGGAAAATTCCTTCTGTCAGTGACGCTAATTCACCCTTGAAACCAAGGTTGAGGTCAGCTGGGGTGATCTGGCTTATACGGTAAGGAGATGAGAGGATTTCCTCCATCCACTCGTGGTTCTGTTGGTATCGACTCAACGAAATCTCTCTCGGAGTGAGATGATCGAACATATCACCCCTCGAAACATCTTCTTCATCATCAAAAGCAGCATCGGCCTGGGGTACTCCTGGCAAAGGAGCTTGACTCCCCTGGCTCGCCGCGTGTCTCGGTCGTTTAGCAGGAGGACCTGGCGTAGGTTGTGTGGGATATGCCATCTGCTGGGGAACTCCTCGGGGTGCCATTTGAGGAGGCACTGGCTGTCGTGTGAGATCTGGCAGTTGAGGCCAGTTAACACGGTCGGACAACATAAACTCCTTGCGACGAATCTGGCCAGCACGTTGCAAGAAGTGACGCTGCTGCATGATACTGTTGACTCTTTCATCGAATGGGATCATCGAGACAGGGACTCTGTCGTTGGGCTCGGCAGGGCCGTAGTGCACGATGAACAGACCGATGTCTGGTTGAGGAGGGTTGGGGTGGCCAGGGATGGGGACTAATCGGCATCGTCGACGGGCGTGGAGAGCGTACTGTTCACCGGGGAAGTAACCGGCCTTTTGGTAGTAAATTTCGAGCATCTAGCCAGATTTAGTATATTGTCTCCTTGTCCCTTCCTCCATTGGACTTACCAGTCCGTTACCCAGGTCGTGTTTATAGACCTGCTCCGGGGGAGCCCACACATATCCATCGGTCGCGAAATTGGTTCCCAAGCGTTGAAGAGGCTGCCAAGTCAAGAGTATTGTGCCGTCTGTGGGTTTATCGAGATATGTCCAAAAGAAAGGTGCTCGGTCTCGCGCGACTTGTGGTGCGCTCATAAGCCACTTAGCAACCTCATTCAGGTCAAGCCGGGGCATCACCGGGTATCGAAATGACGAGATGAGATGGACATGGGGCATCTATAAACCTGTCAGAGGGGTATTGCGCCGACATTTCCAATTGTTGCGCGTGCAGGTAGAACATACGAGGTCCTGGGGAACGCCCTGGCTAGGATCTGGTTGAGCCATGCTGGGCGAGCGTCGCGATGGACAATTTTTGGCGTGTCGGTATCTCTAATTACGCGATTATTCGTCTGTACAGCTGCGCTTTACAACGCCCTGGTCGTATGTTGCTGTTGATGGGGCGATTGAGTTTAGAAGATAAGGGAATGTCGTGGCGCAATCAACGATATGATATGCGATGGAGTTGTTAGAAGAGTGATGCCCTTGCGCGGCTCCAAACTTCTCGCGACAAGGCTGCGAGTATGCAACTGGCCAATGAAAAGGGCGTCTGTGTGGTAAGTAAGAGTGGGTCCATTAACATTCACTCTGAGATATAAAGATAGGTACAGATTCTAACATAAAATAATCGAGCAATCTTAAAGAAGTATTTAACGAGAACATTTGACTGATAAGTGAATAGTCATCAAATTATCTAAAGAACATTGCCTAACAAACTTCTAATGGTTTGTGGGCGTTATATAACCCACGTGCCTGGTGTTTACCTCTTACAACAAATAGATGGCAGACCTCTTTGAGACATCATGACACTTCAAACTAAACTTATTGTGTCACCTTTTTGAGCACAATCAGAGATATTATTTAACTTATTTTTTATTCTTCTGTTGGGGTTCTAAACGCGAACCCGGATGTCATCACTGAGCTTTCTAAATCCATACCAGCCCATTCATCATTATCCCTGCAGCGCCAACGTTATTCCTGCGTTCCTATTCACAGATTTTTTATAAGACGCAACTATCGAGCTTCGTACGGCCCGACGATATTTCATTTCTTAACCAATCATAATTCCTTCTCTTTACCCTAGGCCTCTTAAGCCTGGTAGGTAGAGGCGGAGACGTTACCACCACGACCAGTCCAGTTGACGTGAATGTCCTGGCCGTTGGGGTACTTCTCGCTAGCGTGCTCGGGCTTGATGCGGAAGGTGTGGGCACCGAAGTAGTCACGCTGAGCCTGGAGAAGGTTGGCGGGGAGGTCCTTGGTGCGGTAACCGTCGAACCAAGACAGAGCGGTAGAGAAGGCGGGAGTAGGGATACCAAGGAGGGCAGCCTTGGCAATAACGTCTCGCCAGCCGGGCTGAGCCTTGTGGATGGCCTTGTTGAAGAAGTCGTCGAACAGGAGGTTCTGGAGGTCAGGCTGGCTGCGGTAGGCGTGGGTGATGTCCTTGAGGAAGACGGATCGGATGATGCAGCCACCTCGCCACATGAGGGCGATGGAGGGCTTGTTGAGCTTCCAGCCGTACTCGCGGGCGGCCTCCTGCATGAGCATGAAGCCCTGGGCGTAGGAGATGATCTTGGAGGCGTAGAGAGCCTGCTCGAGGTCCTCAAGGAACTGCTCCTTGTCACCCTCGAACTTGGTGGTTCGGCTGACGAACTCAAGCTTGGTAGCGGCGGTGGCACGCTCGTCCTTGATGGCAGACAAGCATCGAGAAAGAACGGACTCAGCGATCAAAGTGACGGGCATGCCAAGGTCGAGAGCGTTGACAGCGGTCCACTTGCCGGTACCCTTCTGGCCGGCCTTGTCGAGGATCTTCTCAACGAGGGCAGTGCCATCGTCGTCGTTGAAGTACATGATATCGCGAGTGATCTCGATCAGGAAAGAGTCCAGAACACCCTTGTTCCACTTGGCGAAGACGTCGCCGATCTCCTTGTTAGAGAGGCCGAGACCGCGCTTCATGATGTCGTAAGCCTGCAAGTCATTAGGTTAGTCTCACATTGTATTTTTCAGACTTCTTGGGGGCGGTTCTCTTTACCTCGCAGATGAGCTGCATGTCACCGTACTCAATACCGTTGTGGACCATCTTGACGTAGTGACCAGCACCCTCGTCACCAACCCACTCACAGCAAGCATCACCATCGCTCTTAGCGGAGATGCTTTGGAAGATGTCCTTGATGTGGGGCCAGGCCTCCTCGTTACCACCGGGCATGATGGAGGGACCGTATCGGGCACCCTCCTCACCACCAGAGACACCAGAGCCGACGAAGCGGATCTTCTTGTCGGCAAGGTACTTGGTGCGGCGGTTGGAGTCGGGGAAGTGAGAGTTACCACCGTCGATGATGATGTCGCCTTCGTCAAGGAGGGGCAGGATCTTCTCGATCCAGTCATCAACAGCCTGGCCAGCCTGGACCAGGAGCATGACACGGCGAGGAGACTTGAGCTTGCTGACGAACTCCTCAACGCTGTGGGCGCCAACAATGGACTTGCCCTTGGCCTCGTTCTCGAGGAATCGGTCGACCTTGGAGACGGTTCGGTTGAAGGCGCAGATGGTGAAGCCGTTGTCAGCCATGTTCAGAATAAGGTTCTGTCCCCTATGAGGCGTGTAAGTACAAGCTGTTGCTGGCTGGGCCAGAACTGGGTTTGGGGATTCACTCACATGACAGCGAGACCGATAAGGCCCAGATCCGCACTTGGCACATTGTCAGCATTCGTTGTACTTTGGGTCGCGTCAGAGCTTGAGGGTGAGGTGGAAGAAGTATGTTGTTGTTGAGGGGCGCCCAGGTTGAGGTGAGCGAGACGAGCTCTACCCCAAGAAAAGAGCATGAGCTGCGTTCATGATGGAGATGAGGAATACCATCCATAGTATCACTCCATGTGAAACCCAATCATGGCGATTGCTTCATTTTCTCTTTTTTCCCTCAGCCAGCGCCCGGAGCGCGCGGAGATGAAAACATGAGAGCATCACCATGAGAGAGGCCTTGGAGGGGTGGTGGGGTAATGTCAAGGTAGGAGCGTTGAGGGGAGCTTCAAACTTACACAGGGCCAGACATGATGGGCTATATTATGTGATCGAGGGGGTATAGGTGATAGAGTGGAATGAAGTTTGTGAGGATGAATGAAGAAGAGGAGGAAAAGAAAGAGAAAAGGGTGGGAGGAGATGTAAAGTTCAAGTACTGCTGTACGGATACAGAACCTGGCTTGGGGGACTGGGCCTTGGGACTGATGAGTCTGATGGATGTTGTCACACCCGTGCTAAAGTTGGGCACTCGGTACCTTGTCCGCAAGCAAGCATGGGAGCATCAGTACAGCCTGAGAAAAGGTACCTCTCTACTGGACCACCTTTTTTTTCTGCGACCGCTTCGCTCAACTAAGCAACAGCTCAAAACCAATCCAATACAATTGGCATAACGCCAAGAATGGTGGAGAATCCGCCTTGATTGGCGGGGCTTTTACTAGGTAAGTGCGTATCGTCATCGTCACTCGTCCTCGTCACTGCGCGGTGCGGCCGAGAACGAACCTGAACTGATGGACACGATGATGGATGTTTTTCATCCATGGCATTGGATTATCTGTACTACTGTCGTATCTTGACAAGGTATTGATCCAGTCTTTTTCTTCGTCGATTGCAGATTACTGAGGGATCGCGATTGTTCATTATCAGTAATATTCATCATCATTGATACCAGCTTTACTCATGCGCATTGGCTGATTGTACAGTTTCTACTCAAACTTTTGTTCAATTCCTCAGCATCCATCATCATGACTGAAGTGATACCCCTCCACTCCCTGGCCTCGTGGACCGCTTCTGATTGGCCAATAGCCTCTAGTAGGGGTCCATCAGCCACGGACACCAAGTTCCAGAGATGGATTTTCCCTCACAGCATTTTAGCGGTATCACTGCACTGAAAACAAGCCCAGCATTTTACCCCTCCAGGTCCCGGGCCCCTCTGCGCCCCTCAGCTCCAACGTTATGACGACTCTGCGGTGCTGCTGCGGTCTTACCCCCAAGATGAACCCCAAAGCTTACCAAGATTTTTGAAACCGTGACACAAGCAATACAAATCTCGTACAAACCTCGCCGCATATCAGTTTTGGTCTTGCTTGCCTTCCGTGGCTTCCGTTCACAATCCATCATGCAAAAAGCATCAACCCTGAACATCACATCCTCACCTCCAGAGCTCGTTACCTACAACGGATGCTTGTTTGGTTGAGATAACTTCCAGCCTCCCTCTCCCTCTCTTCATGCCATGTTGTCCGAGTGTAGGGATCCACAGTCTTCCGGGCCCCGTGTAATCACTGCCGTGCCAATTGACTT
This sequence comes from Fusarium brachygibbosum, assembly GCA_018886245.1. Lineage (NCBI taxonomy): Eukaryota > Fungi > Ascomycota > Sordariomycetes > Hypocreales > Nectriaceae > Fusarium > Fusarium brachygibbosum. The sequence continues at coordinate 2,495,814 of MU249524.1, forward strand.
CTCCATCGGACAATAACCCGAACCCCAACGCGCCTTAGCCTTCGCAAATCCGTACCGATGGCCCCGAAAGGCGGATACAAACAAATGGAAGCCCAAAGAAAAAAGGCCGCAAATAGGACTCAGCCGTCAGCCAGTACAGGTGTACTCTCAACCCAGGTGCACACTCACCTTGCCTCAGCCTGCCCGACTTCTTGCTACTCCACCGGACATTAGCCCGGCAACAGGTACCACGGCGCGGTATAAGCGCCGAATCAATAGACAGACCAGCCCAGCCCAGCCCAGCCTCACTGAAGTCCGAAGTCGCTCATGACGAAACATACAAGAAACTCATGGATAACCCAAGACGAGACAGCCAAGCGAAACACGCCTTACCTTCCATCCATCTACTTCCGCGGCGGCACGACCAAAGGCTGTCTTGGGTATAACTAACAGCCCAGGACAATAACTTCATGCTATCAAGCTCGCCTAATAGTCTCTAATTCTAATTGACTCGGCTCTTTCAAAAGCGAAACCCCCCATCGAAAATGTAAACCATTGCGCATCACTGCATCTGGATAATAATGTCTCAGGTTCCGCTGCATCGGTTCGGCCCAGATTAGCCGCCAGCTTCTGCCGCCCAAGTCGGCTCGATAACGGATCAATTCCATCCTTTTAACCTCATCCCATGCACAATGGAAATTACGGATAGATATCCAGACTTACAACACAGCCCGGCATCCTAAGCAACAGGTGCAAATGCGCCTTTTTCCCCCAAGTCGATTGAAGCTTGCCAAACTTGGACATAAAATCATCGTCGACCCCCACTCACAGACGAACAAAGTCATGGCTGTTGATTGATAGATGGGTATTCAGAATACTCGGTCTCTCAATTATCAACAATCGGCATACGCCAAATGGATTCTGTAATAACAGAAGTAGCGCATGACAGTGCGATATATCGATTTGATATATGGCTTTACGGCCTCGCTTGAAGAGACTTATGAGATACCACGAGGAACATATTCTTCCGGAACTAAAATCTTCTGTAGTGCTCTGCATGAAACTATGTCTGAAAGGTTGAGGATGAGGTACAGTCCACTATTCGTGGGGGTCAACCTTAAACTGTCGAGGCTAAGCTCGTTTCTAATATCAGAAGCCGGCGTCCACAGTAAAGTAGGAAGACAGGAAAACGAGAAAATGCCTAAGTAACACGTGTGGTTTGGCATTTCCAATGTTGCATTTCGATATTTCCAATGATTCAAGTCTCATCATGGAGAAGTTATGATGGAATTGGCGATTGAAGCACGTGACTATATAGAGCATGGTCCCATTTAAATGGTCAAGCAAGGCTGAGGCAAAACACAAAAAAGAGACAGCCTTATCAAGCTCCATTTTCTTCCACTCTCATCCAACCACACCATCATCATCACCCGAATCGCGTTACATCGTCGCAACGCGCGCGCTATCAAATCTTTCAGCAAAAAGCTGCAGACGCTGCTGGGAAAACTCTGGAAAGAGAAACTTTGAGCAGAACTTGGCTCAAGGTACGTTTTTGTGCAAACACTACACCGCCTTCTTCTGTATTCATCATGGCGTACCCTCCTCCTCCAGGCATCAGCAACAGCTCTCTCCCACCGAGACCACCCGCCTCCAAGTCAGGCTTCAAGCCCGCCTTCTCCTCCGCGGCACAGTCCACCTCGAAGCCTACTTACTCCAACGCCCCGCCGACGTACTCCGGCCCTTCGAGTTATTCAGCCACCACCGCTCCCGCTGCGCAGTATGGCCCCTCATACTCATCCTACCCGACTACTGCTCCCGGCGCGGTGAGCTCCGGTGCAGCATACTCGTACCCTCAACAACCTCAGAGCCACGGTCCACAGAGCTACGGCGCACAAAGCTATGGACCTCAAGGCTACGAACCGCAAAGCTATGGCGCAGCACCACAGATTAGAAATCCGTTCCCTACGCCAGGCACTGCCGGGGCAGACTACAACCCGGAGATGGCCGCACAGATAGCTCAATGGCAAAGCGCATACTCGAGTACCCCAGCAGACAACAAGGACAAGACTGTCGGTCCTGCAGCACCTCGAAACGATGGTCAGTCTTCCGCGGTAGCGGCGGTCACCGCTGCGAACCAAGAGCGCAAGAAGACGGTCGTTCGCGAAGGTGGCGGCAAAAAATGGACGGACGACAGTCTTCTTGAGTGGGATCCTTCTCACCTGCGACTCTTCGTTGGTAACCTAGCAGGTGAAACCACTGACGATGCTCTCCTGAAGGCCTTCTCGCGCTGGCAGTCTGTGCAGAAGGCCCGTGTCATCCGCGACAAGCGTACATCCAAATCCAAGGGATACGGCTTTGTCAGTTTCAGCGATGCCGATGATTTCTTCCAAGCCGCCAAGGAGATGAACGGCAAATACATCCAAAGTCACCCTGTAACAATTCGTAAAGCCAACACGGAAATCAAGGTGGCCAACGTCAAAGAAAAGGACAGGAATGGAAAGAAGAACAAGAACAAGAAGGGCGGCCACGGTGGTCATGGCGGAGGTGCTGGCTATGAACCAAGCTTGGGACCCCAAGGTGGAAGTGGTGTAGTCAAGCCTGGTCAAAAGACCAAGAACGGTCTTCGACTACTCGGTTGATCTGTGTCTTTTAGCCAGAGGAAAAGGTTCCATTCGGTGTTTGGTGTTGAAAGGATGCATAATGTTCCGCATAAGTGTATTGATTTAGGGCCATGTTGATGCATGACTATAAGCAAATCGGCCCCTCAGGAGGTAATGCCATCATAACATAACGGTTTAGTTCATTGGCATAGCTGTTCAAATTAAAAATCCATTATGAAGTCTGAAGAAGCCAACTGTGAAGTCCGGTAATGATGCATCGTTGAAATACTCATGACTCATGAGACATATTAAGACGGCATATATATAATGCTGTGAGTTCCTTGATGTTTAATGACTGTCTACCCGGGACTAGGGCCTTGTCAGAATACAAATATCCGTCGGAATTTTTGTCAAAATACTATAAGCTTTGAAAATTATATCGGCTTCTCTTATAGTCAACGGCTTTGTTACCTGTGAGCGTTCAGGTATTGAAGTTGAGGCATGCGCTGTACTATCTCAGATCTTCAATAGGAAACGTAATTATGTATGAATTCTGCAGGACTTTTTTTGCATTCTGGTCGCTGGGGTTATGGTTCCGGACTTACCTCGTTCTCAATACCTATGTAAGCTTCTGTGTTGAACTGCTTGAGGGAAGTTTCCGAACTGTTTTCACACCCTAACCCACATGGCCGTCCAAGTTGCATAGTCGTTAGTATGGTATTTTATTTCCCAATCGTGAAGTGCTTGGTGAGATATGCTGTATCTCCTATCTCGCTCTGCTGCCATCATAGCGTTGCCAGATCATACACATACCTACCTACTAGCAGGTCTAAGTCGTACATGCATTTTGATTGAAACTCAAAAGTAACATGTCGATACAAGTGCATAGGGAATCTCGGTACGTCTTGAGGAGCCAAGTAAGTCAGATGCATATCCCTCAAAATATCCAAAGTGATGTTTGGACGTTGGTTCTCAAGTGTGGCCTCTGTTATTTGTACGAAGTGAACGATAGGTTGCTTGGCTGGGAGACTAATGACAGTGTTGATATTTTGACTCATTCTGACAACAATTACAACCTACCCGGGAACCATGCTGACTACTGATTGGAACAGAATAAAGAAATACTTCGACTTACTACCTAGGATTGTGAAATCTGATAAGACATAAAAAGAACAAATGATTAAGAGCATAAATTGACTTGCTAATTTCGTCTTTTATGCTCTGACTTGTCAAGACTTTGAACACCCGGAGACTTACATCCTTTCTAAGAAATGATTCAGTCACTGCTAGCTCCACAGAAGGGTTCGAATTGTCAAGTGCCTCTAATAATAAGAGCTTCGATGCGAAGTTCCATCTGCAACCCGGATGTCTCAGGTCATTATCATTGGTGGACCGAAACCTTGGGTCCGGCCTCGACGGGAACGCCCTTGTCTCGGACGCGAAGACCCTCCCATCATGGGCCTGTAAAATTCAGGGACAACCGCAAGCGTCTGGTTTCTAATTTGGTAACGATTTTGCTACTATAGCATTGGAAGGTTACTCGTGCCAAGACCTTAAATGCCGTCTCCCGTCGTTAGCTACCTAGGTAGAACTGGGTATGAATAGGGGGCTTCCTGTCAACAGTTATTTCAAGTCAGCAACTTGATCGAATGTCCGTCATGGTGAATTAAGTAGCTAGGTACCTAGTAGTGCTTGGACTTTATGCAAGATCAAGCTCCATCCGATACGAGTTGGAGACCTCCCGTTGCCCCTGGATTAGCGGGTCGGCAATTCGACTGCGAGGTTCAATACACAGGATGAAGATTGAAGTCCTACCACGAAACAATTGATAATCGTCTGCTATATAGACCGGTACTAAGTTGATCTGACTCGAGGGTTGCATAAGGCTAAAAAATCTATCACATGGGCACATGCGAACAATGCACACGTGCGTGAACTTGATCAGCAGCGGACCGCTGTCGATTGAAGATCGCTATTGAGACAGATGTGCGCCGCTTCCTTCTTAGTCCATTGCATCTGACGAACCACTAACTCAGACATCTCTAGCTGCCGAAATGATGCAACCCCCGCAAAAGGCTTGCAGTTTGGTTGCTTGGTTGAGTCCTGATTAATTGCAGCCAAACTGCGCCTCAAATCATAAACGATGTGCGGTCGGGTCGAATCTTGATCAAATCTCGCCAAACTCGATGTACTCATATCTCGGTAGGTAGTCCAAGAACACTACTATGTAAAGAACAAAGCTTGTACGAGATGCTGCTTTGTCAAGAAATAATTCTTCTGTTACCGCTCTTTTCATCTATGATGGGAGGCGGCCAGTCATGTAAAACTATGCTGCTGGCTGCACCTTGAAACAGGGTCCTCGAACCAATCAAGGCTTTCTTTTGAAACCCAAACGCTGTGTCGCGTGCAGCTGAATGCAGTGCGCCACGGGGTTCCTTGTTGCCGCCAAGAGGCCGAACACCGTGAAGGTCCACTCCGTATTTTCTGCTGCTGGGTTAACAGAATCAAAGTAAAGGAGAAAAAAGTGCATAGTAAATTCCCAAAGACCAAGACGTTTTGACGAATGTTGAGCTTGATGTAGGGCCAGCTGGGGGTCGATGATGTTCTAGTAAAGTACGTGGAATAAGAAGCTGTGGTAGGAGGTAGGTACCAGTCATAAGCACTTGAGGTGCCCGGCATGGAAGGTGGCATCCATCCAATTCAGAAATGCACTATCAACGTCAAGAGATTCAGGTCAGTGGCCACTGACACTGGCAGTCTAGGTGCACGGAGTCTCCCATTCCCCCCCAAAAAGGCCCAAGACTCGGCACTACGGTCCCCTACCGTGACGGCCCCGACTTAAACTATTACCCCAATCGGATTAGCTCCTCCGCCTTTCCCAATGCACTACTGTACGAATGGAGTCCTTGCGACCACCTAAGCCAGCCAGAGATCGACCATCCGACAGGACCTGACCCAACCCAACCTGACTGCTCATTACCATCACCTAACTAACTGACTGATTGACTTATGAAAGCCCCATCCTATCCCCTGCTCTAGTCTGTTATTTTGTCCCCATCATGACCGCTCTTCCTCTACGATCTCATCCTGTCTCCTCGCCATCTCCCTCCTCCTCACCACCACTCCCTTCATCTTCGACACGCGCTCCAGCTTCAGACTCCCCCGAACGTCTTCTCATCGACGACTCTTTGCCAGTATCCGACTCGAACCCTCTGGAACCAGCAGCAGGATCATCATCAAGTATAACAAGAGAAGCTCCAACATCGAATCCAGGCGCAAGCGTAGGGAGCCAAACAGTAGCTGGCCCATCTCGCGACCGGGTTGCCAGATCAGTCAACGGCGAGGACGAGAGCGAAAGCGATTGGGATATAGAGATGGAACCCATTGCAGGACACCGGCGACGGCGAAGTAGCCACAACATGGCCGCTCGGCCAGCCGGGTCACCCAGCCGACTTCGTGATACAAGCCGCGGCCCTGTACCCGTCAACTCGACACACGAGCCCAAGATATCCGAGGAAAATCTAGATGCGAACGGCTTCGCAGTCGGCAAAGACGAATCGGGTGACGACAGCTTCAGTGACGAAGATTTACAAGACGACGAAGAGACAGGCTTGACCCGCAAGGATAAGCAAAGGCGGCAGAAGAAGCGCAGCAGAAATACCCAATTAGATCAAAGAGTCGCCAGAGATAGGAAGGATATCTCAAAAGAGGAGCGTAAAGAAGCAGACAAGGCTGTTTTCAAGAGCTTGATTGTTAACGTGGTCCTGATTCTATTATGGTACCTCTTTTCGTTATCAATATCGATCGTAAGCTATCCCACAGCTTCTCCCCCTTTTTACTGAACTACACAATGCTGACATCGCTTACAGTACAACAAATGGATGTTCGACCATGACCGTCTGAATTTTGCTTTTCCTTTATTTACAACCTCTATGCACATGGTAGTACAGTTTGTGCTCTCAGGTCTAGTTCTGTACTTTGTGCCCTCCTTGAGACCAGGATACGGTGTCAGCCAGGCCGGTGTTCATCAGTCCGATATGGGGAGGTCAAGACATGATGACGAGCCCAAGTCTTACGGCATGACCAAGATGTTTTACCTCACCCGAATTGGACCCTGTGGCGCAGCGACTGGTCTTGACATTGGGCTTGGCAACACCTCTCTCAAATTCATCAGCCTCACGTTTTACAGTATGTTGGCCTCCAAAAATGCATTTCTGTACGAGTTGCTAACCGTCGTAGCTATGTGCAAATCCTCTTCACTCGCTTTTGTCCTCATGTTTGCTTTTGCCTTCCGTCTCGAAACCCCGACATTGCGTCTCGTTGCCATTATTGCTACCATGACACTTGGTGTCGTTCTCATGGTGTTTGGTGAAGTCGAATTCAAGGCCGGCGGCTTTGCCCTCGTTATATCAGCCGCCTTTTTCTCCGGTTTCCGATGGGCGTTGACCCAGATCCTGCTTCTTCGCAACCCTGCGACCTCGAACCCATTCTCCAGCATCTTCTTCCTTACTCCCGTAATGTTCCTCGTTCTTATCTGCCTCGCCGTGCCAGTAGAGGGAATCGGAAACCTACTCGAGGGGTACAAGGTTCTGGCCGACGAATGGGGCTATTTCATGGCACCTCTTTTCCTACTTTTCCCCGGATGCATTGCATTTTGCATGACAGCCTCCGAGTTCGCCCTGCTACAGCGCACTTCTGTCGTTACACTTTCTATTGCCGGCATTTTCAAGGAAGTCGTCACTATTAGTGCGGCTGCTCTTGTCTTTGGTGATCGCCTGACACCTATTAACTTCGTTGGTCTTCTCACGACCATGGCTGCTATTGCCGCTTATAACTACATTAAAATCACCAAGATGCGTGAGGAGGCACAAGAAAGTGTCCATGGCCGACATGCCAACGAAGATGAACCTGGCTCTCCCGGTAGCCAGACCAGCGGAATCATCGACCGAGATGGTGATACAGATGCGGAAAATACTGGCCTGCTGCGTGATAGCATTGACCGTCTCGATATCGACGAGCCAGCGCCTGCGACAGCCAGCGAGCGTCGCTAGGATCGAATACTTTTTTCAGCGTTACAATTTCCTTTTGAATCTCATCGCCTATATATAACGACTCTATGGGCCTGTTTCTTTGTCATACTGGATGAGAGTCGACACAATGGCTCCGTATCTTTTGTCTTAATGTAACATAACAACGGTTATAACAGGCGGCGCAGGGGAAATATTGTTACTTCCGTACACGGCGGATATTAGAAGAGTAGAAAATGGATATATATCCTATGGACTTTTTTCATCACCAGGCACACAAGTCTTTCAAATATACTCAATGTTTTCAAGTTTAAGGGTGATTTACGCTGGCCTGTCAAGGTTGACTGCCCACACTCCGTCCTCAACTAGAGTAAGTCAATCAGAGGCTCGAGTCACGAGATGTGCCTCAATCTGCTTCTTGCTTTAAGAGACCTTAGTAAAATATACGTAATACAAGGGTGTGGTTCATAATATCCACTGCATGCGTTGTGTTTTGGCTTGGCCGAGTTTGTAAATACCACAGCTTCTGGCCTATGCCTGCAAAGTGCTAGGCTTACCTTTGACGGCCACTACGAGAGAGTAATGATTTGGTCAGCTTCGACGATGATTTACAGTCTCCCAAGAACATCTCTTCTCTTTCGGGAATGGCTGATCAGGTAATAGCGTAGTCATCCACACCATGTCTCCAAGCTGAGAGTACGTAGTACACATCGTGAAAGCTTATAAGTAACCCCGCGCATCTCACTCACACCCTCATTGCAAAGCGATTCACTCGAGTTGAGATAATTCACTCATTAGAACTTCAGAGAAGGATCCATAAATATCCAATTTTACGCTTCGCCGGGGTATCCGGGGTAGTACTAGACATCCATATCCGTCTAAACCACTTACACGATCCATTACATCATTCTGAAGCTACCAAGCTCAGGTGTCTATCCTAAGCTCCCGGAGCTAGATAGAGCTTCCGACATCTTTCAACTTGCATTATACCTGCAATATACAATCAGATTGAAAAAGAAATGGAGGGGAGACGCTCTTCAACACTGCCTGGAGGTTCTCGTCGGGGACAGCTTGGAGGCTATCTCCCTATCGAGGACTATGGAATGATTGGCAACATGCACACTTGTGCACTCGTGGGAATTGATGGAAGTATTGATTATATGTGTTGGTGAGTACACTTAAAAATCTATGATTCTTGAGATAGTGTATTGACGAGTCATTTTTAGGCCTGATTTTGACTCTCCCTCTGTCTTTTGCCGCTTGCTCGACAAGGGCAAGGGAGGCCATTTCTTCATCTCACCTCCTCCCGACGTCAACTGCACCACCAAGCAGCAGTATTTACCCTCATCATGCATTCTACAAACAAGGTCCATTCATGAAGATGGTGTCGTTGACGTGGTCGACTTTTTCCCTCGTCCAAAGAGCACTCAAGTGACCACTAAAGGTGTCAAGCTTAACGCCTACCGGGAGGCCACCAGGGTCCAGGATGAACTTAAGAAATGGCTTGTTCGTCGCGTGGAATGTATTCGTGGCTCAATGTGTCTTGGTAAGAGTTCTCTATGATTCAAGATTAAAGAGGAAGACTGACTTGCTAGATATTGAACTCTTTCCCTCATTCAACTATGGCAGAGATGACCATGAGACGACTCTCTATCAAGCCCACCACTCAGCAACTGACAACACGAGCAAAGTCGCTACTTTCCGTAGCAGAGACATCCAACTTCAACTTGATGTCGCGGTTGACAAAGGAGAGAACGAGACAAGCTGTCCCCTCCTAACCTTCAGAAAAGAGAAGCGTGACGGCATCCACGGTGAGGGTTTAGTAGCCCAGATTCGCATTGAAGAAGGCCAGACAATTTCCTTTGTTCTTCGAAACGATCTTCAGCAGCACGTCACTGAACATATCACGACTGAGGTTCTGGATGCTCAGCAGCATGCTACTCAGAGCTTTTGGTACAACTTCATTGCGCAGTCCAAGTACAAGGGGCGCTGGAGGGAGGTTGTGTCCCGGAGTTTAATGATTCTCAAGATGATGACTTACGGTAAGAAGGCCCTACTTCTAAAAGTGAATTGGAAACTAAATCTCGATAGAACCCACTGGCGCTATTATCGCTGCTCCTACCTTCTCTATCCCTGAAGCCATAGGCGGCGTACGAAACTGGGACTACCGCTACTCTTGGATCCGAGACTCCAGCTTCACTATCTACATCCTACTACGTCTTGGCTTCAAAGCTGAAGCCGATGCTTACATGGAGTTCATCATGGAGCGGTTCGTGCACTCACGCGGTCCGGATGGTGGATTGCCTATTATGTTTACCATCCGTGGCGAAACCGACATCCCAGAAATCACATTGGATCACCTTGAAGGATACCGCGGAAGTAGCCCTGTTCGTATTGGTAACGGCGCGGCGTTTCACCAGCAATTTGACATTTATGGCGAGCTTATGGATGCGATTTACTTGTACAACAAGTATGGAAAGCCGGTTCCCTGGGATGTATGGAAGGCTGTACGTGAGATTCTAGGTACGTTCCCATATACGCCTACTATGAGTGATATGCTAACAGCTATTAAGACTACGTTTTAACCATTCTCGACGGTAAGTGGCACGCATATCCCTCTAAAGCTTTGGCTGACCATTATAGATCCCGACATGTCTATCTGGGAGGTTCGCAATAACAAGCAGCACTTCACCTACTCCCAGATTATGCTCTGGGTGGCATTGGATCGAGGCCTTCGTCTTTCAGAAAAGAGATGCTTCCCCTGCCCCAACCGCAGCAAGTGGATGGAGGCAAGAGATAGTATCTACGAGCGCATCATGGAGAACAGTAAGATGCCAATAGACCTCGATTATTCGACGCTAACAGTTATCTAGGTTATAACGAGGAAATGAAGTGTTTCGTACAGAGTTTCGAGAGCAGAACAATGCTCGATTCCTCTATTCTGATCGCCCCCCTTGTCTTCTTCATCTCACCCTGCGACCCACGCTTCCTTAATACTCTCGATCGTATTCTTCTGCCTCCTGAGAAAGGTGGTCTGACAAGCACCGGTTTAGTGTACCGCTACGACACCGAACTTTCCAACGACGGTAAGAAATGCTGCCCTATCTTGTGCTAGAGTCCAACAACTGATGATGAAACCTTATTGAAGGAGTAGGTGGGCAAGAAGGCGCATTCAGTATGTGCACGTTCTGGCTAGTCGAGGCCATGACCCGAGCATCTGTGTACGAGCCAAAGTATCTGGTCCGGGCCGTCAACCTGTTTGAGAATATGCTTGGATTCTCCAATCACCTATGCATGTTCTCTGAGGAGATTGCACGAAGTGGTGAACAGCTTGGCAACACACCCCAGGCTTTTAGTCACCTCGCCTTGATCAGTGCGGCTTTCAATCTTGATCGTGTTGCGAGGTGAGGCTTTCCGATAGCGTGAGCGAATGGTTGTGGGAAGCAAGGCGCATTTGTCGTACTTGCTGTTCAAGAACCTGAATCAAATTTTACCTACCCATGTTGAATTCCAGACCTATAAGAGCACACCATATCTTGCACTACTCATGACTTTGTGGCCGATGACAACTTCTCCAATACCACGATATTATGCGACTATAAGAATTGCGTCCATTTGCAAACTTGATGTAGTGGATATTTGTTCTTGGATTTCAATTGATTGCTATGCATACTGCATCTACATGATATACGATTGATCCGCTAAATTTGATGTATCTGATGCTAATATCTCCTCGGGGATTACCAAAACGCTCACCCACGATGCTGCACCGATACGGGATCTCCGACTTGAATCGTAGGGTATTGTGATTCCTTGCTCGTCAAATCTCCATGTGTCAAATGTTCGTGACGCATATGCACCCCAAAGTAAACCTTGCCATCAAAACGTCTCGTCTTGGCAAGCGTCACAAATGGCTCTTCTTTCTTTTCACCAGTATCTTGGTCTATACAAACCATCTGACACCTGCGGCACGCACCCATAAGCTTAAAGCTCTGAATGCCAATACGGACCGAGTCCCAACTGTCCTCGGAATAGGCCGGCTGGGCTTTGGAACCACTGGTTTGTTCGAGAACGATGTTTGCTCGGAAAGATTTATCTTCCACTGGGTTTCCACCACGGCTCGTAATCTCTTGATTCAAAGCCTCCACACTGGAGCGGTGGATCATCAAAATAGGACTCTCGTTTGAGAGGAGTATCTTTGATGCCTTCTGCTGTTCAGAATCCGAGTCGGGGGGCGATGGCACGTCTGGGAAGGAGCCTGGTATAGCATGGGGTTTGCTCGGTTGCTGATATCGCTGTATCTGGGCTTTCGAAAGACGGCTTTTCAAGCCTAATCCACCTGGAGGAAAACGTGCCAGGACACAAGGAACACCAAGCACGGCAGAGAAGAAGGAGTTGATCCTATCAGACGTGTATATCTGTGTGGTTACCTTCTCGCCACAGACCCTCGATGACTGTTTGTCAAAGGCTGAATCGATAATAGAAGGATCAGCAGATAATGGTATAAATATTTGCTGTCGCTGATTGCTGTACTCCTTGCCGTGATAAGTAACAATCAGTTCCCCCTTATTGAAATCCAAAACCGGTCGCAACAAAGCCATTTTTGGGCATCGTTTTTGGCTCAAGGCATGCCCTGAACCATGATGTACTAAACACCACTCGCGATCCCAGGCTAGACCTTCGGGACGAACTTCCCAAGGCACTCCAGATGGAATGGAATAACCAGCGCAACTCTTAATAGGGTAGATAGTCATGCTATTAACCTTCAGCGTGAAAGATTGTGGCGTAACAGATGAATCGGGAATAGTTGAGTCAGATGAGACGGTTGGTAATGTGTTTTCCCGGTAAAACTCGTTAATGAAAGCGACAAAGTTGTCAACATCTGCTTTAGTGCTCATAGCTCCCAAGCTGGCTCGAATGACGCCCGTTGGCTTGCCAGACATGATATCGTTATCTGCTCCGCAACGAAAGCCTGCCGAGAAATTCTTCTTCATCTCCCAAGGCTGTAGGTTAAGTACCGAAGCAATACCTCCTGGACTGCATAGCCCGCCAGTACGGATATGAATGTTTTTCAGATTCGCAAGCTTCTCAAACTCAGCCAGACTAATCCAAGCACCGTAACTATTTCTTAGATTGAAAGAAATAATTGGACCGTTTCCAAGATCTTCCTTGTCGCCAGACTCTGCTGTATAGATCTTGCAAACAGGTGCACCATTGGCGTGGCGCAAGTTGCCTAGACCTCGAAGCATTCGTTGAACGAGGTATGAAGTATGTGAACTGACTTGATCCATGGACCCGAAAAGCTTTCGATGTACTATCATGGCGATATCGAGTGCCACTATATTATGAAATGGCAGAGTCCCATCCTCTAGTCGCTCATGGAGAGAATGTGATTTCGGAGCATGCCACTTTTCCTTTCCAGAAACAACCATATCGACAGTACCACCTCCAAAGTATCTTCGGTTATTAAACACCCACTCCGAAGAGCGCTTTACCAGCAAAGCACCAAGGTCGGGGAATCCAAAAATCTTGTACAAACTTAGAACAGTAAAATCGGGCGCTACTTGGGGGTTGCTCAAATCAAGACGAGACGTGGCGACAAACGAAGATGCATCGAGGAGTGTAAGTACTTGGTGTCCGGGGTCTTGTGGTGCTGTTTGCATGTCCTTTGCCCAAGTTAAAGGGTATCTCCTACCGTCCATGTGAGATTGGGCAGGGTACGCAAAAAGGGTTGTTGGTGATGACTTTGTGGTGTCTTGAAATGGGGATTGTCCTCGTAACCATGAACTGACATCGCCATCGCTGATGGCTATACTAGCAACAGCTTCTTCCCGAGCTCCAACCAAGCTGGTGTGGCAGGCCTGGTGATACGCATATTGGAAGCCTTGGGGTTGGGTTCTCATAGCATCCACGACCAACTTTACACCAGCCGTGGCATTGGCGACAAACACCACATCATACTCGGCTGGGTCGGCCCCAAAGAAATCCAACAAATTCATCCGAGCATCTTCAACACGCGATGTCGATTGCTGTGAAGATGGGGAAGCAGAATGTGGGTTGCCGTAAAGAACAGTGGTCATCTCATGGGCGAAAGAGTCCATCAAGGACTTTGAACATACTGTTGAGCCAGCATGATCAAGATATATAGAGTCTGGGACGAGTCAGTACATCATCAAGTATCAGCGCAAGGATATGTAACCTTTAATCATTGGAAACTCGGTTTCTCTCAACTCTTCCACCACCGCATTGTATTGGTGAAGGCTCGGGTTGCCACTGTGAATAAATGTTGCCATTTTAGGAAGTTGTCTGAAAACAAGATCGCTTGTTGAGAGATAACATGGACTATTTTGTTTCTCACAGCATGGAAACAAAACGAGGATGTCCCGGAATATTCAGAGCTTGTTATATGTGGCACAGGTCTTATCATATAGCAGTGAGGAGGTCTAAGCCGCTATCATGAGCGATAGTGGGGGTGAAGAGTGGATGAGGAAGCCAAGCCGAGGAGGGAAGTTGGTTATGGCTTCTCTGAATGTGTACTTTATGTACATGAAGAGAGAGCAAGAGATAATGTATAGGTATGGCGAATTAATCAAGTCTTATCGTGGTCAGCCGGTGTGTTGTTTGCCGTCTGTTAGTGAGTGACCACTGAGCATAACGGAATGTCCCCCAGATTCTTTTGTTAGTTACAAGCGGAGATCGCCACTTTCCTGTTTCAAGTCGACACTGTACAAGTTCGCTGTTTGCCGACAGCTAGAGAGGCCTTGACTGGATGCTGATTGGCCAAAATGTGAAGGGGCAGGAAGGGCGGGCAGAGGTTTGGCGAGATGTAACCTCAAGATTTGGGAGGTGAAGAATAAGCAGTCCAGTAACTATACAAAAATGCTATAAATTGACTCACTAATTTCGTCTTCCATACACTGACAGTATCAGTATCAGTCAAGTCTTTGATGTCCCCGAGATTGATACTCTCTGTATTATTCGGCCCACATTAAGATTCTTTGTCTTTGTCTTTGGTGATGACAACAGAAAGTCAATGGCAAATAAAGTCAACTGCGAAGTCCAAACTTGCAACACATTTCCATAAAGTAGAGATACATCCACGTCCTAATCATTAGAATATCTCCATATCCATTGTACCTGACATACATATATCGCGCTTACATATGGTACCTATCCTAGAGCAGCAGAGCTTCAAACCACCCCTGCTATTTCCGTGGAGCGACCCACCAATTCGCGCCCGCGACAGGCACAGGCCAGCTGAACTTCCGAGTGGCCCCCAGCCAACCAACCAACTTAGCCTCTTCAACCTCACTCTATCACATCACATCGCATCGCATTACATTCTATTGTACTGTCTTGCAATCTGTCTGTGAAGTGAGGGCGCTCATCTCTCTACTTTCCTCAAGCTCATTGTCTTCCTTTCTAGAAGACCGCGCTTGTTCAATTAGTTTGTCTCCCTTATACTCTTTCTCATCTCCTGCTCTACTCTCTTTTCCCCTGATCCATCTTGCAACTCTTGCAACTCGTCGATCCAGCCGTTTCCGCACCCTCGCGTTCTCTCTCGTCCTACCTCTCTGACGCGGCATCTCTATCTTACCCCTTTCAATACTACTCTTCTCAATCCTTCTTCTTCTCGTTTTCTCTTCATCGCTCAGGGCGCGTTGCTCTTGGCTCATCTTCTTAATGGCGCCTCTTTGGCAACCCTCCTCTTTTTCTTGTCTGCTACACGATCATTCATCCATACTTTGCTCAAGATAACTTCTCTAACGTGGACATGTTGCAACTCAATAGATCCAACCTTTGCGAACCGCCAATCGCTCTCTGAGAGTAGCAGAGACTTGCGCCGGAAACCCGCCAGACAACCTTCTTTCATGCCGCGTCGCGTCGCTGGCAACGATACCAACAATGGACTCATACACATCTTTCCGGGATGCTTCGGCTCGATCTCCGGCTGACCGCAGCTGGAATCGTGACGACTCGCGCAATCGCGATGAACGCCCTGATCGCGGCGACTCATTCTACCGTGGAAGATCCCCAGGTTCGTCTATCAGAATATAGCTATGCTTCGCACCATTGAGCGGAAGCAAGCACAGTCATCTATTTGAACATAGCTAACATGCTGGAAGGTCATGACCGTCGAGACCGCCGCCGATCCCGCTCCCCAGCTACTGTCGACCGCTACGAGCCCCGACCCCGTCGAGGAGACGACCGGGACCGCGATGACCGACGCCGCATGCAGTCGCCACCTGCCAATATTGATCGATATGTTCCTGGTCAAGATTCCAACGCTGGCAGCCCGAGCGTGAACCCTCTCCACGACCCGGCTAAGCTCCCTTACCAAGTCGGCTTCTCCTACTTTGGGGAATGGTGGAGAATAAACGAGAAGATGAAGGAGGAGAAGGAGCGAGCGCGCACTGGTCGACGTCGCGAGCCAGAAAGGGCTCGTGGCCCGGAGGATCGCGAAAAGGAAAAGGCCAAGATCCAGGCTGCTTACGATGCGTATAAGGAGGAACTCCAGGCCAAGATGGCTCGCTCTTTCGTGTCTGAACACAAGAAGGAGCAGTGGTTCAAAGAACGATACGTCCCTGAGATCCGAGACGATTTCAGAGGAAAGCTGAACGAATACCGACGCGGTGCTTACAGCCAGTGGGAGCAAGACCTTGAGTCAGGTACCTTTGACGAATTCTCTTTGGAAGGTCTTCCTAAGAGTGAAAGTAATGGTAGTGGCGGTGTTGTTGAAAAGGAAGAGGGAGAGGCGACGGCCACAAATGAGATCCTGGGCGTTGGTGACCTTGTTCCAGCTAACGGTGCTGACATCCGTGACGACAACCAGTTCCAGCCAACCCTTTTGATCAAGACTATTGCACCCCATGTTAGCCGTCAGAACCTCGAAGCTTTCTGTAAAGAGCATCTTGGCGAGGAGGAGGGTGGCTTCAAGTGGCTCTCTCTGTCCGACCCTAACCCTAGCAAGCGATACCACCGTATCGGATGGGTTATGCTTCATCCTTCGTCTGAAACAGCCCTCCCTGCGGACCGTATTGATCCCAAAGATGAGGATGGTGACGAGTCTCTTAGATCTCCTCAGCCAGTCTCTACTGCCGACAAGGCCTTGGAGGCCATTAATGGAAAGACGGTCAAGGATGAGGTTCGGGGTGATTTTGTCTGCCATGTTGGAGTACACAACCCACCGGTTCATCCCAGGAAGAAGGCGCTCTGGGATCTCTTTTCTGCGCCGGAGCGTATTGACAAGGACCTGCTACTTGTGCAGCGAATTGTCAATAAGTTTGAGGAAGACTTTGGTTCTGATTTCCAAGCTACCTTGAAGATTGAAGAAAAGGTTGAAGATCTCAGAAACGCAGGCCAACTCCAACCAGCTGTTGTCCCAGCACCTGTCAAGAAGGTCAAAAAGACCCGAGAGGTTGGAATGGACGAAGCCATGGATGAGGAGGAGGATGGTGTCATTGATGTCGAAGAGGAGGAAGAGGAAGGCGCCGTTGAAGACGAAGAAGTTGACGACGAAGACCTTTTGGTCAAGAAGAAGCAGCTCGATCTTTTGATCGAGTACCTGCGTCGTGTTTTCAACTTCTGCTTCTTCTGTGTTTTCGAGAGTGACTCGATTCACGAGCTTACACGTAAATGTCCCGGTGGACACTTGCGTCGCCCCCGAAGCACCCTCTCGTCCACGGCAAAGGCTGTTGCGAGAGCCAGTGCGAACGGGGACCCTTTCCCTGGCAAGAAGCGAAGCGAAGATGATGCCGAGGGCGAGCTCACTGAAGGCGAAAAGAAGTTCAGAAACACGTCCAACAAGACTGAGCAGCAGCTCCTTCGGGCGTTCAACTGGGTCAAGACCTTTGAAGATAAACTTAGCCAGATCTTGGATCCCCATTCTGTCGATATTCGAAAGCTTGGCGGTCGCCCCGCTGATGAGGCTGTTGAAGAGGAGCTTATGAAGCATGTGAAGCAAGAGGACGAGCACAAGTGGCGATGCAAGGCTCCTGATTGCTCCAAGCTTTTCAAGGAAGAACACTTCTGGCGCAAGCACGTTGAGAAGCGTCATAACGACTGGCTTGATAGCCTTAGACAAGAGGTATGTAATGTCCTGGTCGCGGTTACTTTTTACACTTGGCTAACTAAACGTCTAGTTCGAACTCATCAATGCCTATGTGATGGATCCGTCGCATATCGCCCCGTCTAGGACTGATGCGAACTCCAATGGCCACTTCCCAACTTCCAATGGTCAATCTAGCAGTGGAACACCACGTGGTTTCAACCTCCAGAACTTTTCCATGAATGGCATGATGGGTATGCCCGGTTTCCCAATGGCTCCCGGTAACTTCAACCCCATGTTCGCGAACATGCCATCTGGAGGATGGAACCCTATGGGCGACGATCGCTCTGGCGGAGGCCCCATTCGCCGAGGAGGCATGGGTGGTGGCCGAGGCCAGTATCGATCTGGACCCTATGACCGCCGGGGCGGTAACCGTTTCGATGGCGCTCGCAACCGAAACGGTGGCTCGCGCTGGGGTGATGGTGCTGGAGGAGCCGCTGGAGGTCCTCGTGAGGCCGTCCAGGGTAGAAGCCTTAAGAGCTACGAAGACCTCGACCAAGCTTCGGGTGGTGGAAGCGGCGAGCTCAATTACTGAATAAACAGGATATCTCCTTGTTGAGAGCGATGCAATTTGGACGCTCTGGAGTTTATTGCTTTTTTCTAAATAATCAGAATTTCTAGGCATGGGCTATAGGGAGGGAAGGACATTGTACCTAGATTCTATGTATCATATGCTTACAATTATTGCTACTAAGGCGGTCGCTGGATGGACCAGCAGTTTATCAACAGAATGTTTACAGGCATCCATCATAAGTTGTTCCGTCCCTTGGCATCTACTACAAATAGGGAGAATGAATGAACAAAGGATAGGTCTTGCATGGCATAAACTGATGGGAGTCATTGTCTCTTATACTCCCAAACAGTTAAGCTACTAATATAATGACCAAGGTCAGTCGGTCCCTTATTCTTGTTGCTCGGTGAGGCTCGGTCAAGATAAGCTAGCGGATGGACTACGGGGCGATTATAGTTTATTGCGTCCAATAAGGGGCGGCGATAAGATATTTTCGCGACCACACATCCCCACCGCCCACCTTTTTTTTCTGTACCTCTACTCTGGGCTTGTTCAACTCTCCCATCGTGAAGTGAAGTGTTTGGCGATTGTGTTTTTTAATAGTTCCAACTCGCAAACATGGGACTTCTCGCAGAAAACAAGACGTAAGAGACCATGCACCTGCCCAATGCTTGTACACATCTTTTCGGTCATGTGCTAACTCAACCCAGCCGACGAAAGATCAACAAGGACCCCAACAACACGAAATGGACTAAAGATACGAATACCTTCGGACAGAAGATCCTGCGCGCTCAGGGCTGGCAACCAGGTCAGTTCCTCGGAGCCCAGGATGCGCCTCACTCGGAGCTACACACTGCCGCCAACGCTTCCTACATTCGTGTGGTTCTCAAGGATGACATGAAGGGATTGGGTTTCAGCAAGTCCAAGGAGGATGAGGTTACCGGTCTCGATGTATTCCAAGATCTGCTCAGTCGACTCAACGGAAAGACGGAAGACGCTATCGAAGAAGACCAGCAAAACCGACTTGCCGTCAAGACACACCACTTCGTCGAACAACGATATGGACCTATGCGATTCGTGTACGGTGGTCTTCTGGTTGGCGATGAAATGAAGGAAGTGGAAGATAAGACGGCCGAGAAGAAGGAGTCAGAGACAGGCTCTGACGAAGACGTGGTTATGGAATCCGCGCCCACACCAAAGGAATCCAAGAAGGAGAAGAAGTCCAAGAAGAGAAAGGCCAACTCCGACGACGAAGAGGAAGAGTCCAGCAGCCGTGATACCGATTCTAAGAGCAAGAAGAGGCGCAAGGAAGAGCGCAAGCTAAAGGAGGCCGAAGGCGACGAAACCAAGGCCAAGAAGAAGAAGGAGAAGAAAGAAAAGAAGGATAAGTCCCGTAAGAAGTCCTCTACAGATGCGTCAGACGACGAAGACGCCACCCCCTCAGAAGAACGCTCCAAGAAGCGCAAGTCCAAATCCAAGGATAAGAGCCGGTCGCCAGATGGATCAGACGAGGAAAAGGTAAAGGACAAGAAGTCCAAGAAGGAAAAGAAGGAGAAGAAGAAGCGCAAGAAGGAGGAGGAAGCTGCCAGCACAGCGGATTCTACACCCGCTGCTTCGGTTCCTGGAACGGGGGCGACGACACCTTCCGGCACATCTACGCCTCGTGGCAGCAGAAACTTTGTGCGGTCACGATTTATTGCACAGAAGAGACAGGCTGTGTTGGATACCAAGGCACTGAACCAGGTTTGTCTGCCCCAATTTCCACCATCTTTGAATGTTTTGCTAACAGCTAGTAGATTTTCATGGTCAAGGCTTAGATTACGAGGATATTATGGATTGATCGTTGCTAGATGTTAAAAGATGCATAGAGGCGCCTAGATGGATGGCAATGTATAGATCATAACTGTCGGATATGGATGTATTCGGCCGTGATACAAAAGGCGTCGGGCCGCATGGTAATGTTAGAAGAATTGATCACATTTGAAGCAATTGATTGGGCCACAGATCTCGAGTGATTTGAGGCGAAGGTGTGCGAATATAGATGAGAATTAACGGCGGCCCGAACAGCTTCTGATACCTAAGAGGGTTGATAATCTCTGGACCTTGGGGCAACGATTATCCGCCCATGAACAATTCGGCTTTACAACCTTTGACAAATTAGCCGCTGTATCATATCATTGGCCTTACTCTGTCTACCACCTATCAAGGAGTCGGGAGGGCTCACCCATCATTAGGGCCTTGTTCCTGATGATCACCTTTCAAGCACGTCACAAAAACTTCATGATTGAGGAATATGGGAAGTGAATTGCATCGCATCAATTGTTCTGCTATGCTACTCCGATTGACACCTGAGCTTGCTTCCGCGTCAACTCCATGGGCAAATTACCAAATTGCAATACTAAAAAGGGACTCAACATGCCCCGCGATTCGCCTTGATGATACTAATAATACAATAGGACAATGCCTTTCATTTCTTCATGACTCATTTCAATTATTTTTGGGCGTTCTTGCCGAAGTTGCTACAGTCCCATTGTCAGTATGATTTACATAGATGAGACGATGGTATGACAATTGTGACGTACTTGTGGAAGAACTGGCCAAAGAGACCACTCTTGGGCTGCTGGTCTGACATACTCGCTCGGCGGGTAGCGCTGTCCTGAGAACCGCGCTTCTGCTCGGAGAGGCTAGCGAAGGCGGGCATGAAGCCTGAGCTCTGTGGGTGAAGTGTTGTTAGTGGAAGGGTGTAAGTGAGAGTGGGTGTATGGGGAAGCGTACTCGGCGACGACCGCTGACATTGCCAGTAGCAGCACCAGTCTGGGGAGCACCGGAATCCATTATGAAAGTTGTTTGGAGGAGTAGGAGTGTGTTTGGGTTTTCGTTATGATCGTAGATATCCTTTGGTGTAGGATATGCTCGTGAATGGTGGGCAAGGTGTTAGTGTTGAATCGTGTAGTATGGTTTGAAGATGAGAAAAGAAAGATGAAGAGAAGGGGGAAAGACTGAGTTTATATCTTGTACGAAGGAGGAGAGAGCCGAACAGAACAGACCAGCTCTTGTCGATCCTTGGACCTTACTACCACTCTTGCAGCAAAAGGGTAAGAGCGAGTGCAACTCTCTACGTCTACACATGGATGTCTGGGCCTGATCTCGCGTGCCACGGGAGGGAAGTCAAGCCAGCCATCATCATACAGGACAGTAGCGAACTGGCCAATAGAGGCATCACTCAGTAAGCTTTGAGACCAAACGTGCTGGCCATCCTTTTTCGAGCATTAGCCAACCAGGCCATGACAAAGGTGGCGTACCCCCCGTTCGCCTCAGACGAGTGTCTACTGTCACTGTCATCCCTTCTGGCTTGTGCGCGATGCTTTTCAAAGGGACCAACCAGGACGTTTCGATCGCCAGACACTGGAACGGCTTCCTTGGGAATCTGGCAGTAACGGAGGAAGTGGAGGATGTTCAGTGAGCATCATGACATCTAAATCGGCAGACGCTGATCTCTGCGGAGAAGGGTCAGGCCAATGCCCAAGGACAAGGTGATAGAGGTCACACCACCTAGCAACTTGGCAGGGGAATTACAAACACCAGTAACTTTACGCGGGGAAGGACGCCACGGGCGTTTACTTTGCTGTCCTTAAACTGCATCCGACAGATACAAATAGGTAGCTAACATGCATGCAGCGTTGCATTGTACAAAGGCCAAGAGGATCAATTGCCTTCACTGCAGTGTCCCTAGAGAGGCTTGAACCGCGATGCCGTAAAAGGTACATTGAACAGGTACGTATCAGACGTTGCGATAATGACGAAGAATACACACGTCAAAAGCCGTTCTTGGATCTCAATGACGAGGTCTCAAGTGGATGCGATGAGATGGGCTGAGATGCGATGTCGACGACACGCGAGGCGGGGCTCAAGGGACGTGGGGCCGATCAAGTCTGATTGTGGAGCTACAGACACCAAAAAAGCAAAGGAAGGTGCCGAAAGCGGGGAAGCCAAGAACCTCCAGAACTCCATTCAACTGTCGAGTCCAACATCATCCATCTCCATGCAATCGGATCACATGAACGAGAACGAAGCCTTCTCTCTCTCTCTCTCTCTCTCTCTCTCTCTCGCTGACAAGTAACTGCCGAAACAAACCGTCGCGATTCAGGGTCCAGAAACTTTCCAATCGTGTGCGTAATTCACCGCAAATGGCTTCCCTTCTTGTGGGGCACCGTCTCTGAAACAAAAACTTCACTGACGACATGACTCCATCTTAAACCTCGATTCCCGTCTCTAGTCAGGGTCCCTCCTCATCAGTCATCATCTCACCCGGGGACCCCTATTCTCAGATCCCAGATCCAGACCCAGATCTAGCCTTGGACTCAGATCGAGGCTCATTCATGCTTGAAACTAGATATCCGTCTTTTTTTTGTTAATCTTATTTCGTCTAGTCATGATACAGTAGCTGCATTGCCGATTGCACCAGGTCCTCTAACTTAGATGCCGTTCTCTAATCAACCCAAAACGCGTCATACGTATCTCGTTCTTTTTTGTTATCTTGCGTATATATCAATGACTCAAAGCTTTCCTTACTCCTTGTCTAATCTCACCGCAGGGTTTCTCTCGATGAAGTTGAGATCGACCTTGTGGCCCAACAATTCTCGGATGTTGGAAATCTTGTACTTGATCATAGTTGGTCGCTCCAGTGAAAGACCCCAACCAAATACTCGCATATCCTTGGGTAGACCCATGGGCTCCAACATCTCAGGTCGGAACATACCACTGTTTCCAATCTCAACCAGCTTGCCCAGACCCTCGTGGTAGCTAAAGATTTCCATACTGGGCTCGGTGTAAGGGTTGTAGGCGGGCTTGAACTTGAGGTTGGTGATGCCCATCTTGGCGAAGAAGGCCTCCATGAACTCCATTAGTCCACCCAGCGTGAGGCCGTAGTCAGCGATAACACCCTCAACCTGGTGGAACTCAGCAAGATGGGTAGCGTCCACTGTCTCGTTACGGAAAACTCGATCAATAGAGAAGTATCGGGCGGGAGGTGGGCGGCCGTCGGGTCCTTTCTGCGCCGCTAGCTTGTAAAGCATGGCCGTTGAAATGGAAGTAGTGTGTGTTCGGAGCACCAGTCTCTTGGTCTCATCCGCCGACCAGGGGTACCTGTAACCAATTGATCCAAACTTGCCGTCCTGGTGGACCTGCTTGATGTTCTCCCAATATTCCTCCGTGTTCTGTCCCTCCTCGGATCGCGGCGCATCACCAACAGCAGGATCGGAGATGTAGAAAGTGTCCTGGAGATCACGGGCAGGGTGCTGCTGAGGCACGAACAGGGCGTCGAAGTTCCAGAATCCAGTCTCCACGAACTTGTTTGTGGGCATCTCCTCGAAACCCATCTCGAAAAAGATAGATCGGAACTCATGTCGCACCTTGTTCAGAGGGTGCAGGGCGCCAGCATTTTGGTCGGCACCGAGGGCTTTGAAGTTGTAGGGCTTGAAGTTGGCCGTCTTCCACGATCCGGATGCAATCATGTCGGCTGTCAGGTCGGTTTCCTCCTTGGTGATCTCGAGTGCAAATTTGGGTCCCTTCTCGATCTTGAAGCTGATGACCTTTTGCATCTTGATCAGTTTTCGCTTTCGCAGGTCGGTCAAGATCTTGGGCTCGTGGGTTCGGGTCTCCTTGATCTTCTGGAGCTGCGCTCGGGTGACATCTTCAATCGACTCAGCCTGTCATATCCAATTAGTCAACAATTATCCAGAGACAAGTTAGTACAAAGATCTTGGATCCCACGTACGGTAGCGACAAGCTTTCCATCGCTGCTCTTCTTAATCCACTTCTCCTTGAAAGCTTTGCCCTGCCCAACCTTGGTCACTGTCTTATCACCAATGGCCTTCTCCAAATCCTGGATCGACAACCCCTCCACAGCATTTCGCAGTGCCTCAAAAACACGCGCCTCGTGACTACCGTGCTCAGCAATTTGCTCCGCTTCGGGTTCGAGAATAGCCTCCTCTCGGTCAATTGTCTCGTAGGTGACCATAGATCGGGAAGCCAGACGGTCGAGGGAAGCCTTGATGTCTTGGAAGGCGATGGCGGGGAAAGCCTCTGAGGAGAGCAGGGGGCTCTTTTCCGACAGGGCTTGAAGAATCTGAGAGGTGAGATCCCCCGATGGGGCGGAGCTTGAGGTCGTCATGATTGCAGACTTGTAGAGATACGAACCAAGTCGTGGGTTCTATTCTGTTGTCCTGTCCTTGGTTGTTCGTCTGACTCACGGCGGGCAGAAATTATTTGGGCCGTTGCAGTGCTGCATCGCCCACCAAAGCCCAGCCCGCCGATGGCGGGGTACTGGTACGTACCTTCGCTGAGGCTGAAAGTGTCCCGCCATATTCGGACCTTTCTTTATCCGGACTGGATTGTGGCTGTTGCTATGTCCTTGCCTGTCACACATGTAATCCCTGCAATCTTATCATGGCAGCTCACGTCGCCTCATGCATGCTTCAACAAGTCACTTCCATTCACTCGAGTCTTGTTAGTCCAAGCTTCAAATTCGCGTAGCGCCAATCGAATCCATCTTGTTACAAACCATATATACAGAATTACTCGTTCGGGCTTTTGCTGCAGTTTTCCTCCGTTTACGAAAAGGCCCATGATCCGCACGTGCTTCTCCTGAGCTGTCACCCTGCTCATGCAGAACTAGCTCTACAGATGCAGTTGCAGATGCAGATGACGATATCCGAGAATGAGCGATGATGCCTCGCCGAGCTCTACGGCGCCGAACGATGCTTCTCCGGCCGAGCCCGCCAACGCCTCGTCTGGCAGCCGCGTCACATGGGATCTGCCACGCGAGCAGTCGAGGTCGACTCGGTCTCGCGCTCAATCACAGTCTCAGCGTCGCAAGAAGAAGAAGAATAGAAAGAAGCGCAATCCCGGTCTAGCGAGGAAGTTGGAGTTTGTTACACATTTGCTCAAGAGTCTTGATACCCTGGTTTTTGCGGAGTTAAGTGCGTTATACTATATGGAGTACGTCTGATTTTCCTCTGGTTCACAACCGTATGCTTCTTGGGCTGTGCTTACAAGTGGTATCTCTCTAGATGCTCAATGTTTCGATTCATCCTGAGGTCTGTTGGCCAGTACTTGTATCTCACGCCAAAGGACGAATCCTTCCCCTTTCTAATGCCTGCGAGTCCCATACATGTCTGTTTGGTTCTCATTCCCAATATCATCTGCATACTCCTACATACTTTCGTCTCGTTGCCAGTCGGGCCAGACTTCCATCGAGGCTATATGCACGGTGGCTTAGTCATTGACTTTATAGGTCAGAAGCCTCCAACCTCTCGAGTCTACTATGTTTTGGCAGATGTCATGATACTGGCCGTTCAATGTTTAATGTTGACGGTACATACTGAGCGAGAGAGACTTAGAGTGATTCTCAAAACTTTCAGACCCATGGTGCCAGATGTGGCTCAGGAAATGGCTCCCACGATAGAAGACTTGGACGCCGAAGAACGTGGGGTATCTAGGGATATGGCTGGTTCATTACCAGTCGACGAGGAGGACGGCATTGAGTTGCAACCCCTGAATCGTGTCAGCACAAATGAAGAGGGCAACTCGACTTCGGGGGAGTCAGAGCCATCTGCTAGAGAGCAGTCTGTCGATGAACCCACGAGGTCGCATTTGTCTGATGTGCTGAGCTCTGGAAATGCCATCATCGGCGAGTATCATGTTCTTCACTCGCTTCATAATGCGGCATTGAACATAGAGAGAACAGCTGCCTATTCTCTACGCACAATCAGTTACGGAGCGACCATGGCTTCTATTGAAGCACGAAGGCGAGCCGCCCTCAATGTGCCAGTTCGAGCGGCCCAAAATGATAGACAGTAATAGTACAAAGGTTTGAATCATGGTGTTTATTTGGGTCCAGCGATGCTTTATGATAGGTTCATAGGGTCATAAATATTTAATTTCACACAAGTGAGCCTCATAACATCGAAGACTTGGCTGGTGAGAGCATGGACAGTCTTTTCCATCCAGATGGCTTCTTGATTTACTTTTTGTATCTTAAGCCATAGATTGAATATCCGATGAGAATTGTCACTCAACATTTCATTTGCGAGATTTGAACAGAAATATATTACTCTTGGCTTTTACGCCATCTTTCTTCCAACATTGCCAACGCCAGTACCCTTAACAGAAACAATAATATCATTCGTGTCGTCTCCAACATCTCTCAACCCCCAGCTGCTTGCGCCAAACGTCCTCAAGTCTCTCGCGAGAATAACCATCTCTTCGTTTCCGAGCACCTCCCGACCAAGTCTGAGACGGCCAACATCCTCCGATCCCATGGCCATAAGGATAAGCATCGTCTTTGCCGAAACCTGTGTAGCGCAACCCCCTTGCGAGATGTTTTCGAGCAACTGGTAGGCGCATTGTTTCCCAATGTCCTCGGGGACAACGCCACCCTGAGCCGGCACAACGACGTCTGCCGAGTAGAGAACACCGACAGCGCTTGACTCAGCGACCAGACTCAGACCAAATCCAATTCCGAGACGTCGCTTGCTTCCTGCCTTGTCTCCTGTGGGCACCAGGGGTGCCTGGTCGTACTGCGCAGCGATGTGAATGTCGGGTACCAAGGGGTTCAGGACCTCACGGGCTGAGTGGATCATACGGGCGTTATTAGAAGCAGACACTCCAGTGCAGTATGCGACACCGCGAATGCGCTTTATCCGGCCAGGGCTTCGGTTGAGATGCAGGGTCTTTGGTAGTCGCACTTGACTCGCGAAACGCAACTCGACGCAACCGCCACCACCCTTTCCACCAGGTCCAGCGCAGGATCGTTGGAGTACTCTGAGTTCGATACGCGCAGGAGGGATTCCATAGAGGGCGAAAAGAGGAAGAATAGCTGTTCGGAATGAATCGACTGAGATGTCGCCAGTCTCAGTGGATGATGTGATAACACCAGGTCCCGTAAATCGAACGTTCATGTGCGCTTTAGAGAAGGGCGCCAGCAAGCACAGAGGCATAAGGAAGTAGGTAACACCACGAGTGTTGTTTACAGAGATGTTGTGCTCAATAACATCGCCATCAGTCGCACCAAAGCCAGCCATAGTTCCAGTGATCAGACCGGGGTGGTATGTGATAGTTGTACCGGTGTAGGAGATCTGCATCGAGCTGCCATTGGTGACAGCCTCGAGGAGGCGCAAGAAGGAAATCTCATGAGGAGCGAGACCAGGATTCGTAGGTGAAGAGCTTCGGATCTTGGAGATATGAATGGGTCGACCGGTGAGCGTCGACAGAGTCAAACGCTGTGTAAAGGACCGATGTCCTGTGAATCGGAGGAATTCCGGCGTAGAATTCGACATTTTGCTGCTGCTTGCTGGGTATCTTTGGAATCGCAATATTTCCAGCCCGACGCCAAAGTACAGACAAAAATTAATTTTCTGCCACCGGAAAAGTTGCTGCTGTATCCCCAAATAGAAGGCGGTGAGACCTATCTCTCCAAATTCTTTTGTAAGTGGCAGATTTAGAGGCACATCTTATCGATAACCACTAAAAAAGGTTCGCCTTTCAGTCCCTCCAAGCTTCAACTTCACATTGGCGCCTTATGTATTGACAATGGCGGGCCGACCGCTTCTACGAGAGCTACGAACAAGCAATGAGACTATATGTCGATCCTGTCGTCTGGCGATTCGACAACGACCTACACAACGAATAGCAGCAGCATATAGTACCAAATCCACAGCGCAACACTCGATCGATGATGCTGCAACACGGAAACCTACCAAATTCGAACTTAAACAGTACATTGACCGAATAAAATCGCTTCGAAACCCAAACAAGGATGAAAACGAGTCGTTCAGCGTGCGCTTCTTCGAACAAAATGATAACAAGAGGACTGAGCTTTCTGGCGAAGAAGCTTTTGACGATTCACTCAATGAAGTGGATACATCAGGCTTGAAAGAAGCTCTCTTAGAAATCAAGGACGATATCGGCGGAAAAGACGAAAAGGCGGCTTTCCAGGATGTGGTCGACCAACTGGGCAACGAATGGCATAGAATGAAGACAGCCGATGATCTGGAAAGAATTATTGCAAAATTGGATGCATATACAGCTGCGATCGACAAAGAAATCGACAAGACCGGTGCAGATTTACCCAAGGAGTTGTTGGAGAAATTGGATTCGGAACTTCCAGGATTACCTGGCCTCGGATCTCTGGGTTCTCGAGTAACGTTCCCTCAAATTCCAGAGAAGCCATGGACGATCAATCAACGGAAGAAGGTAGCTCGTCTCAATACCATTCTGTCTCGAGTCGCCAGGGATTATCGCAGGGATATCAAACTTACAACGAAGACGGTACAAGGCGTGTACAAAGCGTACCACTCGGCTCGGCTTTCTCTTGCCCACGGCTGGAGTCATGTTCCTCTCGAAGTTTGGGATTTATTATGGAAGATCTTCTCAGCAGATGAAACTGTCAACATTCATCGTCTCTCACATATCGCACTCCTTGCCCGCGACATGAGTGAAGCTCGGATTACCCTGAGTCCTGCTCAGCAACTGTTGACTATCGAGGCTGTATTTGTTGATGGATGGGAGTCGAAGGCGATTGAGAACTGGAAGCGATGCATGGGCTCACTGGGCGACGAAAACGCCGAGACATTCCAGGAGTTTTGGGAGCTTGGTGTGAGAATGTACTGTCGCACGGGAGATCTAGACCAGGCGCAGCGAGCCATTAACAAGCTGATCCAAAAGCAATCTGATCCTCGAATTCTGATGCCCATCATCCGGACGTGGTCTGAGCTTGGCACAGAAGAGGGTAAGGAGAAAGCTTGGGCAGCATATCGTCAATTACGCGAGCTTCTTGGTGAACACATGAAGCTCGCCGACTATGACCAAGTCATATCCTACTTCCTAACTACACACCAGACCGAGAATGGCCTATACGCTTTCGTTGACATGATGAGCGATGGCAAGATCGACCTAAAGAAGCAAAAGTATCTGCCATCAGTCATAGGCAACAAGTTCTTCTTTGGAAAGTGGCTGAAGAGACTGATTGGTGCGGGCGACTTGAATGGAGCTCACAGCGTCGTAGAGTTTATGGGCCAGAAGGGCATCGAGCCGGCTCCTGTTCAACTTAACGGCCTTATTGCAGCATGGCAACGTGCGGGAGGTGTTGAGGATCTTGAGAAAGCGGACAAGATGGCTTGGGGCATGATTGACACTCGAATCGAATTTGTCAAGGCCAGGAAAGATGCCATGGATTCACAAGATGAGCCTCCAAGCAAGAGCGATTCCCAAGCTCTACCGCGAGCGACGCTGGAGACCTTCTCGCTGTTGGCAGAGAACTACCGTCTACGGGATTTGCACGATCGTATCATTATGCTTTGGGATGCCTTCCGTGAAGCCGAGATGAAGGCCGACTCCTTCGTTATCAATCAACTTCTCGAATCCTACATCCAAGCAGGACAATCCAAACAAGCTTTGGACTTGTATCAGACGCTCGTGGTGGAGAAGGGCGTCGAGCCCGATCCCTTCACGTTCAGCGCACTATGGAAGACCCTCTCCATCAACCGACTGCACGTCGCAGCTGGTCCTGTCGCTGGTCAGGTCGAGCAAACGCGAGCCATGTTTGCTGAGACGATCAAGTTCCAGCATGTCTTCCTGCCTGACGGTATGGACGGCCAGCTCGCTCGCAAGATTTTGCACACATTCCGCCGTATCAAGGATAATGTCGGTCTTGTCGTGGCGCTGACAACGCTTCGGGAGGGATTCCGCTTCCTTCCTCCCGAAACGCTTGTTCTCGAGATGGTTTTGGAGACGACTAAGCTAGCATGGGATTCTCCAACCCATCGACGCCGTCTCATGACCGCCAAACGCAATCTCGATCGAAGTCTCGCCGCTTCGACCGATGGTGATGTCTCAAGCCTCGAAAATGAGCGTCGTGCTATAGCTCTGTTCGAATACCTGCAAAGACAGTACTGGCCCACCGAGGGCGACGAAGCTTACAAGGCAGGCTTATTCAAAGAGGCGGCAGCGCAGATGGGAGTGTACGATTTGTTGAAAAAGAGTGTAAAACAGTAAAATAAGGGAGCATTATAACGGCGCTTGGGGAATCACGAACCATCTCCTGACGATATTGGAATATGTATAATAGCATAGAAAGGGCCATGGCATGTCCGTGCAATCTTGTATCATAAACAAGTTACAATGTTGTCTCAAAGACTAACTGATATACCAGGAAATGAAACCCAGAGAATTGCAACAGTAATAGAAGCCTGTCACTTGCTAGGACTTCAACGGAACGGCTGAGCCCCAACCTAAACATTAGGGGCCAAAGATAAATGACCTAAGAGCCTGGTTTAAAATGGCATATACTGGCCTCCAAATTTCTTCTCTTATGTTTTTGCAGGCCAAGTGTCTGAGTCCCTGGGTACTAGGCACAGAAGAGGTCATACAGAGTGATGACAAGGAGATACAGCCAAAAGCGCTCATGGCTACAAGCACATGAAACCTAAGATGTATGATGGAGTATGAGTGAACCGAATGGAAATTCAAGGAAGCTCTCATATGCTATGTATATGTCTGTGTTTTTGACATCGAACCAGCCCAAGAAAGGAGCAAAAGCGCTTCTGAAGCACAAAAAAGCCCCGTTTCTCAAGGCCAAGATACTTCTTTTTATTTCCCTTTGCCTAGTTCAACCCTCCTTTCCTCCCTGAAGAACTCCGTCGCTATGCAAATTAAACCAAGACCCAATCACTTATCGTCACTGTAATCACCTTAACCCCCCTAGCTTCGCCGCATCCGACCCTTCCGATCTAGGAAGAGCTGGGGGCTTCCCCTCAAGACAAGTCCATTGTGTCGTCCTGATCTATGCGGTCGCCTACAGAGCTGAGACCTGACTCATCGTCGCTAGCGTGGCCGTTCTGCTGGGGAGCTTGTTGCTGTGGAGGTTGGTCTCTATCCTCCTGTTGGTCTTCACCGGGTGTCGGGCTGCTCTGGGGCGACGCGCGGTTGGAAATCCATTCCGTGATTGTAGTCTCTGGACCACCTTCGACTTGGATCTCGCCTGTGTCGTGTCCACGGCCGAGAATGGTTCCGTAGTACTTTGCGTCCTCGCCAGTCTTGCTGTGTTTCTTCTTCAAAGCTGCAAAGGCTCATTGTCAGTACGATTCCTGGATGTATACCGTCGCAAAGCCTACCATTGAGATAATCCGTAGCATCTGTTTCACCGTCTCCGCTGCCGACCTCCATCATCTCCTTCATGCGCTGTCCAGCGAACCACGCCATGAACTCTTCTACTCCCCGCAGATCCTCCTCGCCGCGCCACATCTCCTCTGTGGGAACGCGCTCTGGCATTATGGCACCTGCATCCTGAAGCGCCATTCGTATATCTGCTATGGTGAAGTCGGCGCTGTCACCTTGATTGTGCGCGGCATGGTCGGCGGTGCTCTGGCAAAGAAGCGACAGGTATCGAGCCGCGAGGTCGGTGAGGGAGTCGAGCACGGCTGGGCGCGTCGAATGGTAGCCTGTAGAGCGAAGGATTTGGAGGATAGAAGGGCGAAGGAGCGCGTGAAAAAGGGACGGTGGTGTCGTCATATTTGTATTGAATCTGATGAATTCTCTGAAATCGGTGATGAATTGGTTCGTTTTCTGTTTGGGCGCTCAGCTTGCGATGTAAATGTTCCCGTTATAAGCTATTGGATTTGTTCGTTTCGGTGTCGCGGTAGCTGGGCTGAACTGGGTTGGCCGTCATCGAGTAACCTGGGGGAGGAGAACCTCGCAGCGCATTATCCGAACAATGCGCCTAGCAACTGTTCAAGAATCGTGTGGAGCTGCTTGCGATGAAGCTTCTCCAATTGTTTGAAGTTGGCCCGTTTGGGTGAAGTGCAGATCAGAGAATAGCTTGTCAAACGGCAGGCACAGCCTAACTATGAAAAAGAGTGGGGACTACAATAGAGCTTGCTGCAGTCACAATACCAAGAGCCATTTACTAACTACTATACTTAAGCATGGATGTACATACAATAATAATGAATCAAGGTTCAATTCGCGGCGAATTCAATTATGACAATCCCTCCACATTTAAGGCCTCTGGGAATAAACAACCCCCCCCCCCCCCCCCCCCAAATCCGACTTTTGGTCATTAAAGCTGTGACAATAACGGCGTACAATGCTCTTTACATTTCAGATGAGTTGATTGAGTTGAAAGATGCCATGGCTATCAGTTCAAGTCTCTTCACTGTTTAATGTGAGCAAAGATTGTGTTCGTATTGAGGTACTTGACTTGCTACCAACTTATTATCATCCTGCCGTTGACGCGACCTCATAAACTACTGACAACATAGGTTAAGACTATAATCGCAGTCATCACTGCCAATCAATGTATTCAGACTCGTGCCCCTATTCTGACGAGTTGTACCTACTAGCATATAGTCATCTCCTCGGTCTTCTTCTCCAAGCTTTCCTCGTTATAAACACCACTATACTTGTTGATCCATTTCAGAACCTCTCTGTGCCAAACAAGTGAATTCTCGGGCTTCAAAACCCACTACATCAATCATCAGCAAGTAGTCCAGTCAATTAAAATATGGTGAACTTACATGGTTCTCATCGGGAAACATGACAAACTTGCTGGGCACCCCGCGAGCCTGTAGAACGTTGAACATGGCCAGTCCTTCCGAGATAGGCAGTCGGTAGTCGAGTTCGTTGTGAATGACCTATAATACGGTTACAACATGCTCAAACAATTGGCTTCTCGCTATTCTTACCAGCTGAGGAGTGGCCCAGTTGCCAGTATGTAGAGATGGATCCCACTTCTCATATCCAGCGCGATTCTCCCAAAGTGTTCCGCCAAAATCGTGCTCAGGGAAAAAGAGTTCTTCAGTAGACCATTGACTTTGTGTCGAGAAAACACCATCATGGCAAACCAAGGCCTTGAACTTTCGTCCTAGATCATGTCCCTGGATCCAATCTACCCGTTGTTAGAACACTACACAGCTTCATAATGACGGCATCAAAACTCACTAATCATATATCCGCCATACGAAGCTCCCAACGCAACCGCCCGGTCGGTGTCCACATAATCGACATGCTTCTCGAGGTACTCGAAGCATTTCACCAGATCCTCGTACGGAGCGCCTCCCCAGTTTTCAGCAATAGCATCAACATGGGCTTGCCCATACCCAGTGCTGCCAGTCGGGTTGGGGCAAACAGCTATATAACCCTGCTCAGCAAAGATAGCAGGGTTCCAGCGAGTGCTCCAATCGTCTGTCCAAGCTGATTGAGGTCCGCCATGGATCAGGAAAGCCAATGGATATTTTTTGGACTTGTCAAAGTTCGAAGGAAGCATGACCAGGGCGTGGTTGTCGTAACCAGTCGATCCAGGGTACCAGATCTCCGTGGCCTGAGATTTGGAGAGGCCAAAGGTCTTGCCGTTCTTAGAGCTAGCTGAGATCACCTTGACCGACTTGGACTCAGGGTCCAGGATACCGTAGCTAGAGTTCTCGACACGAGATCGGGTTGTAATGAAAAGGGAGTCGCTGTCAGCCAGGGTGTGAGCTTCTACAACACTCCCGTCTTCGTGGATGGGTTCGGGAAGATTGCGAGCTTCAAGAGTGTCAGCTGGTAGTTTCCAGAGCATTGATCGCCCATGCTTCTCGGCAGCGACGTATAGCTCCTTGTCGTCTTTTCTCCAAATAATCCAGTCAGGTCTCAAGTCCCAGCCGCCCTCGTCGTCGTCTGTCTGGTAAAACTCTTGAACATTGCTCAAGTCGGTGACATCAGGAATCAGCAACAGTCTTGTCTTGTCAGATTCATACTGCTGATGCTTCATTCTAGTAAATGCAAGCTTCTTTCCATCGTTCGAGAAGGCTGGCGCACTGCTGTATCCCTGCAGTCGTCCAGTTTTAACAATCTGGGGTTTAGGGGCCTTCTCTGCCCAAGACTTGATGGGCACATAGTAAAGATCGGTCTTGGTGTTTCGCGCCGGATTCAGCTCGGGGTCCTTTGAAACGAAAGCAATACCATTCTCACAGATGTCAAAGTCTCCAGCACCACCAAAGGGAGGGACTGGAGAGCTTAGCTTAGTACCTGCCAAGAGGTTTGTGAGGCTAGAATTCTCAAGTACCCATGTATCGTTCTTCTTGTTGAGTACACCGTACCAGAGTGAGTTCTGGTTCTCGGTGTTCCATGTATCCCAGTGGCGAACAAATAGGCTGGTATAGATCTTGGCTGAGGTATAGGTCTTAGGCTGAGACGCTTGCCAATACATATTGCCTTTGGGGGTGGTTAAAGAGGAGCAAACAAACGCGATCTTGCCCTCTGAGAGAACCTTGGTCTTTGGGTTGGAGATGCCTCCAGGAAAACGCTGAATCATGCGTGGCCTTGGTTGTGAGCGTTAGCTTCTGAGTGATCAGTGGTTTTTGTACTTGGCGTGTTCTTACTCGAATTTCTCCAAAACGTGTGAATAATAAAGCGATGAAATGCCATCATCGTTTGTCCTGATAAAGGCGACTTCTTTCTCTCCGATCCAGAAAGGAGAGCTGTCATGCGCGCCGTCGGTGATGACATGAGAAGAGTCATCCTTGATGTTGAGGACGCGGATCTGAGACGACCCCGAGTGCTTCTCGAATGAGTAAGAGGAGATCTGGCTAAGTAAGTATGGTCTTCAACGATCAATTGGGTCTGTGGATTTGTAAACTTACAGTATATAGAACAAGCTCGCCTGTGGAGTTGGGGACGCCGGTAGAACGGCGCGGGGCCGAAAGCAGCACCTCAGGGGTGAACCGGGTGGCCTGTCTCGTCATCTTAGAGATGGTGTCCAGGATGAGAGATGGCAGTAGTGGTCGAAGGAGATTAAGAGCAATTGAAGTGAATGGTATTGGAAAAGATTTTGAAAAGAGGAAAATCAAGAAGCGTTTTGTACGATTGAAACATTCATCATACAAACGGTATGTGCCTGTGCCTGTGCTTCCCGCCCCCTCTTGCTCTTGCTCTCTCATGACTAGCTGTTGCCCGCTCGGCCCCTCTCTTCCGTTGAATCCACCGCTCCTGCTACCTTCCTTTACCATGGTACTTTTTAACTTCTACTATACCGGAAGAGATATCAACATCAAGGCTATAACTTGGTCCTATTTTCAAGATATTGCAGGCTGTTCTGAGAGTCACAATCCTTCCACCTATTTATTCAGCAACTCCAATCTCACCACCACCCTTCATACGATTACGTCCATATTCGTCCAGTTCTAAGTGAAACCCCGCATCAAATCACATCCATGTTCACTAGGGGATAAATAAGCCTTGCACAGGCAACGTCAGCTCATTATAGTTTTGCCTGGCTCCCGTCCGAGTCACAGAAAACTTAGATCTACTTGCCTAAGAGACAAATAATTTAGTCACTTTATAGTGGTTTAGGCATACTCTTAGGCTATTTATTTTCTGTATCTACCTAAGCTTCGGTATCAGCGTATCAAGTTTTCTGCTACCCTAGCTCACTACATAACTAGCTTGGCAGCTGGGGTAGATACACATGGACTGGGCTGTTCCAACCTCAAATGAACCTTGTTGGCCTGGCTAGGGTAGGAGATGACATGTACCAAGGCGTATTGTACTAGGCTCTTCAGGACACGAGGTGATGTACATCGATGCAGTCATAAAGCTGAACCGTAGGGTCCCAGCTATTATGGAGTATAATTCGTCCCTGGAGACTGAGTATACTTCCTCTTGATCATGTAACCACAGAGACCGCTTGCGATTGGAATGCTCTTCTAGACAGGCGCAAGCCGAGAAAGATGGAGCGAGCAACGAGTTAACCGAGTGAGTTTCATAAATCGGGCCATCTGACCTTGTGCCTTGTGTTGTGGGCTGAAGGTTAGCAATAGAAAGTCAAAGCTATGGGAGCAAGGTAATATCTGGTAACTTGGATTGACCTCAACTCTCCTCGCCTACCTAAGGAACAAAATAACTTAGTCACTTTATGACACTTTTACCCCACTCTTAGGCCAGTATTTATTTTCTATATCCTAAGCTTAATG
The DNA here is from genome assembly GCA_018886245.1 of Fusarium brachygibbosum. Taxonomy (NCBI): domain Eukaryota; kingdom Fungi; phylum Ascomycota; class Sordariomycetes; order Hypocreales; family Nectriaceae; genus Fusarium; species Fusarium brachygibbosum. Next base: position 2,532,044 of record MU249524.1, read on the forward strand.
TACGGCGTGTCGCGAACCACAACAAGAAAGGAGTATATTTTACTGCAGTACCCTAACGCCTCCCAGACCTTGCTTCCAGTTGCAATTATCATGTTCAACGCCCAATCCCATTATATAGTACATCATTAAGGCATCTACTTGCGCTGCGCTCCAAAATTCGTTCGCTTCTTGCTCGTTGATGTATCATTTTCGCTATCTTCATGCTCGACCGTCTTCTTCTTTGACTTGTTCACGTTCTTGACCGCTGTTGTAGATGTTGGCGTAGGATGGTTCGAGGGTCCGTCGCGAAAAGCGGCAGATGAAGGCGTCGCGCCAGCTGGTGTCGAACCTCCTGACCCTGGGGTAATGCCCTCCTGAGGAAACTGTCAGTGTCGCATTCCCGTATATTCACCAGTACTGCTTCGGCCTTACCAGATTGTTCGGTCGGTATGAGATCGATGATCGTGAAAAGACTCGGTTCTGCTCCATCGGGCCAACCTTTCGTCGCTGTGCCGCCGCGCCGCTCATGCCTTTCATGTAGTTGTCGAAGCCTGTGATGATGTTGCCGCTTGGTGTGCTGTCGAGATAGATGGTTTCCTTCTGTGCGATTCCATCTTCAACTTGTGTCTGCGGGCAAGTCAGCGATTTTCCATCGCGTATGTCCAAATGGCACCCACCAAGCGTCGCTCTAGAGCCCTGCGCTTCTCAACCAAATCCCGAACTCTGGCTTGCGCCTTCTTGTATTCGGACATCGTCACTTGTCCAGTCCCAGCCCCAGCTCCGTTCGGTTGCTTTCTTTCAGCCATGCACTTTGCTCTCTCGTCTGAGTGATTTATATGGTTTTCGAAATGCGCGACAGATGGAAATGTCGATATGCAAGGTCGCGTCTGAACAACAAATGTCCAAATTGGGCTGCCTCAGTTGACATTGCGGGGCGCGGTAAGATCAGCCGCAACTAGGCGCGCTAAACGCGTGCAAGCCAGCATTTGCCTCTAACTTTTTCAATGTAACCAACAAAACTTACACAGGAGTACCAAAAAGTCACCATGTAAAAAATGAAATCCTGCGTATCGCAGGTGGCTGGGACTCTCCCGCCGGGAATTGAACCCGGGTCTCAAGCGTGACAAGCTTGCATACTGACCACTATACTACGGAAGACAAACAGTTTCGAAACTGCTGTAGTGAGGGGGTTGTTGACGATTGGCCAACTATTGGCTACTACTAGCCCTATGTAAAAAACGTCAAAGATATCCTGACAATTCATTGAGCCTGCCTAGATCTCGATTATGCTTCATGTCGAATGTGTACAAACTTTGGGTTGAAGAGTCCGACACAATGCCTAGTGTTGATAAATATGAAAGAGCAGTAGGTCGAGACCAATGAAATCATAAGTATTCAGGAAGAGATCTGAGCAGAAGCGTTCTTTGGGCCTTACCTAAACCGCACATTCCTTCCTTGGTGGTTGGCGTTGAATTACAGCAGAAAAGAGCCGAGGAGGACATATATTTCTTCTGCTCTATTCACTACCTGGGCTTTCCCAGCAGTCAGTGCTGTCATCACCACCCGAGTTTCCTCTGTGACCGTGAAAGAAGGAAGAAAAAAAGGAGGAAGCGGAACATGACACATTCCCAAAAGTATGTCAAGTATTAGATATTAAAGAAAAAATTTATTTATTCTTGTTAGTTCTTTTTCTCCCCGCTGGTTTGTGCAAAGTATATGCGATCAAAGTTAAGAACTATTGGTCAGAGTTTTAATTTTGACACAAAATTCGATTGTGAACACGGTTTTCGAGCGAGAGCTGAGGCAAGGTATCCTATGGCTAGATACCTAGGTATGTGGGATAAAAATGACGGGCGATGATGTGATGATCAGTGTCGTCTTTCCCTCTGCTGAAGAGGTCACGATTGCCACGATTTCCAAAGTGAAGTGAAAACGAAAGGACTCATGGAGCGGAAGGATTCGGCAAGTCGTGGTACTTTAGGGGAAGGTGGGAAGGCCAGAACGTAGCTCAAGGCTCTGAGTTGCTTCACAGTTGCACAACTGGCTTTGCGATGTAGTCAACGAGCGACACCAGGGCAACTGTCGCATGATAATTCTATTCGTAAGAGTTGGATAATCCGAATGGATACGAACAGATGAATAAAACAACTACTGCCTTGTAACACATTCTAACCAAGTAGAGAGTTAAGACAACCAGCAGAAGCGATGGGAGTCAGTTAGTCAAGATAACAGGAGTAAACAAGGGACAATCAACCTACCTCATCTCTTTTCACTAAGAGCTCTACTTTCTCCCTCATCAGCCAGAGTCATCCTCTAAGCAAGAATCACTCTCTATCATGAGAAGACAGAGAAAGTGCAATCCCTACTGCGCTCGACCATGAAACCCCTTTCCGCTCCCAGTTCCGTTCTTCTTCTCCTCCTCCTCCTCCTCCTCCTCCTCCTCCTCCTCCTCCTCCTCCTCCGCTTCTTCTTCTTCTTCTTCTTCTTCTCCTTCTTCTCCTTCTTCTCCTTCTTCTCCTTCTTCTCCTTCTTCTCCTTCTTCTCCTTCTTCTTTATGTTCTCAAACCGCCCTCAAGACACCAGTCGTCTTCCTGCTATTCTCTTTGCTCTTCACAAGCATCCTTCGACTCTATCTTCCCATCCCTGCTCCGCCATGCCGGCCATCTTCCCTTACTCGCCGTTGTACTTGTTCTCTGCCATCCCGTTTGATTGGCATCATCTCAGAAGACTGTACGCTGTTGCTTCATCGCCAAGCCTCAGCTCGGTGCGATATGCGCAGCTATGTCTCATCACTGATGACTTTCTCCCTCAGGTAAGAACTTCCTCGATGAACCGGGCGGATCTTCAATGAAGATACTGCTAATCTATCGAGCGCCCCTCTCTTAGCTTCTGGGGCGTTCGCAGTGAGTGACACAATTGTGATCCTACTGAGAGGTGATGCTTTGGGGAGAGGGAATTATATACTTCTCCCCTTTTAGGCTTTCCTTATCACCGCATCTGCTTAGCCGAGTCTATTTGCCCAGGAGATATGATTTATCAGCGACTCTATGGAATCTTAGACCTGGTCTTAGGCTGTTTTTTCCCCTGTATCCCAAACTTACCTAGGTAGGTTTTGTGCTTTCTTTCCACTAGGGAGGTTAGTATTGGACAATGGCAATATTAACAAGACACCTGCGGCTGGGATCTGTCCTCTCTATTTGTACCGTGTACCTTTCCAAAAATGAGACTTGTTTTTGAAAGTTATAGCTGAGCTGGCCAAAAGATCCAGATGGGTTGGGACTTCACCATGATAAAGCCTCGATCAGATGTATCTTTTTATTACTCTATATATGACCTACGAGACTTTTTACATCATACCCCGGTTTCCAACGCCGCAAATAACAAATAATGTGATTGATACGATTATAAAGCTGTTGTAGTAACAATACCAGGAAGAAGGGCTTTGGAGATTGTTAGCTTCTGTTCCCCAAAAACGAAATGATCGTGATCATTCTCATCCTTGTTCATCGTACAAAAGCCGTATGAACCGAGTGGGCCTTCATGAACAAAAACAGTCAGTGCCGATCATCTCACCGTACCTGTAAACAAGACTGACCTCAGATACTTCATTCGGTAGCCGCCTCTGCCTCAGGCTTGGTCGGTGGAGCACGAGATTCATCTTCAGAAACATCAGCTGACTTGACTCGAACCCTGGATCGTGAAGAAGCAGAAGAACTATTCCGTCGACGGCCTTTGGGCGACTCTCTTCTCCTTGAAGACCGCCGTCCGCCCCTTCCATGGTTTGGACCTCTCTTGGACTTGTGGTCCGGGGATGCACTGCTTGAGCGGCTACGGCTGCGGCTGTAACTGCGACTTCGACTCCTGCTGCGAGAGCCAGATCGCGACGAAGAGACACTTCTCGACGACCTTCTGCGACGAGATACCGAGCGACTTCTGGATGAGGAGTATCGTCGGCGTTTTGCTGCAGGAGAATCTCGGTCTGATGATACGGATCGGGATGGCCGACTCGGACGACCTCTGTCCTGACGTCTGTTGCCACGGCCCCGGTATGAGTCTCCTCTGGGCGACCGCGACCTCTTTCGTCTATCTCCCCTCCCTCCTGGAGATGTGGCCTTCGGTCGCCGGTTAGATTGATCAGAGGCGCGCGATGCACTGCGACTCCGGGAACTAGATCGAGATGAGGCTGATGCTGAGCGAGACCGCGCAGGGGACTTCCGGCGGCCATGATCAGCCCGGCCACCACCTCGTCGGCCCCGAGGAACGTAACTATCACGCCCAAATGAGTCCCTGGAGTCTCTGAAGCGTGGGCCTGGCGATCGTGATCTTCGGCCACCCCTTCTGAATCCTCCTCCTCGACCTCGGTTGTCAAAGTCGCGGTCGCCTCGCCGTCCTTGCCAGGTATCCCCACGAGTAGCTGCTCGGTCTCGGCGGTCACGGTCCTTCATGTCAGCGACTTCGCGATCGCGGCGATCCCAATCATCTCGTCTTTGCTTGGCAGTTTCTGCGGCACGATCTGCTTCAATCTGGACAGAGGCCCTGTTAGAAAATGATGAGTACAAAGGATTTCCATGATAGCGTACCTTTTCTTGCATGAGCTCAAGCTTCTTAGCTTCAAGTAGTTCTTTGGGGACACCCTGAGGGCTACTTTGAGCACTCAGCAATAGCTTCCATAGATCTTTACAGAATGGCGCCGTATCCTTATCGAGAAAGCCGGTGAGTTGAATTTGAAGTGACTTGATGTCCGGCTATCGGCGAGCTGTCAGTATTCGTCGCGAGTGGTTGGAAGTTGGGATGAACGTACGTATCGCGGACCCTCGATGAGGTTGAAAACGAGCTCAATCACTACATCGTCTTCGTTTCCTAGGATGTCGGATATCTTACTGGCAATCCATCTGAGAGGGCGAGTCAGCAAACGCTACCACAGAGCTTGGGATGGTGTTACTCACTTCTTCATGACCTGTAGATTGACCTTTTGCATATCAACCTTCTGGCTAAATTCGGCAGGGAACTTGGTCGACTTCAAGAGTCGCGCATCGACACCGGTAGCCATGCTGGTTGCTCTGCAATGGCAATCTGCTGTCGTGGATCTGAGAGACGCGTTGAGAAAAAGTTGCTGAGGAAGAAAAGTGACGTCGCCAGCACAGGTTGTTTGAGCCTCCATGTAGAGTGCCGAATGCGGTGCACGGACCATACGCAACACCCGGAGCTCTCTCCAGCCCGGCTCAGAATCTTCTGTGGCACAAGGCTTGTAGTGGGTGGTTGCACTGAAGAGCCCTGAAAGCTCTCCTCCCAGCACAAGCTCCGTCTAAGGCACGTCACTCATAGCAGCCTGCCGTGAAAGAAAGATCACAGTCGACTCTTCAACTCGTATTTGGCAACGCGAGCAATTCTTACTTTGAATCATTCACCTCCTCTTCTCCGACCTCTCAAGATGGAAAATTTACACGCTCCAACTGTACCCTCCGGGGAAACAACTACCTCTGTCACTAATGGCGATGCGGGGCATCTAAGCTTTGCAGAGTTGCAGCGAAAGAAAGACGATATTGAGGCCGAACTCAAGGCTCTTGGAGGTGTTCTTGATTCGGTATTTACAAACTACTTCAGGGTAAATATTCACTATGCTGATGGCCTTGTAGCACGGAGTAGATATGAACACTTCTCTGCTGACAAGTGATGGATTCCCTCGCGCGGACATCGATGTTGCTCAACGTATTACTCTTGATGAACAACCGTGTTAGATGTTCGCCTACTAACAACATTAGTTCGAACTACAAGAGCTCGCATCATTCGTCTACGAAATGATTATACATCTTTGATGGCTCGTATTGAGAAGTACCTTCACGAGCATTTCGCTAGTCTTGACGAGAACGATGCTGTACCGGTTACCAGTCTAAGCAACTCTCAATCTGTCTTGCCAGACTCGGTTTCTGCACCGTTGGATCCTCCTTTCGCAAAAGTCAACACTGTAGCCGCAGGAAGTCCTGCGGAGAGTGCTGGCCTGAAAGCTGGAGATGAGATTCGTAACTTTGGTTATGTCAATCGGACCAATCATGACAATCTGAGGAAGGTTGCGGAGTGCGTGCAGGGTAATGAAGGAGTAAGTTGTGGTTCAGCGACAATCCACGAAAGCAAGTCAGCTAACAACGCATAGAGTAACGTTTTCATTAAAGTATCACGAGCAGATGGTGTGGCCGAACGACAGGAGCTACGGTTGACCCTTACGCCCAGAAAGGATTGGGGTGGTCGTGGAATGTTGGGTTGCCATATTCTTCCTCTGTAATTTCGAAGGATCAGACCATGCCTCCCATCATACACCATAGCAGACCATACAGAACTATGTGTGATAACGCAAAGACAACGGCCGCCATTGAAACAGTCTTATCCGGCTTACATAGTATAACGAAGGTCATCAATCAACCTACCTTACCATATCCAGGGTTTGGGGCTCTATTTCTTCAACCAAAAAGGCCAAACGGGAAATAATATCTTAGCTCTTCGTTGAAAGCCAAGGCCAGGAGGAAACAGAAAAGATGGCCTCTAAGCTTTAGGGTACAAAAATAAATAGCCTAAGGACGTACTCTAAACTGACCTAAACTGACCCACTGATTTAGTCTCCTATGCTCTTAACAGCCAAGTCTTTTGATACCCTAGGGAGGGCTCATACCGATCATCCATACCCGCTGTTTTTATTCTGTACTCGATGGAAATTGTAAGTTTAGGATACAGAAAATAAAAAGCCTAAGTATGGGGTAAAGGTAGCCTAAAGTGACTAAGTTATTTTGTCCCTCGGGCAAGTAGAGTCGTGTTTTCTGTAACCCTGAGGATTGGGTATGTCGCCTCAAGCCGGCTGGCAGTCATTCAACAATTGGTGCCAACTCAGATGAGATGATTACAAAGCCTGTACAGGTTTGTCCAGGCAACTGTTGAGACATGTATGTACTCGACATGTTATGAAACTTGTCTTGAGGCATCATGAGAGCCCAAGAACGACGATACACCCGAAAGAAGTACATGAGGTAGAAATTGATTACTAAGTTATCTCCCAACAGAACTTACAAGAAAATTAGAACCGAGCTCTACTGTAACGATTGCGATATTCTCCAATGAAAGCTCAAGATTCATAGCACGACAATGGCTACCTAAAGCTGCCTAGGGGTTGCCTGGACACGCTGACTAACCTTCTTGATACAAACACGAGGTAGCTCACCCGATCCATGATGTCGGGTGGCAGCATGGTAGCAAAGCAAGCCTGACTGCAGTCAGCAAGCAAGTACTAGGATCACCTCAATGAAGAAAAATGACGGACCAAGAAGCAAGACCAGGCATGACTAGGCAGCGCGACGCACAGCCAGCGGAGCAGAAACCAGCGAACAGGAAGACGCAGAGGACCAAATCGACTCAACGGTGCCCAATGGCAACAGCGGGATCTCGGGCTCAGGGCGGTGACGGTGACGGGCTGGTGATGGCAGGCCTTGATTAACGAGTGGATCTCTGGCAGCCAGCAGTAGAATCACGTGCAGCCTACCCACTCCAGTAAGGTAGGGGCGACTGAATTTTTCGCTTGAGGTCCTTCCCTGCCCAAAAGTCCCCCGCCGCCTCTCAAAACATCATTCAGGTTGACCTCTTGAAAGTTTGTCAATCAAGATACCCACCAACAAGCAACGGTTTTTTCAGGTATTTAGGATCCAGTTCCCCTCGCCGCTCCTTCACTCGACGTCCATCTACCTCACTTGATACCCCCCCATCACATCACATCATATTCGAATCGAGCCCTCTTGCGCTTTTGCCGACCGCTCGCTCAACAGAAGCTAACCCAGGCCTCTCAGCACCCCGCTTGTTTACATCTTTCGCACCTGTCGCTACAACACTACAAACACAACCATCAAAATGGCTGAGCAGCAGACCCCTACCTTCAAGCTCGTGCTTGTCGGTGACGGTGGTACCGGAAAGGTGTGTAGGATCCCATGACGCAACATATTCTTTCGCGATTTTTCTTCGACGACCGCCGAGCTCTACTCCGCCAAGTTGAACCGAATCTCGAGAGACATGGAGCGGCCGCCCATCAAAACTGCAACATCGACTAACATTTTATTCTACGATAGACCACCTTCGTCAAGCGTCACTTGACTGGTGAGTTCGAGAAGAAGTACATGGCCACTCTCGGTGTCGAGGTTCACCCTCTTGGCTTCACCACCGTAAGTCTCGCGACCCCACGTTGGTCTATGCGGGGTACTAATTTCCATCACAGAACTTCGGTCAGATCCAGTTCGATGTCTGGGATACCGCCGGTCAGGAGAAGTTCGGTGGCCTCCGTGACGGTTACTACATCAACGGCCAGTGCGGTATCATCATGTTCGATGTTACCTCCCGTATCACCTACAAGAACGTCCCCAACTGGCACCGTGAGTCGCACCCCGCCATGATATCATCAGAACCGTGATTAACAACCCCATGCAGGTGATCTCGTCCGAGTTTGCGAGAACATCCCCATTGTTCTCTGCGGTAACAAGGTCGATGTGAAGGAGCGCAAGGTCAAGGCCAAGACCATCACTTTCCACCGAAAGAAGAACCTCCAGTACTACGATATCTCCGCCAAGTCCAACTACAACTTCGAGAAGCCCTTCCTCTGGCTCGCCCGCAAGCTTGTTGGCAACCCTCAGCTTGTAAGATCACTTCTCTTGATTATGCGAATTTGGAACACTAATCAATTTAACAGGAGTTCGTTGCTGCTCCCGCTCTGGCTCCCCCCACTGCCCAGGTCGACGAGAAGCTCCTGGAGGAGTACCGCAAGGAGATGGACGAGGCCGCCGCCATGCCTCTGCCTGGCGAGCTTTCCGACGACGATCTGTAAATGACTCGTGCGTTCACGGAATAACTTTGTTGAGGAGGATGCTGCCAATGTCCAAGGAACGGTGCTTTGGGCAGTGTTTGAGGATGGCACATAGGCAGCCGGAACGACCATTTATGAGTACAGGACGAAAGTCTTGGAGTTTACAGCAGCGTGATTATGGGGCGGCACAAAAGACTGGCCGTCATGCCTCTCTTTGGGGTTACAAGGGACGGTGCACTGCAAAGAGCAGTGTCTTATTTAGTTTAGCTAGACTTCCTCCACCAAAACAATGAACAGGGCCAAGTTTGCGTGGCTTGGCTAAGACAACAAACTTTGACCCTTTGATGGAATATATTATGGTTCTATCGACGTGATGTACGTAGCGTCGATGCCAGAGAGTGTGCAGGACAGTAGTGTTTTCTTGCCAAAATTCAAGGGAGGCTCATGCCTACACATGAGATTAGTGAGAAGACGAGCACAGATGGCGTCTAGCAGGTAACAGAACAGTTAGTCCCTAAGCTTTAGGGTGCAAAAACAAACAACCCAAGAAGCTGGTCTTCTTAACCCTCATAAACTGACTGACTAATTTCGTCTCAAATCCTTCTAGCGGCCAACTTTTCTCATACACTGAGGGTCGTATATGTAGATGTAGCTGCGCCTAAGCCTACGTTGTCGGGGTAGTCAAATCCACCTCGACGCTCAACGAGGCGCTGTGTTACCTTAGCCTCCTGATTACACTGATTTGGTATATTGCAGGTAACACAATGCGGTAGGCTCAATTGTCGGTTTTGATTCGACAATTACCGCGGTGCTCTAATGCATCCTGCCGGTCTCTTCTGCGGCGGCCAGAAGGGTGAAGACAGCCTTCTCTGTAACCTGCAACCCGTTTTGCGAAAGATTTATCTATTGCATATATGTGCTTACTACCAAAGAGGCACATGGAATTAAGGAACCTAGATTTATCATGCTGTCATGTGATTAGGAATCTAGCCATACTATGTATTCTTCTGCAACATATGCAGACTCATACCAATTCGTGGGTTTGGGTGACAAGAGTCTTCAAAGACAAGTGACTCAAGTTATGCTCCAGTATCCCAGTGCTTGACTTGCATTTCATAATTATGATAAAACGTTTATCGAAATTATACATTCGATCTCCATCTTACCGAAACCAGGGGTCGCCAACGGTTCTAATGACTTGGTACTGAAGACATTCGCATGCCGTGCTTGTGAAAAGGAAGAGCCATTGAATTCGCAACAAAGGTATCATGCAGCATGCTTGTACATATATGATTAGACAGCTGATATTAGAATAATGTTCCTCTCTATTCTAGTGTCGCCTTGAGCTATGAAGACGAGAAGGGGGTTATGGCTCACAAAGAATATGTCATGGATTATCGATGTTTCTTTTTGTAGTAACTGAGACCTCTCTATGTTGGTACGGAACCTACGTTCTGGTATTTTTGTCACAACCGAGATAATCGTATAAAATAGACCAACGAGTTTGAGAACTGTTTATTTTGGTCGCAGGATCATATGGTTTCATCATGGCCCTCGTATAGTTTTGTTAGTAATCGGATTTAAAGTCGAGACGGCAGAACAGTAAACTGGGTAGGTTTTGACGATCATGCCTTAGTCGTTTGACAATCTACATGGATATGGATGCCCCCCCCCCCCCTCCACTTTGTGCATACAAAGCGCGTTCGTTGTCAATGAGGAAGAAGAAAGACATGTCCAGCTGTTGTGTTTCTTGTTGATGCAGCAGCCCATAATACGTGAGACGCGCTTTTTGAGGACCCATCAAAACAAGATACAAACATGGCATGGATGGATGGATCCATAACTTATACGAGACTGGACGTGCAGACGAATAGGATTCCATGACATTGAAGAGTAAAAAAAAAAAACAAATGAATTTCAAGATGTTTAATCTCGATAATCGAGTCCGGAACGCGGACTTGGTAGGAATGATATTTAAAAGACTGCGCACCGGGATCCGTGCTGATGAGAGATGGACTTTAATAGAGAGATTAGGTAGGCTTGGCGGTTTATTTATTTGTTTAGACAATAAAGTGGCTATTAAAACAGTGAGATGGATGGTTGGATGGATCATGGATGGCAGACATGACACCCCTGCGTATCTGTACTGGCGCATGCAGCCACTTAATGAAACAGGGGTGTCAATTGACCACGAGATGGTCCCCAGGATCGCTAACACCGTTTGTTAATTGACTAGATACGTCCCAAGCGTGGGGCAAAGGCGGTAGGAGATGATAATTGGGAAACATGGGAATGGAGCAAGATTTGAGTAAACTACCTAGGTATGGGTGCTATGGACTCTGTTTTGTCTCCTCACAGTTAGCCAGGAGGCTGATCGGCTGGAATAAACTGGAATGAAAAGCTTGCCTCGAGCTAGATCGTGGCCGAATTCTTCTGCATGCATAGTTTATGCACCTGGTTGTCTAGCCGCATATATAGTAGAATCGGAGAGCAAGTTTCTGTAAAAAAAAAAAAAAAAACTCTTTTCAACTCTCTATCTTTCGCCCCCCCTGGACTGTGACGCATTGCATGTCAGGACAGACATTTAACTAAATGACCGTGCTCTACAGCAGATAAAAATAAAGTTATGTCCAGGTAATCTGAGATTTAACGCGTTTGTGATGATTTGTTCCTATCCATAAGTCACTAACATACTGTAGCGCGTCTTTTTTATCCAATACTGTTGCGGGGGGATGCAAAACGAAAAGGGGAAAAACATTGCCATCCATCCATCCATTCATCCATCCATAGATAATACTTGCTCTGGGCAAAGGGGACCAGTCAGCTCCTCCCGTATCTGGCTAATATCATAGGTAGATTAAGTCTCTCGAGCAAGACATTTTATATGAAAGCTTAAATGATCATGGAACCAAAGTTAAGTCACGGTGAGACAACGCGCTGGTCAACTAGGGATCAATACCGCGTTTTCGGAAAATACGCCATCCATTAAAAGAAAAGAAAAAAAGAACAAGGCGGGAAACCTAAAGCTACCTAGGTAATCTCCAAAGACGTAATCTAAAGTAGATCTGAAAGTCGGTAGAGGAGGTTGGTTTGGGTTCGTAGGTTTTTTTTTGTTGTTTACTGGGTTTTTACCCTGCCAGTGCTAGCAGGTGCCACGGACAGGGGGGCGCGTTTACAAGGTTTACGCGGAGGCGCAAGCGCCCAAGACAAATGGGGGACCCAGGAGGGGAAGTGCAGCGCAAGGGCCTTGGAAGGGAACTGAAGGGACGATACCTTCCTAGGCTGGGTCGCCTCGTTTTAGAAGCACGCCCTAACTACACGTCGCTCCTCTCCATCTCGACTCTTTCTACTCAAACTCAACGACAACCTCGTTCTTCTTCTCTTCCTCATCTCCTTCTTATCACTCAGACTACTAGGAATACTAACCAACCTTTTTTTCCTTTCTGTTATATCTTTCTTCTGTATATCTGTTTACTCTGTTGCTAATATCGTGACCCTTCTTCCTCTCGCGAGATAAACGACCACCAGACAAATCGCCTCCTCTCCCATTCTTCGTCCAGTAATGTGTCTGCACCATCAATAAGGCCATCTCCATCACCCTCTCCTCCCATCCGCAATTATGGCCGCTCCCAACAACTCCTCCTTTGTCGCCGCTACACCCGACAGACACGCTACCTCGGCCCCGAGTCAACACGATGTCGCCGTCACGCCCCAGAGCCTCCCTCCTCTGGCAGATGCCACTGGCAATTCAGCCATGTCCGCCCCCGATTCGGAGAAGCATCCCAAAGGGAAGAGAAAACGCACGGTGTATGTTGACGTCTTCGCCAACTTGAATTCCAGGGTGGATAAATACTATCTAAAGAGCTGAGCTAATTTTGCTTCGATTGCGTCGTGCAGGGCCAAGGACAAAATGATTCTTGAAGAGGCGTACAGCAGCAATCCCAAACCCGACAAGCAAGCGCGCCTGGATATCGTCCAGCGCGTGTCTTTGAACGAGAAGGAAGTTCAGGTATGGCAATCTCAATGGTCGACGCTTGAAACTCTATCTCATCACGAGTTGGCTCTTTACGCGTCTGCCAAATTAATTTTCTGGAAACACGAAATTGACATCATCCCCTTCAGATTTGGTTCCAGAACCGAAGACAAAACGACCGCCGCAAGGCACGTCCTCTATCGCCACAAGAGGTTGCTGCTCTCCAATTTGGAGGCATGAACGTGATACCTTCCGACCCTATCGTCAACACTACCACGCCCAGTAGGCCAGAGAAGGCGTTCCCAGTAACCGACCCTACTGGATCTCGATATGCGGATCATATCTCTGCGCCTCGACCTTACGACCAGACTCCATCTATGCCACGAACTCATCCAGACCTCCTAAATAGCACCCCGGTTTCCATCCCCCGGGACCGCGAATATCGCTTCACCGATGTCACTCCCAACCGTATCGATCCTGCTCTCTCCCACAGTGCTCACGGTGCTTCCCACTCTTTGTCCAGCTCCATCTCTAGTAACGTTGGTTATCTCGCCAACCGTTGGAACTCTGCGCCCAGTTCTTTCTCCACTCCACCCGCTATGAGCCGTAGCGGGGATGATTCCTTCAGGTATGCTATGCTTGCTACAACTATCCGTGACCGTAGGCTGACCAATGCAGATTTGATCATTTCCCTCCTTCCTCGTGCACGTCTGAAGGTTCCTCTTATCCACAGAGCCAGTCCAAGGTTCGCCTATCGATGTCTTTAGAAGGCAAGGCCGAGCTAGTCTCCAACCAAGGCTCTCCATCACGTGAAATGCCTCCTCGACCATCTTCAACCACGCCGAGCCTGCCCCAGGTGCGGCAACGGAGTCTGCAGCGTAGCCATAGCGCGGTCCCATCGGTCACTCTTCCTCCTATCACGGCGCTTACCAATAGCTTGCCTCCTCCTAGGTTTATGCGAGGTCGGTCTCGTAACGTGCACGCCTGGGAGTCCTGCGCGGACGCAGAGAATCGTGATGAGCTGACAGCCCAGGCCGAACACGAGTCGAACGGATCGGCGATTGCAGCTATCAATATTCTTCGATCCCTGGGCGGAACTCAGCAGCCGAGCCCCGCTAAGCGCAACGCTCCCATGACGAAACCCCAGCAGCGACCTCACCAGGCGAAGAAGGCTAGATTGGATTCCACTGGGTCAAGTATCTCACTACTGGAGACGGAACTGGAAGAACTTCGAAAGGCTGATCGGGAGTATGGCAAGGTAAAGGTTTCCATGTTGGTCTCTCCAACAGGCGGTGATTCAGACAAGGAGAACTTGAGCCCTGACGAGGATCATAGCTCCCCTGATCCTTTTCACCGTCGACCTCTGCCGCCTGCTCCTAAGCCCGTTGGTGAGAACCCTCGACGTATCGGTCGGGTTCTCCAGGAGCAGAAAAGCCCAAACCTACTCGCCAACCGCGCGAACACTGCCCCCGCTCGCCCCCGGTCCATTATAAAAGAAGGATTGGAGATTTTTGAGGACACGATGAAATCAGCTATGCCCTCTCGAGAGAACGAGGTTGAGAAGTTCATGCGAGGCTCAGTCAGCCCCAGCAAGAAGCCCGACATGGATTGCGTGGCTGGCCTTCTCTCTCTTAGCCAAGGAGCCTGGAGGTGAATCAACTAAAGAAAACGAAGAGCTGCAGGAGCAATTTCTCGAATGTAGTTCAAGGGGAATAACCGGGTGACAGTTGAACGGTCTTGCGTGACTTATCTTGTGTTCTTTTCTTTCCAGAAACGGAGAAGAGAATCTGTCGTGCGATTGCATGGATTGTATGAGTCTGCGCCCCAATGTACGTACATATATGTACGATGTTTGTTCATGTCCTGTTCAAGGGTGGCTGGGTACGGGTTTTGGTTTTGGGCGCCTGGGAACTGGTGCTTGTAAATATGCTTTGACATTCAACCAATATTGCTGGCTTAGTGAAGCCGGTAGCTCGGCTTCTTGGATGAATGGAAAAGAGCAAGAGACATTGTCTCGCGAACATCATCAAGAAATGACTTGGTTCACGAGAAATTGGAATGCACAAAGTTGATCATAATTGAATTGGTTGAAGCATAATGTGACGCAGTATGTGTATTACTGATTTCGTCTCTGATGATTTTTCAGTGTCCAAGTTTTATCATCCATATTCTTTTCCCCAACTGAACAAGAGTAGGCAGTGCGAGACTGGGGTCTCTGACCTACGTATCACATCACCAATTATCATGTCTTGAATCAATTGTAGTCATGCATTGTGTATATTGCATCGACGAGAAGGCGATGTTGTCTTTTGAATCTAGATGTCTAAGTACCTGCTCGCCATCATCTTTGAATTATCCTTGGCTGGTCCTCCTTTAATCAACAGTAGAGGCCTGATCTATGATATGTGTGTATTCCAAATCAAGTGGTAATGCAAAAAAAGCTAAACGCCGCCAACACCTTGCCTTAAACTATTTGTCCTTCTCTTGTATAGGGATGACGCTCCACGTCATAGTCCCAAGAGGCTCATTTGGCGACGAATGGGACTGGCACTGACACTCCCATCCTCGCTAGCGTAGCATGCGCTATCGGTGTCGATATCCCAGCCGATCTCATCATCGTCCTTGCCATCTTCAGCAACGTCAGCGTCAAAGGGCTTCTGGGCAGAAGCGCGGACGTTCCAACGGAGAGTGCGGCTGACACTGTCGAACCACTCGGTGTCGGTGCGGGTGACGGTAGGAAAGGGGTACTGAGAGGCAGTGATGGTGACACAGTCTCCTTGTCGCAGCTCGAGACGGCCCTTGCCGTCGAAAGCACAGTAGGCGGTGGCTCGTGAGTTGCGAGGAACAACGACGCGAAGGGCCATGGTATCGGAGAGAACCATAGGTCGGAAAGAGAGTGTGTGAGGGCAGATGGGAGTGAGAAGGATGGCAGGAATATCAGGGTGGACGAGGGCACCGCCAGCTGACAAAGAGTATGCTGTAGAACCAGTTGGGGTCGAGAAAATGCAACCATCAGCCTGGACAACAGTGAGAAGCTCGTCGTCGCCATACAACTCGAGGTTGGAGACATAGGGAGAAGGGCCACGATCAATGACGAGCTCATTGAGAACCTCGAATTGCTCGGGTTCCTCGAGCTTGGGCGCATCAAGAGCTCCAGCACCGCGATTGTTGCGGTGAACGGTACAGGTAAAGCGCATGCGGAGGTTAATCTTCATACCGTCATCACCCATAACTCTGTTGAGGTGCTCCTTGTACTTCTCAAATTCAAATGTCGTCATGAAGCCGAGGCTGCCGAGGCTGAATGAGAGCACAGGAGGGACGATGCGCTGGAAGAGCCATGATGTGAAGAGAACAGTACCATCACCACCGAGAGTCAAGACGAGATCGAACTTCTCAGGCTGGCTCCAGCACAGATCGGGTGTCCAGTACTTGAGCATGTGCTGGAAGCGAGGGTTCTCGGCAAGTAGACCAGATGCATCGAAGCGTCGCGAATTACGGAGCTTAGCATCAACGTATACGTTAACGCCGAGGTCGGAGCCGTAGCGTGGGGTTCGCAGGAGCCAGCCAGCAAGCTCGCGAGTGAGATAGACCAATTGATTGTCGCGTGCCTTTGTGACAATCATGATGTTGCGGACAGCGCGCTTGATGGGACGGCGCTGAAGCTGCTTGGAGACTTCTCGAACACCAGTTGCAGTCGCAACGAGGCGCGAGTGAGACATGGAAACATCGTTCTTGATCTCCTCTAGGACCTTGCCGATGTCGACGGCATCAGCAAAACGTTGATGGTAAAAGCATGGCGACTGGAGAGTTGAGGCAAGGATGGTGGCTGCGGCGTCAGAAGCAGCTGTGTCGTTGCTGGTGGTGGAAGTGTAAGTGCGGGCAGTAGTGGGCGTTAGACCAGCGGTAGGCAAGCGAGACTTGGCAAGGTCGTTGAGCGCATCAGTTAAGCTCTGGGAGGGAGTGGCGGAACTGGAGGTCTTGAGGACGCTGGAGAGACCGGGAAGAGCAGTAGCAGAAGCTGGTTGTGAGCGAGACTGAGAGTCTGACTCTTGAGCTTCTGAGTTGTGGACTTGAGAAATCATCTTGGATGAAGAAGGCGGGAGTGCGAGCGATAGAGCGTCGGGCTTGTTGTGGCGGATGACCGAAGCCGAAACCCTCGGGCCAGAATTAGACCGATGAGCTTGATACTGAGAAGAAGCCCACGAAGCAGTCTGATCTGAAGTTGAAAGAGGCAGTGATGAAGGGGAAGCAGCAGCTAAAGAGGTCGAACTCAACAGAGCTGTATCTTTTTGTTGGTCTTGAGCTTGGGCAGATGACAAAGTGGAAGTGGAGTCTTCCAGGGAAGGTTGAGGTTTTAAAGGGTCTGGTCCTTGACGATGGTCAGAAAGTGTTTAAGGAAAAGGCAAAAGAGTTGAGAACAAACCTGGTTGTTCAAACTCTGGTTCAGTCTGAGTTTGAAAAGAGTGTGAACTTAAACCCAAAGAATCGGCGAATGTGGTCTTCTTAAGAGGAGAAGGAGAAGGCAAAGGCAAAGGAACAGAGGCAGGAGACAAGGTGCTGTAGCCGTCTCGGTCTCGGGGGCTGCCAAGAGCTGGGTGGAGAGCCGTAGGTGAAAGTAGGCCTGTCATATTTCCGATGGTAGTGGAGGGGGGGCTCTGTAACAGAAGTGATGGGGAGCTAAATAGGGACCCCGAATTGAGTAAAAAAGCAGGGGGTTGAAGTTAAAGCACGCGATGTCTCTCGTTATCTTGAGTGCTTTGTCGGGTGCTTTTTTATCACACGCACGCACCACACACACACACTTGAATTGTTCACCAGACTTTTTGACTTTGTCGGTGTTAAGAAGCAGAAATTCCACAGGAAATTCCGAACACTGGAGAGACGGAGCGGGAATGGCCGCGGAGTGATGCGGAGACAAGCCTCGGATTTTGAAGCGCAAATGCCGTTCTTGTATCCGTAAGAGGATCAGGTACACAGACAGAGATCTGACTTGTACCGTAACTCAACGCAAAACCCTCCAGGGGCTGGGTCTAACAAGCAGGAAGTGGATGACGTCGAAGAGTCTCGTTACCTCGCTTCCCTTGTGTGATACAAGGGTCTGGTCTGGTCTGGGTCTTCTGCTTGATTCTTCGCTTCTTTAATATCCAGCGATATTAATAGCTCGGCTGTAGGTGACTGGATGTACACGGCCCAATAAGGGAAATGACAAAGACTGCAGTATCGAATATCGAGAATCGAAGAAAAAAGTGACAAGGACTCGTCGAATCGCTAGTTCGTTGCGGGGAATGAGACACTTTCAGGGATTGATTATCGATGCTGGAACTAATAGCTTTGAAGATTGGGACGCAAGAGCCGAGCCGAGCGGGAGGAACAGGCCGCTATTGGGTGTTGGTTTGTGATGAGTTGATCTTGGTCGCAGCTGTAAAAGATGCACGTGGCTGATGATTCCGAGCTCGAGCACCAGAAGATCGATCAAGTAGTGTTCGGTTGCCGATTGATGATTGTCGTATGTATCTTCTATTCACCGTCGAGGAATAGAAAGATCTCCACTCTCAGAATGATCGGAGTCTCGGGCAGAACAGGCGAAGGAGAGAAGATGGAAGGAAGGAAGCAAGCAGGGAAGAGCAAGACAAGGATCCCAAGAATCTCTTTTGGCTGCAGATGCAACGCAACGCAACAGTAACACAATCCCAATCTAATGCAGTCGCCTGCAAGCCACAAAATGTGATGTAAGAAGAGGGATTGATTCGATTTGACTTCAACGACCAGCGAAGAAGAAAGATGTTCAGCTCTTGATAAAGGACCAACAGCTTTAAATTACTTGGCGCCAATCGAAGACTCGAGCGAGGAGGAAAGACGAAGGATTCGGTCGGTGACAACGAAAATAAGGCCAACACTGTATAAGCGAGGGGCGAATAATAAAAGAAGAAGAAGAAGAATAAGAATAATAATAATAAAGTGGGCGAATTCTTTTGACACGAGACTCGCAGAGCCTTGTTGACAATTGATTTTTCGCGTGATTATTACAATCGATGTAGAATAGAACAACAGCAAAAAAAGGATACAAACAGTGTTTGGGTACGTAACGTAAAGGAGGCAATGTCCTTGAGAGGAAAGAGAGTGTTGTGTTGAGACCGGCTACCGAATCCAAAAAGTGTTGCGTGCTCGTCCTCACTTTAATACTCTTCCCTCTTGTGTTTCCTTGTTTTCCTATGTCCGACACCTATTCTCCATAGTTATCTCGAGTTCCAAAACTCCCATCTTCCTTGCCATGTTTTGCTCCAGGATCTACTATCTAGACTAGTTTTGGCCCTTTGGGAAAAGCTCCCGCCCACTCGTGGATTATTCACAGCCCAGCCCAGTTCAGGTGAGAGCAGCAGCCCATGGAGGCCCTGGTCCCCCCTTTGAGAGCCTAGAACTCCCTGTGACAAAGTCTTGTTCCTCGTCTAGCGCCGGCTGAGACGTCGATTAGAAACGACGTTGCAGTTGATAGGGGGACCCAACTACATGGTTAATGACTAACTAACTCGACTCGATCTAATTAATTGTAGGTAGTCTTATACTGTAGCTAATTGCCTACCGTGACTAGTGTCAACTTGGCAGGACGAACAAATATGCAGTGACTTATATTATTAGTGGTATTATAGGATATAATAGGGAATCCCAGTCCATGTAATAAAACTGTAGATACTCTCCTATACTACCTATCCTTGGTGCATACATAGGCGATAGGATATCCTCAGAGAATTTACGCCCAGCAAGTGGATCCGACATTTGTCTAGTGGACATGAGCTTTTCAACGGCCTCCGGGACGTTGCAGATTTCCCCAGTTTGTTAGGTAGTTCAATGCTTTCTTTTCTTTTTCATGCGGCTATAGTGTAAGTATAGGGCATGATAGTTCATGATTCAACGACAAGATGCAAATCATCAACTGTTTAGGATTTTGATTCATCCCGTTTAACTTTGTCATCTTGACTTGACCTGCCATCCTTCCAATATCCTTGGTCGACTTGTAGCACATGAACCTCGGGACCCGAGCTTCACAACATTGCAACATCAGGAGCCATGGTGATCCTCTAGCCTCTTAAGCGATTGTGACACCAAAAGTATTGGCATCAGGGATATCACAAAACTGTTTCTCAACCACACAGCTGAAGGCAAAAACTGACCAATGCCAGCCAGGTGGCTATCCACGCGCGTGGCAAGCTGTCACCGTCTCAGTGTTCCTTCTCCTAGCTTCTTCAACTCATGTTTCGGTTCGGGCGGGAACGTGGAGATCTAAACTAAGCATTGGATACCAAGTCGGGAATATTCACTCAAAATGCCCTTTTCGTCAGTACACGCTGACAAGAGTGTAGCATTTCACTGCTACCGTGCATGCTCGTATCTTAATGCAACCCCAGTTTTATCAGCCCCTTGTAAGAAACACGGAGAGGGAAAAGGCATCAAGATCCTCACCGCGTCAAACTCACAGACCAACCCACCAACCTTCCAGCTTGGGAACTCGGTCTAGAAAGAAAAAATGTTTTATCTCGATATTCTGTGGAATTTCATTGGTATCTGGTCTCTTTCGCTAACTCATCCAATCCCTAAAAATCGGCCTGAGACTGCCAACACAGTTTCTGATGCTATGGTGAAACATCTCCAGCCCACGAGTCCCGTCTCGTCCACTGAGGAGCTGATGTATTGGCACCCTATCCGATAGCAGCCCGGATCAGCAAAGTCCCGAAAGACTTGAAAAGAACAAACTATGCTTGGCAGTTTGAATAATGGGAAACAAAAAAGCCAATTTGACGATGCAGGGTTTGACCCTCTTCTCAGGATTTCAAAGGCTGGCCTCAAAATCCCGTCGAGATAGTCCTCGCCACGGGGAATAGGCTTACGCTGAGATTGATTGATCGATCACGTTGGTAAGCTACCCATGGCTAGGCGCCTACAGTACATAGACGAGGGTTTGATGCTCATCTTGGCTGTAGATACATGTTGGAGATAACGAGCGGGTTGTCATGCAGTTTGCGCTGGCGCATCATTTCCAATAGAGGTCCTCCGCCACTTTGGCTTCCATAGCAGAGCGGATGAACTGTCTCATGCTTGGGGACTCAACGTTGTCGCCAGACATGGCTGTATCAAATCCAGGTTGTTGATGCTCACAGCATATGCGCTGTCCGAGTTGGAGAACCTTGGTCCACTCATCGGGTGTGAACGCGCCCTCACTCTCCGACAGGAGCAGCTCGTCGTGAGAAGTGAATCCTAGAACGTGAACCGACTTGGCGTGGTCAATGTCTACGGCGCTTGGATCGACGATGATGTCCTTGCCCTCCTCCTCGGGTACAGCAAGCAGAGTTGCTGCGCCGATAGTCTTTAGAGGAATGGCGGCGCTGAGAAGTCCTAGGATAGCTGAGTGAAGAAGCGCAGGAACGATAGGGAGGTTCTGTGGCAATTGTCAGTCCAAGCCCAACTCATCCGTTTGACATCTCATCCTACCAATTGCGCCTGAACGAGTTTTGCATTGACGTAGGCGTTCTCAGGTGTCTCGGCCACCTGAAGAGTGATCTGGATCACAGATCGAGGATAGTCTCTCACAGGGATGAGTTGCCTCAACGCGGCCTGCATGATGGATTCAAGCTGCCTCTCGCGGGTACCTGTAGTTTGCGACACGAGTGAGTATGAGGATCTGATACCATCTGTAACAGGAAATGTTACGCACCTCCTACGCCAGCAGCGGGACGAACAATGACGTCCACCAAAGCCTCAAAGGCATTCTCGTCTCGTCTCTGGGCCTCGACGGGGCCGTTGACTGCGGCTATCACGGCATATCCGCCGTATGAGAATGTCGCAGAGCCGTCGGACTTGGCGAGGTGAGAAATCTCTGCTGTTGGTTCGGCGAAGGGAGCCATTGTATCGTCTTGTTTTGGTGTTGAAACGACTAGGTTGGGTCTGTCTTGTAAGGCTGGGAAATTTTCCTAGGTCCCTTGAGTTTTAGCCCCGCGCTGTGAAAGGCGGTATATCGGGTTGACTTGGATAATTGAGAGTGAGTAAGAATTATCGAACGCAGTTGAGTATGAGATGAGTACAGAAACAAGAAAATGAAATTATTAGAATTCACTTGAGAAAAGAAAAATGTTCTTCTATGAGTTGGTTTGCTACTCGCTGTGACATGAAGATAGTGGGGTCGGTCTAGAAGCTACCCGTAGAGGTGACTGCCAATCATAGACCCTTAACTAATGACATGCAGCTTCTCTTGGTATTATCAATCTAACCTCAACCTACCAACAACAACAACATAACAGTCTCTACGCAAAATGGCTTCACAAGCTCCCCCTCAACCCACCTCATCACCAGGTGCGGCGGCTCCAGCAGCATCATCATCCATACCAAGTCTCAAAGACCGACTGCCAAAGCTCGAACCTCGAAAGCGACGCTCCGGCCCCTCCAATCCTACACCCATCCCCGAAACGCCTGATCTCCCCACGCCACCCGATACCTCCAACTGGACGTTCAAGACGCCCTCACGAAGGATTTTATCCAAGAAGGACCATGATATCTTCCTCTCCTCGTCAACATGTAAACTCATCACGGCCTGGGTTTTTGGGCTAGCAGAGTCCGTTGTCGATACTCCCAACTCGGCAGTCCAAGACGCAGACTTGAGCGCCCCCATCAAGACTATTCTACACATTCTCGACGAGACAGAGCAGCTGGTGACAAAGTCACCTCCAGATGAGCAGGGTGGCTCGAGGTTTGGAAACAAGGCATTCCGCGGTCTTCTCGAGCTTGCGCAAAAGAACAGTACAGCCTGGCACCGCGAGATCGGCGTACAGAACGAAGATGCTATCGATGAGCTTTCCACATACTTCTGCCAGTCTTTCGGCAACGGAAACCGAATCGATTACGGATCCGGACACGAGCTCAACTTTATGATTTGGCTTCTCTGCCTCTACCAGCTGGGCCTGTTGAAGCAGTCCGACTTTAAGCCTATCGTACTTCGAGTGTTTGTGCGCTACCTTGAGGTTATGCGGGTTATTCAGATGACATACTACCTTGAGCCTGCTGGATCTCATGGTGTTTGGGGTCTTGACGACTACCAGTTTCTACCTTTTCTTTTTGGTGCCACACAACTTTTGCATCACCCATATATCACACCAAGAGCTATCCACCAGGACTTGACTCTAGAAGAATTCGGCCACGACTACATGTACCTGGGTCAAGTGAGCTTTGTCAACAGTACAAAGACTGTCAAGGGTCTGCGATGGCATAGCCCTATGCTTGATGACATCTCATCAGCAAGATCGTGGACAAAGATTGACGGAGGCATGCGTCGCATGTTTGTCGCCGAAGTCTTGGGCAAGCTTCCCGTCATGCAGCACTTCCTTTTCGGCTCACTGGTGCCAGCTGATGATGGTATGAGCGAGGACACCGGGATTGTAGATGAAGGAGATGTCGAAGACGATCCGCATGCGGGTCATGATCACACTGGCAAGGCTCATGACGGTACCGGTTGGGGTGACTGCTGTGGTATCAAGGTCCCCAGCAGTATCGCAGCTGCTCAAGAAATGAAGAAGAGAGGCATGAACCAGGGCCTACGAAGAATTCCATTCGACTAATATACTTGATAACAAAACAAAAACATAAGAGGCCTTGATACTCATGGCTTCGACGAGATATCATGTACTATTGTTATGTTCATAATGAATAACGACGAAATACTTTTTTCAAGTTTCTGCCACCAGACTCAGTGACTGAGTACATGCCGATGGTCATGATACATCGTAGGGAGCTCTTGGGAGGATTGGCTTGCCTCTCTCTATCTGCACAACAAAAAGCTATCGAACTCAATACAAAGGTTGTCCCACTGACAGGTGATGAAATCATACTAAGAGAAAGCGAGGTTTTCCCCAAGAAGGCTTCATATTTTGCCAGCGCCGATATCTATGAAGCTTTTTGTTGCCTTGGGGAGGAATTCGAAGGGGCACCATACAGCGCCAAGAGTCTTGAATCCTTCCGAACAGGCTTCAAGATCCTTGACAACATTGGTATCGCCTGGGGAAATAACCAGTACATCATGAACAAAGCCCCCTCTGTGAATTGGCAACGAACTGAGCGGACGCAATGGGATTGTGTTTCTTTGAAACCGATGAGAGTGGGGCCCAACTACAACAAAATGCGACGGGCGAGTGTGAAGAAGCAAAACTCATGGAAACAGCGTTCATACGCCTCATCGCCGATGTACATAAGAAGGTTACCGACCTAGCTTCAGTTGTCGATCGCGAAATTGGCTTCTGTGAAGCCGGCTTCGCCTGCGTAGGGAGTGGAATACGCTCAGTAGATAGCGCAGTATTCTTGCTGGGTTGGGTTGGAAATCTGGGGGCCAACGGTATCGGACGAGCATAGCGGGCGACTGGGTTACGGTCTTTTGGGTGTGGTTGAAGTCGAAGTTGCCAGGCGCCGACCACCGTGTCCAACACGATACAGATGCATGGGCGAAGGAGCTCTGGGAGTAAACTTGCTTGTACTTGCATGATTCCTACTCAGGCTGGGGTATTCGTTAAGTAGAAATTGACAGTTCTTACCCACAGACTATTTATTGTATTGTTTTGTTTCACCGTTCTAAGAGATACCAAAGCTGGGGGGGCCTCGGGGTCGCAGAAAACTCGAATACTTGTCTAGGGGACAAAATAGCTTGGTCACTGTATCCCATTTTTACCCTGTTCTTAGGCTCTTTATTTTCGTATCCTAAGCTTAGGGTCGGT
Source organism: Fusarium brachygibbosum (assembly GCA_018886245.1). NCBI lineage: Eukaryota > Fungi > Ascomycota > Sordariomycetes > Hypocreales > Nectriaceae > Fusarium > Fusarium brachygibbosum. The sequence continues at coordinate 2,556,573 of MU249524.1, forward strand.
CGTTGTCACGTCTATTTTCCTCTGCATAGACTAAGAGATAACAAAGTATTCAAAGCAACTCAACATCATAACCGCGGGCAGCGAGATCCGCAATAATCTAATCGATTGGCGTACCGTACGACGTATCTCGGTCCTGAAGGTCCATTAAGCGTGTGCGATATTTGTTCTGTTAGAGTTGAATCAGGGCCCAGTCGCGGAGTCTATCACCCCCTGAAGGTGTCTTGCGAGTGTCATCCTTTGAAGGTCGTGGTCGCCAGGTTAGACAACAGTTACAAGAGGTTGTCCGGGCCTAGAATTGTACTCTCATTCCGGGACAGACTCCAGAAAGATGGCATGTCGGCAAGTATATTGCCCGTGTCCTTCTGTCGCAAGTATAAACCCCTTGTGCTGCAATAAGGCAGGGCCTTTGAAATGAGATATAGGTCTGGTAGTAGGAACTAAGTCCAATGAATAGAATGGATTAGCTGGAGATAGGCATATGCTGTGGCCCGAGACTGGCAGGCTGTACCGTCTTTTATGCTGGGCTGTTGTACCGTTGTGCTTTGGATATTTGGGAGTAAGTTCCATAGGCACGAGATCTATCTGTACTTGTTAGCCTTGACTAAGCCTTTGTGAATCTCGATCTTTTGCATACTTCAAGCTCTTGGATTCCTTTCTTATAAACATGCTTCCGGGGTTTCAGCTGTACCTCAAGTTCTTCAGCGTTACTAAGTCGAGGACATGAAAATTGGTACGGGGAGGTTCGGCTTAGCTTTATCATGACTTACGGCTGGAGACAAGATTGAGTATTGAATACTGTGTGTATGATATCAGTTTCTTTGATCTGGCTGCAATATGTGCAACCCTTGGGATAGAAGAGTAGAGTTTCTCTGTCAGTCGTTTGATAGCCTCGGGGCTTAGAAAACTTGGCTGCTAAAGCATAAGGGACGAAATTGGCGGGTCAGTTTATGTTACCTTGGAGGAGACTCTTTGGTCGTTTATTTTTGTATCCTAAATCTCAGAGGCTCCCTTTGATAGCTATTCTTTTCCATTACGGTTATTGCTTTTGTCTTTTATCATTGATATATATCCATTAGTTCACCGAGTGAGCCGTCCAACGATAGTGGAGCATCGGTTATATCCAGCCACAGCTCAAAATGACATGTAAGTTGAAATTAAAGCAGATCCTCTTCCACCACAACCCCATTTATTGACATCGTACCGTCTATACGGACACACGTCATATTCGAGGGAAGAAAGCACATGGCAACTGCTTCAGATTAATGATCGATTCGGGGATGCAGGCCTTCTTCATCTTGAAATCCGTTCTACCCTAGACCTTGTTACCAATAGTAAAAAAAGTCGAGCAAATTCACTAGTATTATAGTTCCTACTGCACAGTCTTTCAGATTCACGCTTAAGCTATGCATAGAAAGAGAGTAATTGCCAGTATTGAAGCTATATTTGTCTTCAGTCTAAGTTGATATAGGACCTAGCAGGCAATAGAAATATCAGTCCCTAAGCCTTACGGTACAAAACCAAATATCCTAAGGCTCTGGCCTAAACAGCATAAACTGACTGACTAATTTTGTATCTTATGACGCCAGAGACCAACTTTTCTAATACCTGAAGAAAGAGCTCCATCTCGAACTACCTATTATTAAAGTACCTGCCTACTGTATTGAATAGTGACGACTCCGCAAGAAATCGTCCCAACTTTTTCATCTATTGTCAAACCCCGGACCATGTTTTCTTTGGCCTGCCGTTCGTCCTTCACCTGAAATCAAGCTTATGCATACTACTTCGCACCTACATAAGATGTAATACGCGGCCAAGGTAGCATGCATATCGATCATGATCCACCTTGTAACATTGCAAGGACTGCTGTCAAAAAGAAAAAAAAAAAAAAAAGGTTGGTAGATCCCAGTTTATCCCATTCGGGGTCAAGACCCATAAGATCTCCAGCATGACCAGCAAACCAAGGCAGAGCAAAAAAAACCCAATTCGCGGAAACGCCAAGTCTCTCAAGCCAAGCCAAAACCGCGTCCAAACTATCAGATATGACAGCTTGACAGGAGCAATATACCCTGGCAGCACCACCACAATAGTGGCGCTGCGGGTTCCTGCGGCAGCGAGGATGCCGCAGGATTAGATTCGAGTCCGTTGCATTTGCGACAATGATGAGAGACAGCAGGAATGTTTCTGTCTGATTGCTGGCAGAGAGAGGAGGAGGCTCTTACAGTAGCGTATGCGAAACGTCTGTGATGTGCTTTTTATGTTTCTCGGTGTCGTTCGCCGTTCCCGCTCGCGTGGCCCGGGCTAGATCCGCGTAGTTCAACGGTGAGATAGAACCAAGGATACCATACTCATCTAGGCTAGGTCGACTGACTGGGAACAGGGTAGTGCGTGGCTTGCATATGGGGCCTGTTCAGTGGGGTTGACGTGAGGGATGAAGAATGGAGACGATGCGATGCTTCTTTCGTGTTGTTGACTCGACCATTCTGGGATAGTAGCCACGACGCAAGGGAGCAACAGAGATTTAAGCGATGAAAATTCTGTTGAATTGAGGGCTCCGCGGATCTCTAAACAAGATTAGCGAAAGTCAAACTCTGGTTTTCTTTGACTTTTTGAGAACAGCTCCCTAAATGGATTTTGGACGCAGTAAATCGCTCTCTGTAGTATCTCTCGGCCATGTGCACAGAAATTTGTTATGTATGCAAGATAGACACCTACCTAGTATGCAGCTGCCGACACAGGGGTTAGTCCAACACTACCTACATTGTCGGTCAGATCCTGGGCTTCCATCAAGTTGGCATGTCCTTGCCGTCGGGACTGCCCCTGGACGTGGACGGGCGACAGCTGTTTCCAAGATCCAGCACATGGATGACTTCTGCTCTAGACTGCAGGCATACCGTGGCAAGTCAAATCGTTGGCACCACCAATAAGACTTGAGTGAATCGACGCAACGCCAGGTCGCACAAAGCCAGCTTCGCAGTGTTGGTGACACTCCTGCAGCCTGCCGTAGGTCGCTGATGAAATGGTTTCCTCAGCATGACCACAGAAAGACCTGATACAACACAACATCAAGTGAGATATCGGTTATGATCAGATTTCACAATCTAGTGGAATTCATTACTATGGGCCAAGATCGTTTATTTTGGCCACATTTTGTGATAGATCGACCAAAACGACCCCGATAGCATGACATGTCTAATCGTAGTCTCCAGAATGGGCGACGTTTTGATCCTTTCAGTTTCGCTCACTGCGCAAAAGGTATTCCGGAGCTCCGTGTTCAACAATCTTCTTGTACTTATCTTTTCGGCGGTGGCTTGAAGCGGTTTCATACACGTATGAGAACGAGATTGTTTGTTCCTGAAGAGTATGGCCTTTTCGTGCTCGAGTCTCACAACAGGAAGCGGCGAGCCTCCGACGTGTTTGACAAGCGGCCCATGACCTAACTAGAGAGCACGTCAATTTTACAGGTCAACACCAGCTTTGAGCCCAGCATAACAGCGGTCTGTCTAGCAGTAACACACACACACACACACACATTTCTGGACAGCCAGGTGGGTGAGGTATTGTCAAGAATACCAATAGATTGGACCCAGTATTAAGAGTAAGGAAGGGCTGTCATATGGGACTATGAAGGGCGCTCGAATAAGAGATACTGTGCACAAAAAGCCACCTTCTTGCCACTCATGGTTTGGTCATCTTGTGTGCGTTGTAATTGACCCAAGCCTAGGAATCCGGATGAGACATCAAGCAGCTTCTTCAAAGATAGGCTTGTAACCTGATTCTGTGAGCGACTCAGACTCGTATGACCAAGAAAAAGCAAGGGAGGCTCTTGTCAGTGAAGTCCAATGTCATTAGCGGGGTAGTTATGACTCGGCCCTAGTCCTTGACATCTTTTGATTGATGGGATTGGGTCCTAAAAAAGTTAAGCAGAGACATTGTTCAAGGCGAGTTATGTGAGAACTGATGAGAATTCTTGAACGACTGCCATCGCTACCTGAGTATGATTTTCAAGGGGAAAGGTCATATAACTCGAAAATAACCGGGGAATAGCTATTATTGCAAAACCAAAGTAAAGCTACTATATCCAATGGTTCTTTTGTGTTGACCATAAGGAAATGGAACTTCCTCTTCCTATGATTGCATAGTCCAGAGTGGCACTGGGACAAATGTTGATCATAGATATCTCGGCACTTGGAAGATGGCAGCCTCATGTCAGGTTCGTCTCCCGTAAGGATATTACGTCGATATCTGCAAGCCTCGACACAAAGCGCAACAGAAAACAAGGGTATGAGGAGCTAGATGTAATGGCTCCTCTCATTCTGTCAAGGGCAGGCCGGCAGGGGTCTCCAATCCGAGGATGAACAGTGGCGCGGTCATAACAGGCGGGGAGCCCCACGCGCTCTACCCACAAGCAATAGCCAATGAACAGTCACGAGAGAGACAAAAGAAGCAATATGTACCCACATCCCAGTGCCCTGAGCAATAAGGACAAGGGCATGCTAATAGGTCACATCATCCGAAAGATTTCCACAGCACATTGCACAGTTTCCCCCCCATAGCAGTAAAGAATATCGGTTCTACTGCTTTGGCTCATTTGAGCCTGCAGCGAGAGATTTTGCTAGAAGCAGATGGAGAAGGGAGGCCCTGCTAGCTCACTTCTGACCTGAAAAGCTTGCTGTATTTTGCTGGAGAAGCATTGTGTCCGATTTTGTTGGAGTACTAGCCTCAACACTGGGAGTTATTGAAGAAGGGGCCTTTGAAGCTGGAGAATTTGGGATCTGGATATTTGTTTATAGATATCCGCGAAGCCTGGCTCCTTGTTTACCATCCGGTACTTGATGAAGCTCGCTCGATGCACAGACCGAAAATATGCCCGTGCATGTTCGTGGTTTCGGCAAGAGCCCCAGTCAGAGATCTGCCCTGGCCTGTTAGTGACAGACTAGCCGGCATAAAGAGAATGGTCAGGGCAAACTGCGACTAGGTCAGTGAGCAGCAGAGGCGATCATGATAGGAAGTCAAACATCCGTCTGTGCAAAGCAAGTCAAAGACCCGTCTGTGCGAAGGAAGTCCCTGATCCAGCAGTCAAAGCTGAGTTTTGCGAATAAGAGTGTCAGTAAATTTACTGACATACCTTTTCGGACTTGCACTCGATTTTGAAAACCTACAATTTGCTCTGCTTTTGCGCTTCTGTCACCATGCAAGGACTCTCCAGCAGTGACCCAGTCGGAAACGCCCCATGATTATGAAGGACCGAAGCCGGAAGCTGCCAAGGGTTTGCGCGTTCATAGGTAGCCAGAAATTGCCTCGGCCACAGCGCCCTTATTCAAGAGAACCACCATGGCAATAGTTGCCCAGGGAGCAAAAGGTTCAAGGGTCCTGATGCGACACATACGATGCCCTAGAAAACCATTTCATAGTTGCTTATAGGTGGAGGGGAACCACCTACCAAGTTGTTCATGACCTATGTATGAGATCCAACGGTTCCCATCGTATCACGTGCCATAGCAAAGCTACTTTGAATAGGATATAGGATGTGCCGACCATACTTGGATGATGGTTGTCCAACTCGACAAGCAGCCTGCAATCTTCGGATGCCACTATCGTGGTCGTAAACCGCTCATGTATAATTCCAATTCGAGGATGAATAGGATGCCAGTTCATATCATCTCCCCCATGGTTTGCAGAAGATGCTATTTTCCGTTGCGGAATGCTGGGCATTGTTTTGTTAGCCTGAAGATTTGAAAGGATCTGGATAGTCCAGGATCATGGTTGTAAGTTGTGACGGCCGCACTAAGCCAGATACGACTCACTATGAGAAGAGGGAAAAGAAAGCACCCACCGTTAGTTAGTCCGAACTAGGACATGGTATTGTGGGATATCCGGGGAGAAAACAAGTCCAACGTCTGGTCTTTCGGGGAGAGATCAAGGGCCTAGGTTCTCCCTGCAGTGACTTAAGTGGTACCGTGAGTTAACTCGCCCGGCAGTGGTATCGCTAATCCGTAACATGTCCTTAATATCTCAAGAGCGTGATAGGCTCGTAGTTCTTTCGAACAAAGGATATTTGAAAAGGGTGGTGGTATCAGCGATAGCGCTAATGATTTGTTGTATGAATAAAGCGAGCAAGATAGTTGTATTGACTCGGTTTGGGTCACAGAGGAGGCAGGGACAAAAAGACTCGGGATAAAAGAGGGAGGGCTTGATTTCTTTCTTCGAGGGTCGCCGTGTATCCTGTTGCCCATGATTGAATTGCATCCTTCGTCGAATCGCACTTGACGAGTCTAGGAGAACAGGTCCGGAGTCTGAAGCTGCATGGGGTGTGGTTATCCGCAGGGACTTTGATGAACACTCCCGTCTCTGGTCAACGTCCGTGGCGTCCCCGTTTCTCTTCAGTAATGAAAAGCAAGGGCAGTGGCATCTGGGTGGTATTCTGCTAATTAATCAAGTACTTATTGTTTTGTAACAGAGGAGTCGGATGGCCTGGATGGTTTTCGGAAGTTGAAGGGAGCTGGAACTGGAGCCTGGGCAGTTCGTGTTCAAGCAGGGAGGGTGAAGGGACCAGGCCCGGGCGGGAGTGAAGGGAGTGCGGGGCGTTAGCTATGGGTGTGCTAGACCAGTCTAAGTGTTAGCGGGCGGGGGGACGAACTAGGGCGTTGCTATCCCTGCTCCCGCAGTAGCCACAGACGTTACGCGGTACAGTATCCTCCAACGTCGAAGGGGCATTCCTTGCTGGGCGTTGGATGTCTATTTTGGCTTAAAGTCTCCCTTTGTCCCAGACTATCTCTCATGATGATATTGGAAGAGAACGAGAGAGACTTCTTGTTTGAAACCTCTTAAAATTACAGCATTCCAGAGAATTTCCTCGGGTTTTTTTTTTTTTGTTTTCTTTCCAAATCTCCACACAGGCAGTTAGGTAGTTGCATTGCAACGGCAACAACAACAGCAGTAGGAAAGATCCAGGCACCGTTTGTCCTCAGTGGTTCCTTCCTTGTGCAACCCAAACACCAGACTCAGGTTCCTTCTTTCGACATACACTCGCTCCGTTGCACCTGCCGTGGAACCTTTTTCGCATTTTACCGGGCCTGCATCGCTTTACCTTTACACCTCGCACAGCATCATTTTGGTCCCCTTCTGTTGCCTGCAGCCTGCAGTACCAGCATCGATATCGCCTGCTACAGCGGCGGAAGTACAGCTTCATTGTGCTGAAGCTTGCAGGGCTCAAGACATTTACAACACACAACACCAAGCAGAACGAAGGAGGCGAGCGCAACCTATCGCGATACCGACCTCGAAAAGTCCATTTGGCGCTCCCGGAATATATTCGATTTACCTTCGACCTTTTCCCCGAGTAACAAAATACTTCTCCCGTAACGATCTGTCCTAGGATTTCAAGTCGCATCTGCCCTTGTGGTCATGAACTATTCCGCTCCTCGTTTCTCTTCCCTTGTCACTGTTTGATACAGTCACACCTGAATCAGCATCGAATTTATCGTGCCATTCAGCTTTAATTCCTGTCCCAACTGTTTTGCCTGGATCTCACAAAACACCAATTTCCACCACGAGTGGCTCTGATTCACCTCAAGCGTCACTTTGGCGTACTCGTCGCCTCTTTCTTTTCTCCATTCAGAGCTCTTCATCGCATCGAACCTGGTATGTAACAATCGATACTTCTCTTCTCGTGCACCTCCAAGCACTAGGTAGCCCTTGGGTTCTATTCCAATTCGCTAACAACATTCGACCCAGGCACCCTGCGCAACACCGACTTCACTTACTCACAAACTAAGGTTCAAAATGGCCAATGGTTTTGGGAGCCTCGAGCGCTTCTTCGTGAAGAAGAAGACTCCAGCTGCCTTAAACGATCATGCCCAGCCAGCTTCTGCCCCTCCCACTATACCTCAGTTTCCTTCGCCTTCCTTCATCCGCCCAAAGACTAGCCGCATGGCTGCGCGAGAGGAAGTGAGAAAGCAGCCTGCGAGCCGAGTTCCTTCTTTCCCCGGTCCTGTTTCTCCTCATCAAATGGATTTCACCAACATTCAGAGTCCTACATGCCGGTCGGATTCTCATCAGTCGCAATACTCGCCTCTCAAGACTTCTTTCATACCTACACAAGCGGAATCCTCTTTAGACAACTTTGATGTTTATAAATTCCCTCGACCCCCAACCAGTCAGGGAGGGACTTCTGCCTCATCATCTACTCGCGACCCAAAATCTTCCATGGAAGCCCCTAGTGAGCGCAGCCTCCCACATCGATCTCCTAGAAAGCGAGCAGTAGGCACTTCGCGGCTTGAGACACCTCCATCGTCAGACTTGGAAGACGAGGCTACCTCGAGTCCTAAACACTTCCGCGATAAGGAACTTCCGGCACTGCCCCAGCAGAAGCTACCGACCCCAGACTCTTCCCCAGAGCTTCGCCCACTTCATATCGCGCAATTGACAGCATCAAAGTCGATTGATATACTCAACAAGGCTGTCTACAGAGACATCCGTCGTCATTTTGCCAAGACCTTGGAACAGCGACCATTAAAGAAGGCTGCGAGTCTAACCAGCCAGGAGCCCTATACGAACAGGCTCTCTATCAGCAGTTCTACGCTCCGAGAACCGGACTTCAACGAGTTCTTTGAACTGAGTGATGACGACATTGCTGAGTTGGCCCCAGAAGACACAGCGGATGTTGAAGCATCCATTCCCTGCGCTGCGTACTCTACTCCTGGTTCCACTCGTTCTTCTTTGCTAGTATTGACTCCTCCTCTTCATGCCAGCAAACCTGCCGTTGCTGGCGCTTTCGAGGCAGCTAGAATTGCTGCCCGCTATGACTTCGACTTCGTTTACGTCGTCAACTTGTGGACCGATCACTCTCAAACTCAATCTGATGTCTCCACCAACTTGGACTCTCCTGAAAAGAAGTTCAGGCCCTTGGCTGGTCGTCTTCTGGCTTCTTACGGAATGGAAAACGTCAACGCACCAGTACAGATCTCAACTGCGAGCCATAAAAAGATTCTCAAGACTCCAGGATGGATAGAGTACAGACCCCAAAACTTCCGGGATGACGAGTTTGCAAGGGGTTATGCTCATGCATTTCACACTGGCCAGGGGTCAGGAGACGGGCCTGTTATTTCCAGAAACTCAGCCTCTTCGTCGGCTTCAGTACAGTCCTCGAACCCTAGCCGCGGAATCGTCTTTGCGGCGTACCGTGCGCCACGAGCTGATGGGAGCTTGGCTTGCACCAAAGCTGACCTTTACAACTTGCACAAGGATGCAGAGGCACTTGTTGAGATGCTTGTTGATATCAACGTAACAAGCCAGCTCCGTGAGCCCCGGTCACAGTCTCGACAATCTGAGGAAACAGGCCCAATGCCGACACGAAGATTTGGCATTTGCGAAGCTGACAACAGCGAGCCTCAGAAAATATTTTCACAATGAGACATGTTTTCATGACATCATTCTTTTTATTATTTCTACGAAAATCCATGCTTGGCGACGATACGACACTGAATCTTCTTTTCTTGTTTGCACTCGAGATACCTCAATGGGCGGTCAGCAATTGTTTTTCATTATACATTACATTACGATCATGAACAGGCGCCACGGTTTCTTTTGCCAGGTCATGCATGTGTGTCGGCTCAGGTTCAAGGAATACGGTGATGGAACTCAAGGAGGGGCACGCCTTTATGCCTCGTATAAGGAATGGCGATAGTTTGTCATTTATTTGCCACTAATGGGCAATGTGTGGATGAAGAAAAGAAAGCGAAATGGTTGATGCTTGACGCATCGTGGTTATTGAGCCTTAATGAGCCCTATGTCGAAACAAACATGTTCTACCATGATAATATAAATGATCAAGATCACTACTACTCTTGTCTTTGCCATGTGGACCATGTCAGTGAGAGTTTGTCAAACTAATTATGCCAGCAAATTTGTCAATATTCGTGATTTTACTTGTAGGATTTCTTTGTGAAAGAAGGAGATTTGGTGATTTCAGGACTAATACGGCTAGCAAAAGCGGCCACAACAGAAGTTTTACAAACATAACGTGTCAATCAGTCAACACATATAGATAAACTTGAGAAATCAAGTTTAACTTGTGACAAACTTCTCAGTAGACAACTGCAATCAGGGGAGTGGATATACAACTGTTGGGTATAAGAAGGTGACTCCCTCACTTGCAACATAGACCATTATCCTCTCAAGTTCAACTTCAGTCCTCAATGAACGCCTTGGATATAATCGAGAGTCTGGTCATTTTTTTACGTGGATTGTTGAATGAGGATCTATATTCGCCTATACATATATACTTCAACTGTATTAGTTGCCCATAATACAACGAACTCTCTGGTATAAATGAGCACAGAACCAGTGTCATTTCCTTCTTAATCAAGTAAGTCTAAACGGCCCGTGGTTTTCGTCCGGAGGATGGATTAAAGATATACTGATATACTCCTAGGGACTATATTATATATACTCTTGGTCTTGGCGGCATTCCAAGAAGCTCGCAGGTATTTTCTGGGGAGCTAATGGACTGCAATAACACGTAAGTAACATCTTTACTCTCGTCGCGACAATGTCTGGGTGAGCCATGTCAACATCCTTCCGCCTTTATCAGGCTGTGGGATTCCCTCTGACAGAAGAGCCGTCAAGTCTCTGTCTAAGGCTACACCCGTGCTTGATCGTCTTGATCATCCATATACAAGAACATGGATACAGTCGTCGAGAAGAGGCGTACACAAGTGACGAACGCATACTTGAAAGAACCCGAAGGGTTGATGAAGAGCCTTTTTCACTTAGGATAGCCGGCCGAATAGTACTATACTACCCAGAAGAGGCAGTCGCTCTGTTTGTCGATACACCTTGGGTACAGCTGAGAGGCCAGCCTCTGCTCTGGCAGCAGTGTATCCAAAGATTCAAAGATAACGCTCCGATGATGGTAGGTGACCCTCAAATTAGCAGAAAACTTGATTCTAATAGCCTAAGGGGCGACAATTATTTAGTCAAGTTATGCTAGCTTTAGGTCACCTTTTAGACTGTTTATTTTTAGGAGCCTAGATCTATACTACCTAAGCTTAGGTCTGCCCATCAAGGAAGCCATTAGCAGGCAACAGGCGACCGTAGACTTTTCTCGAGTCTTTGTTCTTTCTTTGTGACAAAGTCTTCCCCTCATCGCTTTGTTCTATTTCGGATCCGTTCTCCCATCTGCCCGGCGATCTCAACATTCAGAAGCTCAAGAAAAGACCAGTCCCCGGGAAGAAGTCAGAGCGAAGAAGCTAACCGATTCATACGAATCTCTTCTGGGAGGCTTGATTGCTGGTGACAAAACAGGACTCGGCAAGTCACTTATGGCTCTTGCGATGGCGTTACACCAACGCAACAAGGTGCCCCTAAGCTGCGGCCCCATATATGTGGTAATCAGGCATGAGTGCTTCATCCAGTGGTCGGAAGAGATTTAGAGGCATCAGCGAGGTAAAAAATTCTCGCGGCTATATCATGCGTACTTAGAGGCTAACTTGAACAAGGAAACCCGAACCAAAGCAATGACCGTCGACGTCGCCAAAACCCCTGTCTCGAGGATCATGGAACACGATGTTATTGTCTTTTCTAGCAACTTCCTGAAGCAGAGATTTCGCGACATAGAAACACGGGTTCTCTGGGGTAATCCCATTGAACCCGATGGAATCGACAGAGCCCGACAACTCTTTGCCAAGCATAAGCCAAAGAAAGTGCATCAGCCCCTACACTCAAAAGATTACGGGAACCTCAACCAATTGTTTCCGATTTTGATTGTCGATGAGGTGCATGACGCCAAAGATCCGGAATCTCTCTACCATAAAGCAATTATGGTGCTGCCGTACCACAACACTTTTCTAGTAACAGCGACACCAATCTTCAATACCTGGCACGACGTTGGCGGAATTCTGTTGCTTCTTCCCGGGAGCCCATTCAAGTCAATTGAGGAATTCCGTCGTGTATTTCCTATACCGCCATCATACCAGGGAGAAGTAGGCCGCAAAGGGCCGCAAGGGCCTTTCCTCCAACTTCTTCGACATCTCCTCAGCGGAATAATCCTGGTTCGTCCGAAGTCAGTGTTGAAACTGTCCCCAGTTGAGAAGCATTATGAGGTGATTACAGAACGTCTGCCAAGAGTAGTGGATCTTCTCATTATTGACAAAACCATCAGAGCAGAGCAGCTTATCTGGGGAGAAAATGTCTTTCCTCCGGGTCATCCCGGCCGCAATAGCCAAATGAAGAGAGGAATTCAACTACTCCGTATTGCCCAACAACTCGCAAACCACGAAACACTGCTCAACCCTTAAAAAGTATGCAGAGGGGAAGTAATGGAGAACAGAACACTACTCTCAATTCGAAGAAAAGCTCTGTCTCAACATTCAGATGTGGCTTGGCGACCGCGATGCGACAAATTTGACAATGCCTATATCTCTCGACAATTTGACCGCCACACAATATGGTGGATTCAAACAGTGGTATACAGACCGGTCTTGCTCAGCTGAAACTGACACGGATGAAGACACGCCTCAGTATAACAAAGGTCCCCAGTTCCGGAAAGTCGCCAATCAAGGGGAAGTACACACTCGGCAGGCTACCCAGGGCCCAGCTCTTGATAGTCTGGAGGATACGCAGCGAGCTATGTATGAAGACACAGATTTCATATACGACCAAGACGAAGAAGATGCAGATTTCGACCCCAACGACCCCAATCACAACGCTGATGCCAGCAAACTTATTCCTACGACTAACACAACTGTGAGCCACAGTCTGGAACACAAACGCAAACAGCAGAATGCTGAATCTGAAAAGATTTGGAAGGAGACTATACAAGCCATGTCAATTGACGAACTCGGGTCCCCAAAATTCAAAAAAGTTACCGACTTGATTATACATATTCAGTCTGAATACCCAAGTGAGAAGATAATCACTGCATCTGCATCAAGCGTCCGCGAAAGTTGTCTGAGAGCCTTGCTGTCAATGTTCTGCTGCTTCTTTATTTCGCCGACGTCAGTTTCGAGCTTTCCGGAAAGTGCCAGTGCACCTTGTGCCATAGGTGCAGCTAGCTCTCCAGTCTCGCCGCTAGAGATAGTGTTTATGTCGCAAACTTCCATAAGACTTGAGCGGCGGCAAGTGCGTAAGGCACGCACGAGGACAATGTCCAGAACACCATTAGGCGCTATAAACACACATGCCAAAACCTTCGAGTGGGCAGGCAAGCATTCTGACATAAGCTGTAGGCGCCCTCCTGTGGTCTCTTGCTTGAGGTACTCATTTCTTGCATTCAGCGCTGCCTCGCGCGTGGTGTGAAGCAAGTTCGACTTGCCTGTTGAGTCGTTGCTTTTGCCACTTTCGAAATGACTTTGTATATGATAGATAACGTCTCGGAGAAGTCTGGTCGAAGGGGATTCGCGAAGAATTCGGCGTCCTGAAGTAGTGACCGGCGCACCAGCCTCCTCAAATTCGCGAAACGCAGCTTCAAGGGCCATATTGCACGTCCAATTTTTCTTGTCAATGTCTCCTGTGGTTCGAATCTTCTCTCAATCATCCTCACACGGCAAGTCACCTTCTCTCCATGCCTCACAGTTATCCTCAAGCCAGGATTTAACGTCAGACACACCAAACTCGTCGGAACTGGGGCTTGGGGCATTCTCCCTTGAAGGCACTTCTGGCTCGTGCTGTAATCCATGACTATCATTGTCATCACCCCGGGTGTTTTGTCGCGGGCCCCCGGATTACAAATGTCCAGGGCCAAACGAAACAGAACAAGGACAGAGTCAAGGCATATGTGGAAGACTTTGTTGAAACCAAAAGAAAAAGTGAATATCTGTCTTACCGTCGCTGAAGCCTTTGATCGACCCAGATGCTGAACTTCGAATGAGAATCAAGTTTGGGATCAAATCGTACACCAAAACAGGTTCAGTCGAGACTCTGGAACAAATCGCGGGAGTAATAAGAAAAGAAATGGGCTGGTCACGAGAGAGTTGCGATCCATCTGTCGAAGGACGCGTGCGGTGTATCCGGCTGCTTGGAGACGGCCGCATGACGTTGAAGAGTGCACGCGAGTATATCAATGCATACAAGGTATTTTGATGTTCTCTGTTTACACGGGTATGATTGAACTAACAATTGAAAGAAACTATGGCCCGGCGCAGTATCTCCGCTCACAGAAAGCCGTATTACACCCAAGGCTATCATGCAACTCGATGACAGAGTCTCTCAGAGTGCACTCTCTGATCTCATGTCTACTCCGCTCGCCATCCCCGACGCGCTCTCCCGCCTTTTCGTTATTCAATTCTGCAAAAAAGCATGCGGGTTGTATTTCAACATGGACCCGTGTTTGTTGTTAAGCACTGTGGCTCGGGCATATCAGCTCACAGAAGCGGGCATGGGCTATCCTCAGGGTATCAGAAAAATTGGCCCCTACGGTTTAGGATACAATAATAAATAACCTAAGAGTCTAGCCAAAGCAGCATAAACTGACTGACTAATTTCGTCTCTTAGGTTATGCTGCTTTGACTAGACTCTTAGGTTATTTACTATTGTATCCTAAACCGTGGGGGCCAACTTTTCTGATATCCACTGAGCTGCCCTTTCCCAAAGTCTCATCCAGCAACCCCCGTCGGCGGCAATCTGAGTATTGAAGTTCTCTCGGCTATGGTACCGTCATTCAACCGACTGATCAGATTTTGTAATGATGAACTCGAACGGATCGGTGCCGAGAATCACATCGACACCCATCTGAAACCAGTCGATCCAAGTAACACGAGGTTGCATTTTCAATCTCTGGCCGAATCGGTGGATTGTGGTATAACTTACAGAGGGTTTGAAGTAATCTGGAATCTTCATTTCTCGCATGTTAGAGAAGCAATCCGAAGCGTACGGGGCAAGCTCCGGAAAGGGGTACAGATGATACAGGGGATTTTGCGGGACTTGACAGGCAATGAAGATACTTTGATGCCAGATGCTCATTCACATGGAGGCTATACGATAAACTACATATATATATCTAGCAGACGACGACGACGAAGATTTTGAGGGCTGCGTCGCTGCTATCGAGAGTGATGCCTTTGAAAGGAGGATAGTTGTAGTTTCGGACAAAAGATGCGCAAGGAATGTTCATTGTGAATTAACACGGAAAATCAAATCTATAAGATAACTTATTGTGCTCAATGGATTGTCATCTACTCACTAGTCTTCTTTCTGGTCTAACTAATTCCATCTCAGCGTACATACTTATGCCGTCAATTTACCCGAATGTCCTTTTGCTGTCGCCTATGAGTAATCCTCAGGTGCCTCATACTGACCCAAACTACCCTTCCCAGCGATTAACTTTATCTGTTCGGTAGTAACCTACTTCCTTTTGTTCAGGCTCTCAATCTTGTTCTCAAGTTGTCGCTGTGGCCCATGCTGGATCTTTTCCTTGCTAGCAAGCCTGGGAGTAACAGAAACTTAGCCTATGCTTAGGATATAGAGAACAAACAGCATAAGAAAGGGTCTGATTTAGCATAAAATAACTAAATTATGTTGTCTCTTAGGTGAATAGAGTCAAGTTTCCTGTAACCCTGAGACAAGCTCATGGACATTCTTGAGCCAATTAAAATGCTCCGCACTTGACGATGCTGCGGTTTTGGGCGTCGGTTCCATCATGCTCGAAAACACCAATCGAGATGATCATCGACTTCCTAGGTCTTTGATGCTTTCCATAACTGCTTTTGTCGCCGATTTGTTCCTTTTCATTGTTGGGACCTGACGTTTTGGCAAGGGTGGTCGATGCGATCTGATGTCTCTTGAACAATGGGTCGGATTACTAAGTAAGTTAGTCAGATACACCTTAAAGCAACGACACTCCATCATTCCCTGGCTACCTGACGTCGTCTTCCCGTTCTGTGGGTGAACGTTATCATCTGTGCTATAAACCCTCTTGATTGATATGTTCTCATTATGTGCTCGGACGCTGCGATGTCTTACATCATTCCGATGCGGCAACATGGACATTTCGCTTGAGTGAGCCGTTGTGTATTCACTGCCGGTATGGTATCGACAGTTGCCAAGCGTCGGCGTCAGTTGGTCTCGATAGTTTGATGTTCTGATAGTATGGTTTAGTGGGACGACGTCGGCGTGCAGTGTTTGGTTGGCTTTGGTAACTGTATGAATAGATCAAGAGTATGGGCCAGCTCATGCCTTCTTGCAGAGAGTTGGTAGATAGAAAGTATGTAAAGAGAAGAGTTGTAAGAGTGTTATTTCAATGCAGGATTGAGATTTGAAGTGTGCTGCTGCCTGTAGATAAGTGGGGATACAATAGACAGTGAATCACTGCCACCTGTTGGCAGTGCCGAGGAGGTGAAGTCCAGCTTCCCATGAATTATTTTCCTTCGATTCCTCTTCACTTTACATCTCATGTGCCCTTACTATTTCCTTACATTCTTTAACTGAAAATTAGATGTTCTCATCTCTTTCTTTCATTTACCAGTCAGACCTTTTTTACGAAAGGTAACTCTCTCTACACCTACTACACCAGCAACGCCAAGGTAAGCCTACTGATTTTACAATATAAATTGAAAATCTTTCCTCCTTCCTCTTATTATTTTTCCTTACTCCTTACACAAAACTCAGATCGGGTTCAAACCAGAACGCGCTGCATCTCCGGATTCCAACAGGCCGGACGAGAGCTTTTGCAGGCCGGCTGTTACGTCCAGCACTTTATTTCTTCACCATTTTCCCCTCTACCACACACTTCTCGATTCCAACAGGGCGGATAGGAAAGCAACCTAATCGACCGCTACATTTATCTCGTCGCTCTATCACCAACCCCCAGATGCCTACTCTAGCAGTATGAGCTTTCGTACTGGGATGCCTCGTCAGCAGGAAGCTGGCCAAGGGCGACTGAGAAAGAGAACAGGCGCCTCTTACGCCGGTCCTGCTGGAAGCGATTTCGTGGGACCTTCCCAGACTGAAAACACAGAAGCGCAAATGGACGACTCCGAGCCGGAGGAAGACAACGCGCAAGATGAATCCAGAATCAATGATCTTGCCAATTCTTTGAAATCACGAAGCTTATATTCCGACAGTGACGAAGAATTTAGCGACGGCAATGACGGTGTCGATGACGATAACGAGGACGTCGGTGACGACAAAGAATATGTCGAAGACGATAATGAATATATCGAAGATGACAATGAACATGTCTCGCAAGATTGGGTCCCACGGGCCACCAGAAAACGCAAGCCTGCAGCCACTCGGAAGAAAGCTGCAGATAGCTTTGCTCCCGACGACTTTGGCATCTCTGATGTCGGTTCCTGGCTTCAGGAAAACAGCAAGGCATGGTCAGAGGTCCCGAGCGAGGATGACTGGCCTCTGATTCGGACGACGGGATTCTCTAAACTGAAAGATTGGAACCTAAACATGTCGATCGAAGCCGCATTCCGCGAGTTCAAATTAGCAGGCGCACCAATTGACGTGTCGAAACGCCGGATCCTTTATGAATCACGTTCAACCAGACTTCTCCGAGAAGCAATCAGTCATATACGAAATCATTTTAACAGCGTTAAAAGTGGTGCCTCTCCATCTGAAAACCCCTTGATTCGGAACACTCGTGCAGCAGCAATCAAAGCAAGCCATGCATACCTCTCAGGGCAACCCTCACAAGAGGTGGCCAAACTCTTGCCTGCCCATTCGAAGATCCTTGCCTGTGCGTTTACATCACCTAACGGGAGTGTCAATAGTACCCTCTCAGGGTGCTTGCATATATGCAACCACTCACATCTATTTGGTATTGGACGAGAGGAAGCCGCGCACATGCCTGTGTCCGGTGACATGAGTGGCGGATTAGTCACGCCTATGGCGCAGAATGCAATGAACTTGGCCCTCAAGCTGGAAACAGAGGTTGACGACTTCAAAGAGCACCAGACCAACGAAATCAGCTCAATCGATAAAACGCTTACCCAAGTCATGAAAAGGATGAAAAATATGAATACAGATTCCTCTACTGAATTCTCCATCCTCAAAGCGCAGATCGAAGAACTAACTGAAAGATGTAGCAAAACAGAGGGCACTGTCACAGACTTACAGAAGAAGGCCAATGACTCGATCTCGGTCAAGGATTTCAAACTCGGCGCTGAGCAGATCGAGAAGAAGTCGATTCATATGGACCATTTAACTGATGAGGTTGCTGACAAGTTGAAGAGCGGCTCTTCCTTCAACTCACAATCTGACCTCGCCTCGATGCACATCACGGGCGGCAAGCTGCTCCCCGAAGCCGAGAAAAGGCGGATCGAACACGCTCAGTTCCAACGTCCTGCTGGGAGCAAATCAGGAGGTCTCCCGCCATCGAATGCTACTACGCCAATTCCAGAAGTACCAAGCAACAAAGCAAAGACAAAGCCATCGACTGCCGCCTCGCCAAGTGCAGCAACATCAAACAGTGAAGCAAAGCGCCGGACATCGACTGCTGCCTCAGCAAGTCCAGCACCAAAGCGATCGAAGACAATCGACGCCAGGGAGAAACTGACACAACGCTTTTTGAGAAATTAAATGCGAACACAATCAGATGCGTGATTGGAAGTGCGGGCAAGGGATCAGTAGAATGAAAGCCGCAATTGGAATGCAGGAACCGGCAAGGTTAGAGAATGAGGAACTGTCGGTTCTATCATACAGGAGGGGATCGGAAGGGGTCTGAGAGGAAATAATGTATACTGCTGTATTTAGGCAGTAGAAACAATTGAAGCCCTCAACTATTCGCCCAAAAGACAACGGTACCTGTAGTTGCTATTGACATATCTAACTAATACATTGTTGCCTATATCTCAACATCCTAGACTCCGGGATAACGGTATTCGGTCGCGGTAAAGCCATTTCCCTTGAATCTTAGATGGAGTCGAGACGATAGTTAACACTTCCCTTTCTGACGTAGTAGACCGGGTCGCACTTGAAGGGCTACCCTCGGATTGTAGTTGACCTGTTACGCTTGGTATATATGTACTTGGAGGTTTACCCTCGAATTGTATCAAAATTCAAGCTTTTACTTCCCACATGCCTAAGTAGGCCCAGTGGGATTTTGTTGAATTCACGAAGCTTAGATGACTTGGGGGTGTTTGATGGCGTCCACTTGAACGAAATTGCGTCTGGTTGTACTCACTTGCGAGTAGTTGATTCAAGGGCATTTATGGCGATTAGACTAAGTGACCTCTTCTGCCTGAACATAGGTTAAACTTATGCTGAATTCGTAGAGTACTATTAGTAGTATCTACACCACAAGTACTACTAACGTGAGCTCTCAAGCAGGGGGGAAATAATGCCCCATGTTACAGAGTATAATCTAAACTATCCTAAAATTATAATTATGATCTTGAAATTCTTAGGATAGCCTTATGATCATTTTCATCCTAGCATCAAGGTCAATTATGAAAGACCTCCATGTAGCTACGGGGTACATAGCTTGCTTGGACATGTAGAAAGCGTGGAGGCTTGATGCTAAGTGAGACTGACACTGCAATATATGCCAATAGAAGATGTAAGTGTACAAGATCGAAGAAAAAAAGCTGACGACTAATGCCGGAGAAATAGATGTAAAGGAGCACCTTCTCTTGTGTAGTCATGTTGCTGTAGTTTTGACCATCGGCTGTAGCGTCTCAGTTTATTCTCTTGGAGAATAGTGTCATCTGTTTTCCTTTCAAAACGTTCTGTGATTAGCATGCATTTTGAAAGACGTCGAATGCAATGTCGTGCGTGGTAATGCCCATCTTGTTGAGGCTTTTCTTTGAGGTACGCCATTTCTCAATAGTCAATTGGAACATACCTAGGTAGTAAGGAGGGAACCTTCCAGGTTTGCATCACATCATCTCACAATAAATGCGCACAGCACCTATTCATTTAGGTACCTAGGTAGGTGGGTAGTAGTCCATGTCATGTGTTTTGGGTAGGAAAGAGTTTGAAAAATAGTCATAGTAAATTGCCCTCGTAAGGCTATCGGGCTGCAATATCTCAACTCAGAACTTCAATGCTGTAAATAAAATAATCATAAGGCTATCCTAAGACTTTACTAGTGTTATCATAATTTTAGGATACTTCATCATAGATGGGGCCATCTCTAGTACCTACCTACTGAATTATGGCAAGCTCAACTTATCCGGACTCCTGACGCATGCCGTCAACCGCGCCTTTCCCTTGGAAACAGCCCTACAGGAAACTTGCGACCCTCATTATCGTCGTCGTATTTCTCGACTTCTCCGTCGTCGCCGTCGCCGCCGCCGTCGCAACCGCTAAGAGACAGAAGCAAAGTGCCTGCATAGAGAAGTCCGAGTCCTTTGCATCCATTTCGAAAGCGGCAAATATAACGATTGCGGCCGAGTGTGTCGGGCTTTCCGACGGCTAGAACTACAACACATGCAACGAAAGACAGAAACCTACCGTGTGAAATAGAGGCGTCGCATATCATGTGAACCTCAAATGGCACCCAACTCTGAAACCCTTTAGCTAACTTCTCAGTATAGCCTACTAGGTAGTCGACATCTCGCTAGAACAAACTCAAGCGATGAGATATACAATTTACCTATGTTTAAGGAGCAGAAGCATATCGCAGCTGAGTTGTCTTCAAACCAATGAATCCCAACAACTGGATACCGAGCCCACCTTTACCAACTATGTCACAACCAGCCGACGGGGTATCCATTGATACTAAATGTACTTCGGAGGCGTTCAATAGGACGCCTTAGAGGAAGACAACGCGTATCTTCAAGTAGTTGTAATCTCACCTAAGTACCCTAACATTATGGTCAAACTGTTAAAGCTTTATGATAAACTTATGATCAACCTTAGTTTCATCCCCACATCGAGCAATACCTTATGATATACCATTACATGCAAAATCTATACTAGATGTCAATGATTTGAAGCTTTGACTGACGGGTTCTTACAAGAAAGAAGTTTACTTCAAGTTACAGTGGAATAATCGATAGAGCAGTTGCTTAAGATATAAGAATGATTGGTTGTATTTAAATTTGGAGAAAACAATCTTATAAGTAAATTGATGACATGCAAGCATTTTCAACGTGACTACCAGGTACAACTGTCTATCTTAATTGCAAATTACAAAAGAGTAAAGACTTGATGGGAAATGAGAACAATATGTCGGTGTTTCAGGAAGATGGCTGCCTCATCGTCTTGGACGACTTCTAGATAAGTTTGACACTGCGACGTGAACGACGTCGTCAGCAACGTCAACGACGATCTTCAGGGTATCCGTTCCTCATATGGCAATCACAGAACAAATTGGGAAACGGCAGTATTCATTAGGTAGTTCAAGAACAAAAGGAATCGAGGGCATTCATTGAGTTTTGTGCTCTATTTTACAAGTGGCAATACGACGGGCGAATCTCCCTCAACTCATTCCCGTCGCTCCATCCAGGCGCGACCCCTCGACATGTTCCCTCCGCCTCAAGAGAGAAAAACGACAATAGATATTCGATATAGACAGCGACATCCCCAAAGGCCCCCGCTATTCTCCGCACAAGTTGCTTTTGATTACATTTAACCGAGGAAGCTCTTGACGAAAGACTGGACGACGTCCTTGAGCTTAGCCTCAGTGTCCTTGGAGATGGCGCCCTCCTTGTCGATGGTGGAAAGGAGCTCGGTCTCGTTGGTCTTGAGGTGAGCGAGGAAGTCAGACTCCCACTGGAGAATCTTGTTGACGGGGACGGTGTCGAGGTAACCGTTGACACCAGCGAAGATAAGAGGAACCATCTCAGTGACAGCCATGGGGTTGTACTGCTTCTGCTTGAGGAGCTCGGTAAGCTGCAAAATAATCAGTATCTTAAATTTCATATGTCTGGATGTTGTTTCAACTTACACGCTCACCACGGTTGAGGGTCTGCTTGGTAGCAGCATCCAAATCGGAACCGAACTGGGCGAAAGCAGCGACCTCACGGTACTGGGCCAAGAAAAGCTTCAGGGAACCAGCGACCTGCTTCATGGCCTTGACCTGGGCAGCGGAACCGACACGAGAAACTGAAAGACCGACGTTGATGGCAGGTCGGATACCCTTGTAGAACAGCTCAGCCTCCAAGAAGATCTGGCCGTCGGTGATAGAAATGACGTTGGTAGGAATGTAAGCGGAAACATCACCACCCTGGGTCTCGATAACGGGGAGAGCGGTCAAAGAGCCACCACCGAGCTTGTCGTTCATCTTGGCGGCACGCTCAAGGAGACGAGAGTGGAGGTAGAAAACGTCACCGGGGTAAGCCTCACGTCCAGGGGGACGTCGGAGAAGCAGAGACATTTGTCGGTAAGCGACGGCCTGCTTGGAAAGATCGTCGAAGATAACAAGGGCGTGCTTGCCAGAGTCTCTGAACCATTCACCTGACCCTCAAGTTAGCAAGATGTGGAACCGAATAGAATATGCGTCGAGAAGTTATGGAAAGGTATAAGGAAACATCGATGATGAGAAGTGATATAAGAACACGCCGGGGGCGCATTGGATGGGGACAATTGAAACATGATTCGGAGGGAAATCAAATAGCCGGAAACTTACCGATAGTGGCACCAGTGAAAGGAGCAAGGTACTGAAGAGGAGCGGCCTCAGAGGCGGTAGCGGCGACAACGATGGAGTACTTCATGGCGTCGTTCTCCTCAAGAGTCTTGACGAACTGAGCGACGGTGGATCGCTTCTGGCCGACGGCGACGTAGATACAGAAGAGCTTCTTCTTCTCGTCGTTGCCATCGTTCCATCGCTTCTGGTTAAGGATGGTGTCAAGACCGACGGCAGTCTTACCGGTCTGACGATCACCAATGATCAGCTCACGCTGACCACGGCCGATGGGAACCATGGCATCGATGGACTTGAGACCAGTCTGGACGGGCTCGTTGACAGACTTTCGGGGCAGAATGCCGGGAGCCTTGACCTGAGCACGGCGTCTCTCCTTGGTGTTGATGGGACCCTTGCCGTCAATGGGGTTACCGAGAGCGTCGACGACACGGCCGAGCATCTCAGGGCCGACGGGAATATCGACCTTGGGGATATGTTAGCCTGGGCTGTTGCTTATTATCGATATTTCATGATAGACTTACAATCTCACCGGTACGCTTGACGGTCTCACCCTCCTTGACGAGACGATCGGAACCGAACAACACAACACCGACCTGGCCGGCCTCGAGGTTCATGCACATTCCCTTGACACCGGAGGCGAACCTGACGTTTGTTAGCTATGGGATGCATGACGGAGTCGCTCCATATTTTTCTCAGTACGTACTCGACAAGCTCCTCAGCCTGGACGTTGGCCATGCCGTGAACACGGGCGATACCATCACTGTAAATTCATAGTCAGTACTGGTCGGTTTCCAATTGAGTTCTTCCTGGGCATCCGGGTAGTTCGGCGGTGTGGTGTTGGTTGAAGTCATCGTGCACCAGCTTCGCCTTGCTCCGGTTGCTCCCAGTATAGATCCACATACCCGACGGAGAGGACACGGCCAGTCTCAGCGAGGTTGTTCTCCTCCTGGACACCACGGATTCGCTGCTCGAGGATGGAAGAGACCTCAGTGGGAGTAGCCTTGGCGTCGGAGGCGTAGAATCGAGCGGCGTTGATGGAGGCGGGTGCGGCATTTCGGAGCTGGTGGTGAAAAACAAGTTAGCCGAAGTCCGAAAAAGTCCTCGACAGGTCGACAGCGACAGCGGCCCCAAATAGCTCAAAAAAGCTCGTAATCCAGTCGAAAAGGAAATCCAACTAATCAATTGAGCTCGTGGGGCAAATTGTCGATGAATGCACGATGTTGGGGGGCGCTGGTCGATGGGATTGTCGATTCGGGGCTCGGAAGAGCACGTTTTAACTTACCGCGGCGACCCTGCCAGCAGCAGAGACAGCGCCGACGGCGCGCGTCGACTGTCGAAGGGCGTTCCGGAACATATTAGAGGTATACGGGAGGTTTTGGAGATGAAAGGAGAGCAATTGCAGCCGGGTGCAATTGGGAGGAGGGGAGATTGGGGAGTGCGGTGCTGCCTTTACAGGAGAGCAAATGGAGATTTTTGAGGAGGATGGTGATGGAGAGCAGAGTCTGTCTGAGGGATGAAGTGGGGCTCAGCTGCTCCGGCCACCCAATAAGAACTCGATGCGCGTTTTTGCCTGGATATTCCGACGTAGCCTTAACAATTTCTTAGTCTTGCCGCCTCTATTTCGGAGCTTTCATTTCACCCACCGAGCTGACGTCCAACAATATCGTCAGATCGAGGAGAATCTCAGGAATTCTAGAGCATGAGACTCGATGCAGATATCTCTTTCTTGTATCAATTGATCCGATCTTGAAACCCTGGATCCCCAATAACCTCGTTCGTGGTCACTAGCTGACTTCTTACATCTCATCTAACTCCCGTACCGCCGAACGATCGGTATTACCCGGGTACGTGCCAGCAGTTTATGCCTGAGAAATGAGGTTGCACATTCTAATGGAGCTGCGGGCCAATACCAGAAGAGCTTTGGCCCAACGAGCTCTCATTTTCGTGGTGGGGTTTTACGCTGGCCTGGTGACCGGCTACGGAGCAGTAAGAGAACAGGTTACAGCACGGCAATCCAAGGCCAACTTTATTACGTCCATCAATGGATCAATAGCAAGCTTCCGTGGCTGAAGATCGAGGGCTTTCCTTCTCTTCAGCCTTGCTCTGTGGATGTCCCGGCTCAGACTGATCCCACCGAGTTATCAAATGTTTCGTTCTGGTAGCCTTGCCATCTTAAACTCTTCTCCGGTGACGGACTCCCGTGTCCCCGAGTTATCAGATGTCGTTAATCTGGGGTGCATCTCCACTGGTGCAATTGGACCATGGCACCTTTAGTGGCCTCTGTTTTCTCACGATGGTGTAGCTTCTATTAATTTGAAGCGTCCACAGTGTAACACAACGTAGCGGCTAATATTTGTGCGAACCAGGAAGCTCCATAGAGTTTGCTTGCATGCGCAGAGTGGTCAAGTTTATGCAAGGTAAAATAGTCTTTTCAAGAGATTCACGGTATTTGCTCACAATTGACTGTTTCTTGCATATTTTAACAAGATTCTCATGATCGAATTCAGAGACCGCAGAAGCCTGAAAGTGATAATTACTTTTCTCTTCAGTATGGGACAGAATCGGAAATGCTTTGACAGAGAGATAACAGAAGATCTCGTCTTAGCGCGGCGTCCACCTAACCAAAGCTGAGTCCTGGCCATTGTTATAACAACTTTCCAAGCCCATGATAGATTTATGAAAATATCATAAGTGCATGGCAGTCTTTATGTCAATTCCATCAAGCATCCCGGACATGTGAAGGCGACATGAACCACTTGACTGCCAATTTTCTCGGTCAAGCAGAGTCTAATACCAGATACGGCTGGCAAGTGCTCGAAGAAATTGCTATGATATGAACCACAAAAGGTCATCAACAATTGTTCAGCATCCTACGACATTCACATATTTCACGCATTGATGGGAAGAGCCGATGCTACTCAATACTCAATTGAGTTGAGTAACATCAGGCATGCAAAGAGTGATGCATCAAAGTCCCAAAGGACATGTTTATAACGTCTCACGTAGACGTAAACAGACGAGAGGCCAAGTAGACAAAGTACCAATGATCTGACGATTGATGGCAGATGTCACATTCAGAGTGAATATCGGAAAGCCGGCAGAGTGCCGGTCGGTCTCTCAGGCCGTGGCTCGACTAAAAGAGTCGAGCTGATGCAGCAATGGCAACAGAAAATACATGCCCCATGTGAGTTTTCCCCTTAATGTTCGCCGTGACCAATCCGTAAATTCAAATAACCATTTTCCTTTTCAACCGTTTATCGGACAATACCATCGAAGCGAGACTTGAACCACTTGACGGTCTCGTCACGCTTGATGCGGTGAGAGGCACCGATCTTGGACTTTGTTCGGCGGCGGCGGGTGACGCGCTCACCAGGTCGGGTCATGCAGCAGTAGAAGTCCATGCCGTAGATGCCAATGCTTGGGTCATACTTGATACCGAGATCGATGTGCTCGCTGATACCGAAGCCGAAGTTGCCGGTCTCGGAGAAGTTGCGCTTGCGGAGCTCGTACTCCTTGACCTTGAGACCACGCTCGAGAATCTCCTCAGCCTTGGAATTGTTAGTCTGGCGATTTTTGATGATTTCGATGATTTTTGTGTATTTACCTTGGGGCCTCGGACGGTGACGTGAACAGCAATCTTTTCGTTACGTCGGATACCGAAAGTTCGGACGGTGTAACGGGCCTTGCCTTTGAAGAGAAAATTCAGTCAGATGGAATTGCATCGCCATGTTCGAAAATCGGGCAAAAACTCACTGTAGACGGGGGTCTGACCAGAAAGCTGCTCAAGGACCTTGGCAGCTCGAGTGAGTCTATCACCAGACTCTCCGACGGAGATGTTCAGAACGAGCTTCTGAATCTTCAGCTCCCGCATGGGGTTGTTTGCCTTCTCGGAAGCCATGGCTGCTGTTATTAGTCGACCTGGTGATGGAGTTGTCGAGGATCGCGAAGGTTGCAAGAGCGATTTCAGATTTTTGTGAGTGGTAAATATTTGAGGGTTTCTCTGCCCTTAACCGAGCTGCGCCAAGTGGGTCCTGCGCTACCTCCGAAAGGGCCTAGCGCAGAACTGGTACATTGTCGGTGTACCTTTCAGCCTTCCGCATCAGGCTCCGCAAATTTTGGACATCATAACTCACCTTCAAAGCTCCAGGCATTGAAGGTTGTTGCGATCGCGCGCAAACTCACCGCGATACAACACCAATTTTTGAAACATTGAGCAACTGCATCAGCAAGTTCTCACAAACATCGCCAATATGTCGAACAAACAAGGAAAGATGGTATGATCATTCCTCAATTCTCACGCGTCTCAAAAACTGCTTGTTGTTCATAGCTAATCACTTCTTCCTTTTAGGCCGGTTACGTACGTATACCCCCAACGCGCATGCGACGTCGATATCGTGTCTCTTTGATGGATCAACAAAGCTAACTTGGACGGAATAGATCAACTGGCGCATGCGAGTCACTCTTAACGATGGACGAGCAATGACCGGTCAGATGCTTGCTTTCGACAAGGTACAATACCTTCCTCTATCATCAACATGAACACCCAAGCTGATTAGAACCTAGCACATGAACCTCGTCCTTGCCGATACCGAAGAGTTCCGTCGCGTCAAGCGCAAGCAGAACAAGCCCGCTGCCCCTGGCGCAAGCGGCTCAGCTTCCCTCGTCGAGTCTGAGGAGAAGCGAACCCTTGGTCTCACAATCGTCCGAGGCGCTCACATCATCTCCCTCTCCGTCGAGTCGCCTCCTCCCGCTGACCCCAGCGCCCGACTTGGAAAGAGTGCGCCTGGTGGTATCTCTTCTGCCCTTGCTGCTGGTCCCGGCGTTGCCCGACCTGCTGGCCGAGGAGCTGCCCCTCCTTCGCTGGCTGTATGTGCCCCCTATTCTCTTGATGATCTTGTTTGAATGCTAACAGTTACTAGGGTCCTGCTGCTGGTGTTGGTGGAGTTCCCCCTCCTGGCTTCCCCGGTTTCCCTGGCGGTGCTCCTGGTTTCCCAGGCCCCGGTGGTCGTGGTGGTAAGTTCACCAGATTCCGATATGCTCATAGAGTCTCTAACCATTTTCAAGCTCCTCCTCCTGGCTTCCCTGGAAACTTTCCTCCTCCAGCTGGCTTCCCCGGAGGCGCTCAGTTCCCTCCTCCCGGTTTCAACCCCGGTGGTCCCCCACCTCCTGGATTCCAGCCTCCTCCCCGAAGATAGGTTATGTAGACGCTGGATAACTAGGGTAATTCTACTGGTCCAAAAGAAGGCCATGACATCGGTTACAAGGCTGAGAACGCCTTGCCTGTCGGTCGAACCAAAGGACCTTGGATGCCGGAAGCAAATATCGATATTTTGAGTTTGGGTCATACAAAAATGTATGTGAATTTCTTCATGGCGCTCTACCATCCTCATCAGTGTTAACAAGCTTGCCAAGAACTTTATTACGGAGCACTTGAGGCGCATGATGGTGCATTGGACTAGAAGTGGTTTGCGTTTTTAGGGTAATCAGCCGCTTCAAAGGCTATGAATTGATGGTGTTGAAATATCATGGTACATTCGTTGCCGCAATAGTGTACAAAAGTTCAAGTTGAAATTGAAGAGTACAAATCACCATCGAAGGCTCAGTTCAAAACTCGGTCTCTCACACGATCAAGACTTCAACAGTTGTGGTGTTTCAGAGACCCAACACACAATGAAATCCCGAGGCACTCCCAAGGCCGGCAACTCTCTTGGCCTGTCGAGGTATGCTTCGAAAGCAGAGATATGTTTGCAGGCATGTTTTTATGTTCTCATCCACGAACAGTTGACGGCCTGATTACTGCTGTGCGGACACGTCATATGTCTGTATCGTCGAAGCTGACAGCTTTTGTTATCGTGGCACTACCGTATCCTGACGAGGCAGGTGTACTTCGGCGGTGATACATTGTCGAAATTGTCATAGGTGGCAGTGAAAAGCCCATAGGACCGGCCCGGTCGTGTCTTCAGTGACATTTAGCAGCATGTTGGCGATCTTTGGTGAGATTATTGAAGAGCCAGTCATAGAAAGTGCCGCGTCATGACTGTCATCTGTAGGTCTCACTTCATTTCTCATTTTGCTAGCGACGTTGTGGTGGCCATTTTTGATGCGCATACTTGTTGGTATTCATCATCAATGCATCATTGTCATTGCAATTGCAGTTGTCTTCAGGTATTCTTCCCAGCGACAGCCGATCAACAACACTAAAGCTTTATTGTTGACCGCGACAAATGTGTCATTACTACCTAGGTATGTCCTTCAATCATTTCATCCCACTCAGTTCCATATCTCGTTAGAAACCAAATCAACTCCCAGAGCGCCTAATAAACCCAGCCTAACCTGTACCTCATTTTCCAACTATCAAATACCGACAGCGTGACTAAACACCTTGGCAGCCAACTGGCTGAGCAGTCTTGACTTGTCATCCTGAGGAAGCTCCTGGAACACAGAGTACACGCTCTTCCCCTTGGCGTCGCGCACAGCTCCCAGCCTGTTTCCCGCCACGGCGCCCGCAACGAGACCTGGCACGTTGGCAACGATAAAGCCGAGAGCGCCGCCACTAGCACCGCCCACCATGCTCCAGAATCTACCTGTAGGGTGGTTATCCCTACCCTCGGCCATGCCCTCTTCGCGCATCATCTCCTCAAACACATCGCTGAACTGCGCATTCTCAGTCTGCTCACGGTCCTGAGGAGCTCGGCCCCCTGTGGCTTGATTGGTAAAGAAGTTCCATGCCCATGAGTACGGGCTCTGGCGTGGCCCAGCACCGCCCTCGGTTTCTGTCTCAGGGATATCTTCGAAGGGGTCTGAGGGGGTGCCGGTGTTGAAGAGCTTGCGCTGGGCGTCGTATTCGCGACGGCGCGTAGGCTCGGAGAGGGTAAAATAAGCATCGTTGACGAGCTGGAACTTGCGAGTTCGCTCGGCTCGCTCTGGGGAATCATTGGCGACTCGGTCCGGATGCGTCTTTAAAGCGGCGCTGGTGATGTGTGTTAGTGATGTCGCCAGCTTAAGTCATACGTGGCTAGAGTCGTACCGCTTATAAGCATCTCGAATCTGCTGAGTGGTCGCTGTTTCGTGGACCTCGAGAATAGCATCTGAGCAAAGCTTGGTTAGCTATCGCATTCACATGTAGTGGGGTCCATCATGGAAACTTACAGTAGTTGGGGGGAGCTCCGGGAGTCATGATGGCTTAGTGTGATGGGGAATAGGTTGCAACGGCAAGGAACGAGAGGGGCTTGTAGCGAACGAAAGTTCTACAATTTTCGTTAAGGATGGAGATGCCAAGTTGCAGGTTGGTTGGCAAAGTAGGTTTGTACTTGGAAATAGATAGAGAGATAGAGGTAGTGCTGGTGAATCAAGGTCCTCGAACTGTCCCAATCCCAGGACGGAAGTGTCAACGTCACTGTGGCGGTGCGTGACGGGAAGTGTGGCGATCCAATCAAGTAACTTGTTTCCATGTCTAAACGTTGGGTATCTCAAACTAGAACTCCAACCAATGATCTTCTCAAAGGAAGATGGCAGATATAAATCCCCGACCTCGCTATGCTTTCCCCTTTGACAAGTGTAAATAAAGAGAAGAAGAAGAAGAAAAATGGTGCCCATGAATATTGTGTAAAGATGCAACCCAATGCTGAATTTGTTCCCGGTTTATCTCCGTGTCATACCATATCAGCCAACCAACACTCGTATTCTTCTCCAAATCCGTATATTGCGTTTACATGGAATTCCCTGGTGGCTTTTTTTTGTATGACATATGCTTCATTCCATCCCCTGCTCCAAAAATCTCTGGGCTCTCAACAGCGCATCGGCCGTGATGTTGTTAGCGTCCGCTACTCGTCCAGCTTTCTGGTAATGTGCCGCCAGCACCCACATGTCGCGAATGACGCGCAAGTTGTTGTCGCCGCCATGTGCTGACTCTCTCTTGGAGATGGCATGTTGTAGATTTTGTTCAGCCATGGCCCAATCTCTCTTCTCTTCCTGCACTCGAGCCAGCATCTTGCATGCGTATGCGTGGAATCGGTCGTTGGACCTGGGTCCTGTATCGGTTCTGGTGACGTCGAGTAGGTTGACGGCGAGCTCTTCGGCTTTGACTTTGTCGCCGACGTCCATTTGTGTGAATTCTAGTCGCAATGCTTCGACCCGTAACCAATCCGCATCGACCACATTTGACGTTTGGGTTTGCGCTCCAGACATTCTTTCTAGGGCTTGGTACATGGATTCCTGTCGCTTGCCCAGTTCGCTTCCCTTGCGCAGCCGTGTCCTTCCATCCCAAATAAGTTGTTCGTAAAGCCAAAGCCGATGCGCATCTGATGTTTCGATGTGTTGGCCCAAGAGATCGACGTTTCGTAGCCAGGCTTGGCGTAGTAAGTGGCACAAGTAACTCCGCCCCTCGTCAGAGTGGTAATCGCAATTCCGTAGTTGTTGGAGGATGAGAAGGAGAGGATGTTGGGCGGGGAGTTGTCGTTTTGCAAGTACTGTAGCGTGATCCAGGAATAGGCCCAAAAGTTGAAGATGCCCCCTGTCCACCATATCGAAGATCGTATCTAGTACGTGCCAGATTAGGTCGGGGTGGTCCTCGCTTAGAACGAACTCAAGCACGTAGAACCCTCGTCGTGCAGCCATTCCCGCAAGATCTCCCTTGCCATGGTACCAGAGGTCGAAAACGAGCTCGAAAATCCGATACATTGTGCGGCTGTCCTGAATAGGGGGTGAGTTTGGATTTGCTAGGTAGGCGGACATGGGATCTGATATGCTGGGGAGGAATTCTAGCTTGGACTGACTCCAGTTGAAGACGCTGCCAAGGACTTGCTCGAGGTTGGTGTAGGGCCCTGTATTTGATGGCCGGGCCAGGGTCATTGTCATGTCCGTGTCATCCTGATCCTGGTGCTCTTCTGGCGACGTTGAAGATGAAGATGAATCTTGGTCGTCGACGGTGCTTGTGCCAGAATGTTCAAACGTTGTCTCAGTCTCCTCTGTTTCGGCTCTTGTTTCTGTTTCCACCTCCATCTTTGCCTTCGTGTCCACCTCGACCTCTGCTACAGGAGTGGGAGCTGCAGAATTATTAGATGCACCTTTTCGATATGTGCGTTTTCTCAAGTTCCATTTCTTTAGACGCTTCTTGAACATCTGTTCTCTTTGAACCACGAATCAGCTTTTCTTTCCAAACCCTTCGAGTCTTTTCTGGGGGGCTGCCACTGGGAAAAGGGAGGATTGGCTATCCCACTCACGTTGCTGCGAAACCATATCTTGCCTGCAGGATGGCCATGGTCTCGTTCAGCTTCCTGTTGTCTTTGATGTAAAGCTTCTTGATGATTTCGCGCATCGACTCCCACTCATCCTCGGAGTGCTCCTTTGTGTAGGTCCTGTCATCCACCGGTGGCGGACAGCCCGGAAGCCGGGGAGCCAGGACTGGCAGACTGGACGACATGATGCTCTACCATCAAGCGAAGTGGGATATGATTTGGGTGTAGTAATAGATTTGGGATCGAACCCAGGCAGGAGAGTTGCAGGGATTAGTCGGTAGTAGATCAGCAACTGTAACAGTGTACCGTAACGGTGGTAGCGATGTGAATGGGATTTACGGATAACCATCCGCAGGGGGCTTCAGTTTGAGAGGTCAGTCAGTCAGCCAAAAGTCGATAGCTGTAAGTGTGACTGTAGCTGTAGCTGTAGCTGAGCTGTATGTAGGTAGATGTCGGCATCGGCATTGGCATGCCGGACCGTTTCTTTACTGTGCATGGCGAACGGGAACTTAACTTGTCAAGTACGCCTCGTGTGTTTCTTTTAGTCTTCAACTCCCCGGCAGATAGAAGCCGTCTACAAGTCTTGGGGTTAGTTTCATCTGATTGGATAGTAGAGTTCCCTGCATGTTGGGTATGATCTAGGCTTGTTCCGGGTAGGTTCGGAAGTCAAATTGGCATGCTTTTTGGTCTCGAATCCGTTCGATTTGACGGCTCGTTCCTGGTGTGAGCGGCAGAAAGTTGGGTGTCAAAGTTGACAGCCTCTTCGGTAGACGTAGACTAAAGGCACAGTAGCTTAGTAGCTTGGTGGTATGTGTCCATTGTCGGTACCCAATTCCATTTCAGGAGAATTTAAAATTATGGAAATTCACCAAGTCGGAACGGTTTGACACACACGAGGGGATCCACAGGGGCAGTTCTAAACGAACAATCTTCAGCAGCTACGAAATTCCCAGTTCTTGTGAGAAGCGAGCTGTCGTGATGACCTCACCAGCCGACGCCCACCCCCCGAACAATGTCGGACCATATTAGTATTTCCTTCTTCTTCTTCTTTCTAATCCTAATCGATACTTACAACCGAGCTTAAGGCACCATTCATGACATCAGTTTCTTAGGGTTAACCGAGTCATTTTTTCTTTTCTTTTTTCTTCTTCTTCTTTTACACTACTGTACAGCAACAAAACCAAGCTCGTATGATAACTGTACGTAACATTCAAGTGGTGGCGTCTTAGGCGAACTCCCATAGTCGAGATACCCTGATTTTGGTTTCTACATTTGCATCTGCATCTGCATTTTTAAAAGACATCGAGTCTAGTTGTGTGACATACCAAGACTGCTACTGCACGTTTTATGAGCTTAAATCCACTTTCTACGGCCATGCTCCGATGTCTATATGGCCAATTGGAATCTGGTGTTTCGACAAGGGTTATCATGAGTTCAGTTCAGTCCAGTTGAATCCAGTCAGGTTCAGCTCGGTGAACCGTTTTATTTAGTCCTCCACAGACTTGTTTCTTTGCAACGTTCAAGGGTACCTCCCTAGAGTAATCCGAATCCAACATGATCGGTTGATCCCCAGCTAATTAGGGTTACTATACACCCTTCAGGCCTAGCAGTAATGTCTTTAATTCCCACAACCCCAATGCAAGTGCTAGTAGTAGTACTGTAGTAGCCACAATAACACTCAATCAAGACTGTCAATATTTGTACAGTACAGTAGTATGAGTTTGTACTAGTTTGTTTCTCTACTGTACATACAGTAGTCAGGTAGACACTCAACTGGAATATCAACCAACGCCATGTCTTAACTTTTATTGGCAATTCATCAACCATTCCATGACACCAGCTAGTGCATTCGTAGCGCGACCAATAGTCGCCACTCACCGATCCTAAATAGGATGGACAGTTGCATCCGGCCCTAGTCATCATCATCTACCGACGCGACAACTGTTTCTGTGCTACACCCTCTTGAAACTTCCATGATAGGTTCAGCGCCTTCTCGAAAACGCCATCCACGTTCCCTTCATTTGCATTTGTATGCCGAGCGCCACCTACCAGCACTACCGAGTACCAAGCTTTTTTTAATTTTATTTCGGATGCTTCCAGTGACCTAACCGAACCCACAAGTTCTGCAAGCCTCTCCCTACACCGTTAGCTTAGGCTTTGGATTCTGAGTTCTACCGTAGACAGACTCCAAATATCCTACCCGCAAGTCACTGTCTACCAGACCAGGGCAGTTCGATGCAGACGCAGCTCGCATCCTTGGCCCAGTCGAGGTTAGGACCACCTGTATATAGCCCGAATCGGCCCAGAAGACGGCCGTGAGTGCGGCCACATCCCGTCATTGTTCGGTTGTTCCGCATATATACACATGTATAGATCAAAGTTGGCAGTTCGTGTGCAAGTGGCGATCCTATCTGTTTCTCGCTCCTAGAGGATCCCAGTAGTCTCTTGGCATTGCTGTCATTTTCTTCTCTTTTTTTGGCACGTGCCGATACAGCACTTGAGTTGTTACTGTACTTCTTGCTCTTGAATCTTGTGGCGCTGGAAACTCCCGTCCAACTCGAATCCCCTGAGATGCTCGATATCTCCACGATACAGTTCGATCTGTTGGTTAAAGATGCTTTGGCATCGCTTGTCTCTTATATTTCTTGTTGATGTTGAGTAAACATATTCCAAAATTATTGTTTGAATCGCCTCTGTTCATCGTTAGTGGGCTCATAATTGAACTTCACTTCGTCACCCGTCCGGTCTCCTGATACACACGGATCCATTCAAGTCCACTCATCTTTAAAGTTATCAGCCTCTAAGGGGTAACCACGCATTCTCTTGCGAGGGAAATGACAGTTGTTGTGTGAGGCAGTTTCGTTATTAGTCCTCATGTATGGGTGAGCATTGAGTTGCAGCCCTCATGGCCATTCAGCTAGACGGGGCTTGAATCTATCACATTTGATCCCCCGCAGACCACCAAAGGGACTCCAGAGTTGCGGGAATCTCGCAAACTTCTTCAAAAATGGACTCATGTTGTTTCTCGATACTCTCCCGCTAAGAGTTGTGTGAAGGATCCCTGTGCTAAACCCATACGACGGCCCGAGGATTATAATCCACCTTAGCAAGGATATGAAGAGAAAAGTCTCCAGTTTCCGGCATGGCAATGTCTTGGTTGGTATCAATGTGCTTGTTTGTGTCGGAGAGGGCCAGGGGCTTGTAACGTCCGAGTGAGAATGCATTATTTTCCCTTGACAATCTTGATAGCAGTGAAGGAACATCATGCAAAGTGTTCGGGGGCACGAGACCTGCTGGTTCTGGCATCTTGAGCGTTGAGTGCGACGTGCTTAGTATACCATCTCTCACACTCGAGGTTCGGGCAGGGCAGGGTAGGGCGTACGCCCACACCATATTCCACAACTCGGCAAGCGGCCTGATCAGAGAGGGGCAACTCGCTGTCATTCTCCTACCCTTCATGAATCAAGGTCTAAGTATCATCATCACCTCAGCCGCCTAGACGAGATAACGAAAGCGCTCACGACATTGTTGAGCAGTCGACACTGGTGCGGCTGGGTGCGTCTCCGCCCCTTGCCCCACGAGTTTAACTTGGTCTCGCAATGCCTAAAACAGTTTCCCGCACTCTGAATCACTCGTGCCCGTAGATCTATCATCTAGAGATGTGTCACGTTCAAGGCGAGTCGCGACCACTAATGTTTGTTCTTCTCGCGCACGAATCACAGATGATTGACCCGTACCGGCGAATACTTAGTTGTGAACTCAGGGGTGCCGGGGTCCACAAACCAAAGGACTTAGTTTCTTGAGATGGTACGAATTCTCGCAGTATCTAGTCGCTTCTTTCGAGGCACGAGGATATGTTGGTGGTAAGAAAAGGAAGCAGTGAGGCGGTCAGGGTTTGCAAAGTGTTTGTTTCTGCAATTTTTGCAATTGTCATAGTTGGGTTTTGTGTCTTCATCGTGGGCAAGCACCTCCTAGTACTAGGTAGTTTCCCAGATTGCTCATCATGGGGTTAACTACGCTTGTACGCAGTGTGATGGTTGACGTGCGTGAGGAAAGAGCAGCCCGTGTTCCATTAGCCAGGGGCTGAGGAGAAAGATTAGCTGCGGGCAGCGGAAGCAGGCAGGTAGTAGCAACTTTTACTAAATTTCCATTCGCCGTTTAATGCGGCAGCATTTATGGATCTACATCTAAATTAAAGGAATGAGGCGACTGTCGCCTGGAATCGCGATTCCCATTGCCTTCTATCCGTCACCTTTACACTGGAATGAGCAAGACATCGACTAGTTTTCTTCTTGCTTGTAATAACACAGAATTACTATCCTCACCACCGAGAAATTATTCGGACTTATTGTTACTGGCTTAGTTGTAGGTCTCGTCAATGTGCCACCCCTACTGGATTAAAAGAAAGCACAACTTCCAGCCCTACTGAGGAAATCACTACATTTACAGTCAAAAAGGAGTGAGAAAAGAGGAAACTCGCTGTCCACGTCATAAGATCTGTACGACAGCATCGGTTACGTTTTCTTTCCCATCCAAAAGCTCTCTGCAACGCCCTCACACAGGTTGCAACGACGATCATGAACAACATTACGAATCAGGTACCAGATAGCGTACGAACAACTCGGTATGCAAGAGCATCAAAACGAGTCTCTACAACTGGTATAGCGGTACCAACTGACGACGATCAGCTAACCCTGCCTTTGTCAGGTAAATTACGCCCGATTCGGTCCCTCGTAAGGCTGAAATGATGGATGAAGAGCGTTGGGCATTCGCACACGCCTGATTCTCAGCTTGATTTGAAGAGGTGGGGAGGATGAGCGCACAGTATTTAACCATAACATGTCACCGCAGGACCCTGTAAGCACTGACTCCCTCCCATGAAGTCTAAGCAGTACGAACGTTGTGAAGTTGCCTGTCTGTGGACAGCCAGAGGCAGTACACTGCAAATAGCAGTATGATATTTAGCTTGTTAGCTAGTTTATCACATAATTAAGCTTATTATGTTGCTTCAACCTCACTAGAGAAAGCCATAGGTTCCCTGAATTCTTTCACGTTCTGCAGTGGCAGGTCATTCTTTGCCCACAGAATATAGCGAGCGATGATGTTTTGTACGCTACGCGGATATTGTACTCTCAGGTTGTGCCACTAATCGTGGGCGACATACCAGAGACGGTATCTATCACCATCGAGGAGGGCTGTACTACGATCTAGTATGGCTTGCTGCGGAGTTCCCAGCACGCTGGCACGTTTGGGGACTTGACTACTGAGCGTATAAGATGGAATCGAAAGCACGAAATACTAATATCTACGGATCCACCCCCATCACTTTAGGTTGTAGCCTAGGGCATTGATGTCAACTTGTCTGATACCCCCCTTGAGATCACGACGCTTTCAATGGTTGAGACTCACTGAAACCTCTGATCTATGTCTGATAGGATACTCACTTTGACAATGTCCCAAGAAGAAACTTTTCAAACCTATAAAATTCGAACAAAGTTTGTATATAGTTAGACGGTCGTTAGTTTCACCAATCGCAAGTAATACCAAAATGATTGAGTTGCTCCCTTCGAAAGCTTGTTCACTGTTTCATTTCATACGATCTGCGGGGGTAGTGCCAATGTTTGCGGTTCATTATCGAAATCGCCTAGAGGTATTGTTGATACGAACAGGTACAGTCAATACCGATTTATGCGAGGACTTCCACTACTTTGCAGTATTAGCCAGGATAATATAGCCTTATAGACATGCTCAAC
Organism: Fusarium brachygibbosum; assembly: GCA_018886245.1. Lineage (NCBI taxonomy): Eukaryota > Fungi > Ascomycota > Sordariomycetes > Hypocreales > Nectriaceae > Fusarium > Fusarium brachygibbosum. The sequence continues at coordinate 2,594,090 of MU249524.1, forward strand.
GGTCTTCTGTCTACTTTTTTTCTCGAACAGAATATCCCCTAGTTGGCTAAAATCCAGGAGGAATATTTATCCTTCTGCTCACAGTCTTACATACCTATTACGACAATAAAAGTCCCTTATACAGGCAATCTCATGAGGATTTCGCAAGAACTTACCCTAGACTCCCAAGAATCCCGGAACCCGGAAGCATTTTCGGCCATTGGAAACCAATGACGCACGGACCATGATCCGCATCGACGGCCATAAAATCTCGAACGCGTTGTTGAAGCTACGCTTTTTCTTTTCTCTTTTCTTCTTCGTGCGGCTGGCATAACATGAAATTTTTATACCCGTGTTGCTCGAATCCTTGTCCCCGTGGATGTAATCGCAGCGTCAGTTATGCCCCAGATTAATCAAAATTGCAGGCCCGCCCTACCATCGTTTGGCTTCGGTGTTCTATCACACCGGAGTCGTGGTTGGGAGGCAGGACATACCAAAATCTTCATCTCGTGATATGTACATGCATGCGTCTCTGCTTGATGCTTGTTTTGAATGTCTCCGGACGCTCACGGCATTCATCATGCGCGTAGAACTGGAAAGAATGCAGTTATGGGTTAATGTGACCGTGGTCTATTATCTAACCCAAGTTACGATGATGACATACATGGTTAGCCTTTTGTCCCTAAACTCCTGTTGCCCATTTTGACGATATGCATGCATAACCAAAGCGCATTCCATCTGCGCAAAGGTTTTCATTGTAAGACATGACGTCCAATTCTATCAGTAATTCCTTTACTCATCCTCTCCAACCTTCTGGAGCTTGCCCATCTCGCGCTTGGCTCCGGCCTCGCCAATGAGTCTCACTCTGTCGAGACGGACGGTCTCTCCGTCACCCTCGCCCTGCTGGACGTAGATTACAAGACTTGATGTCTTCTGGAACTTGACGTACCGCAGGCTCAGGTTGACTGTTCCATCGGCGTTCCAGTCCTCGGGACCGATCTCGATTGCCTGTGTGGGCTCGGTATCGTCGGCTTCGCTAAAGTCGAGGTTGTGGGTGCGGTTGATATACAGGTGAACGTTGCCGGGTCGCATCACGTCTTCGTCGTCCTTGGGGGGGAGAGAGGTGAGCTGTAACACACGTATTAGTCAGAGCGCATACAACACGAAGAAGCGATAAGCTTGCCTGGAGAGTGTGAAGCTTGACAATGGACTGGAAAGGGACGTAGAGAAGCAACTGGTCGTCGGCGCCGCTCTGGACGTAGTCCTTGGATGTTCCCTTGCCGTTACCAAGACCGCTTGGCTTGGAGCCATCGAAAAGAACACGGACACCGCCGGCAGCCTCATCAGCGTTGAGAACCTCGAGATCTCGGAGCTCTATTTGATCGGTGATATCACTGTAGCCTCGGGGAGCTTCGGCACCCTTCCAGTTGGCAGCATCACCGCTGCCTGAACCAGAGCTCTCACCAAGAGAGTCGACCTCGGATACAAGCTTTTGGATGATGCCCTTCAACTTATGAGGGTCGGCACCCTGGACCTTGTCGATTTCCTTTCCATCCCTGAAGATGAGGAATGTAGGTAGAGCTGAGACGCTGTATTCTTGGGAGAGCTCGCCTTGCTCGTCGCTGTTAATCTTGGCGAAGGTGACGAGGTTGGGGCGCGATAGTGTAGCGGCGAGGCTCTCGTACATGGGGGCGATTTGTTTGCAAGGACCACACCAGTCGGCGTAGACTAGAAGAGCGGCATGTTAGCCTTGATCGCTATTCTCAAACTGTCATTTGAGAGCTGCCATTCCAAGGGCCAGAGGTCGGTCGCATGGTAGGACAGGCTGATGAAGCGGGATGGCGGGGTATCGGCCATGTCGAAGAGGAAAGAAACTTACAATCGGCGACGACGATGCGCGAGGACTTGAGAAGCGAGTCGAACTCGCGCTTTGAGCTTATCACGGCAAGATGTTCCGACATGATGGACAGTTTGCGACAGTTGACTTTGACGGGGTATGACGGTGTGGCAGATACAATCAATCAACCAGGAACTGTACTGTACCTTACTTAGCACCCTCTCTAGACTAAACGTAGGTTGAGCCCCTCCAATAGAAATCGATCTGGAGGGGTAATTGTTATACCGGGGTTGGCGTCATGCGGCCAATGGGAAGCTCAATCATGGACCTCCAAGTAGTGATGAATCCCGACATCGAAATCCGAATGGGTAAACTTATTGTCTAATCTGGCACTGAACATTGATGTTAACTGCTGTGTTGAAAAATAATGTGTTGTGTTATATCTACTGACAGCCTAAATATCTGACTAACATCAACGAACCCGTGATAGTAAATCTCCATAGCATCATCGATAGCAGATGTGACAGTGTAAGCGAGAGCTCGAGCACGAGATGTCTTTGAAGAAGCAGAAACAGGTGAGCAACTCGGATATATAGTCGATAGACTGTTCCTTTCTCTCTGGTTTTCTTCTTCTCTGTCTCGGCCTTATCCTTACTTTTATGTTTCTTCGATAACCTCGGCATATAGCCCTTTGTTCTATGCCTGAGCTACAGGAAATAGGAAATAAATCCGGAGAACTCTATAGGCGGCATGAACAGATTTGAAGCCTTTGGATCATCTTATTCTCTAGCGGTGAGTTTTTCTGACGGTCTGCAGCTACCCAGGCGGAAAGATATTAAAGCTACACTGCCGAGGGTGCAAGCAGGTGTCTGCCACTCGCATCAATAAGAGCAAAGGCTACGAATGCCGAACAGGAAGGCTCAACAAACAGCCAGGCAGTAATCTTCTTCCTTTGTTACCTACTCTTTTTAATCCTTTATGCACGCGGAGATTGTCCTCCCGCATTTCATTTTAATCTTTCATTGTTCATACACAAACGACCCATCTAAACCACCATTACCAGTCATCACAGAACTCTCCCGCCATCATGCCAGACCCCAACAGATCATCACTTCGATCTCGCGTGGTTGATGCAATTCTTAGCCCCTTCATACTTGCCCAAAGCTTTCTGCCAAGCGTCAGTCTCAGTATCGAGACCACCCTCACTCTCCCTAACGGTAAGCGATGAATCTGTCGCTAGATCAACTGTTATGCTGATATAGAAAAGGTCCTCAACTGTTGCATTTTAGAGCAGATATTGGACCTCTAACTACTTTGCCCACCTTCCCTACCTCTACGACCGCCGAGCCGAGCGCAACAAATTTCCCCCAGTTCAACAAGTTCCCATCCGAAATTCAAGCTATAATATGGAAGCTATCATTTGGACCCCCGAGAGTCTTTCGTACAACAGCCAGATCAGCCATCAAAGGCTTGGTGCCCATGGCAGTGAACCACAAGCCGCCGCCTGCCATAAAGTCCTGTAAAGAAGCGAGAGAAATATCGCTGAAGGTTGGCGATTTTCGTTTTGGCGTCTAGGGTGGCAACATCAAGAGCCTCTGGTTTCGCCCGTCAGAGGATATATTTTACTGGGAGAAGAAGAGCTTCGAGGTCTCCAGATTCCATTAGTCCGATGACGATGATGGTACTTTTGGCGGTGTGCTCCATCCTACAGCAGACATTCAAAACGTAGCCATCAACTACCAGAAAGATGACCTGGACGGTTTCAGAGATGTATGCGACGTCAGTTGCTTGTTCCCGAATGCCAAAAAGCTACTTATCGTCCTTCCTCACAAGAACCTGGAGGATCGCGACGTTCGTTTTTTCTATACCAAGGATGAAGACTACCCACAGGTTGAAGCCCCAGGTACCGTGCTGTGTTGGACGATAGTAAGGGATGAGATCATGGAGTCGTATAGGGAATTGGATATTGACGACGACACCAAGTTCCTCGAACAGTTTCGAGCGTCGAAGCTCTATGCGGTTGAGGCCGTGCCTATACGTAAGAGACGAAAGAATCTTGAACACAAAGAGGATCAAGGTGCGGGACGGATGAACCAAACACGGAGGGGGTGACCGAGAAAGTCAAGAACTGGGTGAGAATGGTGTCAAGAGGATTGAATGTAACTGAATGTATACGGATTTCAAGACCTCAAATGGTTTGAGGAGTTGGGATTAGCAGCGGAAGTCGTGCACACTTTTCTGCTCACGAACATATAACATCAGGCAACTAACGTAATTCTTTCTGATCATAAAAATTAGAGGTCTGATCCAAAATACCTCCGACGAGAAAACTGTCAGATATGGAGGTAGGTGCAGGTGCCTAGCGGAGTGTTTTTATGAATGCCTACTACCTATGTCAAAATTACTCGCCCACGGGTATAAATTGCACACTTCTAACAACTCTAGTCCTAACAAAAGTCTACACTCGTACAACTATTTGTGCCTGCCCCAGCGGCCCAGCGCCTCCAAACATGTCGATTTCGCTGCAACTCAGAGATATCCCAGTTGGTGGCTACCAAGTCACAGTGACTGGTGTAGATGGTGTGTGATCCGTCTTCCTCCTTTCCGCCTCTCCTCCTTTCCGCCTCTCCTCCTTTCTAACGGCAAGTTCTAGGCACTGTAGCTTTTTATCACGAGATTAAGCACCCATCACAAATCACTCTGAACACCATTACCGAATCAGCTTCGCCTACCGCGGATAGTGTGTCCTCCGGCTTCCCAAAATTCAGTCAACTGCCCCCAGAGCTTCGGGTCAAGATCTGGGGTTTTTCTCTAGATCAGCCGAGGATCTTTTGGCCCAACGAAGAGACAGGAGACACCGAGGATGTGCCAGGTGTGAGCTTCGCCCACAAGCCTCCTGCAGTACGCCAAGTATGCCGAGAAGCTCGACAAGTATCGGACAAGCGTGGGAGGTTCTCATTTGGGGTAGAGAATACGAAGTTCAAGTCACTCTGGTTCGATTTGCAGAGCGACATTCTTTTCAAGAACGGGTACCCGATGCTTGAGGACACTGAACTTCCGAAACATGTTCGAACTGTAGCACTGTGGCATCTCGAAGCTCGTGAACTTGAAAAAGCTGGAAAGATGACCGAATTTCTGGAAAATTATCCCAAATGTCAAAAGATCATCTTCGTGTGGAGTGGTGTACTCATGGAACCATATGGAGACGTCAAGTTCTACCGCATTCAAGACAATGAGCCTGTTGCACGCTCGGCAAAGAACTGGGGAGCGATAAAAGCTCACATCAACAGCAGCTGGAACAAGAAGAGTTTTCTCAGAAACTGCAGAATCACTAAGAGCCAACTGCCCATCATCGAGGCAGTGGAATGTATGTTCGTGAAGGAGCATGAGCCATAGGAGATGGATGGCAATAAGGTATGGGATTGCCATAAAAGGATGTCGTTTGGGTTCATTGATTACCTATCTGGTTTTACATGAGAAATGTGAGGAAGTGAAAGACCAAAAGGGCGCGAGGCTGAGTATCTTCTCTTGAACAAGGCACCGCTGGTAGCCTCTTATTATTATGTATCTAGTTATCATAGATCTAAAGCCTCGACGAATAACCCCCAGCATCCAAAGTCCTTGATCGATGAACTCGCCCCTGAGCTGCGGGATAGTAAGCTTGTGCCTGAACCCTCCTACGCATTCCAGGGCCCGTCTCATACGGCGACGAGTACTCTGCCACTTGAGTAGTAGGCTGTACAGAAGAAGAAGTCCAGTATGCGGGTTCGAGCGCTTGTGGCATGGCTGCTGGGCCGGAATATGTACCTGATCCCCCACTTCCTGACCGTCTCAACAACCACCGCGTTATGTTACCCAGCTCTCCCATGAACCATAACCCAATAAGAATAACCACGATGGTCACCGGGATGGCAACTGCCCAATACAGCCACTGAGAGTAAGGCATATCTCTCACGTCAGTCGTGTTCATACCGAAAATACTTGAAACAGCTGAGATGGGCAGGAAAATGATAGTTACGATTGTGAAAGCGTAAATAGCTCGCTCCTGTCGATCTCGCGTAAAGTCCATCTTATAAGCAATAGCACGCTCAAGATCCTCAGAGAAGTCACTGAAGCGTCGGAACTCGAACTCACGCTGCTCGATGAGGCGTGAGCATTCGAGAAAGAAGAGACCGCGGAGACCACCTGCATCCGTGGGCGACAGCTTGGAAGTCGATGCCATATCGAACAGGAAGTCGTCATCGAGGCCCATGTAATCGTTGGCTGGCGCTTCTTGGGCATAACTGATAGGGGCAATTCGTGCATATTCATCATCTTGCCGATGAGAGTAAGTTGGAGGCGGAGGCACAGTCTCCGAGTAATGCCGTTTGGTGTGTTGCCTCTCTGCTTTTTCCAACGCCGCTTCTTGTTCAAATTGACTCATGACAATGTCCAGTGTATCGATGGCGGTTAAAGACTTTCGTAATCGAGAGATGAGTGACTTTTGTTTGTAGAGTGTCCGTTTGACTGCTGTCAGCTCTTGTTGTACTAGATCGAGTTGATGTTGGAATGACCTATCCGATGGTTTCGACGTGATTGCGTTATCCTAGAATTGTTAGCCATCAATAGGATAATAGTGCATTTCATTAGAACGAACCAGAGAATTGAGATATTGCGAGTAAGTGTCACAAATGTCATCAGACTTGCCAACCTGGTCCTGCAACAGACCCATCGTGATAAGCGAAAGAACCTCTAGCGGCAACACTGCAGCTTTATCCAGCAAACTCTTTCCGCAAAGCCCCTGAACAAGCTTCTTCGATCCCTTCTCAATAAGCGTTTCTGCTCTTTTTATTCTACTATCCCATTTGAGATCGTCCTTAGAACTATAGACCATTCCCATGACAATGTAGAGCCATGCCTTGGAGAATTCGACCGGCAGCTCGACTTCGGCACGCTCTTCCTTGGAGGAGTGGGCAAGGATGTTCTGAAGAGCGAAGAGATTCCGAGTCAAGTATCTGAGCGATGTCCGAAGATTGCCGATGATGTTGTCAAATGATGGGCGGAGGAAATCGCCATCAATCGAGGGTAACTTTCGATGTTAGCATGTTCCTTACCAAACTTCATAGGGACCCTACCTCAATTATCGCTCTGACAGCCCCCCAGAACTTATTGACCATTGGGCCATTGAAATTCAAGGGAATGAAGAAACTGTAAACAATATCGGCAGCGTTAAAAATGTCAATCTTCTCCTGGTATGCTCGGCGAATAGTGTCACTCCCATCGTCTTCAACTCGACCGGCCAGTCCGGTCAAATACTCGTAGCACTCCGTCCTAGTCGCTGACTTGCAGGCTTTGTATGCCTTGCGCTCTGAGAAGGTCGTTTCGCCCGTTAAGAAACTTTCAGCGGCATTCAGTTGGACTTCCAGAAACTTGAGCCCAGCATTCTGGACGCCAAAGCCCCTGAGGCCTCCTGTTGGCAAGGCTAGAATATGGGCGAAGTCATTGATCGTGGTTTTGCCTTTCCCACCATGCGAGGTTGGTAGCATATGAGGTTCTGATCGAAGAATGGCACGCTGAGGAGGTTCAGGCAAAGGGCCAAGCTTCATAGTCAGCTTAAGTGGTGCCGATCCATGGCTGGAAGCCAGTTTGAGAACTTTGAGCCACATTTCAGCGGTAACAGCTTGTTCTTTATGCCAGAATTCGGGTATATTAGGCCAGAAGGTCTGGAACTTGGACAAAAATGCCTACATAAAGATCATGGTTAGCAAGCGAATGCCCGAGAGGTAAACAAAAACTGTCGTGTTTGAGGTGTCTCTCTGAGTCCAGGGTTGTCATGGGCCCATAAGATAGGTTGACTTACAAACCACGTCTGACACTCTTCAACTTCGAAAGACCAGACAACTGAGTCTCCGTATGCTACTAGAATCTTTCCTTGGCGCTCAGCTGTCAAAACACGAGCTGGATGCTCTTTGATCTCGATGGTTTGACCATATAAATCCTCCCGAGTCATTGTTCCACACGTTACTATCAAGCCTATTCATAAGTCATACTGTCAGTAATTTCTCTGTATACAAACGATATGTAAGACTCACTGTTGTCGATGGTAAGACACCACAGCTGGGAAATATGAAAGCACTCTCCACGCTCTGTATTTCCCAACCGAACAACAGCCTGCTCCATATCCCTCGCCGCAGTATTCCTTGAGTACTGAACCTGCAGCAGTGTCTGGGCCGGGAAAAGAGATGAGCTGGCAGCTGCGAGTAGGCCGGAATACTGTTCAAGTGAGAAGTACGGAATGCAGATCCATCTAGCTGAGCCGATGACTGTCTCAGTAGTCGGTGCTTCCTGCTTGAGTGACTTCAAAGATACTTCAATGCATTTGGGGTCCAAGTAGCCGACTTTTGCACCTTTTGGATTAGTCCTTGTCTTAACGCAGTTCTTCTTTACGTCTGCCCGAATTCTTGAGATGGCCTTCTTCTCCAGTTCAGTAAGACCAGAAATACGGCTGATTTCAACCTGGACATTCGATCAGTACAGGTTGCCAAGTCATTCTAGAGTGACCTACCCAGAAATCTTCAAAGTTCATGACATCTTGCGGAACATGACTGGTAAGAATTAGCTGAAAGACATCGCCAAGTACTGATAGAACTTACAGCCATCTAAACAGAGGCCGTTTCTGCCCTTTCAAGTCGTGCACCACATTCAAAGTCGCAGTATGAGAGCTCCCCATCTCTGCATTCCCAGTGTAAACTGAGGAATCAACAAACGCCAACTGGGAACGCGTCTGGCCACCTTTACCATCCCTAGCAAGAGCGACACGTTCTTCGGACTCGGGTGATTCGGCATCAGAATCGTCGCCCTTTGAAGACTCCAGGATTATGGATTGAGCCTGTGTGGAGAAATCAAACTTGTCGTAAGGATCAAAGTCATCACTTGAGAAGCTGTCTGCTCTTGGTCTTGTGTACCAGTCGTTGTCATTTCCAGTCGTACGCGAATACGTCTCGCGGGAGCGATATCTGTCGTGTCTCGGACTCTCATAATGGGAGTAGGGTGGTGATCTTGATCGACTCTTCTCACGGCGGATATGTTCTTTCCTGTCGTAGGAAAATTGTCTTCTTGGTTCATCCTTTTCATTGTCGTCTTCATTCTCAATTGGACGTGGAGACTCAGTATACTGCCGGTCAGGCCCGGTGGGATCATCGACTGCCAACTGAGCGGGTATTTCCCATTCTGTGTAAGTTTGCACAGGGACTGCATCTCTAGACTGTCGTTGAGGCCGTCTGTGGTATACCTCGACAGGTACATCATCCATAGACCGTCGAGGAGGTGGCTTGGGTACTGGTCCGCTGTCATTGCGGAGGCGAGTCCTCTCAACGGGTGATTCGACTGTCTCAGCTGTACCTCGTCTGGCAGGATATCTTACGTCATGTCGATGAGGCTGAGGAGGATGCTGCTAATAGTGAGTTGAGTGCGAGAGAAATTGGTTGGATAGTGAATGCAAACAAACCGGGTAGTACTCTTCCACACGCCCCCAGCGGACACGGCTACGACCATCACCAGGTGGTGAAGGAGGCATTTTAAATCACACAAACAAAGGAAACCAGTCGATGCTGTATTTTTATGACATTGTTTGTTTAGTTCATGAAGAGATTTTGTTCAATCAATCAATTGATTGGAGTTGGGTCCGTGGAATGAGATCGCCATTTCAGCCGTAGCTTGTACCTCCTTCCACTATTGGCTACTGGTGTTTAGTTGAGGCAGGGGCACGACTTTAGCGCTTATGATCAGCGCATAAGCCCGCTATTAGACTATTGGCCAATGATGTTCAATCTCCAACTACTAATTATCAGCCATTCAACCTCGATCCTAGGCTTCTTTCTAAGGTTATTGCATCGTACAAGCAAATGAATATAATGTTCATCTCAAATGCCAGCGACTCTATGATATACGTCTACACAAAAGCCTCAATGTAGCCAGAGCTCTAACACATGCTAACTCCCTTTGTCTCATCTCGTCTCGTCTCATCTCATTCCAGAGATAGACAGCACACCCCTTAGCAAGCAATAGACTGAAATCATAGAGAAACACGTCTTTCGCGGTGAACGACAGGGAAGTAGTATCTTGGATCACCCCCGGAGGTTGTGTTCTCTGGAATATCTCCAGTCTGTGTAGAAACTGACTTTGTTGCCTCCTTTTCATTTTCCGGCTTCATCTCTTCAAACATCTCCCTCAATGCCGTCTCGCTCGGTAAAGGACTGTTGTATATGCCAGGGTTTCTGCAAAGACGCTTATACTCAGCAATATCCGGCATACTCATCTGCAGAATCTTCCACCAGGATGACTTCAATTCGCTGACGAAGAGTGGCTGCCGCGCGAGCCAAAAGAGCATGGCATCGAGAATGCTTGCCATGGCGAGTCTCATGGGCAGCATTAGCTTCTGAGGCTGTTCTCTGACAATAACTTCCAAAGCTGTCTGGTAATGCCATGAGAATTGGACCCACGAAGAGCAATCTATATCCCGATGTAGGTAGTATCTTCGGATGACAGCTCCAATCTCCACCGAAGTGTTCTCGACTACTCTAAGGAGGTGTTTTGCCATGCGGGCCATGCGCAAATATGTAGCGGCAGTGTATGCCAACGCGCAGCGTGGAATATGCGCAGATTGCCAGGGCCTTGTGTGATCGAACTCGCAGATTTCGATTCCTGCGGACCATGTTAGCCATTTAATCTTCTCTGATGGTACAAGGCAAAGACATACTACCAGTGTAGATGAATCGTAAGCAATGTGCAACAGCCTCAGGAGCAAAACGTAGGTCCACTACGACCGGTGTCCCATCCTGATGTTGTCAGTTCGGCTTCTGATCGCAGACTGGGTGGGGGGTTAGGCACTTACCAAGCTTGGTGGTGGCAGGTTGTCGCGAAACCAGCCTGATTGAGGTACCACAATGTTGCGATGGACTTTGATGAGCATGTTACCAGTACGTACCAGCACATCAGCACCAAAAGGGGTTTTCCAAAGGCTTTCAGCGGTCAGCTCTTGTTCCTAAAGAGTACTTGGACGGATTTGGCTAACTTCTCGGTTGCTCGAGGCGCTGCAGCTTCAAAAAGTTGGCGAGTCGTGGAGGAACTGTTGGACACCGGGGAGAATGATCTGGTTGAAAGCGCAGGCTGTGCGATGTCATCTCCAAGCCGCGACTCATTCAATGATATCGGGAACTCCCTAGATGCTTCGGCGGTGGGTGTCTTGTCCGGTGACCTCGGCGATTGAGGTTTTGGCAGGGGCGGAAACATGCCCGCGAGAGAGGTCGCCGGGGGTTTCTTTGTTGAACTCCATGGGTTACTCTTGGGAGGCGACGCAGGTCGTAGACTGGGCGGTGCTTCTGTCTCTGATTTGCGCAATAGTCTGACCAGCGGTACTGCAGCGTTTTTGTTTTTGCGCCGCCCGTCGATGGAGCTCTTATCCATGACGAAGAGTATTGAGAGAATCAAGAAGTGAAATGCCAAAGATCTCGAATGAAGGTATGCAGAGATTCGGCTGTTAAAAGCTGACGGGCAGGTGGGCGCGTGTCAAGGGCGCACGACTGTGCAAGTAGAACACCCCAAAGGATGCACAATAACAATTGCTGTGCGAGACCTGCGTCACACTGGGGCTATAGATAGCTTTATAGAGAGAGGGCTTGGGAGAGTGAATCATGAGAGAGAATATTCCAAGACTGTCAACAGCTGTCAGCCGTCTGTCGACTCAAGGACCCGTTTCTTTGTGATTCGTGCTCGAACGGATACCTGCACTACCGCACTGTTTGGGGAGGAGAAAATATACGGTAAATAATTGGTATTGGCAAAACTGCTTATTGCTTGTATTTTGTTTTGTTGCTTCCTTTTGCCATCGTGAATTCATTTGCTACCTGGCTTGAAAGAGGCCTGTGTTAGCCATCAAACCAAACGTGCAGCAAGTAGGTATCCAGTGGAAACAACGGTCGCCTGGCTTGTTCTCCTATCCGGATAGGTACTACCTAGACAGTTGGATGGCGTCCTTGGATAGGTGCTCGAATTCGATCGCATCCATGGTTTGACCAGACTGTGAATTTCTCTTTTGCTTTCTATGTCGTTGACAGCCTGAACCGAGCTGTTTGGTTAGAGCGCTCTAGGAACTGTAGCAAGTCTGCCCGCTAGGTACACTTGAGCAGAAGACATGGATCCAGCGTATACTATTGACCCGCCAGTTTACAACACAGTAATGTGAAATCCATTAGCATCTGCAATAAAGTATGCTCAGCAAGTCCAAAATCTTTACCGGAGGCACTAGTCCAGTACAGTTCTCTACAGCAGAATGTGAATACGCTGAAACTTTTCTACACAAGGAAAATTAATACAGTGATACCCTCAATATCAGTCTAGATTCTGAGATCCATATCACCCGCAGTGGCAACTGCAATTTGCGATGGGCTCCAATAGGCCGACGTCTTGCACAGTCAAATGGCCTTTTGTGGTCTTTGGGACTGTTGCTATGCTCATCCGTTCTGTCCTCGACATGGACTTGAGTCCCGTTCTGCAAAGCGCGCAGCATGCCCATAGCACATGGATCATCAGCATACAAAAGGGGCGTATATTGTTGATTTCGACGGTAATAGGCCATAACCTCTTGTCGACGAAGTGCAACTGGAGCAACGTCTTGGCTGAAGGTTTTTGATTCACCTTGGGTTGCCATAACTATGTCCGTAGGCGACAGAAGCTGGATGATGAGGCGAGGGTCGCGAATCGGTATGCTCCAAAGTTTACCCAGCACAGAGAGTCAAGCTGATGGATCATATCAGCAGTGTCCAATCGGTGGATTTGTGACTTGTGGGTTAACTGCCCCAGGCAATGAAGTTTGCCAACTGAAAGGCGAGTATATGGAGCCGTAGATGGTCACTGACGACGTATTAACGTCGGGTACTAGGCTTCTACGCCCGGTACATATGAAGCGAGGCGATTGCTGAGTACAAACAACCTGTTAACGGAATTGGTCAACTGTTCCTGCATGAACATCACGCACCTAACAACGCACCCAGCACAGTCAACTTCACTCATGTACGAAACCAGGTCATTGATTGTCAGAAAGCGAAAGTGCTTGTGCTTCTCGATTGTTGCTATGCTGCTAGAGGCAGTGATACAAAGCATAAAGAAACCATCGCTGCGTGCAGCGAGGATAGGGAAACCCTTGCTGGAGACAGAGGCTTTACATACCATCTCGTCGAAGAACTCCCCAATAACTGGATACCAGTTCAATGTATACCAGCCAGGCTAGGGGTATAAGAAAACACAGGCCCTAAGCTTAGGATACGGAAAATAAATAACCTAAGAGCGGGGCAAAAATGGCATAAAGTGGCTAAGCTATTTTGTCCTTTAGGCAAGGAGAGTTGAGATTTCTGTAACGCTGAGGCATGCGTAGATGTCTGTTATCCCCGGGTTACGCACTTGGCTCCTCGTTCTCGTTCTGCTTTTGTCCCTTATTTACCATTTGTTTATCACTTTTCGCCATATCGAAAGTCATGACTACAGTTATAGTTGTATGCAGGAGGACTGATTATTAGAATGAGGAAAAGTGGCAGTCTCAAGGCCGAGATTCAAATGAAGTCTTGTAGTCAGCTGGCAGCAACTGTTCGTCGTATCCTCCCTCCACGGATTCACCATCTTCGAGGCCACACGCATCACGTGGTAAACTCATGCTTTTTGAGATCTCTTCCGTATCCATCTCTTCTCCCCTTTGCCTAGATTTTAGACAGCCACTGGCAGTCTTCTTGCACCTCTTCCTCTTGCATCTCTTCCTCCTGCATCTCTTCCTCCTGCATCTCTTCTTCTTACATCGCTGCCTCTTTTGCTGCGCCTCAATGTGAGATATCATGGAGTCGTCACCACCACAGCCAGAGGCCTCGTTGGCCTCCGGAGTCATGTTAGCCTCCTCCCAAAGGCTTCAATCGCTCCTTCCGGCTGGAAAATTAGACCTGAGCTTCACTACGCAAAACGGTAAGTCTGGCGAGTCATCTTCAGGTGCCAAACATCAAGACTGGTTCTGCGCCGCTCTACTGGGTCTCCTTTTCTTGGCTCCTAATTATACTGCATCTGAGAGAACTGTCTACTAATCAACTCGAACAGGCCGCCAGATTGTGACTCTCAAGGCTGAGCTTAGTGGCACGGGGGCGCAACCAGGTGCGCTGCGGCCACCGCCGACACGTCCGGCTACCACCTTTCGCAAGTTCAGAAAGCTCCCTCTCAATATACAAGTAACAATATGGAAACTTGCCTTCCAAGAGCGGAGAATCTTTCGGTTGAACGGAAAAGAAATATGGGACGATGGCCACACTTGGATACCAGTCGTGGTTCCTCACAAGCCCCCGAGTTCTTCTCAAGCATGCCGTCACTCTCGTATCCTATACCACAAAGAGACAAAGTGCGGCCTAGGATCTGGCCATGGCACTTACAAGAGCCTTCGATTTTCACCCTCCCGCGACATGATTTATTTGGACAAGGATATCATTTTCTGGGACACCATCGTCCAACACACAAGCAGTATCAACAATTTCGAGAACGTTGCAGTGAATTTGCCAAAAACTGGCAGGGAGCTGCAAATGCTGCTTTACCAGCTGTTCAAAGTCAAACGTCGGTTCCCTGATATGAAGAATCTCATCTTGGTCATGGAACACAAGACTCTACCGTCCAATACCAACGTGACGTTCTTTGATACTGATGACAACACCCGAATTTTCTTTGACGGCCACTTCTTGATGTGGGAACAACTACAGGAAAAAGTACAGGGCGTGTTTCACAGACTTTCATTACCGCACCAAGCCTTTGCCGAACCTCCGAGCTTTCGCGCCGTGGAGGTTGCACCTCTTCGAGCTCGGCGCGTCCGTGTCATTTTCATCAACCTTGGCTCTCGGTATGCCATGCCATCTTTTCTGTTACCCCCATGCTGGGTTCGACTTGGGCAGAATGGGCTGGTTTTGGGGTTCGTTTCGGTAATAGCACAGGACAAGAGGCAGGCTTCAGGCAACCACTCACTAGCACAGGGATCTCCATAGCTTAAGTTTACCCAGAATGCATTTTCCTCTAACATAAAAGTCTCATTTCTATCTATGTGACGATATTTGATTAATGAAGAGATATACGGAAATGCGGACGTCATATCCCGATCATTGCTGACTAATCTCTCACCAACGTCTGGAAGCATCGGGGTCGGCGACAAACATTGCCGTCCTCCACCATCGCATCATCAAAAGACCGGCATATTGAAGCAACAAGCTCCGATGGAGCTCGATCCTCGTCTTGGCGCAACTGGCGATAGAGCCTCATCACTAACCAATTTTGGTCCAGACGGAACGTCAAGACCGTCGCCGAGTCATCATGTCCCATCTGCTAGTGGTTCACTGATGCCCTTCTCTCATACCCACGACGCGCATGATGACCATAACAGCGCCGATAACACTCCCAGCGCATCAGCTGAAAATCGAGATACGCCACAGCATCAACATTCGCAGCTTCACGACGAACATGATGGAGATGCGAATGATCCCAAGCGACCGCGGGCGTGTGAAGCGTGTCGCGGCTTGAAAGTGCGCTGCGAACCTGATCCTAACGATGAAGGGCCATGCAAAAGATGTCGGAAGGCCGGAAGGAACTGTGTCGTGACGATGCCGACGCGCAAACGCCAAAAGAAGACGGACAGCAGAGTCGCCGAATTAGAAAAGAAGATTGACGCCTTGACAGCGAGTTTACAGGCTAGAGCAGCACCTGTAGGTGGTCAGGCGTATGCGCAAGGCCAAGGTCAAGCCCATGGTATTGCGGACGCATCCAGGAATGTCACGCCGAAGCCATCCAATGACACCAGCACACCTGCAGCTTCATACAGCAATTCCAATTGGAGACCGCCAGCATGGGGATCATTTGCGTCGGCTCAATCTCTCATGCCGCAGGCATCTACAGCTGAGCATAACTCGGAACGCGCATCCCCGGCTCGGTCGATTGCGACGATGGCTCCTACACCAGCAACTGGACAGAAGAGGAAATTTTCCGACGGTCGCGAAGCTTCAGTTGAGCAGCCACGTGCTGAAGAGACTCCTGCTGAGGCCCTAGCGGCCTATCTGACAAGGGCAAAGGGTGGTGATATTGTCGAGCGTGGCATCATCACCATGGACAAAGCCACTGAGCTATTTGCACGCTACAACAATCATATGATCTCGCACCTTCCGGCTGTCATCTTCCAGCCTGGATTTACAGCATCTGAACTTCGAAAGACGAAACCGATACTGTTTCTAGCCATCATGGCAGTTGCATCCGCAGAGTCGCCTGCTCTTCAAAAGACTCTCCAAAAGGAGATGATGCTTACCTTTGCCGAGAAGGTGATACTTTCTGGTGAAAAGAGCCTTGAGCTGGTGCAAGCGATAAATGTTGGCGTAATTTGGTATTGGCCGCCAGAACACTTTGAAGAGCTCAAATTCTATCAGCTTGTTCACATGTCAGCTGTCATGGCCATCGATATTGGACTCGGCCAGAAATTTAAGCAGCGCCGTGGACTAGTTATGCCCGATACCTGGCGTCCTACACCGGGCACCTCGGTTGCTGGACCCATGCCTCAAAGCCGCCGTTGGACACCTCCAGACTCAACGAGTCTGGAGAGTCGGCGCACATGGTTGACGTGCTATTTTCTAGCAGCTAACACCTCTATGGCCTTACACCGACCCAATCTTATACGTTGGACTTCTTTCATGGACGAGAGTCTTCAGCTCTTGCAGTCGTCGCCAGATGCTGCGCCCACTGATGCTTATTTTTGTCATCTGGTTTGGACACATCATCTGTCTGAAGAAGTCGGTGTGCAGTTTTCCCTCGATGATCCAACCACAGATATCAGTATGAACGACCCAAGAACGCAATACATTCTCAAAGGTCTCGAGCAAGAATTGAAAAGATACAAAGAGAAAGTCCCTCCGGACTTGTTGCAGCGTAAGCCAAGCATTAGACCCCCAAATGTCGTTTTGTCCACTGACCACCGGCAGCAACGCTCCTGATAAGCTTTGGCGTACTTAACTTATATATGCATGAAGTGGCGCTGCAATCTCGAGCAGAGAGTTTACGGCCGCCGTTCTCAACGGCTAATTTGCAAAACGGGCTTGTCGGTGGGGACAAGCTGTCTGCTGCGTACATCAGTGCCGTATCAACATGCCTGGCCTCTATAAAAGACATGCTCGGTACCTTTCTGGCCATGGATGTCTTCAGCGTGCGATGTTTGCCTGTGTTCAACTTCGTTCGTGTTGCGTACGCTGTTGTCATGCTTATCAAGCTATATTTTACGGTGTCAGCGACAGGCTCGGATCTTGGCCGAGTGATTGACAAAGAAGACTTGCAAGTCGGCAAGCATCTTGACGGTCTTCTCGATAAGTTTCGTGCTACTGCGGCAGATGACCGTTGTCGGCCAGCAGCCAAGTTCCTTGTCGTTCTTGTCATGCTTCGTAGTTGGTTCTACAAACAAGCAAAATCCGAAGCAAAGGAATCCCAACCGGCTCCACCACCGTCTTCAGTCAGACAATCTCCTTCGCAGCAGCAACAGTCAACCCCCGCCAACAACTCATCAACACAACCCTCCGACCGCACCTCAACGGCGAACACTCCTCTCCAACTTCTCTCTGAAGTCGCTACTGGTGCTGGCTCCCGTAACCGCAACTCCTCTGCCAACCGGCCGCCAATATCAGGATGGGGCCCGAATATTACACAAGCTCCACAGCCCTTCTTCCATGATACCCCTGACAACGCGTCAAGTTCTACCGCTTCCATGCCATACTACAACGAACCATTTTCAGCGGATCTGGCTGCGGCAATGGCGCCTGTAATGCCATCACTACCGTCTGCAGCTGATGGCATGGGTAACAACAATAATGGGGACATCCTTGATTTCCAGAACCTCATTCCAGGTTGGGACTTGGAAGGTATGGGTATGGGAGTAGGGTCCCAGGGGATGTGGGAAGATGGGATGCGCATCTTCCTCGAGGAGCCCTGGTTTAACACCATGTTTCAAGGCAACCCTGCGGCTGCTAACAACAACATGAACTTTTAGTCGTCTGTCGCTGTTCCACGGCTAACAAGGGGGTTTTGGGTATGGTCTTTTCACCTTTCGCAGTATACATTATGGATCCGTTGTCATATGTCGCTTTCGTTTCAGTTGTTCTTGACTACAGTTGCACGGCGTAACTATTCCCAGGTTTGTGTGTTCTAAAATGGCCCCAGCTGCAGAAACAGTCATAACATCTACTGTATTTCTTCCCTACAACCGTGACCCAGTCCTTCTAGATCCTTATATAATAGCGACTACTTCAGGATATACTCTCCAACAAAAGCAGTGATATAATCCCTCTTTCCCAGCGGGACGCCCTCCTTTCTCAGAATAGCATAAGCCATTGACAAGTGAAAGTTAATGTTAGGAACAGCCGCGCCCATAGCAAACGCCTTGCCCGTCAAATCCATCGTTCCAGCAGACGGCAAAGCTGTTGGCGCAACCTCTTCTCCATGACGGTTGACGGCATCCTTGTCAGCCTTGGCAAGCAGCTCCTGAGCTTTGGCGATGCGCGAGTGCATGTCGTCGAATGTGACGACCTCATCTTCAAACTCGACCGACTCTCGGCCGGACAGTCTGGCTACCAGCTTCTCTGCGAAGCGAGTGGCTGCGTGGACCTGGAAGGTCAGAGGGTTCATGTCTTCGTAGAGACGCGCTTTGGGGAAGCTGGCAGCATTGGGATGCTTCTGGGCTTCTTTGAGGATGTGTGATAGCGAGCCCAGGGCCAGCTTGGCCTCGACAATGGTTGCATCGTAGAGTGAGAAGGCCATGGTTGAGATAAAGTCAAAGGGGTGAGAGTGATTTAAAGCCTTAGGATGAATTGAGAAAGCAGTCAACAGGAAGTCTACTAGTAAGATGAAGGAGTATAAATAGTTACTACCACAAGCATAAAAATGTCTCAATATCTATGAGGCAGTAGGCATGGCATGTATTTGCGAGGTCTAGCGTTGACTCTGTGGGTATTGTCGGGTTCCCATGCATATGATTAGCGGAGACTACGACGAAGGATGCACCTAGATACGCCTGCCTGCCTAGCTGAGAATCAAAGAGCGGCTGTTTGGTCCACAAGGCGTATCATTTCGGAAAATTAATCATGTCGGTAGGCGGTTGGGGCGAAGCCGCTTCTCGAACGATGACATAAGGGAGTTATAAGAGAGTTGACCCTTGATCTTTAGAGTGCCAAAATAACCCAAGAGCGGAGTCTAAAGTGCTATCTCACTCACTTATTTCGGCTCTTGTTCTCAGGGAACGGCCAGAAAGAGCAGTATTAAGATAAGTAACCGTAAAAAACATATCAAGCATGATGTTTTGCGATTGGCACCCACTGGTAACTGACAGAAATCAAGATTCTGGAGTATGATTGATTTCAAAATATCTTATATAGAAATAGAAATGACCTATCCATAACGCCATGCTAAGTAGAAAAAAAAGCACCATGTTCGAGCCCACATCGACAATACTCATTCCACTTGCAATCCTTCAAGTTCCTTTAAACCGTCTCTCATATGAACTAGCCCGATCTCGATATCTTCCCATCTTTGTAGTTATCTTTAAGCTTTTCGAACCAAGAGTCCACGTTCGTAGTGATGCTGATAAATCAAGAAAAGAGCAAATCCACCTTAAGAACCATTATAAAAACTCCGATATGCAAGGTATTAAAGTATAAATCGTCATGAAATAGTGTGACAATGGCTGGTATGGTATGTATGGTATCATCGCATGTCGAAACGAGTGGGTATGTGGCAATAACAAAACAGGTAAAAGGCCAAGCACATATACAGTTTAGAAACGTGTTTCCTCTCTCAATCGGCTCTTCGATCCCTGGTGTTGAGGGCCCATCATGCCACCCATAAAAATGGAACTCTCGCGACGTCTGCTGGTTGACATCGTACTTTGATCATACGATGCAGAAGCACTGCCCAGATCTTCGTATGAGGCCTGCAACAGACGCCTGTCGTTGGCCGAAGGTGGCCTGTAACCACCATCGTAAGCACCAGTTGATGGGTCGTAACCGGGTCTGGATGCGCTCGAAGGGGGTGAAGCTCGCATTGGAGCGTTGTTGACAAGAAGGGGAGGGGTAGGAGTCGATCGTTGTGCGTCTCGTCGCATCTGGCCATGAGGAGATGATACACTGCCGGCGGTAGATGGACGAGTAGGGACGTCAAATCGTGGTGGCGCCTCGAATCGCTGGAGTTCTGGTTCGGAAACGGGCGACGGGAGCTCATAAACCTCAGGGTCAATACCAAAGATGCCCTCGTAGTTTTGTAGGAACATTGCAAAAACGGGCGCCGGGATGTTGAGGGTTGGTGAAAAGACAATGCCAACGTTGCGGACGGTCATCTTATTTATATCCGCGTTGTTGATGATCTTAATCAAGAAGCCAATCAGATACTTGAGCAGCGTCGCATTGGCCTGGGGAAGTCGTTGGACCAGCTCACCCAACGCCGACATCTTTTCCGCATGGTCTATGATTTCCATTGTCGTCAAGAACTCCATATGTAGATCTCTAGTCAAAATTGTGGTTGGCAGTTCTCGCAGATAGAGCTTCAATAATGAAGCAACGGCATGTATGTCATAGTATTGGCGATCGGTGATCAGATTGATGTCCCCTTCGGTGTTGAATCGCTCTCTGAGCTGCTTGATGACAATGTTAGAGCCACTCAAACGGAAGATTCCTTCTTCGAGGATAGCGTTCTTCGAGTCCAGATACTGAATGCATCGGTATACGACAGCCGGAAGGGGCACGTTCACATCCGTAGGAGAACAAAATCGAACAGCTTCTCCCAAGGGTGCGCCAAAAGCTTGGCGCACAGGGCCTTGGTAAGAGTTCTGGGGTGGTGTCGCGTTTGCGCCGCCTTCACTACCTCCAAACAGAGAATCTTGACCCTCAGATGAAGACCGAGTCTTGGGCCCAAATCCAAAGAAACTTCGCTTTCTCTGCTTCTTTTCGTCAGCCGTCGGCAGGTTTGGTTTGTTCCCCCAAGCGCCCAAATCAGATATGGGCTGAGGGTCCCTAGGACCTGAAATAAGTTTGCTCTGCGATGAAGAAAAGGTGTCGAATCCATGGGCATGCGGGGTTTCAGGCAGACCACCAGAAGTCTTGGGTCGTGCGGGACCAGTAAGCTGAGGGGCATCCCCTGCTTGAGTAGAATCGTATCGAACACCAACTAAAGTATCGGAATCTGATGGGTGATGGTAGGATTTCCTGGGTACCTTTCGGACTTTGCCAGAATGAGGAGGCTCGAGGCGGTGATCGGTACGGTGCTCAGTACGGTGGTCATGACCTGGTGTCTGGCGATCATGGGTGTGGCCGCTTCTTGATGACAGTGGTGGTTCAACGTCCTCGGGGTCACGATAATCAACCCATTGAAGAAGAGCTTCAACCCACAGGTCTCGCTCTTTATCGCTTTCTGCGCAAAGGACGTGTCTGAAATGACTGCTTGTGTCCTTCTTCTTAGGCTCCAAGATGAGGAAGGCGTGGCGGAACTGGTTATCCAGGTCGTCGCCATTGGTAGCATGCGCTGGTGACTGATTATCGGTGTTCTGATTCTGCTTCCCAATCTGTGCACCCTGAAGCTTAATAGTTCCCAGATGCGCACCACCAGGCACCTCAAAATACTTCAATAGGGGCCCGTTCAGGACGAAGTATCTGGCTTTCCAACCACCAAAGTTCTTGCCCTTCTTGGTCAAATAGCCGCTGCGACGGGGCCGTCCATCAGGCCCGATCTTGTTACCAGTGGTTTCCGATCCCGGGTCGCCCAATGATGCCGCATCGTCCAAGTTCGGTGGTAGAACATGAGACGACAAGTATTTGCACAGTTCGACGGCCGTTTTTGTGTCAAAAGGAATATCCAGAATGTCGTCCATGAATTGCTCCAAGATCGTCCTACGAGCATCGAGCTTGGCCGGCGCATGACCACTGAATAGAGAACGCTCAGGCGCCCTAACTGTGTAAGAAGGACACTGCTTCAGTCTTGAATCAAGTCTTGTCAGTGAGGCCAAGTCTTTCTCAATCCGCCAAAGTTCGCCATTGTCAGATCGCGAGATGATAGCCAGAGTGAAGACGGGATCTTCTTCGAGTTGCGTAAGGGACATCATGCTCGCTCGAGACGGTTTCATGCGGGAAGACGCAACCATGATTTTGATAGAGGGCAGTGCGTTTGGTGGCAGCAGGAGGTCCGGGTACTCTTCCGTTACCAGACCCTTGTAAACCTCTGTACGTTCGCCAGGGCTCGACATTCTGATGATTGGCTGATGTGCGTGACCGACAACTTCCTGCTGCGCAGCGTGTTGTCTTTGGGACGAAGAGCCTTCAGACGCAACGCTGTTTTCAGATGCTCTTGCTGGATGTGTGGCAGGTGTTGCTAGCGGGGTATTTGGCGGTAATGGAATAGGTTGACGAGGTGGTCTTGGAGAGAGAGGTCCTGCTTGAAATGGTATTGATCTTGGAGACAAAGGCGGCGAACTGAAGTTGGAAGGCCGGGGGCTTGCGGGTAGGCCCGGGCTTAACAAAGGCGCAGGGATTTCCCTGGTCTTGGTTGCGCTAAGCATCTCTCCCAGTGAGGCTGTCGCGAACTCTTGTGCAGGGACTTCGGCTGCGTCTCGTGGGGATCCAGGTTGACTAGATTTGCTCGACTTGCTCTTCTTGGACGCGCTACGCGCAGCAGCTTCCTTTATAGCAATAATTTCACGATCTCGATCATCCTCTTCTCGGGTTCTCCGGCGTCCACGGCGATCGGGAACAATCTCATCAACTTCCAAGATGTCGTCATAATCGGATTCAGTTTCTTCTTCGGGGGAGGGGCTCAGGTGTGTCCTTAGTTCCTTGTTCAATTTCAAGGGTGCTGGTGGTGGTTTTCTCGGTGGGGGCACTGGAAACTTTGAAAGGCCTTCATCAGGCTGAGGGGTAGCCTCAAGAATAGCAACTGTTGGTAGATGTGTCACGGGAGGCTTTGGTGGTGGCATCTTGGGTGGTTCGCTTGGGAGGCTACGCGATGGCGGGATAGAGACGTTGTAAGGAATTTCCTTAAGTGGTTCCTCCAATTTGTCCGACTTCTCCTTCCGTGCCTCGTCCGCAGCGCGCTCCTCGGCCTCATGATCGTACTTGTCCAGAGCATGGTCTTGCGGCTTAGGCATGGCATGCGCAGGGTTCAACAGCTCACCCACTGCCGAGTGTGGAGCACTGGGCTGGTCTGCTGGTGGAGTGATGGGATAAGGCGCCATGGAGATGTCGATCGGCGAATTCCTTGGGCTTTCGGCTTCGAGAATTGGTGATTCTGGAGGCACGGTCTGTTCCTTGGCTCGTTGCAAATCAGCTTGGGGTACCGATGGAGCGGGCGTTTTCGTATGTTCTTTTGCATCATCGTTTGACGACAATGGAGCAGATGGAAGTGATATCACCTCTTTCAGCTTCTTTCTATACTTCTCCTTGTCTTTTAGGGCTCTTTCCAGATCCTTGTTCAGGCCTAGGATCATGGCCCGTTGCTTGTCTACCAAGCGCCACAACTGGCTATTTTGTTGAGACTGAGAATGCTTCTCCTTTAGCAAGTACTGGATTAGGGTCTCGGGACTGCCCGCTGTCTTGATGAGGTGGGCGATTTCTGAAGGCCCATGCTGAACATCTGTGTTGCTATTTGAACCGGACTTGGTTGAGATTGCTGAAATGGCCGAGTCGATGGAGGAATTTCGAGTTAGTCCTCTGGAAGACTCGGCCTGGGCCGCAGCTACCGGACCAGCCATGACCGGAGACAATGGCAAGTTTGAGCCTGTTGCAGGCTTCGAAATTAGAGGCTCGGAGACGGTTCGCAACCCATTCGGACTGCCTGTATAGCCCTGCCTAAGTGGAAGTCAGTTTACGAGCAAGGTTCGAGTAGTAGTGGCAGATGCGCTGGTTGCTGCCCGTATGAGAACGAACCTGGGGCTGGGAGGTTCAGGTGATCCTTCGTCCGAGGAGTCGCTAAGGAACGAGGTCTCTTTAACAAGGCTCGATGAGATCTCAGGCTCTGTATTGGCTCGATATGTTGGTGTTGGCGTAGATCGGCTTGGAAAGACGTCGCTTCGCGGGCTGGGACTTGCTTGTCCGTAAGGAAAGTTGGCAGCGGCCTTAAGTGGACTCGAGATCACTGGTCGAGGAGATCTAGTGTCGCAATGTGTTAGAGAAGTGGCGCAAAGGGTTCCACGGCAGAGCGCAAGGTGTTCCTGGGCTCGAAATGGGAGGTATGGTGAAGGCTCGAGATGTAGTGGTAACCTCGTACAGCACTTGACCTGGGGTAGGGAAGAAAGATAATTGCTGGTCGAGAAGGGCCAAGGAGCAAAGATGTGTGGAGGGGAGAGATTGTGAGAGACAGTGATGAAGGGGCCAGGAAGAAGCCTGGGGCCAGCGCTGGCCGGGGGGGGTGTGGGTGGAGATGACCCAAGCAGCGTAGAGCATGCAATTGCTTGCGAGGGTTTGGAGTTGGGATGAAGATTCTGAAGACGTGTAGGCTAATGCTTACCTAGGGCCTGGCGAGGACAAGGAACCAAACGAGAGCGAGGGTACAGATGGACTTGTGCGAATGATGCGACCAACGGTGGGACTGTCGTCGACGGGGACTTCGGTGGGTGAACGAGCACGATGGAGAAAGTTGGTATTGACAGGAGTAGTAGCAACAGAAGCTTCGACGCTCTGGCTCTGGCTCTGGAGCGCAAGCTGTGGCATGGTGCGCCGGGCTACCTTGCGGTGTTATGCACCATAGAGCATCAGCCAATAGGTCGGGGTGCAGTACCGTACAGGGCACGGAACGCTGATGTGAGGTGAGGTGAGCCTGGCGAGGTGAGGCGTTTCGAGATGCCGGTTGCTGCGGTGGGAATTAGTCCGGGCCCCAACGTTACATGCAGCTGTAACCGCGTTACAACAGAGTGCTGTGCAGTACTGTACAATTCGAACCGGGTGCGACAGTATAGCGCGCGATACAGGACCGAGAAACGAACGTCGACAAAGTAAGGGTTACGGGTATAATAGAGCAACTTTTGGTGTGGAGTGCAATGCAGTGCCGTTGGGAAAGGTTTGAAGCGAGCGACTGGGAAGCGACAGTCGCAAAAGACTGGCCCGGTATAACTATGCGAAGCCAGGCTGCCCTGGACGACAAGATACCTGATACCTTGCCTTGCCTTGCTTTGCTGGGCTTGGGAATGG
The DNA here is from genome assembly GCA_018886245.1 of Fusarium brachygibbosum. Lineage (NCBI taxonomy): Eukaryota > Fungi > Ascomycota > Sordariomycetes > Hypocreales > Nectriaceae > Fusarium > Fusarium brachygibbosum. The sequence goes on from MU249524.1 coordinate 2,619,143, forward strand.
AGCAGGACAGGGAATGTCGTTTGCGGAGGAACCAGGTATTGCTGAAGCGAACGAATATCGACGGCACGGTGGTACGTACTGTATAGGCAGTATAATGCGTGTGTGTATGCGCCGGCGCGGGGACCTCGGAGTGGGTAGTACAGACAGGTATGTAAGTGTTTGGTCGTATGTATGTATGTATGTATGATGCAGATATGGAACAAAAAGAAAAGAGAGAAAAGAATGGACGAGAGAGAGCAGACTAAAAAAGGAGTGAGTGGTTCCTAATGGATGGATTCTTGAGGGGGGAGATTTGCTGATTTGATAGTCAGTCTATCGATGGAACCAGAGTAGTCTAGGTACAGCAGGTGCCGCCCGCCCTCGTGAAATCCTATTCTGGAAAGGGGGGGCAGGGCAGGCGAGAAAAAACGGCAGGAAACGGCCACTATAATCAGGTCGCTTGAATCATTCACTTTTGTGTCATACAAGGAAGTTCTCTTTCTCGATGACCAATTTTTAGAACTACTGACGATGGAATCCTGTTTCAAGCAGAAGCAAATTTGGTTCAAACAAATGTTTGTTCACATTGAAACTGACGCGATGGAGCCAGGTCTTTTTCGCTTGTAAACTTTGATGGATGCTGAGAGCCTGGATGGATACAGCAACCATAAAGTACTACCTACTACGGAGGTGTCTCCGCCGACAGATACTTGCTGGCGGGCTACGGATACAGGCTACTGCTGAGCAAGGATCAAGGGACCCTTTTTCCCTTGACACAGCAGACGGATGCCCTTGCAAACATCCATCAACTGTGTTGTACCTACATACAGACTACGGTTACAGCACAGAATGAGTGCAGGCGTCTATACTGGTGATACATGCGAACAACAGCTATATCAATGGTATTGCTATCAACCACATGGCACATTCAGATGACTCCACGTCTGACCGGATAAATGAGACTGACAGGAAGGAAATAAGGGGTAGTCTGACTGACTTGACTTGACTTGACTTGACCTGATTCTTCATCCGTTAGTCTACTGCAGTAACAATCCCAGCATCCAGGTCAGCTTCTCGCACTAACGCCTACTAATAACAAACGAGGCTTCCGCCCTGCTTAGCCTGCCCACTGGAAAATCGTCAATCGCACTCGACTAGAAGACGCCACTCAAGCGTCCACTTTACGATGGCAGCAACCTCCCACGGTAATTAATTTTGTGCCTGGCCTGGCCCTGCTTGACTCAGGGCCTCGCATGGCAAGGTTGAGAGGCGGGCGGCTGCTGCGGGGAATAATTTAATTTTGTTGTCTATTATCGATTCCGCATCGTCATGATCGTCATGACTTGATACTGAGAAGCCAGATAGATTTGGTTTCTTGGATGTAAAAAGATGATAAACTAAAATTAAACGAAACTACAACGGGCTCTGGAGATATCGTCGTTTCAAACAGAAACGGGCCGCAAAGGTCTAGAATTTTGACGACCGATTTCTCCATTCCAATGGTCCGGAAATAATGCTTTATTTGGGGTTCACTCTGCAACACGACTGGAACGCAAACTGCCACGGGGACTACGGGACGTTGCGAGAGTTTACTTTTTACTTTGCGTGGACAAAGACTTTTTTTTTTAACGTTTTACTTTAGTGCTGGAGCTTGGGTTCACGCGTGGACTTTTTAGTCAGGGGTAAAAGTAGTTGATTTCTGGTCTTTGCTCAAGCCTCCAAGAGGGATTGAGATCGGAGGTACTATCTTGAGCGATCATCTTTTCCTACTCGGCCAAAGCGCAATGCGATGTTGCAGCACTGTTACCACAACTTACCATTGAATTGAGGGCATTTGATTAGTTTAATGTTAGGAAGATTCACTGATCTCGATTATGTTTCAAATGCACCTGGCAACTGCTACGTAACATATCTTCCACACGCCATTGTGAACCTCTTTGTTAAAATTCTGATTAATTGTCTAACTAATAATTAGGTATCTTCTTTCAAAGCCATTGTCAGTTCGCAACTGGCCAAGCCGCAGGTGGACTCCTTCAACACAAGGGCAGGGCCCCCCTGAAAGTATCGAGGATCACCCTCCCAATCAGAGCCGCAATGGGCTATACCACGCCTGATTCAGCACGGCCAAACAATCCACTGCAGGGTTCAATGTGCAAGGGTTGGTGAGTCTAACCGCTACAGACTGTCATGTAGCAATCGTGAAGGGGTCAGATGGCCGGAGTATTTCTTCGATGTGCTGGGTCTCTTCGACTTGACTCCAGAAAAGACACGAATGAAACTTGGATGAACTAGAAAAAGAAAAGAAAGAAAAAAGATGGAGATTTCTTGAATGGAATGGAACAAAGAACAAAGGCCCACTTGTATATTTACAAGTAGCAACCAACAACAATTATCTATTGTAGTTTGTTTTGGTGACTCTTTTACAAGTCATAGTCTTCCACGTTTCACAGTATCTCTACCATCACTACTACCTATAGACTACATTTCGCTTACATTTTGAGGTCCCCAAAAACAGAAGGTCGCGTAACAACAAAACTAACTATAGTATGTACGTGTGTCCTATATCAATTGCGTATCGGCATTATGCAGGTACAATCTGGCCATGTCGAGTGGCCCGAACTCCGGAGATCCATTCTGAACCCCGGTCATCGCAAGTCATCAACCAAATCAGCTTCCTGGCCTTCTAACCGCCCAGAACCCAAGCAGCTGACCCAGTTATTTGAGGGATGACATGACACAGAACAAGCTTCAGATCACAAGACTCCGCATATATCGGCTTTGTTTAAGACCGCAACGAGAAACACAAGGCGCTTCGGGCTGAGATAGTGTGTAACATTATAGAAATCAAGACATTCTTAGCAAAGACAATCCCGTATGGTATGGTACGACAATGACAATGTGCCCTTGTAATACATACATGCCTAGGTAAGTATGCATGTACACAGATGTGCTCAGCACACACAAACACAACAGCCACTTGATAGATCAACTGCAAGCCACCCTGAAAGCGTCACATCCGGGGCAAATGCCAAGCTGCATATGCAAGAGAAAGGGTAATTCTGAACAAAACTGTTCTTACTCCCTTCTCTTGCTGCACTGCAATCCATAAACTACAGGAACAATTCACTAGACACGGACAATAGGGGCAGAGCAACATCTTCAACGCATGCCTTTCTACTCTTCCTTGCAGCTTTCCACCGAGACACATCCGTCAGCGGTCGCCACGGAGAATGTCTCGCAGGTAGTGAAGCACCAGGGAAACCACAAAGTCCTTCCGTGTGGTCGGATTGTGACTGCGCGGCAAGGCTTAGAGATAGGAACGGGATCTGTGTTCCTAGATCTTTGTCATTGGTACATGTACGATCTTCGCGTCAAGGGCTGCGATTTGTGCCAAGACAATGTTCCAGATGGGCTTTTCGTCACGAAAAAGAGCACCCGAAGACGGGAATTGCAGATTTTTCAGCTATTGATGAGAATTCCCGAGATCCACGTGGACAATAGTTCCAGTCTCCCTACCTAGATAATCTTTTGTATAGTGTCTGCCATTGTAGTGAATTTACAGAAAAGTTAGGGCAGTATCATAGCTTTAGATCGATCCTAAAGGATGAGCTACTCATCCTAAGCTACCTAAGGATAAAGCTCCTAAAGCTATGAGACTAGGGTATCCAACTATCAATCGGGTGGATCTTTAGGATGAGGTTTAGACATGACTTCAACTCTCGATCAACAATCCCAAATCCTCTTTACATCTACAGATAGGCCGAGTTTCAACTTCACCATCATATCAGACTCGACAAAAGCGGTGTGATACTCATATGTGACAAGATGATAACAGGACATGATTTTAAGAAGAGCCACTACCGTTCCTTAGACCAGGTCTTCCCATGTTTTTTTCATGGATTTAAATATCCATGTTACGCATGTAAACCTCCTGTAATTATGCATATTCTTCTGCCATCATGGAGAGCCAAACAACCGTGTCATGGCACGTAGAAATCCCCACCGCGTATTGCAACCTTGTAGTTACACGCAGCTGATTTCGATCATCGCGACTCCGCCCGCAAAAGAAATGCACGAAATATTCTCCACGTTTTCTTTTCTAGCGCGCGAACAGTAAGTAATCAATTACTCGCGTCAATGAATAATGTTCCCTTTTGTTGGTCCCTGAACTCGGATGTTGTAAAAAAACCCTTAGTTTCCCTTTCCTTTCCTTCCCTTCCCATCGCGGCGGGCCCACCCGTTACAGGGTAAGGTTCCGGACGGGAGTTAACCACATCCTGACTTGAGCTCCGTGAAAGTTTGGATAGTATCGGAATGTCAACACGAGATGCTTGTTCTAGCATGGCAATTCAAGTTTGGGTCGTTGTGCTGATTTGGTGTCTTCGATCCTGTAAAGGATAGTCTCTGCGTGAACTATATTGAGGTACAATTCAACGTCCAGTGTTTCACTATCTCAGAGGCCTGACAAGAAGTCAGTTGTCTCGGGATTGTTGATTACTTCCAGACTTTTCCTAGCATCCTCCGAGCTTTAGGGTATTTATAAAAAATCGTACGATAAATCTTGGTTCCCAGTTTAGGAAGAGTATCATCCGTTATTCTGATACACTGACTAATGCCTCACGTTCCCTATAGACGCTAACGATGGTGACTTTTGAAGGTGATATAGTTAGAAATATTTGCCTTCGCAATGCACATACCAGATATAACGCATCTCGGAGCCATCAACCCGGGCGGCAAGTGTCGGATCATCAATATTGATGCTATTATTTCGAGAAGTTTGTCGCCTGACGTCTGTTGAAACGCGCAACGATGATCGCCTCGATGTATGATCGTCGCTCAACTCCCAGATGAACCAACCACGTCACGCTTGGATGTTCGATACTATTCACGGCAAGTAGTCTACCGATGCGTGCCAATAGATTATAGTTTCATCATTGTCCGTAACTATTGTCAACAAGAATAACCTGAATTAGGCCTCCATGAAATACCAGTTCTCTTTAGATAGAGTAACTCCAATAGGAATATGCTCGTGACCTCAATACACATTTGACAAGTTCGCCGTCAGCACCAGAACCCTCTCCAGGCTGAACTCGGGTTATCGTCAACATGGCATTGTATCTACAACCCCGGTGAATGGAGGGTCTTATCACCCCTGAACACTCGCCGATGCTCAGGGGTCCATAGTGCCTAAGCCGGTTTCAGGACAGACGGTGGAAGTGGTGATCGCCATGACAAGCCACTAAGTAAAATTATGACAATCCCAAGACTAGGAAGCCGAGACCTGGACTGGTCCCTGGGCCGATAAGTTCCTCGGCTCCGTGAATGCGGGATTGTTGAAGATAAGAGACGGCAGTGAGTCGGGGGAAGGACCCACTAAACCCGAGTTACGGAGCTCCGAGTCGGATGACCCGCTTCGGCGAATCCGGGGATTTTGATTTGACAGTTCTGATCTTGGACAGCCCAGACTTTGGTCTTGGAATATGCCGCTGGGTATCGTTGATTGGGCGTCGTATTGTATTTTCAAGGCCATGCTATTGATACCGGATTCATGACCAAATTCCAATACCACCTCGCTTAAGCAAGGTCTTGGATAAAAATTTGTTCTTTGACACAAAAACAACGTTACAACTCTTGGACCAAGGTTCTACAGCGTTTCTCCCAACGGTCAGCATAGACCAGCCCAACGAGACAAGCTCAGCCCTGCATCGCTTGAGTTTTTATCTGTTATTTTTCCTTTTCTTTTCCAGGGTCTAGGGGTCTAGAACACGAACAGATGGGCTATGCCTTTTCAGCCCCTGCCCACTAACAAGCAAAAAGCTGGTTTCTTATTGTGGATGACTGAGAGAGGGCGGGGGCTGACGTGCATTAGAGTTGCGCATGTGCGACGTCATGATCTTGTGACCAGCCCAAAACTTGGAGTCTTTTTGTACCTATTTCCAAGGTGGAATAATTGTTAGTGGCTTTGAACTTGAATGGCTGATGGCTTAGACTTTGCTTTGGGTAGTAAGAGGTACCTAGGTTGGGTTAGAACAAACCATGGAAGCTTAAAACCTCTCCTTCTTTCCTTCTCAATCAATCAATCACTTGTTGCAGCCTAATCACTCGCATTTCAGTTCATACTTAAGATCGCCGTTCCCATTCACACCTGCCCGTTAACTGTCATCCATCCATTCACTTTAACTACCATCCCACTTTAACCCATCGTGACCTGTCCTGACGGGAGCACCTACGGTTACAGTTACCGCTACAGCGCATCACCCCCACCTCCACTGTGATCATCAACCGATCGTTCCCCATCAATCGTCGTTTAACTTCTTTGTTCGTCGCATTGCGGGTAACTGCATTTCATCCGTCTCAACCGCCAAAATGGGTATGTTTTCTCTCTCTGTGCTGCTCTACTCTGCTCTGCTCTGCGCTGCACTGCACCTTGCCGCGTATTCCGTGTCGCAAAGTCAACCGTCACTGACGTCATCGCAACAGTCACCAAACCCTACGAGAAGAAGCGTCTCTATCTTCAGCATCCAGAGGAGGACTACGCCGTCCTTAGCCATCGCGTAACCCGAATTGTGCCGCCTCCTCCAAGGGAACCTTCTCCTCCTCCTCCGCCACCTGTTATCTACAGGCCTCCGCTGCCACCACCTCCTCCACCACAACCTTGCCCGCCTCCGCCTCCACCGGTCATCGAGGTGCCATGTCCGCCGCCTCCGCCTCCAGTCGAAAAGCCCAAGCCTAAGCCACCACCGCCTCCTCCAGTCGAGGAGCCAAGGCCTTCTTCTCCGCCCCCCGAGGAGCCCATCGAGGTTATTGCTGTCGATGTCGAGCCACATCACAAGAGGAAGAAGAAGCCCAAGTCTCGCTCTCGAAGCAGCCACAGCCACCACTCTTCGTATGACCACGACCGAGAGCGTGTAATCGAGCGCGAGAGATTTGTTCCTGTTCCAGTGCCTGTTCAAGTCGAGCCGCGCTACGAGACTTTCCGCTATGTTGAGGGAACGCGACGTCAGCAGTACTCCCCTCCGTCACCACCTAGACGGATGATTGAGGATGATCGCGTACGACTTCGCATCACGGATCGCGAGCGTGAGTACTATCGATGATAGAGAAGGCTTGGAATTGGATGGAGACGGACTTATGAATCTGTGTTACGATTAATGACTTTGATTTCACTTCACGGCTGAATCTAGGGTATGAGAATGAGTACTATCTGAGGAGTTAGGGGCAAAATGAATGTTCTTGAATTATCTTTTCTGCAGATATTGAAATCCTTTACTTATGAATGACAATACCCTCTCTGTCTTATTTCCACCTTTCCCATTATACATCTGCTGTAGAAATTGTAACGAACACCAATATTACAGCAGTTCAAACATAATCAGTTTATGACGGGTCTTTTCAAGGTCCTATTATACCCTCATTCACATGGTCGCCCTTTCAAAGGCCTTCTTGCACCAGGCCCTATTCTTAACACGCTTGGTTCCATAGCTGCTGGAGGTAGGAGACCAACCAGCAGGGTTCGACTTTGGCTTCCACTTGTAGGTTGGGGAATTCTTCGTCAATCGAATCCAAGGAGGAACAGTTAGTTCTTCGGCAGCTTCTAAACCCAGTCAGGTGATGTTAGACACAATCTGGTCAAACTCCATACTTGTGCATATCCTTCAATACGTCAACCGCTTTCGGGTTGACGCCGATATCATACTCAAGGGATCCATATCCGACGCTGGGAGGGACCTTGAACTAGACTTGCTGTCTTGCACAATATACCACAGATGAACCGGGTAATCGACCATTTACGTGCCGGTAGAGTCTGAGTTTCTGCAAGTAGCAGGAGCTGGAAAAGGACCTGACTCCTATCCTAAACTTAGGGCTTAGGAACAAAGATAAGCAAGGGTTTACTAAGTCCTTGAATTAGGACCAATGTATTGTGAACATTATTATATATCGACGTATTGTACACGTTCACATTCAAATTGTATATAATGAACCAGATCTTTCGTATTTTATTATCTATATGTTCTCACAGAAGATTCCTAAACTGTCTTCATAGCTTTGAGTCCTCCACCTCCTTATCCTCACCAAAGATGTTGAGGAATGAAATGTGCACCTCGTCGGTCAAGTCGCTCGCTTGCAGACTACGGCCCTTCTTGGAAAAGGCCAAGCGAGAACACTCCTAGGAATATGGTTAGAACAGTTCTCGAAATTTTGAGTAGAAAACTCGTAATCGTGAGGAAAGAAGTGTACACTTACTCTTGTGATAGCAGAGCCACCGAAAGCTGCCAATCCGACCAGCTCGTGCTCATCAATAGGGTTGTTGCCCACATCCCAAAGACGCTCCATGTAGGCGTTTCTCCATCCAAGGAATGTGGCAATGGATCCAGTCAAGGTATCTCCCTGTCCACCACTTCGCTTCTTACCACCCTCGAGATCAACTGTCAATGTTGTCACGCCGTTGGAGATATAGTCCTTTGCACCCTTCTGAACAATTGTCACACCCTTGAGAGTCTTGGCCAAAGCCTCAACGCGAGCCGTCTCGGGTGCATCATCGTCGACCTTGACCTTGAGTGCCTCACACAACTTGCCGAACTCGACAACGTTAGGTGTCAGCACAGCGCCATTGTAACCGCTGATGAGTTCCGGTTGCTTGTGAACAATTGCCAGAGCATCAGCGTCCAACACTAGAGGAAGCCCTTGGTCGCGAGCAGCGCGGATTACAAGGGAAACAGTGTCATGCATCAATGGATCGCGACCCAGACCAGGTCCAATGACAAGGACGTGGAGTCGGGGAAGCAGATCCTTGATCTGAGAAGCGATGCGCTCAGCACTAGATTCATTTTCCTTAGATGCGTTCCAGGCTGCAGGCTCTTGTTCCTTCTTGGCGTTTTCACTCTGACGCATCAGAGGGTGGACCATGAGGTTTGGTGAGTATGACTTGATGACGGTGGCAGCTGCAGGCGTGCAAATGACATGGGACTAAAGTGGTCAGTCTGGGGTCGATATTCACAATTGATAAGAAAGTCCGTACCAAATCAGCGCCTAGTCTTGCGCTGGCCATGGCTGAAAAGTATGGAGCGCCTGTGTAATTCTCACTTCCACCGATGACGGCGACTCTACCGAGCTGGCCTGTTTATCGTGTCAGTCTCATGGATTGATTGTCTATGATGAATCTTTTCTGGTAGACAAACCCTTGTGAAACTTCTCCAGCATTGGGGGAATCATGCGCTGCACCTTTGAGATGACATCTTTTGTAGCAGCAGACATTTTGGGGCCGGAATCTTGAGCTGACATGGCAAGAATAATGAAGTGATTGCGAGGTTGAGGTTGAGGGTGTGACGTTTGACAATTAGAGGTTTGCGCGGGGTTGTCAAATCAGGTGAGTTGACAGATGATGATGTTCTTTGAGGAAACAGTAACTTATGAGATGAACAAAACTTTAAAGGATTGAGTCTATTTAGAGGTTTTTTAACTTGCTAAAACTGGATTCCAATCGACCGATGCAAACAAATCGATGAGGTATTGTCTGCGCGGCGTTACCAGTTATGATGTCACAGCTTCAACATCTACGTTTATGAGCCTCATTTTATGGTGTGCAACCAGTAGAAACGGCAGCAGAGATATACTATGAATAATGGAATCAATTTGACTGTAACACGAAAAGATTAAGAGAGATTTTTAGTTGAGGGTCTTTAAGAAATAGTATAATATAAGTACTCAGGTGAAACAACAGTATATCTGAAGGTAGAAACAACAAAGCGATTGAAAATATTGCTCATTATTAAACTGCCCTAATACATTTTAGATAAACCAGAAAAAGATTATCTCTTGAATAGAGTTGACTTGTGCCTTCAATAGAGGCCAATTCTGATCTATATAAGTTGTAGAATGAAGGAAATGAGAGTAACGCTCGATTTTGTTATCAGGACACTTCAGCTTGTGTTTCGCTGGTAGTATCAAAACCATTAAACGATTTCTGAGATAACAGTACTCTTGAAAGCTGTTCCTATCTCAGATCCGCTAGAGACTTGAACTAACAGTCTATATGATAACATGATGGAACATAAATAAGCATGCTGTGAAGCTATGTAGAACCATTGATAACGGGGTAGTTCGCTATACCACTTTTGGGCTCATAGTGTAAACTATCAAGACCCATTCGATTCCATTGCAGTGGCCTATATATGCATTGGTTATGCATGTCAACCAGTGATAAAGACTTACATTGTGCCCTTTATACTAGATATAATCAAGAGCATGCATACTTAGATGCCAAGTCAAGCTCCTGACCGCACGGATCTTAAGGCGACCCTGAGATATAACCACGCTATCGAGCTTAAAAGCACTCATTTCAACCACTCCTCGTGTCTGCAAGTGCCCCCAGTCCTGAGATATTTCCTCCGGTCAAGGCTCAAGCTCCTAAGTTAGTACTTACTAGCTACAGTTCTGTCCCGACGAGGAGTCATCCGGGTCACAGAAAACATCACTATGTTAGCCTAAAGGACAAAATAAATCGAGCAACTTTAGGACATTTCAGATCCACTCTGAGGCTATTTGTTTTTTGTACCCTAAGTTTAGACCTCAAGCTTTCTACTCATACTTAGCACACTCTCTTACAGCGTCTAATCGCAATGCAGATAGGGCGGCACAAGTGAATTCTGCCGAGGCTCTATATAACATTAGATGCTTACCTAAACGCATGTAGTTGACGGATTCGGTGTCACTGCCCTAGACACCTCAAAGGAAGAACAAGCTGCTCTGATCATGAGGTATGATGACCCAGAGCCCACGATCTATCAGAAAGCTTTCGGATTTAAATCTTGAGAAGACCTGCCACAAGCTGAGGATGAGGCATGTGATACCAAGCCCAAGATTGTGTAGACGATAGGCCAGAACAAACTCATCGCTGATGTAGTTCTTCATGCAGTTGAGGCTTGCCCGAGTGCCACAGTTTGTCGTATTCTGCCCTTCAAACGAGAATTCGCCAACCTCCTACGTTAGTACGCTGGAAGCAAGTCCCTCTGAGATCGACACTTCTAAGAATGCCACTGCCGGTAATGCAAAATTTGCACCGGCTCGCCATCACAATGTCTACGAAGCACGCACATTGCAGAGTCGAACCTTACCAATCTTGTCACTTTCTGCGAGGCACGCAAAGGATTGATTGACACTCATTCAAGACAAATGCGACTGGCTCATTATGTGCTGCATCTGCTGCCAGCCAGAACATTCTGCAGCCAAGTGTACCTTTCAGCCCAGATGTGCTCACTGTCATCACTGTGATGGTGATCGTCACGCAACCCGATTGTCCTTGAGCCGAAGAGGATGGAATCTCAACTTCCACAGACGAAATCACCACTGCAAATGATGGCATCAAGAGAGATTTCCTTCATCCCCCCACTCCAGCAGCTACAGAACCAAGCGCGTCAAGGACAAGGCCCGATGTAAGAGGGCCTTTGCGAAGCCCCCCTTCCCGCCGTATCATCAAGAAATGGGCCGCAGCTGGCACTGCATCCGCACCCACTATTGGCGAAGTTGATCGACCTGTTGGTATATTACCCCCTCGAGCTTGCCGGACCAACTGCTCAAGCTGAAAGTGCCCGACTCGCAGAGGCCAGTGCTGCTTATGTGGCTCAATGTCAAGCTAGGCACACAATTTTCCCTTGAGGAACAAGGTTAAACCAAGCAAACATCATAGAAAGAAGAATGCTTACTTCTGGACGAAGCATACGGGGATCTTCCTGAAAGGTAAGGCTAGAGCCTGTTTTGACCTTCTTTAATATACCTATATATGCATTGCCGCCTAGTTGACGGAAGCATAAACTGATGATAAGATGCGGCTTGCTTAGGTATGCAGGTCATGACTTCCTTCATTCCCGATTGTTCTCAACTTTTAATAAAAGACACCCGGATCTGTAGTCTTGACTTTTGAACGCAACTACAGATTCACCGAGAAGATTTTACCAACAAGGTCATCGGATTTATCTTCTTATCTTTTCATTTCATATGGTCCGCCAATCAAACCTTAACTTCCATACGGTGATGCAACACCTACACAGCCTTCAAAAGTTTAGTACATTACCTTGTAGCTGCATGCGCAAGTCTCGAACTAGCAAGTATGAAAGGGGTACCGAAAAGCTTCAACGTTTGTACGACTGTGTCTCGAATGGCCGTCTAGCGGAATACGCTCTCCGGTCTCCGGTATGCAAGTAACCCACAGCTACGACAAAAGGCTGCAAGCCTCGCATCAATCACTTATGGACTCGTCAAAGAATACGACAAAATGAGACGATACTGACCTGCTTTGTTACGTGTCGAGTTCAAGCATGCAAGACAGAATTTCAGGAACGTACGAGCACCGCGCCATGTTTCTCGGGGCAGTTGAAACAATGTAACCTTTCAGAATGGTGTCTTATCTTGGGTATAGTATTCTGCAGATACCTAGCTAATGCAGTAACTCCTGACCATCAATTTGATCTCTGCTTCACAGTGATAATGGCCATCGTAACAGCGCTTCAATGGTAGCAAAGACCAATTCCCATTCATTCTAGTTGTGGCCTACTTCATCCTCGGCACCGAAAACCCTGCCATGTTCCATTGCCAATTCCGCTTGTGCTTTGAGTTTCAGCCCAAAATTATGAAGCCATCACCGTTGTGTCTCCTAACTCCCGACTTGCCTTTGCTTCAGAAGCGTATTCGGTTTTGTCGCCATTCTGTACATCACCCCGCCTATTTGCCGGTTGTTACACGTGTATGGCATTACTGCGCTCATACACGGAACCCATAACGCCAGCAACTTCACAAAGTCCAAAACTCCCCATGCTCGCTATTGTCGTGGTTTATCTTAATTCGAAATATCCTCGTCTGCCGAACTTTCAACGCCTTGTATCATATCAACCTTAACCACTTCCTATGCGCTCCATGGCGAATTCGATGCAGATTGCATGTTTTGTGTTCGGTTTCGCATTTGCCAAAAACAATCCAGCTCAAAAAAAGACTTGCTTGCAAAACACAAAAAGCATTAAATTCCAGCCATGTGTTTAGCGAGAGATCTCCTTCAAGGGAAATTGGCTGGATATGGTAACCATATCAGGAACAACATTGCGTAGTGCATCCGACGGATGGAAGGGAACAGACGGCTATTAAGATCGTCGGACAGTTGTGGTAAGGTGGGCGGGTCGTCATTGTTGATATCATCATCATCATCGTCATCGTCATCAGATCTGGGTGGATTGGTATCCGAGGTGCTTCTGCACTCAGTCCATGTAAAAGTCACCCTTCAGGATTCTCTCCTGGAAAGCGTCAGGCTTGGGTCGCTCAGGCTGCTTGGGCTGCTGCTTGATGGAGGAAGCTTGCGCCGGAGGCTGAGGCATCTCGGAAACGGACTTTGCCCGATCGTGGATAGAGCCTCGTGGCGGAGAGGAGGAGGCGAGCGAGAAGGAAGCGCGAGGAGCACCTATGACGGAGCTCTCGGCACGAGACCTAAGCTGCTCGGACCAGTTGAAACCTTGCTGGTCTGGGCGCAAAATATAATTGTCAGATGGGGCTCTTGTATGTTTGGTGTTGCTTGCCTGTGGAACAGAAGAAGCGAGGCTTGGACGACGCCCAGCAGACAAAACTGCCGCGAGGCTTGACCCCTGACCAGGGGAGCCCACGAGCGACGCCTTACGCCCACCTGGGACGGGGCGCCCATTCTGAGAAGTGGGAGGAGAGGATGGGCTATTACCATTTCCTGGGCTACCATTAGGACGCATGTTACGCATGTTGGCAGTGCCGAAGCTCATTCGTCGAACAAATGGTGTGGTAGGCGCAGTCTTGGAGTACATGTCGTCATCTTCGATGGCGCTCTCATCAATGGAGTCGGAATTGTTGGAGTTTGTTGACAGGCTTCCTCGACGAACGAAAGAAGATGTGTTTGTGGGTGAAGTGCCCGAGAGACCCAGAGTGGTGACAGAAAGGCGTCGACGGCCAGTGTCGACCGGGCCAGAAGACTGAACAGGAAAACCGTTGCCGTTGGAAATCGAGTTTCCCCTCTGGAAGAGATTGGTCAGAGCGGCCTGGGTGATTGATCCTCGTCTGTTGCGTGTATACATTTCGCCGTTGTTGTTACCGTTGGGGGGAGCAGTGTCTGCGGACATGATGGGCAACTAATGAACGACTTTCGTCGTTGGTAGTTATAGTTTTGGTAACGGTGAGATATGGGGAGATATGCGTAGCAGTGGCGCCAGAGTGGTTCGACAATGGCACAAACAGCGTTACACGTGAATCCGGTGGTGGGATGATGGTGTTTTAGAGAATTTGTGGACTGCTAAATGCCTTGTAGAGTTGAAAACAAAGAAGAGTAGAGGGAATGAGTAATAAAGGGGAAGAAAGGGAAAGGAAAGGAGAAAAAGTTTAGAAAGGCGGGATGGAAACGGGGGGATCGAGGGGTTGATAAAGACGAACGGACAGTGCAGTCTGTGAGGGATGAATGAGGACGAATTGGGGGTTGATCAACTCTAAAACAGGGGAGCAGAGAGGGCCAGTTGGTGATGAGAGATCGCCGTTGCCGGTTTAGGTAAGAGGCGTTCTTCTAGGTCAACGTTAGAGGAGGGGCGAAGACATGAAGACGAGCGAGACCGGCAACAGACAGATGAGAATCGAGGACTGCCAGAAACCTTTTGGGTTGAGGCAAGATGGTAGCAGTACAGTACTGTAAATAATTGACCAGGGTTAATTCTGAGGTCCTGCCTGTCTTATTCGCAGCAAGTCAAAGTTGGGGGAGCATTCAAGATGGGTCTTCCCCCCTCCAGGAAAGCTGACGCCGGTACATGCAAGCGCGACTAGCTCTAAGTAAGATTGTTTGATTTTGATTAACTTATGAGGACAGGCGGGTGAGACCTTCCCCTTCCCTTCTACCCAGATGGAGGGGAAAGGCAGGTTGCGTTGCGTTGCGTCCGGGGCCCGAGTGACGTAGTGGCTACCAGGTGGGGATTTGTTCCCGAAATCGGGCTCATGGTTGGTCAGATCACCCAATAGTAGAGGATTAGGGACCCGGGGTTGCTACCTAAGCTACCGCAGTAATGCTCCAGGGTCCATTATGGAGGGTCTATCCGTACCTAAGGGTGAGTCGAATCGTATCCTCCCCCAAAGATAATGGAGAAGCCCGAGTCTGGGGCTGAATCCTTGTCTCTCATCTCGTTTCTTGCCATCTCGAATTTGAGGCTAGCAGCCACGGTGCTTCTTGGCTTATTGAGCCTTTGTTGGTGTTGACATCTAATATTGTTGAGATTGTCAGCGGAATCCGTCAATTCAACTCGAGTTTCCGACTCGGACGCCTTTGTTTGTGTAATAATGAACGGAATAGGATGTATGTGAATCAGCAGCTCATTTCCCTCTCGCCTGTCACTATCGACGCAAAGCCCCGAGACTCCGTGACAAGATTGGCAAATCTGACGTGGACAAGCCGATAGATACTGTAAATGTCGCCCACACTATGCAAAAGTGACGATCTGTCTTTCCACGACGTTTCGTTGAGGGAGGGTGAATGTGTTGAGTGAGCAGCGATTCCAGCCCGGAGATAGGTAAGTGACACTGGGTATGAGACAAAGGCTCACCGACATACCTACCTATTTGCTTCCTTCCCATTATCATCTATCCGTTCCTTCCATGATGTTGAGGTATGACTATCTCGGAAGGAGGTCCCCTGGGAGCCGGACTAATGTTGGCAGGCAAGTACTGGACTAAACAGGCAACGAAGAGGAAGGCAGAAGGGACGTATGAGCGTTACAATTATCGGAAAGCAGCTGCCTCGCTATGTGGCCCAAAATAGCACTGTCTGGTCCCCGACATCCTCATCCTTATCACAACCGCTTCTCCCGGCTCTTGCAATAAATCTTGTCTTATCACATGCATTTGGCATTCGATCCATTTTGCAGTCTTTTCTTCCCTTCGAACTTGCCATTATCCGTGATAAGCTATCAAAGATTCGAAGATATCTAACACGTCAGCTACCAGCTACCAGCCACCGACCACCTCTCAACGAATGACTCGATAACCCAGCAACGAAACCATGAGCAGATCGAACTCAGGGTACAATACGAACGAACCGCCACTTGGAACTTCTAGTGCTGCACGGGCTGCTGTTCTTACAGCGAGCGGCTCAGGGCACGGTGGACCCTCAAGGTCCCTGCTTAGGGCCTGTGCTCAATGTTCCATATTCCTCCCCGGCATCTGCGGCTTCAAGCATGGGTCTGAGCTCTTGCTGCTTGGTGCCTTCACTAGCGCTGTCTGGCCGACTGCGGAGAAAACGGGTCTGCAAAGGGACCGCCCCGGGAGGCCAATCCTAGAGAGGAAAGGACACCTCGTACTGTAAGGCCCCTTGCAATATCCATAGCGCAAACGATCCATTACCACCTGGCATCGACGTCACCCCCAAATGACGGTTTGCTTTTTTTGCGGGGTAATTTAAGTTACGACGCCCACCAGCCATCTTTGAGACAAACTCATCAGCAGTTTTATTTTGGGGGCTGCGGCTTTGCCGCCCAGGTACAGTTTCTCAGTCAACGAGATGCGAGAAGTGTTGGACAAGCATGGGAAACATTCTCAACCTTAATGTTTTCGTGCTTGGAGGATAGGCCGATAGATGACCGAGCAGCCAATTAGTGTCCTTCGATTCATCGCTCCACTGGCCAGACCAGCTAGTGACATATGCATTTTTGGTCATGGTGGGAGATAAGAGTCAAAAGCGAAAGAGGGCCTACGATTACCAAGGACGAAAATCCTAAGGCAGCGCAGCTCTTGAGAGCCAGCAGTCACGTCAGATGAGCAAGTGCTAATCTAGCACGTAGACGCTATTAATAACGGTGGTGGGAAAGAAGACCATGATGATATGCGACGTAACTCAAACACGCAAACGAAACACCATAATCGGTATTCACCATTTTACTTTAGCTCAGGCTTGAGGATGGAGGAGTGCCCCCTTCTCTCGTGAGAATTGCGTTCGCTGTTACCTGACATCTCAACTATTGGATCTCGTCCAATCCTATTCAAGCCATCGGCAGCGCAGCACACCTCGCTTCCTTCCCTTGACATGACTCTCACAAACCTTGAATCGTGCACGGTCTGGCGTCTAGCTCATTCTTAGCGCCCAGCATCTCAGATCAAGTGACGGCTGTGATGCTAAGGTGGTGGTGGTTGTAGGTAGCCTCGAACAACGAAGGCATGATCAGCACTGTTTGGAAGATTCAGCACGATAACGCGATGCAAAGCAAAGTCGTCATCACTATGGCATCCATTTGCCGGCATTCATTTGCAGTACTTGGTGCATCCTTTCCATTTCGGTTGGCTTTTTAGGGTTGCGGATTTGTAACAGCCACGGTTTAAGGTATGTCGATGAATGTCCACGATGAATCTCTCTATCTTTCGACACCTAGGAATATGGATATTATAAATGATTGACCAACAGTCTTACAGTTACCTTATCGTATTTTGCTTTGACTTCAGCTGATCGCTTTCGGTTTCACCCAACGGCGACAAACCTATCTCATGCTATGAACTATTAGCCTGCCTGAGATTCCACAAATGCCACGTTGTTCGGGAAGACTGAACTCAGAGTACGCACGGTTAAAAATCCTTGTCCCAAACTGAGCAAGCCAAGCAAAGGCTGCAGAGGCGCTGTTCTGTTTCTCCCAAGATTGTCTTCTCAGAAGCCAATCATGGGCTCAAATTCTTACCCCGCGTCTGCCCACATGCTCCCGCGACCGGCTCACGGCATCCTCGGCCGCTGAGATGCATTGGTGCACTTGGCTTGACCTCGACAACCTGTCTTGAACTGTTTTGGGCAGGATTTCTCAAACCCTCGACACCCTCTTCAATTTTTAATGTGCTTGATGCTACTCACTCAATCCTCCCTGCCATGGCTTTGTTGTTGATCAATGGCTGTCGATTGAAGTTGGTAGTTTTTAGCGGCATCACCATGAACCATCTGGTTCTATGGTAGTTTGTCGAGACACCATCCTCATCCGCGCAAAGACGGGCATATCGCAAAATCGGCTCTGATAACCAAACCTGACAGAAGGTATAACTTCTGTCAGCCATAGTTTACCACACCACCAAGAGATTCGCGAGCTTGGTGGCGGTCATGGCCTACCTATCAAGTTTAACTGCCAAGATAAATGCCAGAAAGGACACACAAGATGGATGCCGCAATGCTGCAGCTTGCAGCCTGCACGGTGATAGACTAGTTCAGATGATACTGTATGTTCCTGGTGGTGGGGGGACAGCATCGTCAACACCAAGCCCGCCCATTTTCTGAACGTTCTGGACCGCGGCCAAGCATGTCGATCTGATTCGAGCTATCCAATAATCATTGTTGCTAGGAAACACTACATAACAGCAGCCAAAGTAAGGTTATGTTTGCTGGTTGGCTGTTGGAATTCACCTTCTTCTCATCACCCATTTCTTGTCTCCCTCCATTCCTTTTCCTCTCTTCTTTTCTTGTCTCTTCTCTTCTCTTCTCCTCCGGTTTCACACCCATCTCTTTCCTTCTTTCTTACGGCACAACTCGATCATGTCTTCTAACCTTGTCTTTTCTTTACTTTCTTCTCATTTGTGACCTGCTTATCTTTACTGTTGCTCATTTGTGATACTCACCGCTTTTGTTCTCAAAATGGCTTGCATATTCTTCCCCACGTCGCGTGGGTTTCTGCTCCGTTCTCGCTTTGACCTTGTCTCTTGAACCACCATCACTTGCCTCCTATTTGCATGAATTATCAAGGAGACTCAGACTGGATACTCGGCCCGCTCTCCTTTACACATTCACCACCTGCTTTCGCCCTTTTGTCGCCGTTTTTGACGCATGTCTTGTCCACAACCGCCCATCCTTGATTCAAACAACCTCGCCTCAGCTTCAGCATAGACTTTCAGCACTCGTATTTTCCATTAATGTGACGGCCAACAACAAAACAACCATTTCGACCTAAAATTCCATGTGAGTGTCTGCTGTAGCTAACGCGCGCAGATCATCTCGTCCAACTATCCTGTAAAGCAGCCCTAGATCAACCCCATATGATCGGGCGTCAAGATCGCTCCAGCACCTACGCATAGGGCCTCGCCAAGCTTGACTGCGCTATCAAGTTGTATTTTTTAAGAAGCACACCGCCGGCCAGACTGGTAGGGCCATGAAGAGAAGCTGCTGCAGTTACAGCACTCACAAATCGTAGGTCACTTCCGAACGAGCTCCGTATAGCAACATGACCGACGTGTGCTAAGAAAGGACGCCGGAGGGATGAGTGATTGGACTTGACTGTGTACTGTGATATTGGAGGCTAAATTGTATATAAAGAAAGCCCTCTTGATCGCTCATGGAAGCGAATCTTGTGTGGTCATCAAGACTCTGAGACAAGCAATGAGACAGATCTTTCCAACAGAAGCCTACTTGAATGAAATGTTATACATCATTACCCAGTCTATGGGCTATTAATCAGCCTATGTGGTCAAACGTCGATCATTCTGCGATAACAATAAGAGCATTTCCTCAAGTCGACAGGACCAGACATCCCATGTGCGTAAACCTAAACCAGTTCATTGGAGGCACTACGTTATATATGAGCAGCCTGCTTCATATCAATAAAACATAACATGTCATTGCATGCGGCTCTGTAATCGTCGCAATGCGTTGTCCAGCCTAACTTTCTTTATCGTAAAACACCTTACTCCAGCCATACAAATACACCACAGCTTCATCCATAGTCGTTTTATTACATGGCATCTCCCCTTCTCTTTCCACACAATCCACACACCCCACAATCGCCAGCATTGCGATACTGCGTGGTCTGACATGCGTCACTCGAACATCGCCACGAGCCTGGTGCTGAGGAATCCAACACATTGGCACACATTGCGCATGTAAGAGCTAGGCCAGGGTTGACGTACGAACACATGGAGCATGTTCCACTAGGCGCTAGAGGATCACTCGTTGAATTGTCTAGTTCTGCTGTTGTTTTTGAAGATTGGTTTCCGGGTTCTTTCGTAGCTTTTGAAGTGTCATTCACGTTGGCAGGGCTCGGCGAGATTGTTATCTTGGGTTGTTCAGACTCTTTGGATGACTCCGATTTGATCTTTGTGGTTGGTGTTGCTGATGACCGGGGTTGTTTCTTTTGGCTCTGGGGTTTCGTCCTTCGAGGTACTTCCAATACCTCTGATTCAGGAGATTCTCTTTTGATACCTCTGATCATCCTTTGAAGTTCCTGAGTCTCATCTCTTGCCCCGGGGTCATCGGCGTCCTCATCCTCACAGACTCTGACCATTCCTCGACCTTGCCCGTCAAGCAATTTCTTTCCGTCAACGTCGATGGCGTCCTTGGAATCTTCTCCGGGCTCATCTTCAAACTCGCTGCCGCTGCCGGAATCCGTCTCACCATCGTCTTTAATAGGGTCCGGCTCCTCTTTTTGTTTTTCGAAACGGGCGAGTGCTGCAGCTGCCCTGAGTTCACGCCCTCTCATGCTTCCAGCAACTCGAGGCTTTGCTTGAATCTTCTTGCCGCTTTCCAACTTGACCTTTTCCACTCCATCCGCACCGAGAGCAACTCCATTGGCACCAAACTTTTTCAGAATCCTTTTTTCCTTTCTTTCTTGGTAGGAAAGCTGCGGTTTGACCTTTCTCTTGCGTCTTGATCTGTATGTACCTCCACAAAGATGTTCCGGGAGAATCTCATCGGCAAGCACGGTGTTCTTCTCCCACTCACCAGTTGATAGGTTGGCGCCCCTGCCCCAGATTCCATCTCCAGTGTACTTCTTGGACCAAAGCTGGTGCATCTGCGATGCGTACGAGTTTCGGACCGTCCAGAATGCTCGTGAGTGGTTCATCTGCTTGCAGTGTGCCAGCTCATGCATCATGACCATCTGGACGTAGTTGAATGGGAGCCAGCGACCGGTGCTGGGTGATTTTAAAACGAGCTGAACTACTTCTCCTGCATTGAAGTTGCGTCCGACAAATTCACGGTTTGGTTCGTATTCTTCTAGAGAAGTGACATAAAGGTAGTGTTCTCTCATGATGGGGCCTTTGTAAGGCAAGAGTTAGCAGCAAACCAGCCGCAGAAAGAGGGATACATACGACATTGTGCCGCTATTCTTTCGAGAAAGTCCTGTGCGATCTTCTTATCAGGACCCTCTAAAGGCTTAATGAAGACGATGTTAGGATTTGGCTGTGTTTTTCTTTCGTTTAGCCGTTGATATCCAGCAACCATTTTGTGTCGGGTTTTACGGTGGCAAGCAAGACTGATTCAGAGTATCCACGAGGTTCTATTCTCTGGTCTGTTAATAAATGAGAATAGCCATGCATGAAGACGTTGAATGAATGACGCAGGGTGACATGAAGTCCCTAAGTGGAGTTGAACAGGGGTGATGTGCCTGGCGGACGCGTAAAGTGGAAAATTGGAATCGCGAAGTCATGTGATGGGTTCAAGATCTTTAATCTTAAGACAGAGAATATGAAAGGCGAGGTACTCTTGGTGTAGCTGATGAACAAGATAGCCATTGGATAAGCATCTTGGAAAAGAGTATGATTGCTATGATCAGGCATCTCTTACTAAACCAAAGATCAATTTGGGAGAATTTGACAGCTTTTACCTTGTACACTGCAGAATATAGTCATTATTTCCTCTACACCCCACCACATACGACCAAAGCTCGTAGAGAATACGGGGTCCCGTCCGCTCCCCCATCGTCAAGCTGCGAAGCGCTGGATTAGTAGTTGGGTCGGTGACGACCAGCGAATCCCCAGTGTTGTATGTTTTATTTTTTTGCTGTCTTTGCTCTCGTAAACTACCTAGGTATGGATAATCATGGATGGTTGAAGAAAGTCGTGATAGTTATGATTGCTTGATCCGTATTGCCACAGAACCATGGGGATCGAGAGTAATATGTAATCGATCGATGCATAAAAGTCTATATGCTGTAAAGAATGATAAAAATGTTCGCTCGCTGCTCTATGTCTATCTAAGAAAGCCAATGTCTGAACGCCAATAACAATGTATAATATCCTTGTCATCACTATCCGTTCCCTCATGTATATCATTATTCTTGAACTGGTCTGTCCTCAACATTTGCGATGGCGCTTTGCAAAGCACTCGTCAAGTCTACATGGAACAGAGGCTTATTCTGACCATGAACCACAGCACCTCTTCGCCTTTGCTTCTCCAACTCCCCAGGTGACATGGATCCATAAGATTGTGTAGAGGGCATTCCACCGATCAGAGGTTCTTCTTCTGTGACGTTGGTATCTCCGGATGTAAAGCCGTGGAAGCTCGTCTCTTCAGTTAGTGCGGAGTCTCTATCTCCAACCTCTGCCACGCTGAAAATGGATTTCCATCTGCGCTGCAATCCCTCCTCTTCAGGTCTGCAAGGTACTCCGAATCCTGCTGCTATAAGGGCTCGTTTGGTCCATCGGTTGTTGATGCATGCAAAATGCCAGTCGACCCCATCGGGAGAGGCATATGAATCGAGTTGGTTTCGTATATCAATCAATCGCTGTATCGAAGTGATATCAACGTTGTTAACAGAACTGAAATCCATGACCATCGCTTTTAGCGTCGGAAGGGTAGAGTCCGTATCAACATGTATAGGCCGTTTTGCAGATTTCCTTGGTCCTGGGTTATTCCATGGTCTGTCCCCTGGCCGTTCAAACGCTTCGGGGCTGCTGCGCTGAGTATTGGAAAGGACAAAATCGGTGAGATAGTCCAGTGAAGAATTGGCATTCGGGTAGTTGAAGCCTTCTGAGAATCTGTAGATAAATATTCCAGGATATGGGTGGTCAACTTCGACTTCGGGATTCGAGCCGTCGTCATGGTCGAGTGGTAGAAACACATTTCTTGCGGATACATCCAGGTTCTCAGTCGTCCCAAATCTTCCAACAACTTTGCGATGATCATCACCGATAACATGATCCCCTATGACTGAGTGGACCTTGACTTTGCCCATGAATCGGCCGTGAGCTTTGAGAATTCGATACAGGAACACGGCACCCGAGAACAGAACTGTGGCATACAATCCGGCCTCGATGTGCGCAAAGATGCTGACGATAACTCCTGTAAAGAAAATGAAAACTTCAATTGGCGAGACCCTCCAGAATTGATAAATAGTATTTGGAGGCGTAACGAGATCGCCAACAGCGTGGATTATAACAGCTGCAAGAGCGGCACTCGGAATGTAAAAGAAGATGGACGTTAACAAGTATGTTGCAAGAAGAACAACAAGTCCGGTAACTATGCCAGCAGCAGGGGTTCGCACGCCAGCTTTCGATTGAATAGCTGTGCGACTGAACGATCCTGTGGACGGAAAGGCTCCGAGAAAGGGCCCGATGAGGTTAGCCATTCCAATAGCAACCATTTCCTGCGAGGGGTCGATTGTGTAGTTGTTGACCCGTCCGAACGATTTGGAGATGGCTATATGCTCAACGAGCAAGACGATAACGGTTGCTGGTAAATAGGGACCGAAACCCGAGATGAGGTTTGGTGTTACCTTCGGTACCCCGATGTTCTGGAACCCTTTGTTTCTGTTAGTTAGTTACCAAACCAGCAGCATATCGCGACGGCTTACCTTTTGGCACAGCTCCTAGGATGTTGAAGAGGGGATCCTCTCGTCTGTGCTTATTCAGAGCCCAGCTGACAGTCGTGTACAATATGATAACAAACACCGTTCGCATCGTATTGGTGAAGAACAAGAATCTCTTGTGCTTGGGGTATCGCTCCGCAGCAGTGGTAAAGCCCTGGCGAAAGAGGTACAGGATAGTCAGAGCAGATAAACCGACGACCGCGTCATAGTTTGCTTCTCCCAGATGCTCAATAGTGTTCTTGAAGACTTCGTATGGTGAATCCCGAGTCGAGAAGCCTGACAGGCCAAGTAGTGCCGGTAGTTGGCCAACGCAAATAGTAATAGCAGAGCCAGTCATGAAAGCTGAGAGTGAAGTAATAGAGATGAGATCCACGATCCACCCGCATCTAAGCAAACCAATAACAAGAACGATAAACCCAGCAGAGATAGACAAGGCCGAGGCAATCACATGAGCCGGTATATCTTGTCCAGAGTTCTGAACATCATGAACAACGTTGCCCACGACAGTAGAAAGGACAGCGACGGGACCAATCGAGATATCCTTGGATGTTCCGAACACCCAGTAGATCAGTGCCCCTATGAAAGATGAGTAGAGGCCAAACTGGGGTTCCAGGTTGGCGAGCATAGCGTAAGCCATTCCTTGTGGAACAACGACGGCACCGATTGTGACACCGGCGACCAAGTCACCTGCAAACCACTGCAAATTGTAGTGACTTATCCAATTCGAGAACGGGAATAATGAAGCTCCATATGTGATGAGATCCTCTTTGGAGGGGATCTGTTCCTTAACCCACTCTGCTGTTGTGGGCTCGGTCTCATAGAATGAGCTGCCGCTCTGTGCCGAGAGAACTGAGTAATCACTCGTTTCAGTGTGTTGGCCTTGCTTTTGACCCTCGAGCTTGATGCCTAGGATCTTGGCCAGGCCATGGCCCAGTGTAGTCGTGCCTGTCATTCTAGATCTTGGTGTGTCTGCTTCCAGGGAATGTTTTCTTCAGACTGGGCTGTAGACACCGAAGATAAAACAGGTCAGGCTTCCAGGGTCCTCGCTAAGACAAGATGTCGTTTATTTTAGTCGGAACATCGCAGATGTACTCCTTGTATAACGGCCAGCAAATAAGGCCCTCAAGTAGAGTCTGTTAGGTTGAAATCACCCGGTCATGTATTATCCTATGTGTTTCGATACAGAAGTGCTGTACTGCCGAATAGGGACGTGATGTCCAGTTATGTGGTCTGGGGTTTCAGCTCAGGTCGATGACGAATATGGTGGGGTTAAAAACGACATTAGACGATGAAGGATGCGATGGCAAGGAACTGGGAAGTAGGTATTATTTATTCATGATGTCAAGCAAAGAATCTGGGTGATTAACTTGGTCATCCGGACTGTCGGCAGTCGGAATTCATGTATGATAGGCTATAAAGGGTCAGACCGAAGCGCCATAAGCTTCTCTTAATAAGAATCTCCATCTTTTCCTGTGCAGTGCAACAAAAGTTGCGCAGCCTTGACCAGCTTTTGAGTGTCCAGAATGATATATAAATGGGTGTTGGTGTCTGGATGACCGATGTCGCAATCGCCACTTTGCCTATCATGGTAATAGTGTAACGGCCTTAGTAAACCCCATGGTCTATCACTAAATAATCCTTGACAAGCTAAAGAGCCACGAGGACTGAGATTGAAGCAGATAAGCGATGGGTGATTGTTTACAGGCTGCTGCTCTCTATAAAAATTTAATAAGAAATTGTTTTCGACTTTGGGTCTTGAAAAACTGGGAGATGCTGACAGCTACCTACTTACCTACCTACCTTGAGTATTCTTATATTGGTGGATGTTAGAAAACCAAAAGCCCGTAGTCTAAGCTTATGGTCTGTATCGATTAGAGGCCTACGTTGTTTTTCGTTTGGTCTTATATAATATTTCAAAAGTATAACCACGATTCCCGTAGTTGACATGAACATATTTCTTCTTATTCTATTGCTCTATCTTGGATTAGTAAAAAGAATAGATCTCGCTAAAACGCATGTGAAGTCGGCGGATCGGCCTAGCCAGCCCCGATCTCAAAATAGCATACAATTAACAGTTGACCAACCTCTCATATTACCTGCATTCCATTCCTCGTAGTCGTGCGTGGATGGGAAAAATAGCAAAGACGTTAAAAGCATGGGAATGGAGACATATGACGAAATATTAAGAGATCCTATATCGAAAACCGTTGCGACTCTTCAATCTCATTACGATTGATATCATTAATAACTAAAAATGATTGGATATTGGACAAAGCCAAGCAAGCATGGAAGTTTAATTGAAAACGCGAAACAAACACGATTCATCAAATTGTCCCAGCGACATCTTGTCTCTGCCTTCCTCCTCCCTCTCCCTCGTGCTGTGCCCTTTCCAAGCCAGGCTTTTAATCAACCTCCAGCCTCCCCGCTAATGGAAAAGTAAACTAAACTACACATTGATCACTTTTCAACGGCATCAGCCCTAGTAAGGCTATATTCTACAACCTCGTCAATTATTCGCATCCAATCTTTTGTATAATACCGGATACCTCCCTCCCTTTCCCTCCTTATGCTTCTCTTCGCAGCTCAGAGATAACCTCAAATATCACAACCATGTCGGAGCCATCATCAAACTCCAACCTCAATGCCAGCTTCAAAGCGTCAACACCCTCGCTTCCCGCCCCTGCAACGACGACACAACTCCAAGCCCCGCCATCGCCGCGCACTCATCGCGCCCTTCGTCGTCTTCAATCCGCACACACTCTCGGCGCCCGCGCCCGCGAACAGGCCACGCCCTCTCTCATCTCCCAGCAGCGACAGCGCGACGATCAGCGCACTGCCAATTCCAATGGCGTTACCTCACCTACAAAGTCCTCGCCGGCGCCGCCTCCCCTTTCAAATCAGAACGTTAATCGCTCGCCCCAGCGAGGCCGTGCCAACAGCGATGCCACTCCACCCCTCGTCCACCAGATGAACGTCGTTACAGCCAGCAAACGTGCCGGGAGTAAGAAACCCGTCTTTTCGCATGGCCATTTGCCGTTACATCAGATTATACGTGAGGGGCCGACTGATGGTGACTTCTTGGGCGCTTTGGAGAGTGCGCGCTGGAAGGTTATTGATGAAGGAGTCAAGAGTGCTGAAGATGGAATGGTAAGACCAAGAATGGGTCACTCCCGAATCGCTCTTCGGACTAACAATGGTGCAGTCAACATTGAGAATATACGTCTGGCTGGTCCTCCTCGATGCCCCTATTCTATCAACCGACGACTATCTTGCCCTCATCCACCGAGGAGCTTCTCCAGCCTACTCCAAAATCCGTAACGACACATTTCGTACCCTCACAACCGACCCTCTGTTCCGTCGCCGTGTCAGCGAGGCCAGTCTTATTCGACTCCTCAACGCAATCGCATGGAAGCTCCATGACACCCGCGAGGAAACCCGTCAGAGCCGCCCTACCAGCAGCCGCGCTTCACTTCCAGGCGGTAGCAGCATCTCGGGTCGTTCCCACTCAAACGCAAGCACGTCCTCTCCTACCGCTCGCAACCGAGCTCGTGCTTTGACGCTCACAACCGAAGGCTCTGAATCTGGCGCTGGCGCCACCAAGTCGGAGCCTGGTACGTACGTCCAGGGCATGAATGTCTTGGCGGCTCCTTTTCTTTACGCAGCCCGCAGTGAGGCAGAAGCATTTGTGGCTTTCCACTCGTTGTTAACTCGCGAGTGTCCTGGCTATATCCGCGGCGCTATGGATGGTGTCCATCGAGGTCTTGCTCTGGTAGATAAAGTGCTTGCCATTGTAGATCCCAAGCTGAGCATGTATCTCACTGCAAAGGGGCTGTCAGCCGAGATCTATGCTTTCCCCTCTGTCCTGACGTTATGCGCCTGTACACCACCTCTGCCCGAGGTCCTGCGATTATGGGACTTTTTGTTTGCCTATGGACCGCATCTCAACATTGTTTGCATTGTTGCACAGCTCACGATTATGCGGTCACAGATCTTGCAATCGCCCAGGTAAGAATCACACACGAGACTTTGATTCCCAATAATCACTAACACTTACTAGCCCAAACAAAGTCTTGAGATCGTTCCCTCAGCTTAATGCGGATCTCGTCAAATCCGTCACTATTGGCATTATCAAGAAGATTCCAGATGATGTGTATGCCGAGATCGTATCTCACGCTCTCTAATCTACGCTAGCTTTATCGTGCCCCAGGGTCTAGGATAAAGCTGTGAGTCCTAAGATAAAACAGAGTCGAGGCACAGCATGGGCAGGGGTCTGCTTAATTGCGACTTCGTCTGACGTGCATACCACCTCGCGAATCGGAACTTTATCTCGAGCTGCATTCCTTGCACAACAGCTCTAAAAGCGTTAAGGGTCCTGCAGCGGACGGATGCCTTGTTGAATACCGCCATTGCGCCGTCCAGTGTTTTGCCACAGACAGCAGGTTTTGTTTTGTTTTTATTTATGGTTAATGATCAAATGCGTTATGATTGGGAGGAACATGATGGAATATGAATAATGAAAGGGTTCATAACGGGCAACAGGGACGTCATAAAAGCACAGATATTCTAAATGAATTAATGAATGAATATATGACTGGTTGGTTTATCTATTATCTATTTACATGCGAATCGAATCGAAGCGAAAACGTGGTTCCGGTCTATTGCCCATTGCACGCATGATATATCATGTACTGGGCTTCAACGCTCTATTAATCAGACTCAACGCCGGCTTACATGCATACACTTATTCGTCAGACAACATAAGGCTTCTGCTCCCCCGGAAAGGGAAGTTGAAGCGCCAATTTTTGTTTACCGTCACTCACGTTATGATCGTCAATCATAGATACTCGTCAACGTGAATGTGGAATGTGGTAGAAGAACGTGCTGTTCTGGTTCTGTTCACCGGCAGTCCCTCGACGAGATATGAAGATTGCTGGTGACCAGAATACACAAGAGGTACTCGGTTCAAGTATTGCCACGTAGGCGGCGCTGCAATCAGTCCTGGTGACCATCAGTTGAGCAAGGGGCTCATCACTCGAGTCAAAAGTTGACCAAATGTGGCAGAACCAATCAACTATGCGATACCTTCAGGTGTCTTGAGAAGACTCAACTGAGACGTGACGGGTTCCTTGACAAACACCGTTTCCATGTTGTAGCCCTTAGTAGGAAGGGCAGCCACCCTCGGCTCGGTGGAAAGCATTGGCAAAGAAGGCTTGCATGGCTGAGTAGTGGAACAAGATGCCTCCGAGGACAGCAGCATGCCAGAGGTTGTGGCTTCCACCGATGTAGTCAAAGCAGCCAGGGTACCATCTTTCAGGGATCTTGCTAGCGTAAACAACGGCACCTGAGAAGTAGACGAGCATCGACTTGGAGATGGGCGAGTAGAAATCGTAAACAAACTTGAAGCCATGAGTCCATCCAAGCTGCACCATGGGAAGGAATCCAGTCAAGGCAAGACCAACGTAGAAGGCGACACGAACCCATGCCATATCGGCACCATTAAACCGAGGATGCCAAGGGAGAATGACGCCACCAATTCCAAGGAAAGCCGTCAAGCCCATGTAGACGTAACGGCTGAAGGGATCGCAATAAAAGGCCGTGTATTCAGTCGTCATGATCGAGGCGGCGATCAACAGAGAAATACCGGTATAGTCCACACAGGCAAAAATTGAGATCGCATCCACATCTGCGACGGCATTCATGGTGTGCCAGATTGTCGAGCAGACAAGTGTCAGGCAAGCCATGACGAAAAAGACACCAGCGACAAACACATCGGACTTGCTGCTGAGTGTAAAGTTGGCAGTATTAGGATAAAAGTAGAGCGCAATAGCCAGAACCAAAACAAGACCGAGCGCATGAGACCAAATGTTGAACAGTTCGTTAGAAAGGTTGAAGGCTGAACGAACACAGTCGAGTTTGGACTCGGTGAAGCGATAACCCTTGTGGATGTGGGGGTTGTTTCGCCAAGGAGAGGGGAGGTCATCATAGGAAAGAAGGCGTCCTTCCTTGGCCAAAACGATAGCCTGTTGAATATGTTCCTCCAAAGAGTAAGCGGCTTGAATTGCACGCTCAATACCCTCATTTGCGACTCGACGTCCCTCATCCATAAAAGCCTCGGCGGCATTGGCGGCGTTTGCGAAACCTTGCTCGCGCAACTTGTAGGCGCGGGTCTCAAAGTCGGAAAGCATATTCTCGAGCAAATCGACGCCCATATGAGCCTTTTCGTTCAATGACTCAGCGGCTTCCAGAGTCTCTTTGTACCTTGTCTCGAGAGTGTCGACCATGATGTGTAGACGGCGCCGTCCGGCACCAAGGACCTCTTCAGAGGCATGGGAGCATCTTGAGCGAACAGCCTGGAGTGTGGAAAAGGTACGCGATATGCTCGAGTCTTTGCTAAGGTCGACATAGTTCTCGATAAAGTCGAGGCGACGCTCAAGCTCCGAAAGGAACAAGTCGACTTTGAGAAGGAGGCCCTCCTCACCATCCATGATATGGCCAACGATGGATCGTCTCCTAGGGATGAAGAAGGAGTGTCGTCGCTTTCTGGGTTCGGCGTCGGGTCGGATATCGGATCCAGAGGTGGTCGCTATATTATCGCTATCACGAGCCTTGTACGTACAGGCCGTAGTGATGGCGGTAGTAACGTCGGACATGGCGGCGGCTTAACAACTTTATCGGAAATGCTGTGGTGTTTATGCCGCGACAATTGAGCCAAGTGAGGTACAGTACAGTAGTAAGCTGGCAAGCGTTGTAACGCTGCAACTGTAGTGGCGACGAGTCAGATTCAATGCATCAAGTGATGCTGATAATCGGTTGGTGAAGTTTGTTGAGTATTCACATGCATGCAGGTTGCTTGGTTTGAGGCTTTGTCGAGACCACGAGCGATGAATGAAGAGTACAATTGGTTGTTATAAATCAGTAAGAAGTCTCGGGACAAGCTGGGTGAAGTATGGAAGGAACCCCTGCGGTTAACTGCGACGCGGGGACAGCGATAGCCGAGTTTGGTTGGCGGAAATAGTTCAATGCTCGCTTTTTTTCTTTCTCGGTTGGATAAGGATAAGGATCTGCGAATAAGCCAGAAAGCCAAGCCTTGGTAATGGAGAAATGATATGATTATTGAGGGGGTTCAAAGAATTAAAGGAGAGTAAACAGTGATAGTTAAGAGTAGAATTGAAGCAAAGCAAAGGAGGGAGAGATGAATGGTTCAGAGGAGAAAGGAATGAATAAGGCGCATGATGGTTGAAATGTTGAGGAAGTGACTTGGACCATCAATTTACGGAGGAAAAAAAGGAATGGAACTGGATTGATCCCAGCACCTGAAATGACGGTACCGGGGGCGGTCTTGGCGTCCCTTGTTGGGTTACTTAACGGACGCCACTTGCAAAACGACTGCATCGTTTATTGGGCAGCGATTTAATAAGGCAAAGACAGGATGTACTCTACAATAGAACACATCCCGTTTCTTAGTGCATGGAGGCACTTATGAATCAGTGAGTTGACATGAAGAAGGAATTTCGGCTCCTTACAAAGAAGCTCATTTTCTTTCATCAATTCAAACCTTCCTCAGCAATACTTGAACCTCGAGATAGAACGTCGCGACTTTCACAAGATAGCTCGGTAACAATACAGCTCGCCACGGCCCGCTTGGCGACTTAGAAGGTGTCGACCAGGGCCAATAAGACATCAATCTTCAAAACGCCGCCGATGCATCCACAGACACTTGCAGCTGAGAGGTCTGTTCTGGTTGGTTCTTGTTCCTGAACTAGAAGATAGAAGAACTCGACTTGAAGATGATGCGATGATAACAATAAGTCATGAAGAAGTAGTCTCAGCTGACGATTGATCGACGTCTCTTTGATTTCACAGTCATCTCCGAGCTGAGTGAGATATCCTCTAGACTCGTCCGCAATATCTATCCGGTCATCCCGGAGCAGAAAGGGGTCGGAGCGGGTTCATGCTTACATTTGGAATAATATGGGGTTTTATATTGGAGCCAGTCCATTTGTTAGTGTCAACATCAACCGCATATGCATCAACTGTCAACCGCAACTAGAGAGCTTGGAAGTCATCCAGTCTGTCATGCTCAGATCTCTGTAAAAGCTCAAAGAGGTAAACTGGCGGGGATGATTTGTTGTCTCTTGACCGGCATCCACTGTTGGCTGTTGAATGACACCGCCTTGTTTACCCAGCAAGCTAACAGATGCAGGGACTATATTTGATCTATGCGCTGATCTTAGGCGGTATGAGAATCTATGTCTCTAAGTGTTTCCATGGATGGTCAAATAGAATGTGCAAGTTGACATGACCGTATCAATAAGCATTCGTCACATAATTGCCAGGCATCGTGACTCAGGACATATAGACCAGAACTGTAGACTGTGATTGAGTATCTTTCTTAGTGGAACCAGAAGTCCAAGTTCTTACACTTCTTTTACTTATAAGTGGTGGAAGAAAACGAGTCTTATAGGCTCATAACTCGCCTTATTTAGAGTATAGAGCTTGCTTGATATGAAGATACAGATGGGAAGAAGTTAGTAGGGGATGTACCTTCCTATATATTCAGTTCCATTCTATTATTCAGTCTTAGACATCCTCTTAAGATTTTACCCCAGATACAAATAATTTAAATTGTTTTTGTACTGCAAAGTGTAGTCCCTTCATCTAGGTACTGTATCTGAAGTTCGGTGGGTGCTAGTGATGTATAATTCAGTGCCCCACCTTTATGCTCACCCAACAATTATCCTTCCTACAGGAACAAGCAAACATCTCCATCCCAGCTCAACTTTGTAACCAATCTATGCATATCGATCGCATCTGCAACAACAGTTCGTCGCACCGTACTTATCGCCTCACAAGTCCAAATACGCCCGCGAAAACATGGCCATCGACAAAATCGTGACGGATCCGAGGCTCTGCGCCGTCCTGCAGATTTCCGATCAGGCACGCGATCAAGCAAGTGCCCTCATCAACCTCGGCGAACAAACATACAGCCAAGGACCTGCATCGAACGAGGCACAAGATGAGATCTTCAAGCAACAAAGGCTTCTTTTCACCACTGTGGCCCATCTAAAAGGGTTGCACCGAAATGCCTGCCTCACGGCTCGCGAGACAAAAGCTGAGACTGCCGAGTCGCGTCAGGAAGTCGATCGCCTGCATCTCCAACTTCAGAACTTGTACTACGAACAACGGCACCTTCAGGGAGAGATCACTGCCTGCGATTCCTATGAGTAAGCCGCAGCACCTGGGCTCTTGCTATGGCATGGGTCAGTTACAACAGTCCGCTAATACATTGCAGCCACAAATACCAGCAACTGCCTCTGATCCCCGTGGAGGAGTTCCTTGCACAACACCCCGAGCATCAAGATGACGACGAGAACACCTTGATGGTGGCGCGTATCGACCACGAGCGAGCCGAGCGTGAAGCACTTGAGCAACAAAGGCAGGAGCTCCTCAAGCGAAAGCAGAAGCTCATTGCAGATAACAAACGGCGAAAGGATGATCTGGCTAACCTTGACAACGACCTCGAGAAGTTTATCGATGTCAGTATCCTCGATGTTCCATTGCGAATTGTGTTCCTTTGTTCTAA
The DNA here is from genome assembly GCA_018886245.1 of Fusarium brachygibbosum. Classification (NCBI taxonomy): domain Eukaryota; kingdom Fungi; phylum Ascomycota; class Sordariomycetes; order Hypocreales; family Nectriaceae; genus Fusarium; species Fusarium brachygibbosum. The sequence continues at coordinate 2,652,284 of MU249524.1, forward strand.
TATTCTCCCAGGCTGCCAAACCAATCCAGAAACTTTTCGAAAAGGCACCTTAATATACGGGTTTTGTGCAATTCACAAGACCACTCAGTTACTACTCTTCCGGTCTCAGGTTGAGCCGAGGACTCAGCTCTGCTTGAAAACAAGAGGCGAACCAGAGGGGCATCGAATTTCAAGAGCCGGCGCAAATCGACGTCACGGCAGGAGGATACACAGCGGGAGTACGGCGTTTATTTTTACAGAAGGGATTGAAACAAAAATGAATACCCTCCTTACACGAATGAAACTCGGAAGACTTCTTTGAATATAAGATACCTCCTAGGGAAACACCAACAATCAGGATCTGAATCGAGCACTTCGTTTGGTGCTGGAGAACAGTCTCTCACCACACATAACACAGCTCCAATGGACCGGTTGGTCTTCCTTGGCCAAAATTTTCCGAGTCTTATGACCATTGCTCCCATGATGCTACAGACGCAATTATACCCAACGCTTAGTTAAACGATGGCGCTCTACCTTTGTCGTATTAGAGCGGGTCTTTACGAAAATGCGAGATCCAATCACTTGTCCCCGTGGGTCGATGACAGCCGTGCATCATCGGCATCGACTAATACAATCGTCAATTGCCGGAAGATAACCATAAAACCCTTAATCCGGCCCCAAGCAATGCCAGGGTGGGTTTAACGGATCTGAAAGTGAGCTCCTGGCCAGTTGTGGCGGCGCGTGTTGAAGTCACGGTTTGTTATTGACGATGAAGGCCTTAGCTACCTATGATAAACACCAAGCAAGCGTTGCGACAAACACCCTGAAGACCACAAAGTTGAGCAAGCCGCGTGAACAAGAAGTCCAACCAGTCATATTTACTGCCTGTCAACGTTGCTAGGCAAACAAGAATCAAAGGTGAACAACCCTGACTTGGAGGCCTGTTGCTCGCAATCTCTATTTTCTAGGGTCGAGAATATCGTGACGATATGTCAACTAGCACTATCCACAACACGGTTTAGTCGAGTGTTTACACACCAGCGGTATCCAAAGCTCTTATCAAGATTCGTGCTCGACGCATTGGTTTGCTGATCAAGATTGAAAAATACATCAGTGGTATATCATGGCCAAGATGAAACTACAAGAGAGCAATCACATTGATAACAAAGCTGCTATAACACCACTTTTGTCAGGAGGAATGTCGTTGAAACACACATCACTCCCGCTGGTTGAATTGCGCGAGTCATATCCGGCTGGTCGTCGAAGTAACTCTAGACCCAAACATTGCAATCTGCTTCAAACTGCTAGGTCAACCACCTGGCGATAATCGGCAGGACGTCCAATAATCGTTCACTTACCAAACTGCTGTCCGGGAATTGTTCTTCGATTTGGAGAGTTACTTCATGATGGGGCTGGTCATAAAAAATTCCGAGATGTTGATCAATCACTTCCTCGAGGCTTTGAATGGTTCAGAAGAGATCATGCACTTCTCGAGATGCTCGACCAAAGACGAAAGAAGCATTGGCTGCAGTACATCAAATTCAAATTGGGACTAGCACCGGCAAGGAGCTATAAGTCTCATGGGCTCGTGCATCTATATCATGGGCATGCGGATCTATTTGTATCATGGGCATATACTCGATTGTGAGTGGTCAGAGCTCAACGTCAGTATCCAGAGTCATCTACCTCATCATACCAGGGATATCTACTAGAACGACGGTTTTTGGGCCGGCGAATTCATAAGTCATCGTTACCTTGATACTGGGAAACCCAAGTACCCTCACCGCTTTGACTCTCGGACTTGAGGTACCTATAGCCATTATGGAATGGTCTGTTCAGAACTTGGGCCTCGAGATAATGCCCAGTTGCCAAGTTGGGTGATGATCAAGCGAACATGTTTCTCAAGTGTCCGTCCCTTACACCCCATCTTTCGCCAAATGGGTGTGGAGCCTTGAGATATCATTATCTTGTTTTCATGGCCGAATCAGACCGTCTATAACATGGCGCGTGCTATACGGGTTGGCGGCCGTATCTTGGAAGGTATCATCTAATTTGTGCACTGGCGATGACCGCTGTCTCTATTCCCTACGTCTTTCTTTCTCTAATCTCCCGAAAATCGTTTCTCTCTCGATATCATAATGCACTTCTGTTTGTGATGCTCGGGTGGGTGGCACTTGCACCTGCAGATGTACGTCACCAGCTTGTTTTTGTTCTCACGTTTTCTTTGACCAGGCTCGTTCTACCCCTAATTCTAGTCGGTATTGCCCTCGTCCTCTTGTTTCATTGTCTCGCTTGAGCCAGTTATTTCTGGGGTGCTCAGCTTTCTTGAGCCGCTTCACAGTTGCCTGCCTGCGCAGATTCGCCTATCTGGACGACGACCTCTTCGAGCAGCATCAAACGCCATGTCAGTATTTACGTGGTTCGCACAACGCGCGGGAGGCTTGAGTATGATAGCTCTCAGTGCTCTCTGCTACTGGGTTGTCTCCCGCGACTCGTCCCTGAAGCAGCAACAATACAGTTACGAGCAGCCCGATGGCCAAGTCGCATATTATTCTTCAACATCGACAATAGGCGCAGGCTTCTGGAGTTATGTCTTCGCATATTACTGTCTCTTTGTTCACATCCTTGTCTGCATCTTCCCTCTCCGCGCGTGTTGGACGATATGGAAGCTCACGCAGTCCATGAAACGAGCGGCGCGTAGTGATTCGTTACTCGATTTGAAGAAGCTTGCTTCACGTCGTGACTCGTACGCTTCAGCTTCGAGCTCCGAGACTCTTGTATCCAGTCGCATCAGTACTAGTTCCTCGACTGCCAGTGAAGCTGGCGATTGCGATCCCGAATTCTACACGGACGGTGTACCAGGGGCCAACGACAACGTGGTCCATGCCATCATCATTCCAAACTACAAAGAAGAAGTGGACACGCTCAGGGAAACACTCGATGTTTTAGCTTCTCATCCACAAGCTCACTATTCTTATGATGTAAGTCTTTTTGGCATGCAAGCTAGACTTGAGTTTCTAACCTGTTAATAGGTATATCTTGGGATGGAACAACGGGAGAGTACCGCCGAGTCAAAGGCTCTCGGCTTAATGCAGGAATTTGCAAAGAAATTTCGAGCTATCGATTTCACTCTTCATCCGTCAGACATTCCTGGAGAGGCTGCTGGAAAGGGAAGCAATATCGGATGGGCTGCCCGTAAAATGAGCGAGAAATACTCAGCAACCATAAGGAATAATGTCATCGTTACCGGTATCGACGGTATGGTAGTCCCCAGGCCTGGCTTTTTTGTGCTCATTTCTAATGCTATTTACTAGCCGACAGTCATCTTTCGTCAAATTACTTTACAATTCTAACCAACATGCACTTATCCTACTCCGAAACAGCACTAACAACCCTCTACTCAGCCCCTATGATTTTCGATCGAAACGCGCATTCGGTCCCAGCTGTCGTTCGCGTTGCTGACATTCTATGGGGCGCTGCCGGAATGTCTGGCTTGTATCCCGGCTCGTCTATCGCACCGCCCACCTCAGTTTATTCTCTTCCACTTGATCTGATTGATCGAGTTGGTGGGTGGGATTGCGGCAGCGAAGCTATCGGCGAAGACCTACATATGTATATCAAGTGCTTCTTCGCTCTCAACGGTAACTTGACGAGTCGGGTCATCTACAGCCCTGTTAGCCAGAGCAACGTCACTGGTGGTGGTGGCATTCTGAAAGATGCCCGCGCCCGTTACAAGCAGGCTCTCCGTCACATGTGGGGTGCTCTTGACACAGGTTTCGCTCTCTGTAAGCTTGTTCAGCTATGGAAAGATAGGAAACAAACATATCGAGCCTACCAGCCCCTTCACTATACGCTTTCAGACGCCAACGATGTCGCCATTCCTGAGAGTTACATGGATGATGAGCAAAGGGGCCAGCCTTATGCTGACAATGGCATCTTTTCTGGCATTCAAAAGGATACTGTGGAGCAACCGCACTGGGAGCGCGTCTTCTATATGATGCATCGCCTTTTCGAAGCCCATTTCCTTCCAGTCCATATGACCATTCTGGTTCTTGCTTCTGCGCTATACGTCAAGCTCACGGAAAATAACGACGACCCACGAAACCTGGCCTGGATTTTTAGCTGGTGTAATGTTATCCGCATCTACGGTTTCTTCCAGATTGCAATATACGTGTCTCTATACGAAGGCTACCACCAAGCAGGAGTATCTAGTCGCGAGAGGGAAATGGTCAAGGCTGGTCTCGCTGATGGGATGGACTTTTCCAGAAGATCGCTCAAGAAGAACTGTTATGACTACCTTGCTATTCCGGTCGTCGCTCCGTTGTATGGTACCATTCCCAGTGCCCAGGCTCTCATCTGCCAGCTTTGGGGTCAGGACTTGGTTTATACGGTGAGCAAGAAGGCCACAAGGCGACAAATACCCATTGTGAAAGTGGATGACATGGCGTAGGATGTTAATCGGGTGAGATGGGAAGTCACTGAGTAACAGAATCATGCGGATGCATTGTTTGTAATTGGGCATGGAAATGGATGGTGATCTCATGGGAATGGTCTAGAATACATCGCTACTGATGACTTAACTGCTAATAAGATACCATAATGGTACAGATGCACTAACTCGGGATTGTTTCAGACACGAATTACATTTTAGATAATGATGCAACAGAGTTTACCTTATTTCCATATATGTCCCTTATGAAATGGTGCTGGAACTGAACCACACCCATTATATCCCCTTGCGTAGGAGGTCCGGGTCAGGTGGAGTCTTCGGCGCCGAAGCACTTCGGATGTTAAAGTCGGGTTGACCAATGAGAAGCACATCGGACGACTAAGACAGCATTCGGAGACATTCTTTGTGACCATCACTGCGTTGTCCCTCAAAGATATTTCCTTATCCAAGCGGATTATAGGTGAATGGATAGTGGCAGGAATGCAGTCGACTATATAAAACGTATATATAAATTAACTGTCGAAGGAGGATACGATTTGTTATCCTGTATCAGCAACTTCCTTGATCATCAAGTATTTGTAAAACAACTTTTTCATTGAACCATGTCATCAAAGCAACTACGTATTGGTGTTTTCATGCCATCAAGTGTACAGCTTCTCGACCTCGCAACCGTCGATGTGCTCGCCTCAATGTCCAGGGAATATCTTGGCATCCTTCCTCTCCCCGCTCACATTAGCAAGGTGGCACCTAGTACCAGAATCACATATATCACATCGCCGAAGCTCTCCCCAGACGTGACTCTGACAGCTGATCTATCCGTTCGTGCAACACATACATACGAAGACGACGATGTTGCGCCAGGAAAACTAGATATTATCGTTGTTCCTGGTACAGAGCCAGTTGATTGCTTTGAGGAGAGTGCGAAAAAGTGGCTGAGAGATCAGTTCAACACTGAAGGAGTTGACGTGCTATGTGTTTGTACTGGCGTCTTCTTGTGTGGTGCGGCGGGCATACTCAGTGGGAAGAGTGTGAGTGGACCTCGAGGATTGCAAGATGATCTGAGAAAGAAATATCCAGATGTCAAGTTTGTGGGAGAAAAGTATCGATGGATTCAGGATGGTAACTTGTGGTCAAGCGGTATGTCTTTGCTTGGGTGATTCTACTGAGTACACAAACTAACAAGATACTATCCAGGAGGGATAACCAATGGCAACGATATGATGGTTGCATATGCCTACGCCAGCAGCAAATACTGGCCAAACCCTATTGTTAGCATGGGCGCAATGCTTACAGATGTGGGTGATCGGCCTCAGATGTATGATCAAGGCCAGGGCAAATTCTTTTTGACAATGGCGTGGCATATTGCACGTTCTTGGTTCTTGAGTTTGATGCCAATGAGAAGAAGTTGCAGCAAGACGGATTAGACTTCCTGAGGTAGAGACGAAAAGGTGTCCTCCGGGTCGCAGAAAACTTGACTTTACTTGTCTACAAGATAAAATGATTTAGTTACTTTATGCCATCTTGAACGCACTCTAAGGTTATTGTTTATTTTCTGTAACCCAAATTTTAGCTCTTGGTTTTCTATTGTTACTACCACCTAGAGGCATCCCAAGTCAGAGATCAATGTACAGACGTCATGTTTGAAGTTGGCAGCTACCCTGTAATAATGTCCAGGTCGAATTGTGTTGGTTAGTATCTAGTATGTTTTGATATCAGTACTTAGAAGTTGAAAAAAAACCTATCCTGTTTACTCTCCCAGCTTTTCATTTTGCCTCACATCTTTAGACTCGGCTTGTCCGTGCTTGACTCGGTTTGCAAAAAAAAGTTACCGTATTTTCCTCCGAGGCTCTTGAGGCTCTCGTTCTTGCCTTCACCTGGTGTGTGGAGTTTGCGGCGGGAAAATCTGCACTAAAGCGGATACCACCTGCTGTTGCTGCGACAGCGACAGCCCCATTGAGATAAAGATTCTTATCGCTGTTTTTCATTGGTACACTGGGCTCTATCTAGTGGGACTGCCTCTCGAGCCCCGAAAAAAATTTCGAAGCTCTGGAGGATGCTTCTCGATTCTTAGTTTTCTTCTTTCGCAGTGAACGAGAGTTTTGACAAAACTTCATCTCAACACCATCTCTTCATCTTTTCTCCTACTCCCTAATTCTCTGTTTTATCTCTTCGTTCCCTTTACACACTCATCCTCTTTTTGATCCAAAAGTAATCACATAACCGTCACAATGTCTGCTGTTCCTGGTCCCGTTTACGGCCTCGAGGTCCCGCCTGGCGAGATCTTGATTCCTGCCGCTATGGAGTTCCCTGCTTCTGTAAGTTCATCTCTCGAGTCTACGAGGCCCTTTAACTGCGATGCGATGCGCCTTCTTGACTGGGCTCGCTTCTGGTCATTGGCGCATCATTTGCGACGACGCCTGTCTTGTCACTACGGATCAAATTTCTAACCAGAAAATCTTGCAGTTCCGCATCACCATGGCTGCCGTGGACCCTACCGAGGAGCCTGAGGCCGATGGCGAGGGTAACATCCCTACCGTTCCTCGCTCTACCCTGCGCCTCGTCAAGCGCGCTCTCCCTGGTCTCGACGAGGATGAGGATGATGAGATTGACGACGAGTACATGAAGGCTCTTCTTGCTGGCTCTGACGATGAGGAGGACTCCGATGAGGAGGCCAACGGTGGCCCTAGCGACCCTGCCAAGGCCAAGAAGCAGCGACAGGCTGCTGCCATCAAGAAGCTCCTCGAGTCCGCCCAGGAGGAGTCCGACGAGGAGATGGAGGATGCTAAGCCCAACGGTAAGGCCAAGGGCAAGGGCAAGGCCACCGAGGAGTCCGACGAGGATGACGATGAGGACTCCGACGATGACAGCGAGGAGGGTGCTGACCTCGAGAACTTTGTCATCTGCACTCTTGACACTGAGAGGGTAAGTCAATAAACTGCACACGATGAGTACAGCCAACTAACTTTGCATCAGAACTACCAGCAGCCTCTCGACATCACCGTCAACCACGGCGAGAAGGTCTTCTTTGTTGTTACCGGTTCCCACACTGTTTACCTGACCGGAAACTACATCATGGATGATGATGAGGATGACGAGGACTCCGAGGATGAGGATGAATACGATCTCTCTCCCGACGAGCTCGAGTACGGTCTCGAGGGTGACGACAGTGACGCCAGCGACGACCTCGATGGCCTTGAGGACCCCCGTGTCCAGGAGATCGACACTGACGAGGAGGAGGCCCCTAAGCTCGTTGCCACCAACAAGGGCAAGAACAAGCGCGCCGCCGAGGAGGCCGAGGGCCTTGACGAGCTCATCTCCAAGGATGATGCTAAGCTTTCCAAGAAGCAGCAGAAGAAGCTTAAGAACAACAAGGGCGAGGCTGTCGCTGCTGAGGAGAAGAAGGACGCTAAGAAGGTTCAGTTCGCCAAGAACCTAGAGCAGGGCCCTACCGGTTCTGCTGAGAAGGCCAAGCAGAGCAAGGACTCCAAGCCCGCCACTGGTGTCAAGGTTGTTCAGGGCGTCACTATCGACGACCGAACCATCGGTAACGGCCGTACTGTCAAGAACGGCGACACTGTTGGTGTCCGATACATCGGCAAGCTCCAGAACGGAAAACAGTTTGATGGTTAGTCTCTACTACTACTACTACTCCGCTACGGTTACAAGTTTACTGACATTACAATAGCCAACAAGAAGGGTAAGCCTTTCTCCTTCAAGGCTGGCAAGGGCCAGGTCATCAAGGGTTGGGACATCGGTGTCATCGGCATGGCCATTGGTGGTGAGCGCCGTCTGACCATCCCCGCCCATCTCGCCTACGGCTCCCGTGGTCTCCCCGGCATTCCCGCCAACAGCACATTGGTCTTCGATGTCAAGCTTCTGGAGATCAAGTGAGTGTAGCAACTGCTATGTCTTCGATTAGACCGATCTGCCGACTCGCCACCAGCCTCGTATAATAATACCCCCTAGAGAGCGGTGGCGGAAGGCAACAAGTTGATGACATGGAGATGCCTACCCTTTCCCGGGCTTCTATATATCATCTGCTGCGCGATCGATATCGTGCCGCATGTGAGGATAAGGAACCTTGGACCTGTGCCATCTGCAAAGAGCCAATGTTTTATGCAAAAACATGAGGGGAGCAGTTTAGATGGCAACCAGGAAGGATGGGGCGAGGACCGTCCCACGTTGCATGATATGAACTGGCGTACGATAAAAAGGGTTATTGTTTCTTTTTTTGCTGTTAGTTGTGGGATACTTTTCCTTCACATCTGAAAGGATACTGTAGAGTTGAGCTGATAAAATGCCATTTCTTTCCTCTTCATCTCATGACTTGATTATATCTGAATTGGTACCTCTTTCCGTGAACAATGTGGACACTTTAGTTGCAGCTTTCGAATGTCAACTGGGCAAGTGCAGCGGAGGAAGTCGCGACAGCCCAAACTAGACTTACCTACGTAGCCTCCTATCCACAGATGTTCCCTATCACCTCTCCCAACTCACATCCATCATGTAATATGCCTGCTTTGGCATCAACAACCCTGTCGTGAACACACGATTCAGGTGTCATTCTCTTCAGAGTACGGTTATTACATTAACGTTAATCACGTCTTGCTTTCTTATTCAATATTGATGCAGCAATAACCTTCCCTTCATTATTTAATCTGCAGCATCATGGCACAAACGCTTCTCAAGAAGGCCAGCCAACAGTTCATACGACTTTCTTCATGCGATTCGAAAAATGCACTCGAACCGTCACCGGACTCTGAGTTGAATGGCCCTGAAGGCACTGAAGCACAGCATGGACGAAAACTTGGCAACGTTGCCTCGAAGAGATAGAAGCCTCTTCGCAGTGCTTTCAAAAACATGAGAATCAGTGGACGGAGTGGTAAGTCATCCCGTTCCTTCACTAACAATTTGACCTAACTTTCATAGTTATTGAAATATCAAAGGATTCAAAACCGCCTACAGAGGAACAAATCAAGGACCAGATCAAAGCTCATCAGTTGAACAAATACGCCTTACGACATGGATTCACTACGAAGAGCCCCAATCCCAAGGAAATGGTCCGAAAGCTGCACCTGAACCCGGTAGCCATGACCTCTAATTCGACCTTGGTGATTCGAACCCCCCCGAAAAGGGCACGAAGCTCTCTTCAACCATTGAACACCACTCCGTTGAGTGACCTGGAAACCTCTTCTTGCTCTGAGGCAAGTGCTAAGCCCTCATCAATTCAGGAGGAGTCAACGGCCAAGACATCGGTTGAGTCATCTCCCTCACAGCAATATGAGGTAACAGCTGATCGACGTTACAATAGAAGGAACCCATGGACTCGCTCCAGTCCTGAAGGCCGAGCACTCAGTACTATTCCAGAAGCTGGTGTGATTCAGGCTCGACCCACGATCGCTACCGTAGAGAGAGCCTCTGCTGCCAAGATCTTTCTCGAGACCCATTTCAATGAGCTTCTGTACAAGCCCAATGCCAGGGCCTTGCGGAACCAAAGTCTGGAAGCGCAGTTGTATAACTGCTCGGTAATGACGCTAGAAGAAAAGGAGAAAATTCGGGTGCAGTACAGAATACAGGAAACCTGCCACCTGAGGGAGCTGCGGGCAATGAAAGCTAATTGTATGGCTCACAATTCGAAGGGCGATTCTGGACTTTCGGTTAACAATTACGAACCGCTACAGATTTTGGGCAAGGGAAGTTTTGGAGTGGTTAGATTGGTGCGTGAGAAGCCTGCTCCGGGCCATGCTTTCCCAGGACAAGTATATGCTATGAAGGTAATTCGAAAGTCGGAGATGATACGGAACAGCCAGGAGGGCCATCTCAGAGCCGAGAGAGATTTTCTTGTTGCCTCTGAAGGTTCACAATGGGCTGTACCATTGATTGCTAGTTTTCAGGACCCAGCAAGCCTCTATCTAGTGATGGAGTACATGCCCGGCGGAGATTTCCTTGGGTTACTTATTCGACAGAACATCTTACAGGAACCCATTGCACAATTCTATATTGCAGAGATGATCCTTGCTATGGAAGAGGCCCATCGCTTAAACTTCATTCATAGGGACATCAAACCAGACAACTTTCTCATATCGGCAACTGGCCACCTGAAGATCTCTGATTTTGGGCTAGCATTCGACGATCATTGGTCCCACGACGCAGCATATTACAATACTCATCGATACTCACTGGTTCGAGAACTCGGTATCAACATCAATGGCGACGAGACGGACCAAAAAGGCAGTAAGGACATACTGAAACAATTCGAATGGTACCAGTCCCTCGTTTCTGGGATTAACAGACATGGAAGATATCCGTTGGCCAAAGATGAGGATTTGCGAAGTCTCATCGGTTGGAGAAACCGACATGGAAGCCGCACTGCTGCGCGTTCCGTCGTCGGAACTAGCCAATACATGGCTCCTGAAGTCGTTCGTGGCGAGCAGTACGACGGGAGATGCGACTGGTAGAGCATTGGCATCATCCTCTACGAATGCCTCTACGGACAGACCCCCTTCCTGGCAGAAGAAGGGCGTAAACAGACGAAACAAAACATCGTTGTGAGTATACCTAATTACATCCCAGCTGGGCCAAAGGCTGACATACCGTTGCAGGACTTCAAGAAGAACTTCGATTTCCCACGCAGGCCTTTCGTTAGCGAAAAGTGTAAAGACCTCATCTACTGTCTGATTCAAGACAAAGATGATCGGTTGTGTTCGAGGAAGTACCAAATGCCGTACCGTAGCGGCTTTCAGGGTTCACGATTGACAGATTACCCTGGTCGCTATGTCTTCCCTGGCGACGCGGAGGACATAAAAGCGCACAGATGGTTCAAAAATACGCCATGGGAGCGCCTTCAGTCTATGCCAGCACCTTTCACTCCCAACTTGAAGAGCGATAATGATGCTCATTACTTTGACGAGTCTGAACCTTTTGAAGACTGGTCCGAGTCAATACCGTCCGGGATATATCTCAACACAGAAGATGTGCGGGAGTTGCTGTTTGGATTTGACACTCATGTCCAGCAGAAGGCCATGGAGCTCATCAAAGTCCCATTTGATGCGGCCAAACTCCGAAGCATGGACCGTGATATCGATGCAGCAACGGACCTTCAACCCAGTGAGAAGGCAACCCTGAAGCAGTTTGTCAGGTTCTACGGACACAAAGAGCGCAAGCGCCCACGAGACATGCTGCTTCGGGACAAGAGCACGAAAAAAATATCATTGAGGATTCGAAAAGAGACGGCGTTCATGGGATATACTTGGCGACGAATGCGCCCTAGGGGTTACATCGACCAGAAACCAACAGAGACGCCTCCAGTCCCTGAAGTTCAGGTTTCGGCCTAAAGCCCTTTCACCCTTCTAAGAAGAAACGCCGAACGAGAGATATAAAATAAAGTACAATCAACCGCGGGAGAGAAGGAGGGTAAGTGAGTAACGAGAAGGGGTATGAGCCTCTTGAAATCCCTGAAGGTAGTATTATGAATAGACATTAAGCATTAGGCCTTAGTGGCACATGTACAGTTATCCTAGCCTCATTCCATCAATCATCCTAGTCCTATACAAAAACGTCAAGTCATCAACATGATATGTAGCGTCTACTATTATTTCCATCATTGAGATTTCGACCGTTGCCCGGAACTGTGATATGTTTCGGACTCTGTCAATGCAGCAGGGTCACTGGATGCCCCAGTTTTGGCGTTGCGAATTTCCCATTCAAATTCTTTCAGACCACGAATCTCCCATGAAAAGAAGAGTAAGGAGAGAAGGCCATCGATGACACCAGCGACCAAGTTCAGACTACTGATCAGCATAAGGATGAATGCGACATAATTCTCAGGGCTGAACCATACAGCGATAAGACACGCGATCCAGATGAACAGTGCAGCAAAGAAGTGTAAGCCGCGCCAAAAGCGCTGCTGAAGTTCACGGGCACGATACTTTTGGATCATGCCAAGAATCTCATCGTAAGTAGATGCGTGCAGCGAGTCACGGTTGGAAGAACGGCCACGCTTGAGCTGAGTATCCGGATCGGCTGTCTGCGCTGCGTCGCCTGAGTGTATGCTGCTGGCTGGGCTGCTGGGAGCCAGGTACGCACCCGTCTGGAGAGCAGCAGACGGAGTCTCGGAGCGTGGATCAACTGGAGTGGGTGCTGGAGCAGGTGTGTGCCGAGTGAGAGTAGCCTGGACAGCGAAATGATCGGAGAGCGAACAAAGTAGGTCGGGATGTCGTTCAGTCATGGAAACGTGAGCGGACTTGACGATCCAACCAGGGGTCGTTGCTGGAGCATCGGGATCGACGCCCGTTGAGGCAAAGATATAATCGAGGCGCTGACCTTGGGGGTCAATGGTGTCAGGTGGAACTTCACAAATATCACCCTTCTTCAAGCGGTTCTGCTGGTTCTTGTTCCAACGCCAGGTGTTGTAAACGGAATTACTAGTCGCTCCATTCTCGAGAAGGTTGAAGTCGGCTGTGGGTAACGGGCGGTGGCGATCCTTCTCAGAAGGGTGGTACGCGGGACCGAGAGAGCTGTCTGGATGAAGGATGCGCCAGACGTCGCGAACAGGTGCATGTCCTGTGATGACTCGATGGTATATGGACAATGGGAGCATGTTGAAATCGCCCATACCAACAACAAGGTGTCCGCGTTCGGCAGCGCCACGCAAAAGTTTCGACATTTCCCATGACTGCGCAACTTGATGACAACTGTACGTACTCACAGGTTCAGGCTCGTAGGGGGCGTGAGTCTGGTATAAATTAGTCAAGAGTCAGAACTCCACAGAGAAGGAAAACTTACATGAGTGTTGAAGACCTCAACAATATCCTTGCGCCTTGGTCCAAAACGAATCTTTGCACATGCGATACCTTTGCCCACGTACCAGTCTCCTCGCCAAAAAGCGGTCGGACGTCCGTTGAGGGGATATTTGAACATAGTACTCTCCTCGATAGGCCAGTGACTCAAGATGGCCAGACCGCCCCCGAAAGCGCCGCTATGGTAAAACTTGCCATAGGGAAGAATTTGACGAGTATGGTGACGGATAGCTTCATAATCCTCCTGAGTAAAACATTCTTGTAAAGCGACGATCTGTGGTGTGGGTACAGCGTGTGCGATTCTGCGACCAATTTCGTCCAGTCGCGCGTTGCGTTGCGTCGAAATGTAGCGAAGGCCCCAGCAGTTAAGGGTCAAGAGATTGATTGCGGAGGGAACGCTCTGAGGGTCATTGTGGTCGACGACTATGGTAGAAGGCGACGTGACACGCTCAGAGGCGTCACTTGCCGTGACCATGGCGCCGGTAGAGTATGCAGAAGTAATGGTGACTGATGTCGCCGAAGTGTGAGAGGAAGAAAGACTGAAGCGGTAAGGCAAATTAGATAGACATATATCCTTACATGTAGAGCTAGAGTATAAGATCTGCAGATAGAAAGAATGAATTCAGGTGGCGCGATGCCTCGGTTGAGGATATTAGTTAATTACGATAATAGCACCAGCCAGGTGTAACCGTTGTTAGCGGCAAGGCTAGCAGGTGTCGAGGACAATTAGTGTCTGTTAGCCACGATCGATATTTCAGTCTGAAAAAGAAGGTGAAAGGAGGTGATGTTAAAGAAAAGGAGCCTAGGTAGGTAGTCTAAACACGCGACGCGCGGGGGAGTTGCAGATGATAATTTACTCCAATGCCCAATAAAACCAATCTCATGGCTCCTTCTTATTTGGGGCTTGACTGTCGGTAGTTACGGTGGCTTGGGGAAGGTAAGCTGGAGTCGTCCGGACTGGACCTTCCGTTCGAAAGAGGGCCCGGCCATTGAGGTGTGGAGAACGCCCACCGAAAGTGCCGAGAGCTTACATGGAAGGTGCAGAGGGAAGTGGTTCTCATGGACTTGTCAAAAATATTTCATAGATGAGCAGAATATCTACATGGATATGGGATGATAAAGATCTGCCTAGGTACCTGGCAATCGGAACGAACAGATCTCGTGTATCGAAACATATCCTGGACTTCGTCACAGTTCATTAGCGAGTACAACTCCAACGCTTCAGTACAGAAGTTTCTAGGAGCCTTTCAATGTCGCGCCATACCTCATCCAGTACTAAGCTCAAGGTACAGCTCTTGTCAGAGCTCACTTACACCCTCAGAGCCTCATAATTGGTAGGTGCCCCTCATTAAATATCCGGAACTCAAAACGCGTCATTCTTTGGTATTTCGTAGAACCATCTCGTGTAATCTGGCTGTCGTTGGAACACCTTGTCCCCTGTCATCATCCATGTCTATATGTTTTGATGCTTTGCTTTCTCCTATGCTTGTATCATCATCGTGAACGAGAAAACAACTTCAAGTTTCGCATTCCCTCTCATAGTACAATCCCAAACGAACGTTTAACTCATACGCAATGTCAGTAGTTTTTGGATCCCTTCTCATCAAGTTCAAACCCGTCCTTGTTGAACATGCCGAATCCCCTCCGGCATCTTTCGCCTCCGTGACCGACCACCTCAAATCCATCCCGGGCGTCGAGTCAGTCTATCTCGGTCGTCCTCTGGAAAAGCCTGACTACTGGTTCCTGGGCATCCGCTGGGCCTCGCGTCCTGCTTATGACGCCTTTGTTTCCGGCTCTGCAGCCACCGACTGGCATGCCTCTTTGCGCGCTCTTGTGACCGGTCATCCCATCGTCAGCCCGACTGCAGAGTATACAGGTCATGTCGAATCTGCTCTGCATGCACCCATTACTGAAATCTGTACGTGCTGGGGCGTCGATGACACCTTTACAGAGGATAACATGAAACCGTTCGCTGTGGCTTGTGACGGTGGTAATTTGGCAGGTCTTCATGGTCTGGCATATGGCGAGTTTGTTCAGGGAGAACATGAGGACTCTTCGGTCATCCCTGGTCGTGCATCGAGGCTATTGATGGGCTGGGATAGCAAAGAAGCGCATTTGCAGCACAAGAACAGTGGAAGTGGTAAGTTTGCCCCGAGAACTGATATATCATGGCGACAAGCTAATAACACTAAAGTGATCGATGATAACGTTTATTACTTGCTTGCTCGGAATAAGAGCCTCGAGATAGTAAGTACTTTGGCCATGTCTTGAAACCTACTTTGATAACCAACATCATAATAGTATCATGTGCCGCTCAAGAAGCTCTGATCGAAGGCACAGACTCTAAGCATCGACCGAGTTGACGGAGCAAGTTGCTCCAAGACCCCGTCTACAGAATCGTCTCTTTTATAAATACCAAAGTCTCATTGAATTAAGTAAGGAACAAAAATAACACTGAGAAATACGCCGTTGAAATCAAGGACCTTGAAAGCTGCCTCCTGTCAAGCACAGTGAAGCTGCCACTCTTTGCCAAACAGTCCCGTCTTGTTTCCCTTTTCATCCCGATGAAATGTGAACCCATCCTTTGACACCATTTCTATGCCGCTCAACCATCCGGCGACCTCTCCCTATCCATGCTTTGAACCGCGATTCGGATAGGACTGTGAATGGGCATCGAATCGCTGGCGACTTCTCAAGCTAGTCGCTGGAACCGTTTACTTCTTCGATACTGCCTTCTCTTGCAAAGACAGAACACATTGCATCCTCCTTTTAGCTTCTTAATATCCATGTAAACAACACTGTACTCATCGTATTCCGTAGATCGCTCGAAAGTTGTCGCATTCGCGTGGATGGATTAATTAAACGCGGTGTTTTTCCGATTCTGTCAAGTTGCCAAGGTTAGAAGCTTAGTTGGTGCTGGATCTGTTTTGAACCTCACCAAGTCGAGAGTAAAGCATGTAAAGGGCCATGCGATTGCATTCCTCCGTTCCAGTGATAGTCACAAGGCGCTCGTTACTGTTATCTTGCGGTTCGTTAATCTTAATCACGCTGTTGCTCATTTGTCGTATCTCGTTGATCTTCTGACCACCCTTGCCAATAATTGCACCGACCATGTCATTCGGGATGTAAATCTGCTGGGTAATAGGCCCACCGGGGATTGCGCCACCCATGGGCTGAGCCTGAGGAGCACCACCGTGTGGTTGGGGACCTGTGTGAGGAGCCATGTGAGGCTGAGCGTGGGGAGCTGCACCGTATGCAGCTCCTCCTTGCGCACCGCCGTAATGCATAGGCATGGCAGGGTTAGCTTGAGCGGCTGCGTGAGGGGGATACTGTTGGGGGTAAGGCGCAGGTGGCATGTGGTGAGAGCGACGGTCGTTGTGGCGGCCATAGTTCTCACTTCGTCCGTAGTGACCTGAGGCGGGCTGGGGCGAGTATGGGACAACCTGCATGCCTCCTGGGATCGAACCAGCAGGGGCGCCGCTTCGTGTCGCATACGCAGATGCAGCAGGACCTCCAAACCTATCGTTTAGCTGCTCGAGAAGAGTGCTACCAACATAGTATGTTGCGATGTGAACGGCATCAGCGACACCCATGACCACCAGAGATCGCTCGCTCGACATAGGTAGACAGGAATCGGACGCGTTCAATCGGGCACCAGATGCGTCCTGGATCTCACGAATACGAGCACCACCCTTGCCAATGATGGAACCGATCAGGATGTGTGGAATTAGTAGTCGTAGAGGATACGTCTTCGAAGATGCGGTCGAAGATTCGTTGAGGGGCTCGTTGTTCAATGTTCGGATGATCAAACCAAAAGCCTAATTTCTGTTAACGCGAAAATCAATGGATTTCGAAAAGATCGATATACCTTGGCCACAGCATCTACAATTCCACTGACAGTAAGGATGCGTTCGACAGCTCCCTTCTGGTAGTCACTAACAGTGCACTTGGCGTTGGACAGTTTCCTGATGTTGGAGACGTTCTCGCCCCCCTTTCCAATGACAGTAGCTGCCTCCGGGCTGGAAATAACAGCCCGAATATGAATCCAGGAGGTTTCGTCATGGGCGGCGGCAGATGTCACGGCATTGGATGAAGAAGCAGCAACCGTCGCAGCAGCAGCAGCCTTAGTGTCGGATGCAGGATCCAGAGCGGCATCGTCATCGTCTTCAGATTTGGCGGCTCCGTTGACCTTATCGTCGTGGTCATCCGCAGGAGCGTCGGCGGGAGCTTCAGGGACCTCGACATCGTCGTCGTCGTCATGCTTGATCTTGTCGAGGGCAGGTCGCTTGGCGTCAGGCTGATCACCGGCGCGCGAAGGCGAGGAGGCTTCTTCCAAGGGGCGCTTGGCCGACTGGGTGGGCTGAGTAGGAGAAGCAGACATTTTTGTTGTAATTGGTATGTTCACACGAATTTAGTCCTTTTGACACAGTCGAGAAATTGAAACGTTTCGTTCTTTTTTATTGCTTGTCTTATATACACTCAGGGGTTTTCGAAGGAAAACGTGCTGGTGTAGTGACTTTCGCAGGGTGCGCGCTTCGGTGAAGTATTCGTGAAGTGACTGGTGTCGCGCAAGGACGGTACGTGTTGCGGGCTGAATTGAATTGAATTGAATGGAAGGAGAAGGGATTCGAGTCTCGTGTTTGAGGGCGGGTTCCAGAACTCTTTCAGCGGGCGTCAAATAGGTACCCGGGAAGATCTCCTAGACTGATTTGTAGGCGGGAGAGAAAGGGCGGAGATGATGATCTCGTGATGAGGATGTTGAACGGTTGTGAGGAGATTGTGAAGCGATCGATACTGGGACGGACGGACTTCCTTTAAAAAGCAAAAAGAGGCAGTGCTCAGCTCAAACCTTCTGACCGTAGCGGAGACTCGAGGTTTATCGATCGCAATCTATCCGTAGCTCGAAGCGCGAAAGCGGGATCGGATGGGTAGATATCTCGTCGCGAACTGTCGAAGGACGAGAAGCAGAGGCAGGTTCTCTCAATGGATCGGCGCGCGGTGTTTTAGCTTAGTACGCAGACTACCTGGTTGTCGCAATACCGAGCGAGAGGGAAGGACCAATCCTGGGAAATGAAGGTAAGAGAAAGAAGAAAAAAGACACTCTCAAAAACGCGATTACGAATAATCGCCGAGAATGAACGAGACGAAAAATCTTACGAGGATAAAAAGGGAAGGGGGGAGGGGAAGGGGAAAGGGTACGACACGACAAGAGATCGATAGGTGCTCGAGTTGGGGTGAGGAGATTGGGAGAAAGCGGGAGAAGCAGCCCTGCGAGGATCCATCAGATGGATGGAGAATGCTGAGAACAGTCACGTGCTTGGCATACATTGAGGGAAGCTTGGGGCCCTTGCAACCTTCTTACCCACTGCAGGTAGAAAAGCTCAGGCAGGCACGACTCCACAGTACAACTGGATTGGATATCCCTACAGCCGGCGCCTTGACAATAGGAAGGCAATTAGTAAAGTCCTGACTAGTACCTACCTGCTGGTAGACCTTTGAAGTATTTGGTTTGTTTTTTTATGTCCTCGAATTGCTATAATAAAAATACTGAATAGATTGCAGCATTTAAACATTATTGCGATATCAAGGTTCCTAAGAAGCCACAACAAACACCAATACTACTTACTAGCTTTGTACGACCAACTTGAGACGCGCCCACATCTTCTATTGGCTCTTTGGCATATATTAACGCTCGGTTGTCCCTGCCGCGCCGACTCTCACAGTAAACATATTGCCGTGTTCACGGCTGAATTGTCAAATCAATTCATCCTCAGACTGTACCTACAACTATGGCATCACAAACGTACACAGTCAGCCTTGACCAAACACTACGGGAGCTTCAACAACAGGTTCGCCAACATGAGGAAGAGCTAGAAAGGGTATGTGTTTACACAAAGTCTAAGGTGTTATCTTATAATAATCTCCGAATAGCTTCGCTCAAATGAATTGCGACTCCCAGAGTCAGTGGCGGGACAAACGAGGGTCATTCAGGCAGCGCTCAAAGAAGCCACAGAGTCAGATCCCTTTCTTCCATCACCGGGCTCTCTGCTACCGGCACTTTTAGCTCTGCGCAAAACCCACCAGACAATTCAAGAGTCGAACACGTATCTCGCTTCTCAGCGCTCAACGCACGAGCAGCTATCGCGGCAGCTTGAAGCTGATGAGGCGCGTCTCAAAGATCAAAACCTCCTTAGTGATGCCCTAACCGCGCGAATACAATCACTGCGCGATGAAGTGGATGCAAGCACCAATGTGACTCCAGAAGAGGGCGCAAAGGAACGATTACAGGAGCTCAGAGCGAAGAAGAAGAACTTTGATAGAGATACTACCAAGCTCATGAAAGTTTTACTTCGATTTATCGCCAATCATCTGGCGCCTATGCTGGCAGCAGAAGAGCTAGGCGGACCCGTTGTTGGCGATCTTTTGGATGTCGATGGAGAAGCTTTGGCTGCCGGGTTCAATGCTCAAGGAAAGCTCAAAAAACCAAAAGAGACTGCCGACAAAGACGACAAGAGACAGCGTAGGATTGATGAGATCTGGGGCCAAGCGGCTGAAGAGGGGACCGGGCGCCAAAACGAGGTCACGGCTGCCGCAGCAGAAATGAGACAGCTCACAGAGGATCTTCTCAACACGCTCTCTGAAGCCCAAGGCGATAACTCGGCCTCCTACGTGCAATTGTCGCGTGAATCTGCAGCTGCGCGATTCTTGGTGAGATCCAAAATTGCGCAGTTTCACCCAAGAGATTCGATGAGGCTCAGGCTGGTCGATTTCGGAAGGGATCTCGAAACTTGAGGATAGATAGAGCTTTGGATGAGGTTCTCTCACAAGCCGCCAACATTGGACATGTCACCATATTCCCACGCGGGCCACAATATCAGTTTTCTCAACACAGGATGCATATGACTGATAGAACAGCATTGGCACGTTGGGCGACGATATGATCACCAAAAGAAAGATGAATAACCCCTCTAAAGAAACCGTGCATTGACGCCTTTTCTCACTATTTTCTACCGCATTGTATCTATTCTTAGCCATTTCTATGCCCAACCAGCCACGCCAGCTCAGCCGATACAAAATACACCCAAATTCCCATCTACATGGCCTTCGCATGGTACTGTGTCACCGGGGTCCGCAAACAGTCCAAGTTCCTCACCAGCTGCAGCTCAGCCGCTTTGCTTTTCACGAGATGCACCTTGGTTTCGCTTTCTCGATCCTCAGCCTTCATATCGCCCGTCGTGCGCTCAACAACCTTCTTCATACCCTCGCACGTCTTGGACAGAACCTCATGCATGCTACCCAGGACCTTTTCCGCCGCTCGAGCAAGCGGAAGCTCAGGGGCAGACACAGAATCGTCACTGAGCCAGCTGGCTGTATTGCGCAAATGTCCGTCGGCATTGAAAACAGCTTCGCGCATGCGGATTACCATGAGGGCGCCAAACATGTCGCCCGTGCCGCTAAAGTAGCAGTCAATTGACGGGAAGACGATCTTGAAGAAGCGCGCCTGGCCGGTGGATGTCATGGTTGAACCAACCACTGAAAGGTGCGATGGCGGATGGTCTGGTGCCTCGAGATTGACCGATGTAATGACGACGTGAGGAACTTTGTACTTGTCATGAAGAACCTGTATAGCCTTTCGGAGGCTGTCCATGTCGTGGATTTTAACCTCTGAGAGCAACCTTATTCGGTTAGCGAACGACTCGCAAACACATATCATCAAAGCTTCAAAACATACTCGGCCTCGAACTGGTTCGGGAGAATGAGATCAGCATCATGAATGAGTCTCTTGTAAGCGGGCACAACTTCCGGAGAGACGTAAATCTTCCCATTGTCGCCCATGACAGGATCGAGAGCCCAGAAGAACTTGCCCGGTGTGTCCTTGGACTTGTCCTTGAGCTCCCGACCTATCTTTCCGACGGTATCGACGGCTTCGGCGCCTGGGATATAGCCGGAGAGCATCACATCAAAGTCATCCAGGTACGACTGCTTCAACCCATCCCACAAGTCCATAATCTCTTGTGCCGAAACTCTCGTTCCCTTCCATTGTCTATAGCCGGTATGGTTGCCTTTGTAGGTAAAAGAAGATATGTTAGATACCAGCTCATTACTGTTGTCTAGTCTGTGAAAACTCACTAAACTGAACCGTATTCAGGGCTGCAACGTCGCATCCCAGAGACTGTAGCACAAAGACGGCAATCTTGTTACCCACGTAACTAGGACGCGTCAATTTCTCCTCGTTTCTGGGAATAAGGCACGACTTACCCAGAGACAACCTAAGTAAAGATTGATGGTCAGTCTTGACTCAACGTATGAAAATGAGCCGATCCAAGATTTACGTACATGGCTTGCCACTGCGAGAACCCGCGTATCCGGTATCGTGGGAACGGTGGACATGATGACGGGATAAGAAACAATGAGAAAATATCTCTAAGTTTCTCTCGGTAGAAGATGAGTTTTGCTTCGATATATGAGTGCGAACTCGGCCAAAAGCGCCTTTGAGTTGTCAAAGGGCGAGAGAGACGTCACTGGACAAAACCTCTTGTTCTACGTCAGCAGATAAGCGTAGACTCTCAGCACAGTGTACTCCGAGAAAGCGGTAGATCTAATGCAAGTCTTATAAGCAAAAAGAGGAGAAAGTATTAAAGAGAGAGGAAAAGAGTCTGAGTTTGACCAAGAAGTCAAGGTAGTTCTAGAATTCGGTTACGACGTCCTTGGAGCTGTATGCGCTTATTAGTCACGAGTTTAAATCTAAGAAACTTGACTCGAACTTGGGATGACAAGCCGGACTCGATACGAACTTGTACAACAGAGCTATCGAATGCTCACCTTTTGGGTCTATTCCAGTGAGAAACAGAATAATGACTCAAACTGGTACTTATTAGTGATAATGATTCTCCGGTCTTTGAATATGCCATTGAGTCAACGGCCAAATGTTGCTAGTGAATTCCATTTAATCTCGTGCCCCGCCAACCTCCGATAAACTGCCCCGCATCAAGACACCACCAGTTCTTCTCAACTGCTACGAATGGCTTCATGAATTAATCGAGGTGTAGGTTGAGATATGAGATGTTGCCAAGAGATTGAACAATACTGGTTCTTCTGTAGGCTGTGAAACATTGGGTGGACATGCTCGCATAAAGCAAGGTAACAGATTAGCCAAGATTAAAAATTCACCAATAAGTAGCCCTGAGGGCTGATGTCATGACAGCCTCAAATCCAACAAGAATGGTTTTATTGTTTCATTATCGTCAAAGCTTGTCGATCGACACATCGTTAGAGAACAGTCTAACTCACACTCCTCGATCTCCCTATCTAGCCTATTCATTCCCACTCCGTCACTACTCGCACATACCTCGCGAGATGCCTGAAAAGGCTCTGATTGAGCAGATGAAACTCTTGGTATCCTTATTTCTTGCATATTCTCCTATCGCATATGCTCCGTCAGAACTACTTGGCCATATCCTTTTAAACACAAACGCCAAGCTCATTTTCATGTAGCGGGCCAGTATCGCACTATATAATGGCAGTCGTCTAATCCTCGTCGCCAATCTTGGGAGCGAGGTAGAATCGAAGGTGGCTTTGACCAGAGATCTGGTACTCCACCAAGAGAGGGACTTCGTTGGAGAGGCAGATGCTGACTTGGTCGGCCAGACCAGCAGCCTTGCAGAAGTTGACGAGGTACTTGAGGGAGAATGTAAGGGCGACGGGCTCGCTCAACTCAATCTCAACATTCTCTTTGGGCTTATCGAGATTGGTGTTGCTTCGGAGGGTCACGGAGCCATTGCCAATATCGCCGTTGCATGCAAACTTGACACCGTCCTTGGAAGCCTCGATCATGACTGTTGGGGCATTTGTTAGTTCGCAGGCCAAGACCGCAAAGAGACTGGTGAGAAACTAACCTGATTCTGACATGGCCATGAGATCTGTACAGATACGTCGGAACTCCATGGAGGGCATTTTGATGGTAGCGGCATACTCGGTATCAGGAATACCCAAGTGCTCCTGGTCAATGTCCATGAGCTTGAGGTCGTACTCGCTGATGCGGTCGTTCTCAACGTTCTCGAACTGAAGGTTCAGCACATCAGGGCCATCTTCAGCCTTGAGTGTGAGGACGTCCTCGTTCTGGGCAGCGCGCAGGACTTTGGTGAGAGATGTGAGGTTAACACCGAGGGAAATATTGCGGTCGCAGCGGAAAGGGGAGAAGGACTCGGCGTTGAGCATCATGGAGACCAGAGCAACGTGGGAGTTGTCCATGGCCTGGAGTTGAATGCCTGTGTCATTGCAGTCGAAGTTGCAGTCCTGCACCAAGTCCTTGATCGCATCAACCACCTTCTTGAAAAGGGAGGCCTGTTCGAGTCGTGCTTCCAACATTTCTGCTGTCTGTTAGGATTCCGTTGATGCAGTTTTTCAGGCGGTGCATGGAGCTGCCACGCGGATAGAAAAGGGCGGGGTGACGGTTGCTAGGTGACTTACTGTTTGTGTGTGAGAAAAGAAGTAGAGAAGAGGATATATGAGGGAGTAGATAAGGATCTAATTAAAAGAAGACGGAGATAGTGCTTGAGGTGTTGTTGTTTGGGTATGGACAAGAGAGAGAAAGAGAGAAGTATGAAGAGTTGTCTGGGTGAATGGAGAGAAAGAAGATGCAGGTGGTAATGGATGGCCTTGACCTTCCCTTAGCTCCAGTCGGTCGCGAAATTGCTAGGCTACCGCACTTTACTAGCAGCTCCATACCAAGGTGGGTAGTCACTTAACGCGCGACCCTCCCAAAGATACGCGACGCGTCTTTTTGGAGCTTTCAATCAGAGAGCTGTAGCCCCACATCATGTTAATCCAAGGCAAGGATTGGTCAAATTACTTGAAGGACAAGGCGAACGAGATGATGCGTACAAGTCATCATTAAAGGCTGCTTTATTTTCCAAATAATACATCGTTAAATTGGATTCTTGTCGATGAAAATCAGCTTGTAGTACATAGTAGCAGTGCTTGAATTTTGTAGTTATGTCTGTCATATATGGGCAAATATTAAGGGCCCCCCTTTGTTTCATTATTTCCCAGACAAGAAATGAAAACAATTTCCAAAAAAAAAATAAGGAATTTGGTGTGTCGAGTTTTACTTCACCCTGAGCTTTTGGTGTATACCCAGACTGTGACGCTCACAGTCTGATCCAATGGGTTGACATGTGTTCAAAACAATTCCTCCAACCCTGATCCCTGAACGCCTGGGCCTCCGATGGCCCGTCTATGGAAAATAAAAGTGCCTTATATAGAAAATAGTGCGTATCGTCGTGACGCCTCCCGATGCTTGACGTATTTATCCATCTGAGAAGGTCCAGTAATGTATCGTAAATTGATAGCGAGTGTAAGAAAACAGCTTTAGTGAAGTCGATGGTGGTCCAGATGATAGTGCGCGTATTGAAAGTACGCGAAGAAGAACAGGCGTGTAGGAAAGACGTAGTGATAATAAATAATTGATGGCTTATTGTTAGTTTCATGAAACAAAGCATTCCTACAGAGAGGAAATCCGCCCAGCTGGCGCACTTGCACGGGTTCGTGGTCGTAGGTTGATAACCGTCTCCAATTCACGGAGCATGCCCTTGGTAGCATCGACATGTTGCCGGGCGATAGCTTTTTGCTCACGTTCCTCGCGAACTTTGGCTATCCTTTCTTCCCGAGTGAGCATACTGCGTGGTCGAGGCAGGGCGACGGCTTCGAATACTTCTGGTGATTCGTGCTCGGTGGAACCGGCATATTCGGAGCTTGGAGGAGACTCTCCTGTCAAGGCTTTGAGCGCAGCAGCTGTCCCGCCGTTCTCATCCACAGTGGTAAGACCGCTGAGAGAGCTCACAGGCGACAGCAAGGTACTCATGGACGACAGCCTCTTCTCGTTTCTATCGATGCCGAGTGCTAGAGCTGCCTTGCCCTCTTCCCACGCTGACATTAGTTCCTTAAGATCCACGCCAATGGACTCATATTGCGCCATGAGATTCGGGCCAAGCTCCGAAATGTCGCTTGAGTCGTTCAGACTCCTGTCGGATTCCTCTCGGAGCAATTGTAGCTTGGCTTGCAAGCCCCTGATTCCGGTAGAAAGAGAGCCTAGCTTCCGAAGTTGGGCTCGCCAACGTTCCCGTCCTGGTGTAAGAGCATTCATCGGTGTCGGAGGAGATGGGAAATCTAGTTACGTTAGTCAGCGGTTGGTTGTCAAGCTGAAACACCAGGTACTCACTGTCTTCCTCGCTAAGGATGCTCTGCAACCTGGAATGTGCCGCTTGAGTTGAGTTGTTTAAGCTCAAAAGCGATTCCACCGCTGTGGTCCAGCGGAGTAAATCATTCGCATCGCTGTTGGCATCCAGAGCTAGAAGGGCACATAGAAATAGTTTTCGAATAGTAGAGAAACGCGCGGCGAGAATCTTGAGGGTTCTTAATGATTCGGGATCTTCCATATCTTCATCGCTGAGACCCCGGCGGGCGTCGGACATGTCGAAGTCGGTGATATCGTATATGTCGTAGTACTTTTCTAGATCCGTTTGTTCCGCAAACCCATTGACAACCGTGCAAACTTGGTTGTAAGACGTGAGAACTTCGGCAAAAGAGTGTCTCAGAGCTTTGCGCAACCTGACGCATCTTCGCGTCTGTGTACGATCCTCTATACGGCTGATTGGTGGCAAGGGAGCGCTACTGTATATTGGTTAGCATATACATTCACACGCGGAGAACAACAAAGACCAACAGTCGGTAGCCTCGCGAGACTAACTCTACCTCTTGTATCAGAGATAAAGCTGCCCCAGTTGCGCTGTCGAAATTGTGAGAATGCTCAACGAAAGAGGTAATTTCGGAAAGCGATTGCGACCTTCGATAGCGCAACCATTGGCGCTTCATGTAAACCTGACCTAAAAGAGCTGCAGCTACGCATAGGAGAAGCAGAAAGATTAGTCTTTTCTTGGTCACTCCGCTTCCGAGAACCCAGCTTAACACTACTGCAATAGCCAGTGCTGCAAGGACCGAAGCGATGATTCCTTCGGTGGACAAAAGTGAGTCTTCATTGTTCGATGATGGACTTGGTCCTCCGCTGCCAAGTTGCGACTGCCCCAGTCCAGAATGACCACTTAAAAGTTGAGAGGCGATGATTGTGTATCGGAATTGTTCGAGGAATTTGGCGTTGTCAGCTCGATCGATACTCGCTGCTACCGCGGCCTATAACAAGGGGATTGTTTAGTAATGTTAATTGGCGTTGGTTGCGCGACTCGACATACCGAGTATTTCCCACTGGCAGATCGCAATCCAGATTGTTGAGGAACTTTTAGTTGAAGCGCATTTGGAGCTTTGTTTCGAAACCTCGGTTTGACCAAAGGTCGTCCAGTGGGCGCGAACGGGGAAGGGCTCGAGGGAGGCGATGGACTGGATCGACCGGCCGAGGATTCAGGTTCGGGTGTTATTATACCAGGCGCCCAGTCGGCCTGCGACTCATCTCCCTCATCTTGGACAATGTTAGATCGTGGCGAGGAAAAAGGAAATATCCCGTGGGACCGGGAGGGAGCTTCCTCACCTCTGAGGTAGTCGGCGAACGGGGTCTCTTCGTATACTACTGGCTCCATCTAACTTCTTTGTGACGTAGTCGGGGTCGATAAGATGTCACACGGAGCCATCGAGCGAAAATTGTCGACGGAGGTGCAAATCGTATCGTATCCGAAGCGTTTGTTGTTGTTGTTATGATGTTATGTTGAGCAGTGTCTTGTTCAGGAGAAAGCGACTAGAAGTAATCGAGAAGGCGAACAGGGACCAGCTGGGTCGTCGATGTTCCTAATTAGGGAAGCTCCACGCTCACCGTACGGTCCGTACACGCGGTTCAGTGGACAGCCCCGAGCAAGACGACAGGGATCCTGGGCTATCGACTGCCTGTCAAAGCATGCGATGCGCCGCTACGTCGGTTGTAGGTGAAGGTACCCCGGAACCGTTAAGCTTGACCTTGCCAGGCGTAATTTCGATCCGAGTAAGTGCTATTCATGCAGGCCCTCAGCATACAACGTAATAAGATGCAGGAAGATGCAGGACACGGCGTATCAGCGCGCAGCGAAAGGGGGTTCTGGGGCGGGTTTTTGAACACATGGGCTTGTCTTATGTTAGGCCGATAAGATGAGCTGCTCATGGCGGAGCAAGGAGGCGCTAACATTAGAATCACGACGCATCTGCCACATAAACAGTGGAGTACGGATCAGGTAAGCCTGAGGCACCGGCACTGTCATTCTACAGTACAGCACTGGAAAGAACCTGGGGTAATTTCTCTTTTCTGGTTGGTCAATACGCGCACGAGCTAAATTCTCAAAGTTGAAAGCTCATCAACAATTCGATTCGACTTTGACGTTTATAACATCAACCCGACCGACACCCACTCGCGTACAGCTACGATTCGGCTCGGTTCGATACGATACTATACGATACGATACGATCCCGCAATGTTAATACGGAGGTGAATGCCGGTATCGCGACAATACTTTAGGGCTCACCCGATGCCTCGACCATGCGTTATCCCGCACTGTCGTTCGGGCATACGCCCAGTACCGAGCTCACCAGAAGGTATTTGGGTTACCAATGCTATGCTGACTCGAGCAATTGAGCGATTCCACCACGTCTATCCGGTCCCAAGAAGGAGTCTGAGTTCTTGTCCAGGTCCGCTTGAAAGCCGACGCCGCTTGGGCAAGCGACATATGACCGCTGTCGTTCCCGACTCTCATGCTTCGCCTTTTCCTTGGTCAATTGAGTTACCCATCGATCTTGGCAAATGGACATGGGAGGCTCCAAATCGACCGCAAGATCGGCGGCATAAAAAGGTTGGCTTGCTCGAGCGCTTTCTCAGATCTCTTGAGGACATAGACTGCCAAGAGAGCCCATCTGTAACCACTACAATACCGCAAACAGCAGCTCTCTCGCCTATAGAACAGGTACTCGTCGAGCTCAGCGAAAATCTTGCTACATTTCAAGATATCGGAGATGGAAGAGCATTGTATAAAGCATGCGAACCTTATCTTCTCAAGGTTTTGGACATGATCGACGACAAAACGATATCTGCCGACGACCTTGTCCTCTCACTCAACCCTTTCGACGACACTATCAAAAGTCGAGTTCCAACCAAAGTCCTAGATTATGTGCTCGCAAGACAATGGATTTCAATCATTCATTGTATTCACGACAATCGTATTCGGCCTACCAGTGATGTCTTTGGTGGACATTTATGGCATCAATGCCTCAAAACGGCGTTCCAGATGACGTCTCAGGCTATGACATTCGAATTTCTGGATGAGCTGTTGAGACTAACTCGACAGTTTGAAAGAATCTTTTTGAATTCCGACGACTACATTACTTTGATGCGAGCCCATCTTCTCCTTGAAACGTCTCAGGCTCAACAAGACCCCTCGCGGCCTATATCGACTCAGATCTTACGTCGGAATATTTATTTATCTCGGATGTTTGGCGTTACAGGCTCGTCACATATGGATGCCTATCGACAATTATGTCAGTCTTGCCTTGAGAACATTACGGATGCCACAGGGCGACGTACAATGGCGTACCACTTGTTACTTAAACTAGCCACTACCCCCGGTCTCAAGATAAGAGAATTTACGAAACTGGTCCAAGATGTCTACGACACAAACGAATGGACCGAATCAGAGGTCTGGCAATTCGCAGCTCTCCGCCTCATGAACCAAAGCCAATGGAAGCTGCGCCCGGAACATTTACAAAAATGGTCCGAAAAGTCTTCAAGACTTGATTCTTGGGCAGCGTTACTCGATTCTGCTTTCCACCGGCACGCCAAGAAACGCAAAGCCAACCTCAGGGCACTTTCGTTTACCAGTGACACCTGTGGTCAACTTGATACATTAATGAAGGCAGTCCGTTTATTGCCGAACCACAACGAGATTGTCTCTGATATGGTGAAAACAGAAGAGGATCCTCACCATGCGCTCACCATCTGGGAATTTTACAACGAAGAGCAGACGAACCCGGATAAACTACCCTGGTATGCATGGGCGCGTCACGTAGAGACCATAGTGACAGATGTCGATCTACCTACCGATCTCATCTGGCGTGTCGCCGAATTCCATCCCCAAAGGTCCTTCAACAAGTTGAACAATCCCATTAGACAGGGCACAGTCTACACAAGGGATTTTCTCACGGAGATAGGGCAACTCTACATGAAGCGACCTGGTATGACAACGCGAGCGCGCTTGAGATACATCGAAAAGGTCATCAATCTTGGCAAAGCTTCTAGGCAACCCATGCCTCAGTCGTTGGTGCAGATACTTGCTGAGATTATACTTGAAGATCTCGAGATGGGCAAGATGGGCCGTAAGACACGTCTTGAATATCTGGTCAGCAAGATAGAGCAGTTCTGCGGAAAAGAACAGGCACAGAAGGTTGCAGTCTCAATCGATGGGTGGAGATGGACCAACAGAAACCGAATGACCCAAACGCTGCCGATGCCCCCTTCAAGCGCATCACGTCAACAAGAGAAGCTGCGTAGGGAACCCATGGAGAATTCTTGCAGGCAATCCTGGAAGCATACGAAGGATGAGGAGAGAGATGATTTCGAGACCCTCCTGAAATCCGAGCGTCGACAAGTACAAACCCCGACTGTAGCAACTGCAACCTTTTAGACGTTGGGCTGCATGATATTGGATATGCATATTGTACCCTCTCGGAGAAAGGAGGAGTACATCACAATGAACATAGAGACAAGAGCAATAAGTTACCACCAAGTTGATAGTCTTGGCGGACTGGTGCCAAAGGGCGTCAGGACGAATTATGATAGTACAAAAAAAGAAGTATAAAGAAAACAATGCTCAATGGACACATAGCCCTTGACTTGATAGATCGCAAGGAAATCCAGTGATAATGAAGCCTTCTAGATAAAATGAAAGTTGCATGCACATAATTCATACACAAAATATTCATGTGAAAATCTCGTCCAAGTGTCATTACAACGGATCTAAGTTACATAACGAATATAACAAATACAGTAATCTTCCCAGCATCAAAACATTATATGTCATTAGGGGGGATAAGGAAAAGAAAGGATAACTCAAACATAGTACACATAAGAGAGCCCAGTCGTCATAACAGGCAGATAAAGCAACGTGATCTGGTGTATCCAAAAGCACAAAGAAATAATATCGTTAGACCCCTTTCCCTTCGCCCCGCAACCGCCCATAAAGAAAACAAAAGAAACAAAACAATAAGGAAAGTCTCGCTGCAAATGCGTTTGTCCCTGAAATACCAAATCCCCAAAACACCTTGCATCCTTTTCCCATTGGTATCTTCCCATGTCCTAACACGCTGTCTAATAGTCTACCTCAGTTTGGCCCATCGTCTCAGTCACAAGGCTGATGTGACTACGGGCGCCGATAGAGGTACTTCCGCCGTCACTTGCTCCAGGGAATAGCTTGGAGCGGGGAACAAGAACTTGGGCTGGGCACACGACGATTTCTTCGTCGCCCTTACCATTGTCGTCTCCTTTCTTGACGACAAGTGGGAACAAGACGACTCTGACAATCGCGCCTTGAGCCTCAAGATCTTCATTTGAGGTAGTGATGCTGCCACTTCGCTCGTTCATCATTGATGCGTTGAACTGAACTGTTGCAGTAAGCTCACCATCCGCATCGTACTCGGGTCGCAAAGGCGGCAGCATCATGTATTCAGCTTTTTGCGTACGCATCTCGATCGAGAGACCAACGGCCTCTCTCATGACGCGTCGTAGCTGAGATTGAATTTGATCCTCCAGGTTTGTCGGTGGTGGAAGGATCTTGCATAGCGTCTGGAAGATCGCTTGAACAACAGCCTCTGTATCCAGATCGCGCTGGCGTTTGAAGCTTTCGCGCTTCGCCAGTAGAGTTAAAGTGACGGCACGCCATTGGCGCACCGCTTCGGGAGGACCGACCTCAGTCAGTAACTTCTCTAGCGACTTAAGTTTCTGTCTCTGCTCTCTGTCCATGCCGAACAGGTAGCGGGTAAAGACAAATTCCCAGATCATGTTCATGGTCATGGACATGAAAATGTCACGTCGCTTTACACGGTCCCGAAGGTACACGTCGACATCGGAGCCATCAAGTACGGCATTGTCGAGTCGGTCGATTGTTTTCTCATCATTAATCTCGTTTGTCAAACGACAAGCGCGCATATCCGAGAATTTGGAGAATCGTAGCACCCACTGTTGAACATGGGAGCAAAGCTGTTGGCAGCGGTGATCGAAGTGATCCTCATCACGGATGTTGAGGAAGTGGTCGTCATTAGCTTTAGCCTCAAGGATTTGACGTTGCAGGTCGCGAATCTTTTCTTTGGCGGAGTCGAGTTGAGCTCGAAGATCGGCAATCTCGGCGTCTTTCTCTTCAAGGGATTGCTCAGTGGTTCCTTTGGCGCGTCGGGCCTCTTCCAATTCACGCGCGACAACCGCGTTACGGCTCTCGAGGTCGGCTACACGTCCAGTGTCCTTATTGGCGAGCTCAGTATTGGCGCTGGTGAGGCCGTCGTTGACTTCGGTAAGTCGAGAAACTTCGTTCTGTAGGAACTGTAACGATTGCTTAAGATTATCGATCTCGGCGTCGCGCTCGGCGAGACTGGTGGCAGCGCGTTGACTCAAACTTGTCTCAGCCATAGCACGAGCTTCTGTGAGCATTCGGTTCTCGGCCATTAGCTGCTCAACCCTGTTCTCGAGTTCGAGGACCTGCATGCTCTGTCGGCGGCGCATGCTGTGAGGCCGGGTGGGTGATCGAGGCGAGCCGATGCGCCCCTCACCGAAGCCATCCTGCGGATTGTAAGTACTGGCAAGACTATACATGGTATGGTGTAGTTGTAGTTGTAAACTTACGTAGACGTCGGCCATGTCCTTGGTGGCACGGGCACGACCCTCATTTGCGACAGGCGTGGAGCTGACAGGCGCTGTTGCGGTAGCGGTAGCGGTGTTGTTTTGTTGACGTATAGACCGCAGATCACCGCTCATTCGCTTATCGGCACGGCGGAGCGGTGGAGTGGGGGTGCCTGACGACCGGTTGATGCCTGGGCTTTCAGGCCTAAAGTTAAGCGGCTCTGGGGTTCGACGACGGGAGAGACTCGTGTTAGAGACAGCCCGACGTCCTGCGCTTTCAAGGCGAGGAGTTGATCGACGAACAGGACTTGCATTGTCAGAAAAACTTCTTTGGCCAGCATATGATGCTGCAGGGTTAGAGTTCGAGTTGGAACTCGGCGTAGGCGTTCGAGTGGGAGTTGAAGTTGAAGTTGAAGGTCCAGGCCCAGATCTAGATAGCGTTGACGCTAGGCCCGCACCCGCACCCGCTGTTACGGTAGCGCCTACAGCGGCCCCAACCGGTGTAAGGGTTCCATATTGTTTCTTCTTCTCAGGCTCTGGAGTTGGTCCTGGTAATATGGGTTCTCGCAATACTGGCGTGCCTCGGGGGGAGCGACGAAGCCTTCGCTCGCTTTTTGGTTCGGGAGTTTGCATGACCGTACGGTCTAGAACTGTTTGTGGATATTCCCAGCCTTCGGTCTCTACTCCGCTGTCGCGAAGCGGTTCTGGGCTGCGGTGTTTGCTTCGTCTCAAAGTTGGCCTCTCTCCCGTAACACCACTATCACGTCTGGATTCTTCGCTCAGGCGCCTGCTCCGTCTTTGAAAACTCGATGCGTCACCAACAGGGCCACTGTTTCGTCTGACTTTGAGTGGTGGTGGTGGTGGTGAGAATGCACCCCTGCTTGGTTCGGTTTCCGCTTCAGGAACCTCAGGGACTGGCTCTAAGAGTCTGCTTGGCGACCTTATGATATCACTGACATCGGATTCCATACCCAGCATTGGCACGAGTGCCGTGCTGTCTTCTCGTAACAGGCCATCTCTGGGCTCATCTACGCCAGAGTCACGGCGTAACAGCGTCTGCGGGGACCCTCTTGATAACTCTAAATCCCCACGGCCAAGGACGGGGCTTTCCATGTCGTCCAAGTCGTCCGGCCGCGATCTTCGTGATTTCTTCTTGTCGTCTTTGTCAAACCTGGGAGGAGCGTCTCTGGTTGACCCGTGTGGTCTAGGCTTTTCGTCTTGTCGTTCTGGCTCCTTACTCTCATATGTGGCGTTTGGGGACTCGTCTGCTGATTGTCCAACACGCTTAGTCCCTTTTGAGGATTTCAACCTCTTCTCAGGCATCTTGGTCTCGTCTTTCAAATCCCCAGCAGTATCCCTTCCCTTGTCCTCGTGTTCATTACTGACAACCACGGACTCGTCTGTCTTCCTGTTCGTCTTAACTTCTTCGACTTCACGGGGTACCGATGTCCCTTGGCGAGTGTCCTCGAGAGCCTCCATGATTGGTGACTTGATGTCGTCCGGGTTGGCCTCAGTCGTCATCTTCCCATCAGCTGAAGCTCGCCCATCACGCTCGTCCTGGGCGCCATTTTTCTCTTTCAGTTTTCTCTCTCCTTCCTTTCGCTCGCCCTGAGTCTGTTCTTTCGCTGTCTTGTCTGTAGCCTTTTTAGTACCCCATGCAGCGGCTGCAGCTGCCGTAACTCTAGCAAAAATAGACGATTCGGGCTTGCTTGGTCGTTTATCTCCCACGGTGGCTGTGGTATCGCCTACACTTTTCGGAAGCTGTGCCGGTCGTTTATCTGTCTCGGTCAAGGCCTCTGACGGATGGTCAGGTACAGGCCGTGGGGGTGACAGAGCCTGCTCTGGGCCCTTCCGGCGCTTCTTCTTCTCTTTTGTACTCACAGCAGGCGCATCGCCAAGCCCCACTCCACTGCTGGGAATTGTATCGTTTTGATTACTTTGGAAAGGCACTGAAGCAGGTTTCTTCGATTGGTCT
The DNA here is from genome assembly GCA_018886245.1 of Fusarium brachygibbosum. Classification (NCBI taxonomy): domain Eukaryota; kingdom Fungi; phylum Ascomycota; class Sordariomycetes; order Hypocreales; family Nectriaceae; genus Fusarium; species Fusarium brachygibbosum. Next base: position 2,686,336 of record MU249524.1, read on the forward strand.
GCTATACCCATAGGCTGATTTTGGGGGGATAGGGGAAGCGTGCGAGACTTCTCCTCGGGTAAGATCACGCCAGGCTCTTGGGGTATCGTGGCAGGAACGGCCGTCATTGGAGATTCGGCCAAAGCGTCTGGTCTGGTTGTGGCGGTGTCTGTTGTTGCGTTGGGCAAGATTGCTTTCTCAGAAGGCTCGGCAATTGTTGCTAAATCAGACTCAGCTTTGGCTTTGTCTTGACCAGGAGCTATCACAGGCTGCGTGGGTTCCGCTACCATTGGGGCACCAAGCTTGCTGTCGACTGGAGTAGTGATGGGACTTCCAATTTCAGTTTCGCGCTCAACCTTCTCGCCCTTTTTCGAATCCTTTGCTGCAACAGGTTCGGTACCACCCTCTACTGGTCGATCGACTGCTTCAATGGCAGCCGTTTCCTCCACTGGTTGCGTGCTGCCTTGCGTTGGTAAGCCCTGGTTGCCTTGCCCTTCTGGTTCTGTTGGCTCGCTGGCCCGGAAAGGCTTGGTATCTCGTGTGTCAGAAACCTGAGGATTCTCCACAAGTTCCTTCTCCGAAGCTAGCTTCCTCGTCTTCTTCTTTTCCTTCTTCGACAATTTCGATTCTAAGGTGGTGCCAGGAGCTTTTCCTTCTGTGGGTATAGCAGAAGTTGACTGGGAGTCGAGGGGAGCAGAGTTGGGGGCTTGGCTTTCAGAGACACCTGGCATCACACGCTCGATTGGTTCATTAACAGGAGTCGCCAGAGGAGGGTCAACTACTGTAGACAACTCCTTGGCTTGAGTTGGGACATCAAAGTCCGTCGCATTGTTTCCTCCGCTTTCTAGCGCTGCGCTTGGCACAGATTCCGTCGAAGGTCCTTCGACCATGGGCTGAGTTTGTTTGACAGCAGGCGACACCTGAACGTCTTCGTCTTCGAGCTTTGCATCACCATTGGTTGTAGGACCGACCAGTGAGCTATGCTCGGGTTGCTCAACGTCCTCCTTTGTTGCCTTTGACTCCTGGCCTCGCTCTCTAATTTCTTCGGCTCCAACATGGGAGCCCACACTCTGGAGCACGTCGGGTACCGGCTGTATAGAAACTTCGGGGTTCTGAGGGAAGATAGAAGACCCGAATGGCACTGGAGCCTCAGAGACTGGCTCAGAAGTTTGGGCAAGCTGCTCTGTATAAGGATCGCTTTGGACGAGTTGGTCAGAGGTTGTTGGGTAAGAAGGCGCGGCATTTAGAGCCTCTCTTGTCGTTTTGGCTCCATTCTCAGCTTTCCTCTGCTCCTTCTTGCTTTTCTTGTCCTTCTTTGATAGCCTTTCAGGGGAATCCTGTACAGTAGCGAGTGCTTGCTCCTTCGGCTCACGAGTTTCAGTCTCAGCCGTCGCAGCTGTGTCCACTGCTTGTCCTGTCTTCGAATCGTCTCCGGCAGCACGAGGGATTTCGTTAACGACAGAGGCACTTCCTGCGACGTTCGCAGATGTATCTTCGATGTTATTGTCCTCGGAGACTTGAGTAGTATCTTTTTTTGTGTCATTCTTTCCATCTGTCTTTGAAGCGGACGAGGAACCACCGTTGTCTTGTCCGGCAGTATCTTGCTCCTCTAGCGTGATAGGCTCTCTCAATTGACCGAGTTGTTTCGGAGGTTCAGGCGTATCGACGGTGGTTACCTCTTTGATCGGCTGGGTATGCTCAATTACTACATCATTTGGCCTTGAGGGGGCTTCGCTTTTGGGAGCTTGTAATGGCCTATGTTGGGCTTCGCGAGTTGGCTCAACAGGTGACGCCAGTCCTGATCCGGGTGTGCGAGTGGGTTCGGCTTTTTGTTTCTTCTTGTCCTTCTGGGAAAAGAACGAGCTGGCCATGGAGAATATCGAGCTTGCAATGCGTTCCGGTTGGATTGAGGTTCTATCTTTGCTTGGTCCAGCAGGTGACTCGATGGGCTTGGTAATGTCATTATCGGGCTTCTGCTTTACAATGTCTTCGAAAGTGGTTTTTGGCGTCGAAGTTGGTAATCCGGAAGTGGGCTGGTCCGACACACTCCTCGAAGAGTTGTTCTCATCGGGTTTGACGACTTCGTTCTGCGTCTGCTGGTTGGAACGGTCGATCGTTGACATATTCGCGGGCTTCGGTTTGCCGTGCGGCTCGTCAGAAGTCTGAACAAGCTCTAAGCTTCGGCGGTCATTGTTGGAATCAGTGAGTTCGGTGTCAGCAGTGCCAGAGTTCATCTTGGCCTTCTTCTTGTTTTTCTTTTTATCGTCAGAAGGGATGACGTCCGTAGTTTGCTTAGCCTCAACGAGTCTTCCTCCCGCATGTGCGTCAAGCTCCGGAATTGTGTTCTCGCGGCCTTCACGGGCAGTATCTGTCGTTGGTTCTCGTTTCTCAGTGATGATATCCTCCGGTTGGGGCTGCATAGACTCTGCTTCCTCAAGAGTTTCGGAAGCTGGAGATGGGTCAATAGGCATTTGAGCGTCAATCTCGTCGATAGCAGGGGAGACTTCTTGCTTTCCTTCTGGTTGAGAGGGTTCAGGCAGGGTGTCAAGAACGGGATAGCCAGCCTTGGCTGATGGCTGCTCTACTGATGATGGCGTCTCATTTGCTGGTAAGCTCGTCATGGTGTTATCTAGTTGGCTCTGGTCTTTATTGTCCCTTTCGTGCTCCTGCGTATCCTCCACGGATCGGTAAGTTTCTTGTTGCACATCATTACCGACAGCATTGTTCGTCTCGCCGCCAGGGGCTGAAGTCTCGGCTTCGTCAAGGCCGGATTTGCGACCCTTCTTTTTCTTTTTAGTCTTCTTCGACGACACTTCTGTTGCTGCTTCTGATAGCTCTTCGACCACAATAGTCTCCTGAACAGCAGGCGTCTGTTCGGATGGTGCTGGGGATGCTTCAGGGCTTGAGCCAGTAATTGCATCTGCGTTAAGTTCTGGTGCATCTTTGATTTCCGTGGCTGGTTTTGGAGACAGGCGTTCTGAATCCTGAGCTTGCGGAACTTCACTCGCAGGCTGAGGTATTGTCACCTGATGATCCAGTTCATGTGATTTTGATGACTTGACCTCCGCTTCCGTGGCCAACTCAGCAGGCGTAATCTCGATTTTCATTTCTTGACTGGTATCATTTTTGACTGGCGAGGGAACAGGAGGTACTTCTTGCGATCCGGATATTCTTTGGCCTTCTTCGACAAATGACCGGTTTTCAGTTTCAGTCGGAGCCTCGACTGCAACTGGCATTTCGTCCTCGGGTTTGTCGTCAAATTCTGACGTTCCCTTATCTTTGTCCCCTGAACGGGAAACAACATTGTCCTCGGGGGCTTCTCGCTGATCTGACTTGACTTGAGTAACCAGGGGCGTCTCTTGCGAGGGGGGCACCTCGGTGGGGATGTCCTTTTGGCCGACTGTGGTTTGTCTTGTGGGTTCAGCCTGCTCCTCTGTCCTGCCGTTCTTGGGGTCCTCTGTTGTGTCGATAATAAAGTTGCTGTCATCTGGACTGGAGGCAAGCCGATCGGAGTTCTTCTCTGGGAATGCTTCCTCATTTTTCTCAGTCTCCGCTTCGGTTTCGGTAACCCCAGTGGTCGGCTCTTCTGACTTAACGGGGATAGGCTGTGGTTCAGTGCCGGCTTGAGGCAACGCTTCGCTACCAGAAGTAGTTGGTTCAAAAGAGTCTTTGATGATTAGTTCGAGACCCTTCCTTTTCAACTTCTTTTTTATGTTTTTCTTCTCCTTGGCGGCGAGAGATTGCCAGTCCTCGCTGGTAAACTCATTCTCACCACGTTCGTGATGCAAATCCTCAGACTCGTTGGCATTAGGGGTATCCGTCAACTCGGTTGAGAAATGTGGCAAGGAATCTGGCAACGCAACAGTGTCTGGGGCGAGACCCTCTTCCGTAGATTCGACTTGGGGAAGAACAGTATCCTGCGTCGTTTCTGGTGTCTCTTGGAATTTCGCCTCGCACGGTGTGCTTTCCTCAAAACCCCCCTTTTCCACATCCTCATTGAGGAGTTGGGTCTTTCCACTGTATTTATCGTCCGTCACTTGCGAGTCGCTCTGAGGCGTAGCATCCTCAGGATGATAGTCATTAGAAACTGTTTGTGGTTGATCTTCGAGAACAGGTGTAGTCGGCTTATCCTTCGTCAGCTCGACAGGCTCTTCCTTTGGTTCGTCAATAACAACCTCGCTTGCGATGTCTTGATTGGCTTCAGTCGCCCCTGCTGGTGCATTCTCTTGTTCCGAGATAGGAGCAGCATCAGTGGTAGGGTAGGGGGAAGTAGCGGTCTCCTCGATCGGCTTCTCCTTCAGAGGTGAGTCCCTAGGAGCCACTAGATTACCTGGAACTGCAGGTTGGAGGACAGAGTCTGGCTCAGCAGGCTGTTGGGGTTCCTCCAATCGCACCTCGACATTGTCGTCCACTAACTTGTCCGGTTCCTCTGAGATAGGCATAGTCTGGATGTCAGGAATCACAGTGTCCTCGCTCGCGAGAGCATCAGGGGCAACAGACATGGGGTCTGTTTCCTCAATAGCGTCGGGAGAGTCTCGCCCCGCTGATGCAGGCCCGGCAGGCTCACTCACAAGCTGTTGGGGGCTGGTGGGCACTGCAGACGTGACTGGGGTAGAAAGAGGAAGGTCTGACGAAGGCAATAGGTCTAGAGGCTTTTTCTCCGCAGATTCTGTTGCAACATCAGAAAACGGTGGTTGAGTATTACGTGTTGGTGTAGTTGAGATTGGAGCAGCGGGCTCAGAAATGTTTCCTAACTCGACATTTCTGGGATCATACGACTGCGCAGGGTCTTCAAATGGCTGCGAAATAGACTCTTGAGGACCTTGCATCGCCTGCTCCGGGGCACTTGCACCCAGGCTTTCAGCGGGTATATCAGTCGGTACATCCTCGAGTGGCTGATTGATCTCGGCCGGCCTTGGAGATTGCACTTCCAAGGGAGCCTGTGCCCCTGTGCTCGCTTCTGCCTTATTTGACGATGAGGACGGGATGTCTTCGGTGACCGCCTCAGTCGGTTCAGGCTTGGCTGAGGCAATAGGCCCTGTTTCCGCCTCGATAAGCAAGCTTGGATCTTGAATGGACTCGGCAGGTTCTTCAAGCATCTGTGGTGGCTCAGCCGTTTCCTCCGTTCGAGAGGAATCTGGCTCCTTCACAACTTGATGCTCAGCTGCAAGGTTAGTACTTGAATTCTTGTCAGGGACATCAGTTATATTGCCACCAGAATCAACATCCGGCGCAGGAACAATGATATCCTGTTCGGAAGTTGTCTGTTCATCAGACTGAGGTTGTCTTGTTTGAAAGTCGGCATCAGCTTGGGGGTCGGCATCAGCTCCCTCTGCCGCAGGTTGAATATCGGTGTTGTCCAATGATCGAATCTCAGTTTTGGACTCGGATTCAGCTTCAAAATCAGGCTCAATTATAGGTACAGTCTCCTCAATCTCAGGGAGTGGATCATTCATGGTCTCATAACCAAGCTCTTGCTCTGCCCCAGTAGAGGCTTCAGTCGCAGATTCAGCACAAGTTTGAGGGTTTGACTCGGACTCTGTATCAGCTTCAGTCGCAGGTCCCGCTGCCTCCTCCAATGAGGTTCCAGTTTCCTTTGGCATCTCTGCTTCGACTGAAGATTCCATGCCAGCCAGAGCTCGGGCTTTCTTTAACTTCTTGATTTGTTTCTTCGACATGCCAGCAAACTCCTCGTCGTCTCCCAGCTTTTCCTTTCCCAATCCCAATCCCAGTCCTGACTCCAGCTTTGTTTCAGGCCCAACTGGAGGATCAAGATGAACAGCTATAGTCTTGTCCCCCTGGCGTTGTGTGCCTTCGGAAGATCCTTGGCTCTGGGCCTCATCCACGACGGCGGCGGCGGCGTCCTGCCTTGCCGGATCCGAGATCGTCTCCGACTGCGTTGGATGATTGGTCTTGGGGTCCTGCAGGATTTCAAAATCGTTGTCTTTAGCCTTGTTCTTTTGGTCGGTCTGGGATTGACTGAGGCTAAACCCACCCCGCTCGTCTTCAGGACTAGCTGGTTCTTCGCTAGGAAGTTCTCCGGAATTACCGGTATCTGGTACATTGGCTTCGTTGGCCGGAGTGGCAATCTCGCCCTCCAAAATGGTGTCTGCATTGGGATGTTCTTTGGAATCGGTCTGCTTTGACATCTCGTCACGCGTGTCTTTGGAATCTTCGGCCGGGCGCTCGACTGTTTCGGGTTCGATTTCAACTTCACCCTTTTCGGAAGAAGCAGTAGGCTCAGGCTCAGGCTCCTTGGATTCTTCTTCAAGTGCAGCCTTCTTCTTATCTGCCTTTTTCTTCTTTTTCTTATCCTTCTTGGACAGTTTCGCAGGGGAATCGGGCTCATCGATGTTCGGCAAGTGTTGTTCAGTAAGGGGCTCATCGGGGACTACGGCACCTGGTGCTTCGACAGCCTCGATGGCTGATGCTTGTTCCTGGCCAGGAGAGATTTCTATGGGCTTCTCAACATCGGCTGACTGTGTCTGCTCATCGTTTGCCGAGGGGATCTCAGGAGCAATGTTCGCTGTTTCCGATCCCTGAGGGAGCGCCGCTTCATCGTTAGGAGGGGACGCTTCTGCAGTCTCAACATCGACTTGCTCTGTCGGGTTAGGAGTACCGGAGGGTGCTTCTTGTTCAACAGCATCTTTGACGTCCTCAGAAACCTGAGGTGTGGACTCAGAAGTCGCTTGAGTTGAGGACTCGGTTTCAGGTTGCTGCTCTGCTTCATCTGTAGAGGTGTCCTTCTTCTTTTTCTTCTTTTTCTTGCTCTTCTTCTCGGTGACAGGCTCTGACTCAGCCTTGCTCAAGGCAACATCCGAAGGTCCCTCGGCCTGACTTTCAACAGTCGTGTTCTCAATCGAAGGACCTTCAGGGTTGTTTGGCGTGGGTACCTCAGCTTCTTTGGCAGCTGAAGATGGCACATCTACTGGCGTATCGTCAGAGGCTATGACTTCGGGCATATCTTGAGTGGCAGGAGCCTCTTGAGGAGCAAGCCCCGCTTGTGTAGGTGCATCATCTGTGTTGGCAGCAGTTTGATCAAGTTGTTCCGGTTCAGTTGCTAATGTGCGCGTATCGGGGTTCTCTGTGGCTGGATCCTGCGAGTCCCCATTTTCGGAGAAAGATACCGATTTTCTCTTCTTCTTTTTCTTGGACTTCTTGCTACTCGCTGGCTCCGTTACCTCGTTGTCGACTGTTGATTCCTCTTGCGGCTCTGCAGCTGGGGCCGTACCAGGAGTGCCCTGGTTATCCGTCGGCTTTTCTTCTGAGGGCGAATCTGCCAAAGTCTCGGCGGCCTCGCTCAGTGAACCCGCACCCACTGTCTCAGCTTCATCGAATGTTTCTGCTGGCTGGGGTTCACCGACGTCATATTGCTTCTCAGCAGCAGCAGTCGCTTCATTGTTCGAGGCCATATCTTGGGGAGTATCTATGTCACGAATTTCCTCTGGCTGAGCTGGCGTGGCATCCACTTCGGTAGGCTCCTGAACATTGGCATCGGCAGCAGTGGAATTGACGGGCTCCTGGGCAGCTTGCTCCGTGGCTTCGCGGGCAGCTCGTACCTCTGCCCTTCGAGCTACGTTCTCCTCAAGGGCGCTAAGGCGTTTTTGGTCTTTCTTGAGGAGACGACCCCCTCTTCGTGATTGCTTTTCGAGTAATGATTCGATCTCTGCATTGTCTTTTACTGCCTCAGCATCCTCTGCTTCGCGCAAAGCTTTGTTCTCTGCCTCTTTGATTTTCTTCGCAACTGATCCGGATTTTGGAGTCTCTGAAGGTAAAACAACATCTATAGAGGGCATAGCGGTGAGATCTTGAGTAGCTTGGGTTGGTTCCTCAAGCACTGGTTTATCCGCCTGCCTCCCGCTGGAGAGGGGGTATTTGGCTTCAGAATCAAGTGTGTTATCATCAATACCCTTAGCTTCTGTGGGCTTGTCATCAGTCTGCGTTTGTCCTGCGACCTCGGGCTGAGCTGGTTTATCGTTTTCCTTGAGAGCTTCGGCTTGTGGTAATTTGGCGTCGGAATCAGGCTCCTTAGTCTCATCTTCGACCGGCTTGTCATCAGTCTGCAATGTCTCCTGTGCATGAGATTCGAGGGATGTGTCATCCGTCGGCTGCGATTTCTTTGCTTCGGCTTCAGACTTATCATCGATTTGCGGCAAAGGTTGAGCCTCAAATTCGGCGGGCTTGTCTTCGGCCTGAGCAGCGGTACTGTTGGTCTGAGATGACTCTTGATTTCCAGGTTCCATAAGCTTGTCATCGGTCTGTGGCTCTTCAACAGCCTCGGCTTCAGGTAGTTTATCACCGCTCTTGAGTTTGTCTTCTGGGTTGTCCTCTGGCTTGGCCTCGGTTGTATCTTCAGGCTTCTCCTTCCTGAGTGGCTCTTCTTCGGGTCGAATTTGGGTACGCTTGTTGTCGATTTTGGCCCCTTCCTTTGTCTCGCCCTCAACTGGTTTGTCGTCGGTTTGTGATTGGTCCAAAACCGCCGGCTCGGTTGACTTTTCGTTGATCTCTGGCTTGACTCCAGGTTCATCATCAACCTTGCCTTCCGTTCTGTCGTCTGACTTTTCTTCAGGCTCCGTAACCCTGAGTTCCTCAGGGATGTCACGAGGAGCTTCTGCCACTAGTTCCGGGGCTGAGGCCTGGGTGTCTGCCTCATTCGCTCCATGTGTGGCTTCTTCAGCGGATGCTTCCTGAATCATTTGATCTTGCTGAACCGAATCATTCGTCTCCTCCTGGGGAACATCGTCCTGGCTGGCTTGGCTCTTCTTCTTCTTTTTGTTCTTCTTCGCCTTCTTCTTAGAATTAGATGCGTCGCCCTCAGTGTTACCTTCAGGAGTCTCTTCGGCAGTCTTTGTGTCCTCAACCTCAATTGCCTTGTTTGGCTCTTCTTCGGTGGCTAGTTCAGGCTTGACATCGGTAGGCTCTGTCACGTCGTCTTGAGCTATCTCGGCAGCCTTCGCATCATCGTCTTTTGTCGTTTCCATAGAGATACCCTCAGCAGTCTTATCAGGCTTGTCCTCGACAGGTTGCGATGCATCGGGAATTATCTTGATTGATTGTTTCTCGGCAGATGTCATTTCCTCGCTCTCGATTACTGCGGTAGGAATTTTGCGACCTGTCTCAGGTGCGATTTCAGCTGACCTTGCTGGACGATCCTCCATCTTCACAACAGGCTGTTCAACAGTTGCAGGAACCTCCTTGTCAGCAGGAACGTCGTCGCTCACACCCCCGGCGACGTTCTGTGGCTCGTCACCTTGGGAAGGTTCCAGTTCACCAGTTGTCGCTTGCGAATCCTCTACAGGCGCATCCCCTTGAGAGAAAAGTGGTTCAGAGATATGAGAATCAGAGGAAGTTGGAGGTTTTCTGGCACCAGCCTTGTCACTTTCCACTTCGGTGATAGGAACATCAGGCTTCTCCTCAGCGGCCTTTGACTTCTCAGCGCTCACAGCATCAGGCTGGGCCTCACCACTGGCTCTGGGGACATCAGATTGAGCTTCACGCATGCGGTTCTGCGCTCTCGCTTGATCTTGGAATCCCCACATTCTCTTAAAGGCCGATATTCCTGCAGCGCCAGGAAGGGCGCGAAGAGCAGAGGGGAAGTAACCTTGTCGATCTTTTCGGACATCATTAGTGGAAGGAGAAAGATTGCCAGAAGAGGGAGAATAGGGGATGTCATCCAGATCATCGGGTTCTCGCGTGTCAGGTACAGGTGCAGCGAATACTGCTTTGTCAACATGTGCTGTCTTGACGTTCTCAGCAGGCCGACCACTATCATGCTTTGGTGTTGACACAACAGGTTCCGATGATGTAACTTTATCGAGCGGAGTAGTATCGATAGTCTCGGATTTTGTTTCGGCTGCAGGAACGGGCACTTCGGTCAAATCATCTGCCGCCTTCTCAGATGCGCCAAGAGATTTGTCTTGTGGCTTGCTATCTTGAGTCTCAATTACTGGCTCGTCGTCTGTTTTGGTGCCCTTCTTCTTCTTTTTCTTCTTTTTTGACTTGGAAGAACCGGCCTCGTCGTCGTGCATTGGCTCATTGGACGGTTCGGGAATCTGTTCGACAGGTTTGTCTTGCTCTTGCTCAAGAACATCGGTATTCGCAACAGTCTCCGGTTGTGCCCAAGCATCAAAAGCATCTGCATCAACAGAGGGCTCGGCAAGGGCGTCCTGTGGTACTTCCTCAGAAGGCTGCAGGGGGCCCTCCGCGACAGTCGAAGATGGTTCAGCGGGTACGTCGACAGGGGTAACAATGGGGGTCTCGACAGAAACAACTGGATCAGTCCAAGCATCGAAAGCCTCTTTTTCAGCTTCACGGGCAGGAGCTGAATCTATGGCTGTGTCCTCAACCGGGACAGTCGTGGGTTCCGCGGGCGCAAGCTCCTCCTGAAGTGGCTGCTGAGCCTTGTTCTTCTTCTTTTTCTTCTTACTCTTGGATGGAGACTCGATCAACTCCTCAACAGCCTTCTCCTTGGAAGGAGTGGCGTCAGGTGCAGGCTCCTCGACAATGGAGGCCTCAGTGGACGATCCAGGTGCAGGCTCAGTGTGGGCTTCCAACTCCTTCGCTGTACTTTCCGTTTCTTGTTGAGTGGGCAATTCTTTATTGACTGGCAAAGTTTCCTCTGTAGAGTGAGATGGCTCTTCCGGCGTTATGCTGATGGGCTCCTCTCCTTGGGGTCCAGCAGGCTCTTGGACGTCCTCGGCTTCAGCAGAAGGATCGGGAACAGGCTCAGATACTGACGGAGCTAGGGTTTCGGGTTCAGCCGTAACCGGCTTTGCCGCAGAAGTCTTGTCCTCCGCAGTGACCTCTTCAATTGGGGCGGACTGGCCGTCCTTGCTCGAGTCCTTTGCAGGAGATGAAAGATCGAACGAGTCTTGAATAATTAGTTCAAGTCCCTGCTTCTTGAGTTTCTTCTTCATGTTCTTTCTGTCCTTGGCATTCATCTTGTCCCACTCTTCGGTGGTGATCTCATTCACTGCACGCTCAGCCACAGGTTGTTCCGGCGTCGCTTCGGCGGCTTCGACATCTTCAGCGATACTTTCAGCAGGGACATCAACAGATGGGGCCGTTTGAGGTTCTACAATAGCATCGGGAGTAAGTGCCGTGGGGGTGTTGACAGTTTCGCGAGGAAGGTCTTGAATCTCCTCTTTCGTGTTTTCAACCCTAGGCTCAGTGGCTGAGACATCTTCGACGATCATTTCAGGCTGAGGCATGATGTCTGGCTCCTCGCTGGACTTGGGAAGATCCGCAATACCCTTGCCAGCTGATTCAGTCTCTGGCTTATCAGAAGGCTCAACTATTTCGGGAACAACATCCTCCAAAGGCTCAGGGGCTGGCCCCTCGGTTTGCAGCGGTGAAGATTCAGGTGCGACTGCGGTAACATCCTCTACAATAGGCTCTGCTGTGAACCCTCGAGAAGGCTCCTCGACTATCGTCTCAAGAGGAGTAGGTTCGATGGTCTGCTCAGTGGATTCAACCTCTTGAATGTTTTCAAGAGCCTCAGGAACTGGCTCCTTGGCTGACGTGGCACTGTCTTCTAGGATGGACTTCTGTGTCTCGGCACGCTCCTCAACTACAGGTTCCTCCACGTAAGGCTCCTCGGTAGGTTTGGTAGCTGGTTCAGGGGTAGTTTCGGCAGCTTTTGCCTGAGCTCGTTTGACTGAGTTGCCAATCAAGGTCACCAAGCGAGTCTTTTCAGCCTTTGTGAGCTTCTTGGCCTTCTTGGATTTGAGAGCAGCCATCTCCTCCTCTTCCTTGGCAGCTTCCTCCGCTTCAGCTTGAGCTACGGCTTCAGCTTCAGCTGCCTGAAATGCCGCAGCAGCATCCTTGGCAGCCTGTTCCTCCGTCTCTTTGGCTGCTGCCTCGTCGGCTACAGGTTTCGTACCATACTCGGCATTGGTAGGCTCTTCAGCAGTGGGCTCATTGACAGGAACAGTCAAGGGTTCAGTCGAAGTATCAATGACATCAACAGCGGCGTCATTGGCCTTTTCGTTTGGCTCCTCAATCAAAAGTTCGGTATTCGATACCGCATTGGAAGGCTCTTCGACAGCAGGCCTTTCGACAGTGGACTCAATAGTAGATTCATTGGCAGGTATTACGATGGGCTCGTTTGCCGTTTCACGAGCATCAGCAATAGCCTGTGCTACCTGTCCCCCTACCTGTTTGACTATTGCCTCTTCAGCTGCAAGCTCGGTATCAGACTTGGCATTTGTGGGCTCTTCAGTAGCGGCCTCGTCGACAGGAATCGTAAGAGGTTCGGTTGCACTCTTATCAGCAACAGCCACGTCCTTAGCTACCGGCTCCTCTATTTCTTTGACTACCTCGTTTGCAGGCTCAGTCTCAGGCTTGGCATTAATGCGCTCCTCGGCGGTGGGCTCATTGATAGGAATAGTAAAAGGCTCAGTCGCAGTATCAGCGGCATCAGTGATATCTTTAGCGACCTGGTCCTCTGCCTCTTTAACGACTGTCCTTTCGGCAGCGAGCTCGGCATCAGACTTGACATCGGAAGACTCATCAGCAACGAGCTCGTTGACAGGGGTAGTAAAAGCTCCAGTTGTAGTTTCGGAGGAAGGTTCGTAAGGAGACTTGGCAATAGGCTCAGGAGTATGCTCTTTGTCCAGGGCAGCTGAGAGTGATCGAGAAGCATCTTCTCCGGGTGAAGTCTGCTCAGAAGGACCTTCAATAGCATCGGAAAAGTGCTCATCAGCAGAGGTGAGATCATCTGTCTTCTCCGCAGGTGAGTCGGCACGGTCCTTAGCCTGGACAAGGGCAGCAGCAGCCAAGCCAGCACTGGCGCCCAAGCCGACAGGAACAGCGATGGCAGCGGCATCGAAGGGAGGTGGGGCAGAGCGCTTATCATCAGCCATATCCTTGCTGCCAGATTCAATAGAGGTTGTCAGAGCAGGTGTGGGCGGGTCAGGAGCCAAAGTGGGCGTAGGCTCTGGAAGTTCAGGTTTTGACAGGTCAGGAGCTGGCTCGTTGGAAGGGGCAGAGGGTGTAGGCTCTGGAAGCACAGGCATGAACTCGGCACGAGGGGTCGTCTCTTGTGATTCAGCGTCAGAGTCCTTTGCATGCTGCTCGGAGAGAACAGTGTCAACACGTAGATCAGGCCCAGTGTAATCAAGGCTTTCACCGAAGTAATCATCGTTGTTTTTAAGGAACTCAGATTCGGGTGAGTTTCTTGCCGAAGTCTCGCTGGGCTCACTAGGTGGCAGCGCAGGAAGTACAGACCCTGTTGTGGGTGCGGGGTGTCGTGATTGTTCAAGAAGATACAGGGGCATAAATTCACGGCTGTTGTCCCAAGAAGTAGGTCGAGCTTGTCGTCTTGACATGACCACCGCGTCAGAGTGCGAAATAATAGGGGAGCTAGCTGGGGAAGCCCTGAAGCTCACAGGAGAGGCAGGATTTGATGATCTGTTTCCTAGGCGGAGCGCAATAGGAACAGCGGTACGGCTGGGAGACTTAATAGGCGTCTCGAAAATGCTGCGGCGGCGCTGCTGAGGCCAGGGTTCTCGACGGACAGCACGTTCTTCAGGAGGAGTATCGGGTCGGCTATCGGGGAGAGGGGGGAGTTCGCCGGAGGCAGAAGAAGTTGGGCTAGAAGGTTCGCTGGGAGGTAGAGGAAGAAGGTCCCCATATTGAGGGTCAATGGCTGGTTTGATAACGCGCGGTACGACCTCAGGGTCGACCAGTTCGAAGCTTCGCACATGGCGTAGCCCATCACCAGAGGCGGGACGCTCTCGGTCTGATGGGGCATCAGCGGCGTTAGAGCGAGCAGCATCAGACGCATAAATGGCTGCTGCACTCGCTAAGCCGACACCCGCGCCAAGGGTGTCGGCATTACCTAAAAAAGAATCCTTCTTATCCTTACGTGGTTTGAAGAGGCCAGAAAGAACACTGCTGCTTGGTCGCTTCTCTGGTGTTTTGCGTTCCTTGTAATCCTTTTCGCGACGAGATGAGCTAGGCATAGACGCAACAGACTTCGCATCATCATCATCGTATCGAGACGATGTTCGTCGATGTCCACGCGATTCAGAGACAACAGAGCTCACATCCCTGTCATCGTAATCGTCTTCAGCGCCATTTTTTCGCCTGGACTTCTTGCTTCTTTTGCTGCTAGAACTGGCAAGAGAGAGCTCAGAGGCGGCCATTGACTGAGTGGGCGAGTCATATCCGTAAGGATGGCGTTTCGATCTCTTGGGTCTCTCTTCCTCATCATCAGATCTTCTGTGATGAGACCTCTCCCTCGACCTGTCTCTTGTTCTGTCTCTGGACCGGTCTTTCGCGCGGTGATCCCTAGAACGGTGATCTCTTGAACGGTCTCTTGAACGATCCCTAGATTTGTGGTCCCTCGAATGGTCCCTGGATCTGTGGTCCCTTGACCGATTCCTTGAACGGTCTCTTGAGCGATCTCTTGAACGGTCCCTTGATGACTCTCTCCTTGACGATCGTCGATCGTTGGGGTCCAAGGTCGAAGACTCCCGGTATCTACCTTCGTCTCGCGACTCACGATCCTTCTTATGTTTTCTCGAGTGCTTAGAAGAATCCTGCTCATCGTCCGATCGGGTGTCCCAGGATGCAGCGTCTTTGGACGAATGTCGGTGATGGGAAGGCTTCGCAGGAACAGAGACACGGGATCTGTCGTCATCGTAGTAGTAGTCGTCATTTGATTGCTTGCGAGGCTCCTCAGGAAAATCATTCGTATCAGGGCGAACATCCCGAGAAGACGCGTCTCTTGAACTTGAGGCAATAGCGCCTAGGGCAAGGGCAGGCACAGCCACCTTGGCAATATCAGTGTAGCTGATATCGCGGCCGCGACCCTCGTCCCGAGAAGCGCTCCCGCCATAGTCAGATCGTGGTTCATACGTGGCAGGAGCAGAAACTCTGGGGCTCCACTCATCATCAAAGTCACGACCCTTGCGATCCTTCTTGCTCTTCTTGCGGGAGATGTCTTCCCATACCGCCTCACCTACCTCACGAGAGGATGAGGGCTCGGCTCTGGAATTCTCGATCTTCCCGTCGTCTTGGACTACAACAACGTCGGACTTGTCTCGCTTGCGCTGTTCTCGTTTGCTCGACTTTGGACTTTCAGATTGGTTGTCGGGCAGCGGCACGTCTTCCGGCTTTGGTGCATCTAACTTGATATCGCGCCCGTTTTCGTAAGGCAAAGCTGTCTTTTCTTGAGGAGTCTCAACCTCTCCAAGAACAAATCCCTGCTCAGGCAGAAGCTTTGGAGCGTCGACTGGTTCCGGAACAACCTCAGCATACGGTCGCTTGTACCAGGCGTTACCGTTTGATGTGCTGTGAGAATCACCGTTTGCTTCCTGGACTCCTGGGGGAGAGTCGCGTCGACTGTAAGACGGGTCATCGATGACGATATCAGGGTTGAATCCAGTGTCCTTCAATCCAGCGGCAAGAGTAGCAGCAAACTCGAAGTCATCCGCAAAGCGGCCAGGCATTTGCTGTGGGCTTGCAGGCTTAGTACCGACAACCGGAGGGAAGCTGTTCATGTCATCAACGTAGAATTCGGCCCGTCGAATGGAAACATCGCTGCTTCCTGCATCTGAGTATGAGTAACCTCCAGGCATGTCAGTTTGTTTTGGGTCAACTTCGACATCAGGCTCGTTCTGTGGCTCAGCACTGCTACCAGCCAGTGCGGCAGCAAGAATACCCCAGCGGCTCGCCTTGTTCAACTTGGGTCGAGGCTTCTCGGCAGCGTTCTCAGCAGGGAAATAGTGGTCAGAATCACTCTTCTCAGGGCTGTCGGCATCGAATCGCTTGGTCTCGTTCTCTCCCCAGCTTACAGACTTGGCCGCGGAGGCTGGCTCGCTAACAGGGATGATCTCGCCCTTAGGTCCGATACTGAAATCTTCGGGTTTGGCAACAACCTCAGTGACCTCTGGCTCTTTTCGCACCTCTGGGGCTGGTGTATGCTGGCGGCTTACGGCAGGGGTGGGATAGATCAAGTTCAAAAGTGGGCGCTCTCGCGAAACGTTCCTTCTCGTAGACTTATTGCCAAGGTTGCGGTACTGATGTTCTTCCCGAGGGTGAATCTTATTGTCGATCTTCACATCTGCATCAGGGCCTTCATAGATGTTCTTCTCTGGGTGCTTGTCCTCCATGGCTGGCGGCGTGACGATAGTGAATGATTCATTCTTGCTTTCTTGCCACTTGTCAACCACGGATCGCTCGGGTGAAGCGCTGCGTGACCGCATCTCATCAGAAGCAATTTTTCGGGCGATATTAGTCTCGCGGTAGTATCGATCTGCCTCCTCCTGAACTGCATCTTTGCGACTTCGCGAGGTGTTCTGAGAACTGTCTTCCGAGTAACGACCCTTTCGACGCTCTTGTGAACGCTCATTTTCAACTGCTACTGCGGATGCGACTGCAGCCGCTGCTACAGGAACAGTAGCGTGTTTGGCCTCGTCGAGAATCGAGCTAGCCTTGTGCTCCTCCTCTTCGTACTCGTGGCCATTTCGGGGGTCGCGGCGCTGCGATGCGCCTTGTGACTCCCGGTGGTAGTCTTCGACCATGCGTTGAATCTCGAAAGAGTCGCGGCGGCTTAGTCGAGCGTCGGCAGCTGAATCTCTTGGCGGAGAGTCGTCAAAGTTAGGTTCGCGCTCAATAGTAACTACATTAGGTGTAAGAGGTCGTCCAGGGGTAGTAGCTTGAGACATAGTAAAAGCATCGTCTGAAACCTGATATTGGAAAGGATCGATATCCTGGTGCGCAGACTGAGTCGATTCCATCACAGCCTGATGGCCTGCACCAGTCGCTAGAGGAAGATCGCGACCATTTTGTGTAGCCTTGCGCTCGCTGGTCTCAGCCAGGACCGTGGGCTCACGCTCAAGCTGGAACTCTGGACCGTATTGGATCCCGAATGGTCTGCCCTCGTTCTGATCCCGGTTGGGGGCAACCACTACATCGACATTACTCTTCTCCTTCTTCTCATTTCTATCCTTGGGGGTATCGTCATGATCATTATATCGTGAAGATTTTCGCTCATTATTATAATTGGGAATAACAGCCTCGGGTTCCATTTCGCGGTATTCGCGTTCCCACTTCATGTTTCGTGCACGTTCCTTCTCCAGTCGTTCGTGTCGGTCCATCTCGTCTTCAGGGTTTTGCGCCCTTCGCTGTGCTCGTGCCTTTTGGCGCTCAAGCTCTCTGAGCTTTTGCTCTTCTAGCTCCAGGGCTCTCTGGCGCTCCCGGTCGAGTCGTTGTTGATACTCTCGATTGTCGCGATCACGCTGCTGTTCCTCATGGTACTCGCGACTGTCCTTCTTCGAGGAAGCGGCCAGGGCTACGCCAGCCGCTGCTGCAGCGGCAGCAAGACCACCGGCGGCTGCTCCACCCCAGCCCTTTTCCTCGGGTTGTTCGGATTGTTGCTCGCGATGATCTCTGCGCTTTGCATCATCAACCTTCACAGCATCGTAGACCTTTGAAGACACAGGCGTTTTGGGAACCGGTTGTTGCAAGGGGACCGGGGCAGGTCGGGCTGACGGATCTTGCTGCGCGACAGGCGTCGAGAGCCGTCCTGCATCGTAACGGTTAGGATTAGAATACATGTCTCGCATCTGAATTGGTCCACCATTTCCGAAATTGGCAGAATCACGCCGGTACGCAACAGCTTCCTCATCATCCCGGAATCCACACGGTGTGTTAATTGAGCCTCGCAGCGAGTTGTAAGGTCCAAAAAGACGAGGGTCAACGATAGAACCCCTGTCTCCATACCGTCGATACTCTGGCGACGAGTCGTAACTGTAACTGGATTGTCTTCGGGGATCGGCCATGCCCGCGGCGGCGGCGGCGCTTCCAGCGGCTGCCGCAGCACCGAGTGCAGGCTTGATAGACTCTGCAACGGTCCCATAAGCAAGCTCTGAGTCAGAAGCTGAACCAACACCATCGCTGCTGGAAGAGTCATCGTCATTATCGTCATCCGAAGCATCTTCCCATTCATCGTCATCGTCTGAAGAATCAACACGCTGCTTCAAGCCGTTCGCAACCCGGCCATTCTTCTCCCTGCCGTATTGAGAAACCATAGCGGCGCCGGCGGCCCCAGCTGCGAGTCCCATGGCGGCTGCTTTACCTTTGCCCTTACCTGATGCCTTGCGCGCCTGACGCTGCTCGTCCTCCTTGGACAGACGTGCCAGATTAGAGAGCTGCTGGCCAAGAGCCATGATCTCCTCATCGGCGGTCTTCTTCTTCTTGGGGGTCAATCGCGCAGCACGATCAGACCCTCCAGAGCTACGTCGCCGTCCATGGTTAGGGCCGGGGCCGGCGGCGGCGGATGCGTAACCCTGACCAGAGGCACGACTTTGACTTCGGGGGCTTAAGGTACGGCTCTTGGGCTGTCGCACATAACCGTTTCCATAAGCCAAATCAGAGTTTACGGAAGAAGAGGAAGAATTGCCAAAGTAAAGCACGCGACGCTTCTTGCTTTTCTTTCGGTGGAGACGCTGTTTAACACGGTCCGAGGGCGCCTTGAAAAATGTGCCAAATACGCCACCATACTCCTTCGTGTCCTTGAATCGCGAAATATCTAGCAGCGACGTCGATGTGTCGCTGGAGGATGAAAAGGTACTTGAAGGTGTTTGCGGTCGTTGCGGGTTCTGTTGCTGCTGGTAAGGACTATTATAACTGGGTATCGATTGAGGCGGCGCGTTGTAGTAAGGCTGCTGCTGTTGTTGATACTGATACTGATACGGATACTGGTACTGTTGTGGCCTTGGTGGTAATGGCGGATTTTGCTGAGGTGACTGTTGGTACATTTGAAATTGGTCTTGTCTTTGCGGATCGTACTGCCGTTGCTGCGTTGGTGATTGATACATTGGCGAATATGGTTGTTGCGGTTGTTGTTGCTGTGGCGGTTGCTGACGCGAGTACGAGCGTGAGTGTGAGTCTCCCTGATCTCCAGCTCTTGGAGTAAGATCGCGATCGCGAGACTCGTACCACCGGCGACGAGAACCAGAGCCCTCGGGGTCCCGAGAGCGATCGTCTCGCTGCATTGCGCCGGTTTTACGGTCTACCGACGTTGCGAATTAGTCAGGTTTGATTAAATTTTAAGGATGATGTTTTGATGGTGTTTTGATTTCGGGAACGGGAACGAGAATGGGGACCTAAGCTCCAGCCTCCAGGCCCTTCCTTCCTTTCATGGGGGGTCCCGTTTAGTCGCGGCCCGCTAAACAG